>JARYHS010009186.1:196194069-196783334 GCA_031002005.1 Vandiemenella viatica
CTACGCAGCAAGCTGTACGGGTTAAGGGCCTTTTGAAATCCCGGTCAAGACTCGGATACGAAACGGTGACATTTCAGTCTCTAATCAGACGAATTAACCACTGAGACACCAGGCCGCTTATTTAATTCCTATGCGACAATATTTTTGTATCGATTGCTGAAAATTAATAACAAAATTTTATATTGTAAGTCATAAAATCGTTCACATCAATAATACACCTTGCTATTTTGTGATGAAATGTCACCCTAATTGTGACATCAGAATAGAATTAATTTTATTCATGATAAATTCATCAATTAATATTTAGTATGGGGGATGTGAATTGATAATCAAGGCACCATTTGAAACTGCTATTTATTAGATCAAGCATATCGATTGCATTACTTAATTTGACGTGATTCAGAGATGGGATTTGGATAGCATGAATTGTCAGTTATATATTATTGATCCTCAGGGTCTTTGCTGGGCTAGTGGACGCCAGTGGTGAACGCACTCAACACACACATTTGTTCGTTAGTCTCACAATACCGGAAGAGTTGGCTTCTGCGACGGCATCTGCGGGCAGGTCCGTGGAGGCGCTTCTTGCTGCGGGACTGCGCGAAGTCAGTCAGCTCAATTCGCGGGTCACAGACGAGATCGCGAACTCAGTCACACTCACGAATAATATTCGCAGTGTCTGTGCGTGCTGCCACGAGGCGCATACCTTAGTGACCTTCAACCGAGTGTCGCCACCCGTCCGCCTAGAGGACCAGCGGATTAGAGGGTGGAGGGGTAGTCGCATTCCTTGGATGTCGCCTACCTGTTTGGCAGCCGGCTGCAGCCCTTAAAAATCCGTTCACACAGTTCGCAACATTACGTAGTGCGACTTACTGTAACTGCACACGGCTGTAATGTATGTCATTACAGTGTATACATCTGGCTGATGTTTTATTGCTGTTATTATTTTCAAGAGACACCTGCAGCCGTGCACATGAGTCCGATGTGTAATTGTGAGGGTGGGACGACATGTGCCCTTCCCGTTACTGAATCGGTTTTGTCAGATCCGGAGTATTTATCCTGTAGGTGTGTAACTATGTTTTGTGTGATAAGTGTATATTTTGTTTGTGAAATTTGTAGTTTATGAGGCGGAGATTGAGAATCGTCCCAGCATGCGCCTTGCTGATTGCGGGAAATCGTCTAAAATCCCAGTCAGGGCTGCGAGTGCGCGGGCACCAGGACACCCACCTCACGATTCAGTGTGGCGGTGCCTTAAAGCGTGCAGCCACACTCGTCGGTGTTCGCTGAGTACATAATCTTAGCAATCAAACAAAAAGAAAATATGTATCGTTTTTTATGGAAACAGTAGATGGTTCAATGAACGAAAGTATCGCAGTGAATTAATAGTATTAAATTTTTAGAAATATCTGGAATGTAATAAACAATTCTTCAAATGAAATATATTTTACTACCTTGGCCACCATTTATAAGCAATTAAATGATATACCTTTTCTTTAGATACAAAAAAAATGAATGTTACGTAAAAAATTACAAAAAAAATCACGTTTACTTTTTTGTTTGCTGATATTACGTGTGTTAAAAAAATAACTTTTCTACGCATTAATGAAATAAATAGTTTAGTGATTTCCGTTTTTCATTGAAATTGTGTAGAACATTGCATTACTTGACAGCTTTTTTCTTTGATCAATTCTTTTGAATATTGTGATTAGTTCCCACTTGGATAGTCCTATGGTTACCCTTGTGAAAGTATTGGTGCTTAAGTTGTTCGGCGGCGAATATTAATATTTTTCTCGGGGTTAAATTGATATTTTAGAATGTTACAAGTCTTCTACCTCATATTACAATTGAATTTATCGTTTGCAGGTGCCGCATACCTTTACCAGTCCCGCGCGGTTAAAGAGCACAAATCGCAATAATTTGTCAGGTCCCCTTCCGAGTATAGATCGTAGAAAAACGAGTGTATTGGGGCGCAAACCTACACCATTATTGCACACAGACAAATCATTATAGTCCATCGACAGTCCAGCCTAAGAATTACCAAGTATACCGTCAATTATTCTATCCCAGATGCATCACCAGGCTTGTTAAATGAGGACATGTAGCCAGATACTATCACTAGTTATGGTTGGTGACTTAAGTTCTCTTGGTAAATTATTTGAGGTAGTGTGTTTGCATGTGTGTTGATGTTAGAGTGTTTTTTTTGGATCATGTCAGTGAGTTTTGAGGTATGTTGGAGTGTTCGGTGTACATGTGAGAGTTTGTAAGTGGATGTATGGATGAGTGTGGGTTGATTGAATAAATACCTAAATAGAACAATTGTTAATATTGCTCTTTTCTGAAGGAATCAGAACAACAGAGTTGACTGTGGTTGTTCCTATTGTTTCAGTGGATACGTTTCGTGATTTCGCGCACATACTCGATACGGGCCTAAAAAGTGACTAAATCCTCTCAATAGGCCCACCGAAATGGGTTGATATTAGGCTGAAATGGTTAAAAATAGTCTTGAAAAACCCATTACATGCGACTTGCCGTGATAAGCTCAGTTTTAATTCATCAAATATATATGGTGCATCCTCAAACACCGAGGCATATGTTACACTAAAATATAAAATCCTAAAGTAAATGCTCTTCAGTTTGAATGTACGTATCAGTAATCGAAAGGGATTAATCTCCAACGCCACTAAAGATCTCTACCAGTAATGGCGTCATTGTATTAGGAGAGCATTTAATTTAAAACGTGTATCGATTTGGCTTTGTGACTGGAATGGCCCTACTGAACATTGATTTACTATCTCAGTTCAGTTAATAGCTTTCAGATCTAACAGTCATTATTAAAGCATAAAACAGCTAGGGTAGATTTGTGATTACCTATTACTACTGTATCTTCCATCCATCGAACCGACCTGTTATCATAAATAAAAGTCGTTTGGTTGAGCGCTATGTGTGGAGATTGTGAGGTGATTAACTTGAAATTTGGTTCTCATGTATCTCTATATGGGGTGCCCACCTGTAAGAAAACTAAACAAAATAATAATTTATTGATGAAACTTTGAAAAGGGCATGAATTTCATAGTGCTATGTGTGTGCTGCCCACTGGTCGGAAAAAAATAATATCTTAAATGATTTAATTTCTAATGTTATATGTTGAGGGTAAAAAATAAATGAAAAATGAAAAACAATGTAATGATTTTTTATATTTAACACCAGCTTTTTGTTCAACAGTGCAATAGACATCAGAAAATACCAGCAAAGTTTTACGTGCAACAAGCAACAGTTTTAAGCGCGAATAATCTGATGTTGATCTGTGGATATATGACACTCCACGTGCATTTACAGTGACAATATGCACATACAGGGTCCGGCAATAAAACCTCCCACATTTCACGTAGCCGGCGTGCGGGTTGTAGTGAGGATACTGATGTGGAATGTGTTTTGTTTTAAAGAGGTGTACCTGCCATTTTCAGTGTGCGCCATGTCATGGCTTGGTGAGCATCGTGCGTTTGTTGTGGACGAATTTATTCGTAACAGTTGTTCTCAGATTTTCGGAGACGATTCGAACTTGGCCTACATGATCGTGTCCCGGATAGAAAAACTATTCAACTGTGGGTGTCAAACTTTAGAAAGACAGGTTCAGCACTAAAAAAAAAACCTACAGGCCGTCCTCGGACTGCAACAACGCCGGAAAATTTGGCGCGTGTGAGTGTGTCTATGCAACATTCACCAATTTTTGGGGACACTTAAAGCCTATAGTGTACAAACATCGTCCCACAACACTGCAAGCAGTTAAAGAGGCCATTACCCAAGAATTGGCAGCCATTCCAAGAGAAATGACTCGAAAATGTATGGAGAACTTTCTGGATAGACTTTGTCAATGTGTCAACAATGGAGGGCAGATATAATTTTTAAAACCAAATAATTAAAAATGGCAAAGTATGTATTTTTCATAAATAAAAGTAATTATTCTCTATCATATTTAGTTTTTATGTGACAACACATTAAAATGAAGGAGGTTTTATTGCCGGACCCTGTATATTAGTTTTTAAACTCGTGTCAGGGGCTGATTGGCCAAGGCTAGTGGGCGTGTGTGTGGGTAGGTGTGGTGACGAACTAACCTTAGGGAATTACAGTTCTGCTTGAAGCGTCTCTTCTGTTCTTCTGACAGCACCACTAGAATCTTACCGTTGGGCTGTTTGGGCTAATGATTGACACCACTGTGGATTGACGGTCACAGACCGTAGGTTAGAAACTGAGTTAAGTTCTTACTACATGAAATAACGCGAGACTTGCAGTGGACAGTTTATTGGCCTCTAACACGGAGTAGTACAGTTTATAGCGTGCGCAAAGTGGATTCCAACTGTCACCAACTATCTAAGCCCTGAACTGTAATAGTTAATTGTTAGGCAGATGGTCGCGCTGATGCGAGATGAAAGGGAGGGTGGCAGGATTCTAACAGGTGGCTATCGAAGTATGCTCGACTACTCTCGCCGACTGATCGACAGTAAAAGACAATACTTCATCGCTTGTACTGCCCAAGCCGACTCGGCTGACCTACAATTACGAAGGGGACTGCACTCTAAGGTGCTGACTGCAAGCGTGCAGATTCCTGTCTGGTCAATGCTCGACCGCGCTCAGCATTGTCAATGATCGCCGATTGCCAATAGCTCGACGATTGAATATTCCTATAATTCCCCAAATCGTAATGGTCTTCAAAATGACCTCTTACATATACCTCCCCCTTTAGAAAAAAGGCATTTTCCACAATGCCGAAAAGTGAAATATGCGACATAGTTGGATTTCCACTTTGAAGCTCACAAAAATATTCGCAACAATTTTCAATATTTATTTTTCAATTTTGGTGTAGGTGGTCGGCCAAGCCTAAAGATAACAAGTCAATTAGAATTTATTACATAAGAACAATAAAACAGTTATACAAATATAATTTATGGAGTAGATGGGGTATGGTCATTTTCAATATGTGCCATTTAATTTGAGTTTGGCATAGCTACTAATATCTGCGTAACTGTTTGGTATCATGATATTTGCAGTGCTTTGTGCAAGTCTGGCTTATTATTTCCGGTACAAAATGATTACAATAGGTCATACTTAAAACTAAGATCGTCATAATGATTCGATACTTGGTTAAATTTAATCACATCTTGCTCAGCTTGCAAATATTTTTTCCTGCTTTCTAAGGTATTCTAATTATGAACTATGGTATACTGCTTCTGATACATTAAATTAATTATTCAGCTTAGGAACGATCGATAAAATGTTTGTTTACTATTTTTCTTGACAAGTGTCTAGCAATGTTTCTGTAAAACCTGATTGTTAGACAACTAGATGAAAAGAACAAGTGATTACCGCAAATTTTTACTGTTGCTTCAATTACTACGTTTAAGTTAACACTTAAGATCTATGGTTCTTACTGAGTAGTATGATTCAAAGTAATCCACAATTGACTTATTTCTCTACCCTGAATTAGATGAGTCTATGATTACGTTATCAATTTTAAAGATTTTGGTCTACCAGACAATGTTTACGTCAGTAGTATGATAAAACTTAGATAGGTCTCGTGTGAACGTTAAATTAACAGATAGTTCTCTCATCCGCCTGCTTATAATTAGTCGTAATACAATAAATATACTCTAGGACTTTGTAAAACATCATTCCGTTAACAGTTAATTATTTTTACTGCTCACTATCGCTCCAACCTTATATGAAGGCTTGAATCTCATTTGTTTTATTAGTATCTGTATTAGCTAATCATCAAGAAGTGAATTTAAGCTGACAATACGTTACAAGTGTCGAAATTGTCATGATTTACTAATTTGGTATTTCTTCTTTTTTAGTTTCTGAAAATTATAATGTATGATGAGTCTACTAAAGTAATGTTAGCGTCTTAGTAGGGATAACTCCATACTTAAATTGCTTAGTTTGAAGTGACTGTGATTGTATGGTAGTTCTAAGTTCTCATGAACAGAAATATGTTTTGTGCAAAAGAAATACATTACATGTAAATTACTATTTGTTATATGTTGCTGATATATTTAGTGACAAACTGATTGATTCTCGTTCTTATTACTAAATTGGTTCTACACTAAAATTATTAACTGTTCTGTTTGCGATACTTATGTGTTCGGAGCGTTGTGCCAGTCTTGCAGTTTCACCAGTTGAGTCGGCAATATCAGGTTACGCTGCGCGTCACTGGCCGTGCTCTTGCCGCTCGCCGTAACAGCTATCTGCAAAATTACAATTCCGACAGTACCTTGTCTTAAAACTAAACTATACATAATTTTGACAAAGGGGATAGGTGGCCTCAATGGGGGAATCTACGACAGCGAATTAACCGGACAAACTGCAAATACGGTTAACATGGGGTCCACTTTGACCTTTAAACATGAAGAAAACAGTTCGTCTCCTGCTGAAGGCATTTTCTCAAATTCTCAAATATCACAATTGAATTAATACCCATGTCTCTGTGTGCAATTTATGAGCACATATACTTCCTCGCAAATGATATGAATGAATTTATTAACGGTTTAAGCCGTTGCTGGGCTGCGGAGATTATAATGTGAGTTATGTATTTCCCTTCTTTTGACGTTTGAACTTCCCTTTAAGTTCTAATTTACTGAGTTTACCCTCTTCTTGGATTATTGCATATAACAATTTCTTTAACTGGAAACAGCAATTTTTTTGATTCACCAGTAAAGCTTGAAAAATATTAGTTACCATTTCGTGAGTCTGTCCGTTACTAATGTCATGCAACTGCTATTGATAATACAGAATTTACACGATTTCCCTTAGATTCGGTGAACTACCTTTCAATAGTCTAGGTTTGACAGTATTTATCACTGCAAAACTTGATAATGTACAAATAATTTCCAATAGTTAGCAACAAATTTTCAAACTTAGGTTGTTCATGCAAGGTAAATACTACAATTTATCTCTGAAACAAATAGATGAATTCTCCTTAGTAGTGCAATCTGCTTATTATCTAACAACTAATCAGACTTACGTACAATAATACTGTGATTACGCTCTGTGTGTTTAATCACCCCGATTAGTGACAATTTTAAAATGAAGAATATTAACACAACCCTTGATATTTTCCTTTAAATATTATTCCGTTATAATTTTTGTGGAGTTCCGTACTTCCTAACACTATCTCCTATTTATAGACTTATTTTTATTAGTTGTTTGATTTACTTACGTTACAGTTATGTTACCTCTTACGCGCTCTTATATCATACAACAATTATTAATAGTCAAAACTTAATTCTGAAACATTTGCACTGCATATAACAGCTGTTATAGAGACAAGAAGTTGATATATTTTGCATATTTTGATTTATGATTCACTTATGGCATCTCATTTTGGTGAGAACTCCTCACAAGTACAAAAGGTATTTAAATGAGGAAAACATGCTCCAAGAATTATATGTGGAGTAAGCACACGTACGTAGCTTTTATATAGAAAGTGATTAGCTTTTCTATTCAGTGACATACTTCAAGAAATGTTATTTACGAAAACTTATCGACTTAAAACCTAACAAAGAGTGTTTTTTGTTGTTGTTATGTTAGATAAGTATTGTTTGATTTACCGATATCTTGTTACAGATTACGTTCTCCGCTTCCGATGAATTATTAATTTGGAATTGCACATCGTATTACTGGCTCCTAACTCACCAGTCTCTCTCGGATTGAAATTTCATTTCCTTTCTGTTCGTTATATGTAGTTTTCAATTTTCTAATTCTTAACTAACCAAACTCCAGTGATGACTTCCCAATACTACAATCTTATCTGCAATTACACATCGAATGTAACTGATTCACCAAACTATTTTGAATGTACAGATTTTAAAAGACATACAACATGAATGTAGGTTTGACAAAAGGATTAGGTTTGTAAACCGATTGCATTTATGACTAATGAGGTTCACATAATGATTATGTCTGTAATTTGAATCTGTTGGTAACGGATGAATGTAAGTTTGTTTCTATAAGCGTATGGAGTTGACGGTAGGCTTTTGAGTACGTATTGTGTCGGAAGAAAAGGTTCATGACTCCTTTTCCCAAGGACTGCACTCGTATTTTGCCTTTTTAACTCGATTGACGAGTGTACACCGTGATGTTGCCCAGACAATCAGAGTTCGCCAATTTCCAACACTGTCCGGAATTTTTTACATCACTCATTTTTTAATATACTTGGTGCTCCAGATATTTCTAACATGTGGCACACAGTTTGACTCCTTACATTAAGTGAGTACGTATTATTACTGTGGACACATGTAAGACAAGCCACTGAGGCTGTATTTTCTTTTACTGAAACACCAAGACTTGTACAGTATTACTAATCATTGAACATTATTCTTATTCTTCAAAATGATGAGTTCCGATTCTCTTTTAGTTACCGTAATAATTTAGGATTTTATTCGTGCATATCTTCAGACTCGCGTTCGATTACAGGCCGTTTACTAATTTTATATGGCAATTACGTTTTTTATTCATTCCTGTCGAGTTCAACCATTCCGTGCATCGCGATAAATGTTAAATTTGATGTGGCAGATACGTCGTTCTATATTTAATCTTTTTAGTTCATCCACCTCATGTATTATGTTTTAATTTGCTACGACAAATACTTCCGTTTTAAATTCACTCTACTTGAGTCTAACCATCGCGTGTCATTGAGCGTCTTCACTAACACAACTGAATACTTTTACGAAAATTTCCGTCAGAGGTACTTGAATATGATTTCAGAATATACTATGCAATGTTAGCACGTACGATTGACTTATGGGTATTCGTATAGCGGTGGGAACACGTCTGCTCCTCAACCTGAACACGTGAGAAGTCTTAGAACGTCAGCCGAAAGTGTCCACTCGCGTGGTCCTATTAACAGCTGTACGTTTCGCACTTCTACTACTGCACCATATTTCTATAGAAAATATAATCCTATATCCTACTGTAAGCTCTGATCAAATAACTAACCGCCTGAACGGTTGTTCTGAATAACCTGGAGCTTATACTAATCCAGCAGTAGATATCCCTAACACTTTAACTTTTCCCCGGCCTAGACCGGTAATTTTTCCACTCTGCAAACAACTTTACAACAATGAAGAATTGCGCACCAGAACCCACTAAGAGATATCACTCTCTCTTTTCCCCAATATTTATCATTATTCCAGGCTTTTAGCCCTAACAACCCATCCCATTCTGCTTGTCCCGGCTTCAAGTTACCGGCATTACTTAAATGCAAATGGGTGGAATGGAGCGCCTACATCCTCACCAGGTTAACTTCTTGGGCTATACCTGTGAGTTATTTAAGAAATGTTGGCCTCCAAAATGACGCAACTCGTCACACATTTATATATCGGGTCTGGATCGGTCGGTCCCTTGCCGCCTTTACCGCAAAATATTCCGCTTCACTTTAACATATAGGCTTTCCTGCCACACTTATATTGACACGACACCCCAACCGGTTTCACTTTTCCCCGGTAACAATCATTTCATAATTCTTAAATTCACCAATTGTTATTTAACAAGTATTTGCCTCGCACCCTCTTTCGAAATTTCCTATTCTGCTCAGTAGCATCTGGATGTTTCTTAACATTTATATCTGCCTTATACACTTAATTTTGGACTTACCTGGAGAACTCGTTCCGATCTATTCATAAACACCGCCGCTGCTATGGCCTCTGAAAATATTTTTGTCCGACTTAAAGATATATGTCTGGCAGAAAACGTGCCTTTACGAGCAAAAATAAACCCCGCTTAACTCACCATTATAACTCCGCTCAACCGCGTCTCCAAATCCAAGATCCTCGCGTTCAGTGTCTGATAACTGTTGAAGATTTAGTCGCTGTCATAGTTACAATAAAAATTGAGGTCCACTCACCCCTAATGTCTTGTTATCGTCGCCGTCGTCGCCGCCACAGCCACCGTCGCTGTCGACGTCTGAAGACTGTCCCATGGCACCTGCTGCAACGTGTTGACTCGCGCCGCCGCGATCCGCTCCACGTGTTGATCCACGCTGCGCTCCTCCGTCGCTCGTATGTTGACCCCTTCGTCCGATGTCTCCAGCCGCGTGCTTCCAAGCCATGTGTTGATCCAGCCACCTGTCTTCCTGCCACCCCCCGTCTTCCTCCAGACGGTGATCGCTTACTTCTTGCTAATTCGTCAGACTCTATCCACACTGATGTTCCAAAACATCGGTACTACGCCGAAATCCCACGATGACGCCACTTTGTCAGGGGGCTGATTGGCCAAGGCTAGTGGGCGTGTGTGTGGATAGGTCTGCTGACGAACTAACCTTAGGGAATTGCGGTTCTGCTTGAAACGTCTCTTCTGTTCTTCTGGCAGCTCCACTAGAATCTTACCGTTGGGCTATTTGGGCTAATGACTGACACCACTGTGGATTGACGGCCACAGACCGTAGGTTAGAAACTGAGTTAAGTTCTTACTACATGAATAATGCAAGACTTGCAATGGAACAGTTTATTGGCCTCTAACACGGAGTAGTACAGTTTATAGCAAAGTGGATTCCAACTATCACCAACTTATCTAAGCCCTGAACTGTAATAGTTAATTGTTAGGCAGATGGTCGCCCCGGATACGAGATGTATGGGAGGGTGGCAGGCTCCTAACAGGTGGCTATCAAGTATGCTCGACTACTCTCGCCGACTGCCCGACAGTAAAAGACACTACTTCATCACTTGTACTGCCCAAGCCGACTCGGCTGACCTACAATTACGAAGGGGACTTCACTCTAAGGTGCTGACTGCAAGCGTGCAGATTCCTGGCTGGTCAATGCTCGACCGCGCTCAGCATTGTCAATGATCGCCGATTGCCAGTAGCTCGACGACTGAATATTCCTATAATTCCCCAAATAGTAATGGTATTCAAAATGACCTCTTACACTGGCTACAGTAACTCGTCTCAGAGCTTCATGAATTTAATACACCGGTTACCTTCGGATAGCCTCGTAACAAATGCTTGTTCTATCAGCGCGAAGTTATTGGCTAACCTGCCATCTTCAATTCAGACTGCAATTATTCATGGCGTCGGCATTCATTCATTACAGTTATACGAAGCGGGCGAGAACAGAAAGGAACTAAACATTGTTACAAAGCATAACTACTACTCGCAGTTTTGTGATTACTGATGTCGATATACAAATTGCAGCAACTAAAATCCATTGTTACATGATTTTTCAGTGGTGTTAAATTCAATCCCGTTGCTATGGAAGTACGAGTGGTTGGGGATCGGGACCTCCCGTTCGAATCCTGGTTTCAGTTGGAATTTTTATAGGGCTTAACGTTGGTCTTCACCTGTAGTAAATTTTTTTTTGTGACGTACGCTAGGACGCTACTTGGTTCGTATTCTATGTAAAGCTGTATGTCCCCTCTACCCGGTAGGATTACTGGATTAGGGCAACCACAACAGAGGTGCATGCGCGGTTAATCGAACCTCTATCATGTGATCGCCCGGCGAACAATGTTATACGCGTTTACAATTACAGTAACTGAGTTCAGCCGTGCATTCGAAAATAATATGTAGTGTTGAATTTTGTAACGTAACCTTCCGCTACTTTTGCCTGATGTTTTTCTGAGAGAGTCATTCTGAAACAGTTTCAACATTAAATTGCTGGAGGTATATTTAATATTTTGTAACAGGTAATGAAATAAACAACGCGGCATAACCCGAAAGTAAATTAATCATGGAGTAATATTATTCATGAATGATAACATTACGTAAGTCTCATAGTAATTACACATTTCGGTGACAACATAGTTGTTTGGTTATTCGATAGTGTTGCTTTTTGTAGTATCTGCATATACAGTAGAAATTCACCATGTTTTCAGAGAAAACGACTATTTTAAAATTTTGATTACGTTGTCAAGCAGGACAGTTCAAATTTCTGGTTATTGTTGTCTACCCTAAGATATGTTCCCAACGTACTTGGTAAGCAGTCTTCAGCGGAATCAGCCATATAACTTATTTAAATCAGACCAGACGGAAGGTTTCAGTTTTTTAAAAAAGGAAAATTGATTAGGCCTATAGGGCTAGTCGCCGTCGAAATAATTAAAGACAGATGGGGGTAATAGGACGAGAAAGAATTTCCGCCATGCCCTTCGGAAGGAATCATCTCGTCATTTGGATGAAGTATTTCCAAAAAATTAATGGCAAACCAAAATAAGGATGGTGGGATAAGAGATCCAAACCACGTCCTCCCGAAAGCAAGACCTGCCTTTACCTGCAGTATTCGGTGGTAAAGTTGAGCAGTATCGTTCTTAGTACACAAAACTAACCCGTTTGCTGTTTTATTCAGTCATCTGAGGGAATAATACGAAGTCTGAAACAAAACACACACGCGAATAAGAACACGAATATTGCGTCTCTCTAATAACGAGTACCGTTGTACTTCACGAGTTATAAATCAGAATAAACACATAAAACCCTTCTACCAAAATAGGAAAGCAAATACGTCACCGTGACGTCACTGAGGTCTAGGTCTTTCAAAATAATTTACTACTTTCACGAGGAAAGGTAAACACACGCCGTAGTCTCGTCGGTAAATATTGCGGAATCTGTGTTTCAGTCTCCGCAATCACAAGACGGCATTACGTTCATAACTAACTGTCATAGACGAAAATTCAAAACTCGAGGAAGTCTTGCTCAGAGCTAGAGGAAAATATTTTTGTCGTAGTAAATAATAACGAAGTCTAAACATTTCGAAGTACGTTGGGAACGACAAGACTCTATACCCTTATTTCCAATAAATACCGTAAATATACTTTTCAGATGGGTCTAAAGCAATTAGCAACATACATGGTTCACGCATCCAAAGTACGAGTATATGTAAACAATATATATCTTCAAACAAACAAAAGATAAAATTAAGATAATCTTAACGTTACTGATATAAGAGATAAATATTTTCAGTATCAGTTATTTCTGCTCGTAACAATCTAAACTTCACAGTTATTTTCAACTTTTTGTGAAGTTCGCCTTTAATTTGGCCAGAAATTCATTGAAACTGAATGGAATTTACCGAGAATTTCTGAATCTCAAACTATAGTAACTGAAGAACTTGTGGTGATTTATTGTTGGTTATTTATGTATGTAGTTACCACTTTTCACCTTTATCTTATATTTTCATATAGCTAGCATCTATATATGAACCGATGCGTAAGTCATTTATTGTTCTGGTAAAACTTTTATTTATTCAGTTAATGGTTTAACAACTTCCACCAACACCAGTTGATAATACGACCGTTAATCTTTAAATCGGAATTCTCATATTAATATTTCTCAATCCGCATTTCCAACTTGCGAACTTAATATAACACCTCTACCATATAGGCTTTAAACATGTCGCTCCTGGCAACCAACATCATCTCAAAACAAAAGGAACACGAATGTAACCCAATCTCAAGGAGTATGCATATTAATATACTTGCATACTATATAATAGTCCATAATATAACCATATGATCATCACAAACTTGCATTATACAACTTAAGTTCTGGGAACTGAAATGTGGTATAACGCTCAGAAATGATTCAGGTTTCTGTATGCGAAGCACTAGTTGTGTTATACTCGTGGTATTATGTACTGGGGATTCGAAGAGATGACTTCTGTGTCCTGTTTACTAGGAACGGAAAAACTGAGCTTTATGTCTTATGTACCAGCGATGTTATGTCCTACGCCTTTACTCGAATCCCGGAAATAGGATTTGTAGCTGGAAATATTTGATGAGGATGGTAAGGCTCAGCCGACGAGGGTGTATCAGGCACCCGCAATAACCCATTTCAAGCCCTAACGCCAACACTGGCAGTTGCTACGACGGTGTTCCTGGAACTAATGCACCACATATTTTTTCTTCAACAATTATTTATTGAACACAATGAAACTTATACGCAAGAAAGAATTATGTTTCTTCTACACTCCCTATCTTTTCACGTAATCTCCTTCCCGTTCTATGGCCTTTCTCCAGCGAGACACAAGAGCGTGTATGCCCTGGCGGTACCACTCCTTGTTCTGTTCACGAAGCCATTTCTTCACTATGCGAGTCACCTCTTAGTCATCCTCAAAATATCTCCCACGAATGGCATTCCTCAATCATGGAGGAAGGAATATATGGAGACGAAATAACGCCAAATCGGTGAAACCTCATAAAAAAACTCGTCTCCTACTGCGCATGCGCGGCGGCCATAGGAACCCCAAAACATTGGGCTGTTTGCACTGTGTATGCTGCTGTGAACATTTCATTTTCTAATATTTCAAAGTTTTTTTTATAATTCCAAGTTGTGTTTCATACGGTTGCACAAACAGACAAGATAGGAAACAACCTGGAATAACGTTTCGTAACTAAATCACATTGAAATTATTGTTCTTGCAATGTTTGATAAATAACTGCAAGAATAGAGCCTATCACTATAAATTTATTCATTGCTCTAAATAAGGATTATATCGTTCTCAAATGTTTGTTGGTGTAGTATAGACAATCAGCATATGTTACTACTTTGCACCTAAAAGGCTAGCCTTATTGTAAACAAGTGTTGAAAGTCTAATTTAAATGGGTCAAGTTTACATCGCGATGCAGTGAATGTGCATGCTTTAGTCCAGTTTCAGTTTACACTGAAAGTGTACGATGAAATTAATTGTGATAATTTGTGCTGTATGAACTACTAAACTTGATGAAGCAAACGTTGCTGTTAATCCGAAATGTGGTTTATGGTGTATTTCATGCATTTAGATCCACATAGTTTGATTTTGTAGCGGCTATATTGATGGAAATGTGGGTAGCTTGAAATGCGAAGGGTACAAACAATTTATTTATTATTAGTTGTTACTAATTTCATGAGCACTATGTTAGTGACACAATGTGTATCGTGATCTAAGGTTCTGACTTTTGATGTATGGTCAGAAGATAAATCAACTGATGTTGCTAGCAAAGTTAGATAGGCCACTAACAGTACAATATCTTCTTAGTAAGCTCAGAAGCTATAAGGACTTTTGAAGGGTTCATTTAAAAAAAAAATATCCTAAACACTGACTTAACCTAACCTAACCTAACCACCCCAATTTGGATACAGCATATCTCGAGAACAAAGAGAGATATGGAAAACATATATTCTTCACTTTTCAAGTTATCTTGTAGTGTTTTATAAGAATCTATCATCAAATTTGACCTTAGGTTTATACGGCCAAGCAATATGGCGGCCTCCCCACCCCACTTCTCTCTACCAGGTTTCACTCCAGTGCGTGGTGAAGGTCCCTTGCGTCGTCTCCACATATTCCTTCCTCCATGTCTTCAATAGCCCAAAAAAGTGAAAGTCTGAGGAAGCTTGGTCAGGGCTATAGGGTGGATGGGGTAACACTGTCCAACCCTGTTTGGTGATGTGCTCCAACGTCCTCAAACTTGTGTGAGGGCGCACGTTTTCATGTTGAGGCAAACAATCACCTGGGTTATGGCGTCCAAGTCGCTGGAAGTGGTTCTTGAGTTTGGTTAATGTGTTAACATATGCCTCAAAATTAATGGTGATGTCTCTCGGTATCACATCAATGAGTATGACAAGATCACAGTCACGAAACACAGTTATAATGACCTTACCAGTGGAAGCAATTGCTTTGAATTTTTTCTTCTGTGGAGAGTCAGGATGGCGACGTTCCATCGATTCGGGCTCAAAATGGTGAACGCAGGTTTTATCACCTGTTACAATCCGGGACGAGAAGTCTTCACCCTCAGCTGCAAAACGTTGCAGCAAATTAGATGAAATGTTTTTTCTGAGAGTTTTGTGTTCCTCCGTAAGACGGCGCGGAACCCATCGAGATTTTTTTTGCGTAATCAAGAGCACTTACGATTACATCCACACTTGCTTTACTGATTAACAGATCCCGCGCCAACCGCCGAGTCCTTATACCTCGGTCCCCGCGAATGAGCACATCAGCACGCTGCATCTTGTTAGGTGTTACAGCCATGGGTGGCCTTCCCAACCGTTGCAAATCTTATAGCTCTGCAGAACCGCTTTCTGATGGCCTCACCCACTATGCCCAGTGATTAACCATACTTCTATCGACTACTGATACTCCATAAACTGCATATAAACATTTGTGAATGCTTTCGACCGTTTCTTGCTCCGCAGTGAGAAATTCAATGACGACACGCTGCTTATAACGTACATCACTCACAGACGCCATGTTGAACCATTGCTGCAAGTACGCTATCCGTCGGAAGAAACGAAAACTTTGCGCGCGCACTCTGAAAACTGCAAAGAATTCAGATCTTAAGTTTAGTATTCGTACCATTGTTGGGGGCTCAGAAAAAAAAATGTGGTGTATTAGTTTCTGGGACACCCTCGTATATACTACGTCACTCTTTCCGTAGCAGCTGCCCAAACAGATATAACTGTGGTGGCTTCTTGTTACCTTCCTCCCTTATGGAAGAGTTCATAAGTGTAAACGAATGCGTGGATGACTGTTATGGTGGGCGCGTTCGTATTAGTGTGTCGTTTGTGTGTTGGAGAGAGATGAAAGAAGAATGTAGATGGAATCTGATGCTTGAACATTCAGAGCTACTATCCTCAAAGGCACTAAAAAACACGGAAAACATTATGGACGAATAACTATCAACGGTGAGATACGTCGACACTCGATAAGCACTGGGATATAACTCAGAACTGTTAATACTCTCATGATCACCATTTCTTCTTCCTGCGAACCAAACCCCGAATAACTAAAATCTCTTCCACAGCTGCGTGGAACCAGCTGACTCCACCATAACGTCTCAGCAACTTCGGGCAACGAGAGGGGTTTCGAGCCATGATGAAATTCAACTATAATCAAACCTGGTCTTGTTTGGTAGTTTGAGGAGGATGTTGGTTTGCGATCAGCTAGTGTGACGTCACTTGGTCAGATAGTAGCTATTACTGTAAAGGTTCGTCGGTACCTCCCCGTCAACAGTGACGCCAGGTTGGTAAGCCTCATGTTTGTTTATTAATATGCAACAACTGGAAGTCAGAGTTAATTTCAGATACTGTATTTTAATCAGTTTTATGTGTTATTAGTCTCTATTACATGCAAAGTGCAGAAATTCTCATTTTCTACTGTTTCGTCACTTTATACAGAGAAGCATATAAAAAAAACTGAGGTGTCTTGGAGGGAGGGTTTTAGAGCTGGGAAGAAACGCCAGTCTTGTGCTTACTCGTGCCAACTTATCGGATGAGCCTGCCCCCGAGGCATTAGCTGTGGGTGTTTCGATGAGCAGACAAGTATGTGATAAGCGGCGTGTGGTGGTGGAGGCCGTCCCAGGGGAAATCACCGGAGTGGTCGACTGCCCCGGGGGCAAGTGGACTCAGTCGGCCGGAAAACTGCCGCGCTCTTCCCGCTGGACCGCTATTACCTGCTGCCTCTAACATCTGATGATCCGCAGGAAAAGGCAGGCGGTGACAAACGAAGTGAGACTGAAGGGGTGCCAAGTAACAAGGTCTTTAGGGTTTTTTTTTTTTTTTTTTTTTTTTTTTTTTTTTTTTTTTTTTTTTTTTTTTACTCTTTCTTACTGATTCTATTTTGGATACTGGCTTCAGTGTAGTATATACTCAGAACTTACAAGAATTTTTTTTCTCGGTTTGTATATCAGTAATCCTTTCTCGAGAAACTGGCAAAAAGAGCCCTCTATGCTGCTGCAGCTGCCAACTTAATAGTCTACCGACAATTCAGACTCAGTCAATAACAGTCTATTCTCTGAGAAAACAGATAGTGTTACGTTGCGGACCATTTGACCAACTTCCTTTCTGTATTCCTGTCTGTATCATACAAAAGAAAAACAAAAATGTTAACAGATACCGTTAAGGTTCTGTTTATAAATCATTAAACAACATGTGACCAAAATTTAGCGACTTTCATGTCGCGGTCATTGGGCAGTACCGGGTTCAGTTCTGTGCAGGTAAATGAACACTAGAAGTTATTTATCAAATGCTTTGCTGTCTATTGTTCGCCACATTCAAATAAGGCCTGCCCCTCATGCACGAAGCTCCACTTCTTTTAATCTTCTAGTGCATGATCGTAACCTATTTAACGACTTACCAGTAGTTCAGGTTTCTTTATGGGATTGAGGCAGTTTATCTCCTGGTTCTACCAGTTCTGAATAGTTAATATACCTAAGAGACCATAGTTCTTACACGAATTTTTTGCATCAGTTTCAAGAGCTTTCGAAAAATTCAGAAAACTGTAACTGGATTTCTTTTTTCGCGATTTTCTCATCGACGTGGAGGTCATTATAGGAGGGAGAGGACTAGAAACAAGGAACGGGAAGGAATTTGGTCATGGCATTTTAAAGGAACCATTCCGGAAATCGCTTGGAATTATTTAGGGAAATAATGAAAAACTGAAATCATACCAACAGGTATTTGAACCTGCACCCTCTTGAATGCTGAGCTCGAGCTTTACCACTCACCAAAAGGGATTCGTCTTGGATATAAGATGTTCACATAAACCATGAGGTTTCAGCTGCTTCGTGCCAAATATATCTAGTGTACCTGTTCTCGCAAGGAAATATAGTTTCTGCATTGTAGCTGGTTTCAAACATCCTTGTGAACAGTCTGGCCAAATAATTAAGGGACACATCAACTTTCTTTGCATGTTCAGATGTATACCAAGAGTGCTCGCATATTTCCCAGCTGAATAGTAGACCTCTAGAACTGTACTGTACTTTTACTGTTATTTTACAAAGTAAGGAGTTGCGCGGTGACAACTTTTTCTTAGTGTTGGATCAATGGTTCTAGTAGGTCAGTGAGTGGTCCAAGGTAACGTCTAAATACTTAGGGTTGTCCCTGTGTTCAAGCCCTTTACCCATCCACTTCGCTTGCAACTTCCTTGGTGCTTCTTTGATCTCCAATAAAATAATAAAGGAATGGCATTCCGCGACATAGACATTCATGTAACGCTCTGAGTTTAGTATTACTTTGCACAACACTTTTGTGTTTTTTCAGCACGTGTAATTTGTTATAAACTTTTATTATTGTGCTATATGTTTGTGAAACCCAAGCAGAGAAATTTTAACGCATGTTAGGTGAACTTCCCAAAGTCTAGAAAACCTTTAACTAAATACAATCACAAAATTCAAACTTGCTATAATTTCCCCGGCCAGAAACGCGTATCAAGCAAATCGTGTTGATCCAGACATCCACGACGAAAGAAACTAATTTGAATGGTGTTGAGTGCCGCGATAAATGGTTCGGACAGCTAAAGAACCATCGAAGCTACCTTTCAGCAAGATGAATAAAGAATAGTGACGGATTCTTTCTTATTGAAAGGAAAGACGCTTGTTTTTGATAGACATGGTGTCGCCTGGGGACCGAGCATAAACTGGAACAGTGTGGAACTTCTGTCATAGGTTGAGACAAAATGGAATCCTTCTTATGCTTCTCTTTAAACACTGCCCGCCTAGCCATGCACACATCCTCCGGAGGGAACAGGCAGCTGACGATAAGCCTCGTTTTAATTCCTTAGTGAATGTGGCCACTGGAAATGGGTCTTATATAAAACTTCAGTAAAATTTAGCTGGCCGTCCATCAACTTTCTCCTCCATAGTGAGCCGTGGAGGTAATATTATTATACTGCATTCCGACTTCCACTTTTATTATAACTTTTTTCTATACCTACTGGTTACAATTCTCCGCTGGTCACTGTTTTAGTTGAGGAGTTAATGTCCAAAACAACCTGAAATAAATGAATACGATGAAGATGTCTTGCTTTTCCGGCTTAAACGGATCAGGTCACTTTCGTCTGCAGTTATTAGTATTTTTTGCAACGGTACAGAAGGAAAACAAACAAGACTCATACTAAACACTGTCCTTGGAATTTGCTTGGACAAATATGTAGTTACCACAGAATTGTATCTTATGTTCGTTCACATTCATGGTTAAACTCTTCTTCTCCGGTTACGGCTTTAAGACAGTTCGAGCAAGAGGCCATAAGAGCCGAAATATTACTGTTCACAAGGAATGAATAGGAAATCGGCCATAATCTTCATGAGTGATTTCTGCAAACCATGTAGAACATAAATATTAATGGCCGTCCTGATTCTTTCGAATGCCAAAACTAAACGTTCCGTCACAGACCAGTCAGTTCATTGGTAAACATCCTCTTCCCGGTTACTCTTTCCGACAAGGTTAACGGAGAGGAGCTACAAGCATGTTGGAGCCTTGAAGATCCACGTCCTCGTTGGAGTTATCTGGCACGCATTCCGCTGTCTTCTGACAAGTGGCTTGCGCCAATGACAATCTGACAGATGACGGTTTGGCGTCCGGCCTTTGTGCCGGCTGAATGGCTGCCCGCGCCTCAATTCGTTCCCGGATTGGCCGCCCGCTCGTCCCGCCTTTGTCCGCCGTGAGGCGCTGCTGTCACAGACTGCAGCCGGGACAGCAGTGTTCATTTGTGCACGCTTTATTGTACGCGGACGTGTTGAAATCACAGCTCCTGGCTACTCCGACGGTAGGGGCGGGACGCATTGTCGCAGCGGTGCATTCTTAGCTCCCGCCAAGTTTCTGCTCTGCAATGAATCGGTGCGCGTATAACGATCTCGCTTTGTTCGCGACACACGCCATTAGTAACGTTTTGTTCACAGGTCTCAAAATGATGTAAGCCATTGAGTGCGATGGCTTGACGCCTCTGAAAAAATATATAGAGCGCAGTCTTTTATTTTACGCTATCCTTTTCATAGAAGCCTAAGGCAATACTTAAGAATCAAAATGGCAGTTCCAACATTGAAGTCATATGACGTGAAAATTTAATAAGGTACGATTTCAACACTAGCATCGAATCTAGTTTAACTCACAACCCCTTTCATTTTATAAAAATAAATGAATAAAATACCTAGTTCAGGCACTATCGAATACTATCTGTAAAGAACAGCTTCAGAAGTACAATAAAAAAGGAGTAAACTGCATTTGTATATAAAATGTTATGATAGAATTGTAAATTAAGTTACTTTCAGCAGCGATTTCTTAAAACTGTGGAAAATCTGTTCACTTACTTCAATTTTAATCAGGAGTTACCAAAATAACTATTTAAGGAGAGCTTGAACTACAACTGTAATCTAGTTTCTCCTTCATTACACTCCTGTCGACTACGTTTTCGTAAAATAATGGAAATAATTCATTTATTGTAAATAAGTTGGCGTATGTGTGGTATTTTGTTTTGTATATTATGTGAAAATGTGAATGATTGCGTCAAACTTTGGCAGTGTGTTAACTTAATTTCGATACTGTACATTTTAATTAAGGTCAATGACATATTATGTTTTGCCATCAACTATGTTTGAGCGTGTTTTGGACGTAATGAAATCGGTTAGTTCGATCATAGCAACGTCGAAATCTTGTAAATTCATTGTAATTTATGATCAATTCCACTTATTTGCAAGTAGTTTTAAGTCGGTTTTTATCGTTTCAGCTTTCTGGAACCAAGGATTGCTCCTTTGCTTCGAGAATTTTTCCAATGGCTTATAAAATGTCGCTCTAACAGAAACTCAGAACATAGTTAACAGGAAACTGCCTAATCTTGTTATCTTTTGTAAAGAGTTAGATGTACATTTTAAATATTTTTGCTTTTAATAAATGAAAAATAAATGCATCTCGAGCTTTCATTTTTAAAGATACCTCGTAATCACAGTTCAGAAATAAATCTAGTTAGAAATAATACTCACCTGACGACCATTTCAACCTGCATTTTTCAAGTGGGCTGTACTGAAGAAAATTATATTGCGTTGACATCAAGTTTTATTGCGAAGTAATAGCTATGTCAATTAAATAGACAAACACTTCGTCATGACATAACATTACATATAAAGACTGAAAGCGAAATAGTGTAGCATTTCTTCAACAGATTCGTAGCTTTAAGCAATCTTGTCTATCTTTTACTTTAATTACTTTTTACAGACGCTGGAAGGTTATTAAATAAAGCTTATTTAAAATACCTCTCGTGAAAAATTTGGAAGACACGACACAACAGAAAATGAAAGATGTTGTTAATTACCAAAAATTTAATATTTAATGTGATACAAGCATAACTAATGCTGTTTATCCAAAGAACTAAACAAAAGGCAGCTGTAATATAATGCAACAGGAGAAAACTGCTCAATTTTTTGGGGAATTTATTATTCTTTTATATTAGGTATACACGATTCCCAATTTTAATTACGTTTAGAACATTCCTGTAAAGTTACTAAACTAAAAGCTTGTAACTAAATATATACATTTCAAATAAACTGTATGTACCCAAATTCGTAAAAAATCCTGCAGAATTATACTGTAATGACAGGTTCTCGGGGGTTTATAAAATGCCTCAGACTTGGGCGGCATTCTGTAATGATCTGCTGTGGGTAAGAGGTACTTCCTGAATATACGTTATTGGGCGCCATACTGCTAAAAGATCTTTTACCTTGATTAGGATTTATAAATATATCAAATGCAAGTGACATATATTTCGGGATAGTATAGATTGAACGAATAGGGGTTTACAATAGTTCTGAATTTTTCTCCTTATGAATACTCCGCAAAGGTATTGTCCAATAGGCCTAGGCCTAAATGTGTATCTGTTTTGCTGAAAGCTCCTCCAAGTCGGATGGTTCTAGGAACAACAACAAGAAAATTATTTGACTCGACTCGCTCAATTTCAGCTAGGAATAATAATGATGTTAATATGTGCACATGTGAATTTAAATCGCAGAAACGTTCTGAGTGAAATTTTAATATTGCGGTCATGGATGCATAACATTGTTATGTATCCCTACTGATATTCGCTCAAGTAATCAGAAATCACCCAGTTACTACTGCCAAGGAATCAGCAGATAATTGTTGTGCTATTCGACAGAGTACGCTTCATCTTTATCGGCGCAAGGTTATTACTGGTTTCACCTTATTTTAAACTGTAAATAACGTATAGCTGAACTGAATGTATGAAATTTGATACTTTAAAAAATATATCATATCTTAGAGATGATTAAAAGGCATAGGTTTGATAAGATTGATTCTTAAGTTTACTAAAAACAAAATCTGATAATTCCGTCTGAGTTTTTTTTTATATAAATAATTATTTGCGCTAACTGATTGTAGTCTTAGTCTCTTGCGTTTTCAATTTGAATTTGCTATTAAAGGATTTAAAAAAAAGTCCTGTTTTTCCCAATTAATAGTAAATTTTAATGATTATTAGCTGTAATATTACGTAACTTAGTTCTTTGTTTGTAACAAGATTAGATTAGATAGATCCGCTTTGCTCCAATGTGAAAAAATTTTATGGAATGTGAAACAGTAGGCCTACATGTAATTCTTAACAAACCTGTAATTTTACTAGCTACTGACTGCAGGTTAGCTAGTTGAATTAAATAATTTCCAGCGTTAGTCACAAACAAATAATGTTAGTTAGAATATTTGAATGGAATTTCCAGAGATACTCATAAATTGCTACATTTATTTTAAAAAATCCAAAGAAATCATACAGCGAATGTGAATAACTTTATAACCTTTCCCTTTATGCTCAAAAGATACACATTTTTATGGTAATTTTACGTATTCAGATCCAAGAAGAAATTTATTTTGCTGATTAAAATGGATTATGATGCAATTGGACTGACTCTGTCAACATGTCAACTAAAATTTATTGCCTAATAGCTAAAACCCAACTCTGAAACTTATCCATAAAGTATGGAATCGTATATGACTCCAGTGTTAGTACATCATGCTTCTAAAACTATCACACTGAACGGCCATCGAGCAACATTTTTTATATATTTGCTCTAATACTGGAACCATTTGCGGCGAATCCATTCTCCAAAACATTAGGAAAATGTTTCATAAGACTACGAGCGGAATGCCAGTTTCCTCAGTTTTGTAACTGTCGATGAAACACAAAGCGACTACTCTGTCTCCGCAGTGAAATTAAATAAGAAAACTTTCAGTGCTCTTCAGTTCATTAACTGAGGCTCTTTTGTAGCAAAAATAGCAAACATCGTTTTGATATCGCTGCTTCGAATCTCTTTTGAAGTCACATTTACTCTTTCTGCACGACTGCCCAATTGCACCTTAAGATTCTTTTGCTGTAACTCATATTCCGTTCAACACAATATTATTATTTAGCAATGATTTTCGCCATCTATTAACTGAAATTACTGTTTGAAAAACTTCCCGACAAGCCCCTAAAATTCATTATCACTATAATCTGTTTTTCACAAACGTAGTGGTATATTTTTCCCCTCTTGGTATTTCTGAGATCATTGTGCAGACTGCAAATGTTGATAATTTTACGCACTACAAGTTTTTTTTTTATATTTTCATTCAAGCATTACAAAATGTTATTACAGTAAATGAGAGAGTGGCAATATTGCTCTTTTTTCTTAATAATTTGTGTGGCTTAAGATGTCGCTCCCCCCCCCCCCCTCCCCAGACATTTTAATCAAACAAGCATCGTGAAATAAAATTTATTATCACTATAGTATATCGTTCACAAACGTAGTGGTATATATTTCCCCTCTCGGTATTTCTGAGATCATTATGCAAACTGCAGCTATTGACAATTTTACGCACTACATGTTCTGTATGTTTTCAAGTAAGCTTTACGAAACGTCATTACAGTAAATGAGAAAGTGCTGATGACACTTTCCACTACCTGCGATGCTGGCGTAAGAATATCGGTGTGATTCGTTGAATCTGGATCGAAGGATGTAGCCCAGGCAGAAAATGCGGATTGAATAATCGACGATCGCTCAAGGCTCGGCTCGGCAGCATCACGAGTCAACTGTCCTTGAAATGAGACCTGCCGGGGGGAGTGGGGCTCAGATTGGGGGCGCTGCCTCCACGCAGAAATATTTCCTGACTTCCCGCAATATCGAGACGAATGGCGAAGATTTGTCACGTAGCGCGGACACAGATCTCAGCCTCTTTGGTTTGGGTCCGACTCCAGGCCTTTCAAGATTGTTCTGTAGCTGGAATAAAGGGAGAAGGAGCTGAATAAATCTGGCCTGTTTCGGTATGGATACAGTCGCGTCGAACACAGAATTCTAATTTGTCATTATAGAGATCGCAACAGTCAGTTTATCGTTCGAAATAGCTTAGTGTAGAGTTACAGATAAAACAGAGTGAATTTTGTACGACTAAATATTGGGTACAGTAAAATATTTTAGAACAAATTCAAATTAATGTGTATTTATTATTACAAGAGAGTTTAAATGGGCTTATTTCTGTTGAATCTATACAGTTTCGTTTCTGAACAAGCTGTTGCCCGCATCTTCATTTATTTGGATTTATTGTACGGATTAAACCTATTATGTCCCAATTAACACATCCCATGCAAGAAAAGATAATTAACTTAATTCCTCCGTATAAAGCGATGTCATTCGAAGAAGCTGAAATCACAATATGCATTTCGACTGCGAAAATTAACTAAATCTGATCGGTAGTTCTTGCGTAAATAATTGTAATGGAAAGATGAACTTTATGGACAGTTTTATATTAAATTTCTTGGCTTTCAGACTTCATGATAAAACATACCTGTTTTATTTCAAGCACCAGTGGCAGTACATTATTCAAAACCCCTTCAAAATACGACCAGTATTTTTGCACGAATCCCGTTCAACTAAAAATTAGTACTAATTTATTTTTTATTGATCCAAAATTTCTCAGCTTTCAAACTTCCCATTAAAATAAAACATGCCCCATTTTACCGTTGAGCATAGTGGGTGAGCGGTAACACTTTAATCTATGTGGCCTAGACAACGATTAAACTAATGTTACTTTGCATTACATAAGCTGTTAAGATTTATTTTTAATTTGTTTTGCATTCACTGACGTCAAATTCCTAAGGTCATTATTTCCAACTGTGTCAGCCGATCTTAATCAAGGGCAACGAAAAAGAAGCCGTGAATATTTTGGGTCAGGTTTATATCGCGTTGCATGGTGTTAATAATATACGATTTAGTAATAATATGCGATAATAATAATTCCGTGTGGTCGGAATAATCCGATGACAGGGTTTCTATTGGCTGCTCATTCCGCCCTTGCCATAGACTTCTTAACCATACCCGGCTTAACATGGAATCCGAACCACGGAAACGCTCTGGCGTACTTCGCATTACACCGCAAACTTTGCCAGAGGCAATGGTAGTGTCAATGGCCTATGAAAATCCCCGCCGAGACAGGGATTCGAACCGTGACTCTTCAATCCTCAGCTGGACGCCTTAGCCACTGAGCCTCCAATTGAGTGAATGTATTACTTATGATTGAAGCTTTGATTTTCTATTAGTAGCGGAGTCCGTTGTCAATTTGAAATGCAATCCTGAATAGGTCCCAGAATGATAATTGAAACTTTTTACCACAAAGTAACGCACGAGCAACTGGCTACCCTACATTCATCTTACGAACGAACGGGTGCCAGTCTCTGCCTAGTTGTCTTCAGGCAGTGTATGGTGGGGTCTTTGTCGTGAGACATTTACTCCAACTTCCTTCGGTGGGGCATGGCTTCTCGTTCGGTTTATCTTCTTGGTTGGCTATAGATTCTTGTCTAATCACGTTTCTATGTAATAGCTTCTTGAGGCAACGGCGGCTACATCGTAGCAGCCGAGTTTGTTGTAAATCGAGTTATGAGTTGCGTCAGCAACTCGATGATGCTGGTTAGTTGCTGACCCCACTGCACTTCCGCTGCGCTATTGTCGCAGCATCTGTGTCGGCAGGATGTTCGGCCACGTGGGGACGTATTCTTCGACTTCGTAACTGGACGAGGTGGGACACGGTGACTTTCCCGGTCTTCTTTGCTAGACGTGGTAGCGAGCTTGCTGGTTTGACGACATACTTGCTCGCTGGACCTGGCAGCGGGCTTGCTTGTCTGACGACAAACTCCTCCCGATGCTTGCGATGACGAGCCCTTTCCTGGGGCTGGGCTCCCCTGCCTGTCAGGAGTCGGCTGAGCCCGATGTCTCTTCTGCTGCAGACGCTTCCTGCTGGCGAAGGCGCGATGACATGCGGCGTGGGACCCACCACAGTTGCAACAGATGGGATTCCCTCTTCAGTCTTGGACAGTCCACCGGAAGATGCTCTTGCCCGCAGCGAACGCACCTCTGCTTCCTGTTGCATTGCCTGGCGTAATGGTTAAAACCCTGGCACTTGAAGCATTGGATGGGATCTTGCATCCTCCGCTTCTTCTGAGGTGTAGATGTAGTTTTGCTGGCAGTTGTAGCACTATTAATGGCTGGAGTAGTAGTGGGCTTGTCAGCAGCTGGTAGGTGATATAATGCAGGTATGGTTTCTTCTCGCAACCTGTCAAGGATTTTGTACCAATCAGACAGGTGACAGGCCATGACGAACATTCCTTCTAGTTGCGGCGGTGCAGCGCTGTATTCGGCCGAGTTGTCCGACAATATCTCTGGTAGCATAGATTGGGTATGTTGGACCCACCTCCATGGGAGGGTCGGTGACATCCATCTTGTCCGGAGATGCAGGAGGTTCCGGCTCTGCAGCCGCTGATGACGTGGACAGCGGTGCAGTCGGCCCGAACGGCGGCGGAGTTCGCACAGCCCCCCCTCCCCCCAATCATCCTGTCCGGGTCACCCGAACGAGTAACTGGCCGACCACCGACTCGTCTCCTAGCGACAGCTGCCCTCCGGCCAGTCATCTGCGCAGCGTCCAACGCACACGATGAACGAACGATCGCGGGGTGAACAGCGCCCTCTGACGGACTAACGCACGGATGGATACTTTCCCAATACCACGCAGTAAGGAAATACTCGCACGTGGGGCGAACAGGACACACAGGAAATCTCTGAGGAAATTCTTCGAGACAGGGAAAGACAAACAAGGAAGGTAGAGGCAATAGGAAAACAACAAGGATAGCTGCGATACAGGAAGTGCACGTTGCGACAGACAAGGAAGAAAGAGATTTTTTTTTTTAATGGCATTTGGCAACGAAGGCCATACCTACAGCCAGCTCAATGTAATTTTTTTAGCTTTCAGTGTATAAGTCGTCCTCAATTATATAGTATTTTTCCAATGTATGGACGCCACAGCCACAGGACGGACAGGACATTCACACAGAAACACACAACACTTAAACATCCATGCCCGCGGCCGGATTCGAGCCGGCGGCCTCCGGCACGTGGAAAGGAAGAAAGATGACACTCTTCTTAACGCAATTCTAACGAAGGAAGATTTTGGACTTAACATATATCAAAGCAAGACAAAAGTGATGAAATGTAGCAGAAATGACACCAATACTAGTAGATTAAATATAAAAATAGGATCGGATGCAATAGGAGAAGTAAGTGAATTCTGTTACTTGGGAAGTAAAATAAAATAATTGTTTAAAAAAACATAAAAACCGCCTTCAAAAAAAGGGCACTAAAATTTTAAAATAACTTTATACCTTGCTTAAAACAAAGTAAATCTAAATGTACAATATTTTACATTACTGTTATTGATATTTTTACATTAATTAGTTATTTTTGGAGTCGGTGCCAGCTGTCAGATCGCGCAGATCGAATTACTGAACTTTATTTGGTATTCGAGGAGAACCGAGAGTACGAACAAAAATTCCAAGGTAGGCTGCATCATGCAGTAAACACTTTATAGTTAGTATAGTATAGGTGTATCATCTATATGTTTCAGTTTTGTTGAAAAATGTTTCTAGAATTAATTGTAGGTAAGTAGTAACATGATTTTTTATGTATTATTGTTATTTATTGTTGTTTTTATCTTTTTGTTTTTCTTGTTTTGGCTGGCACCGACTCCAAAAATAACTAATTAATGTAAAAATTTCAATAACAGTAATGTAAAATATTGTACATTTAGATTTACTTTCTTTTAAGCAAGGTATAAATTATTTTAAAATTTTTAGTGACCTTTTTTTGAAGGCGGTTTTTATGTTTTTTTAAACAATTATTTTATTTTTAAATTTTTAGTGGTATTATAGTTAACTTGTATTTAAATATGCCGCAGCAGTTCTCATTTTGCGAACTCCTGGTAGCTCAGTGGTTAAAGCGAATGCTTTAAAAAAATCTGTCTTTCAGAATGGGGTATATTGGATGCTGTGTTAAGGAATGTCAGTTAACATTTTGGTCCAGGCTGTATTTCGATCTGATCATAACATCTGTTAAAGCTGCTGCTCGATAATCGAAACATGTAACATCTGGACATTAATACATACCACATACACTAATCTGTCTCTGGAATATATCTGTTCGTTCCGGCATCACACAGAAAAAATAGATATTTAATTGGTTTTCACAACGTAAAAGCTCGGGGTCCAAGTTGAATCTGAAGTACATGTTGTGACATTAGGACACATACATTTTTTTAATATTCTGCAATGATTTAAAAATAGCTTAATTGATTTTGACGGTACTTAAAACTGTGGATTTTGTAAAGAACATTGGAAATAACAAACGATGGGGGTAAAGGAGAAGAGGGATTGGGCTTTTGTATGCCAAATGTAGACTGTCTTTTCTGATTGATTTAAAGTATACATTTGTAAATTTCTATTGATATCCTTATAAAATTTTTAGGTGTGTATAAAAAAAATAATTAAGGGGTGTCGAGGTGGAGAGTAGGTTGGTTTTTGTTAAGGTAGTGTGGACAGCATTTTTCTCTTTGTTATAAAATATACAGGTACAAACTTCCATCGAAACCAGATAAAAACTGTAGCTTTCTGTAAAGAACATTTAGAAAAATTAAATGGGGTAAGGGAGTGAGCGGTTGGGTTTTGTAGACAGAAAGTTTCTCTTTGTTCTTAAGTATACATTTGCAGTGTTCCATCGAAATCTGATAAAAACGGTAGTTATCTATAAAGAACATTGGAAATTAGGAGGGGTGGGGGTAGAAGGGAAAAGGGCTTGGGCTTCTTCGACATAATTTAAACACAATTTTTATGTATTTTTTAAAGTATATGTGTGCAAATTTTCTTCAGAATCAGATAGGATCTGTGCTTTGTGTAGATTAAAGGGGTGGAAAGGGGAAGAGAGGTTTGGCTTCTCTAAACCAAAAGTAGACAATATTTTTCTGTTTGTTTTGAAGTATACATGTGTATACTTCCTTCAAAATCAGATAGAAACGGTAGCTTTATATAATGAACATTAACAGTAATTAAAGGGGTAGAAAGGGGAATAGGGTTTGTGTTTTTGTCAAAGTAATGTGAATAGTATGTTTCTTTTTCTATTTGCTTTAAAGTATACACATGCGAAGTTCCACTGAAATCGGATTAAAATGTGGGTTTGTACAAACATTAAGGGATGTAAAAGGGGAGCTAGGGTAGTTTTTTTTTATTTTTTGGTCAGAAATCTTCTCCATAAAAATACATATATGTGCCAACTTTCGGTCAAATGGTGTTAACTGTAGCTTTTCAAAAAGAAAATTGACAAAAGTCAAGGGGCGGAAATAGGGAAAGGGGTTCAGTTTTTGCAAACCAAAAGCTGACATTATTTTTCTCTTTGTTTTACAGTAAAAGTTTGCTAAGTTCTATCTAAACTGGATAAAAACTGTGGGTTTATATAAAAAATTAAACGGTTTAATGGGTAGTTGGGGGTGGTTTTTTTATTTTTTGGTCCGAAACCTTCCTCGTGAAAAAATTAATATAAGCGCTAATTTTCATGGTAATAGGTCAAATGGTGGTGACTGTAGCTTTATATATATATATAAATTGACAAAAATTAAGGGGTTGTTAGGAGGGAGAGGGGTTGAGCTTTGGCAGACCAATTGTTGACAAGATTTTTCTGTTTGTTTGAAAGTATACATTGGCAAAGTTCAATCAAAATCAGACATGAAATATAGGTTTCTATAAAATTAAGGGGTGTAAAAGGGGAAATGGGGTGGCTTTTTTTATTTTTTGGTCAGAAACCTTCTCCATGAAATGTTACATATATATGACAACTTTAATGGAGATCAGTTAAATGATGTCGACTATAGTTTTGTATAAAGAACATTGGCAAAAATTAAGGGGTGAATAGGGTGAGAGGGGTTCAGTTTTTTCAAACCAAATGTTGACAGCATTGTTCTCTTTATTTTTGACTATACATGTGCAAAGTTCCATTGAAATCTGATAAAAAATGTGGGTTTGTATAAAAATTAAGGGATGTAAAGGGAGAGAGGGGTGTTTTTTTTATTTTTTTGGGCCAGAAACCTTTTCCATGAAAAATTACATGTATATGCCAACTTTAATGGAGATCAGTTAAATGGTGTCGACTTTACCTTGGTATAAAGAACATTTGCAAAAATTAAGGGGTGGATAGGGGGAGAGGGGTTCAGTTTTTTCAAACCAAAAGTTGACAGTATTTTTCTGTTTATTTTTTACTATACATTTCCAAAGTAACATCAAAATCGGATAAAAAGTGAGGGTTTGTATACATTTAAAGGGTGTAAAGGGGTAGAAGGGGTGGTTTCTCAATGAAATTCATATGGGACCACTTTGGAGGTATACTCTATCCACTATAAAAATTTCACTTAGATCGGTTCAAAATTGGCGAAGATATCGCTGAACATACGTCCAAAAAAAAAAAAAAAAAAAAATTCAGACGAATTGAGAACCTCCGCCTTTTTTGAAGTCGGTTAGTTACAACCGATGCCCAAAGCAGGAATGATGTTAAAAGCAGAATAGCACTAGTAAAAAGAGCCTTCATGAAAAAAAAACTTTTAGTTTCAAATATTGATGTAGGAATTAGAAAGAACTTTTTAAAACTCTTTGTGTGGAGCACAGCACTTTATGGTAGCGAAACATGGACTTTAGGAATACCGGAAAGAAGGAAAATTGAAACATTTGAAATGTGGTGCTACAGAAGAATGCTGAAAATTAAGTGTACAGACAAAGTAAGAAATGAATGAGTTTTGGAAATGATGGGTGAGAAAAAAGTTTGCGGAAGAAGCTTACGGATAGAAGAGACAGGCTGGTAGGTCATATTTTGAGACATGCTGGATTGGTTAATTTGTTAGTGGAGGGAACAGTTGAAGGTAAGAACTGTAGAGGAAGACAGATATTAGAATATATGAAGCAGATAACTGAGGACGTGGGCTGTAAGGGGTATGTAGAAATGAAGAGGTTGGCACAAGATAGGAAAGGATGGAGGATTGCTTCAAACCAGTCGAAAGACTGGCAAAAAAAAAGAAATTGTTAGAAACATTTTTTTATGTGCTGTTTTCCTGGCACCGACACCTTTGGCGTCCTGGCTAGGATGTTAATAATTCCTTGTTGTTGTTTTTTTTTCTATGTTTCACCTTAAGGGGAAAATTTCGGCTTCCTCGGAGGTCTTTGCAAAAACCCCTTTAATGTGTTGGTAGTTTCAAATTGGTGGGTGAATAATTGATAGTGGCACTTTGTACTTGTGTCACCGTTTCGGAACTGTTATTCCAATGTTTTGCAGTCTATCTTCTGTTTGGCGTAGTGTTTCAAGTCTTTGATGGAAGGATTCAATTAGTCTTTTTACGACTCGGTCTATTGTTTCCATTTGTGATACTTCGTCCATTTCAGTAATTCTCGTTCTTCTGTCAGCATTTAGGATTAGACGGAGGCACCTGTTTTATAAACTGTGATAATGTGATAGATATGTTTTACACGTTGTTCCCCAAATTTGAGGCGCGAATATATATACCAGTTTTTCAACACTTGGACTGCGAGAGAACAATCAAAGTTTTGTTCAATGTGAGTCACGTAATAACTATTGTTTAAGCTACTGTTTTTAGAGGTGGGCACTCTACGAAAAGAACTAGTTCTTTTGAACGGTTCACCAGTTCACTGGCTCAGTTTAAAGAAAATGAGCAGTTACATCCATTTTGAGTGTAGTATCTGTTCGTTTTATTTACATTTATACTGATTACTTAGGTTAATTTCATAGTGGTTATTTTCATTTATTTTTTATTTATTCAGAAACATTTTTGTTTCTTAATACTACCGGATTACTTTAACGCATAAAAGACCATATCAAAGAGTTAATGAAATATTGTTCGGCTTACTGGGAATATTTGATATTTGAGCATAGATAATTATACATTAATTTATTTACAAACACAAAGTACAATCAATTTTAAAGAACTTTTTGCTTTAAATGAAATGAAGGTTACTGTTCACAAGTAAAATTTTACTTATTTTGCCATTCAGCAACCTACTTCTTTTTTCATTGCAAATTTATCCAGCTTTTGAAAATATTTTTTCACAAGGCACGCTTGTAGCCGGAATACACAAAGAGAAGCAGAAAGAGAAGCGGAGCGGGACGTCAGATTCGAAAGAACTAGCTCCCCATTGGCACTGTTCCGCGCTGTGCTGAGCAATGGAATCGGAGAACGTCGCGAACGAACTAGCTCTTTTCGGTGCTGAGCGATGGAATCAGAGAACGTCGCGAACGACCTAGCTCTTTCCGTGCTGAGCCATGGGATCAAAAAACGTTGCGAACGAACTAGCTCTTCTCGATCTTAGGGATTTCTTATTCTTTCAGAGCGGAGTGGATAAACAATGAACGGCGGAACGCGGGCGACAGTGGCAAAGCTGAAACCGACTTATTGTTGGCGCACACTCGATTGAAGTTCAATCGAGACCGACACACCACCGTCATTACGGCTTCCAAGAACAACTACCGCTCACTTTTAGGCCTCGTATCCACTTGAGCACGCTCAGGCGAATGAGCCGCTCAATGAAGCGAGTGGCTCAAGTGTGGACGCCTGAGCACGCTCGCAACGAACGACAGCGAGCGCGCTCGGGGCGAGCCGATCGGTTGTCGGTTTTTTAGAATGCTCAAAGGCGAGCCAGTGTTTGTTCGGCGCTCAGTGTGGACGGTATTTGGCGGTTTCTACAATGAACGCGAGCACGTGGAACAATGAAACTTGCTTAACTCTAATTGATGCGTATGAATCAAAGAGGGTGTTATGGGATAGCTCCAGTATTATAATCGAACTAAAAAAGAAGGTGCATGGCGTGAAATCAGCGAGATATTAAACTTAAGTATTGATGATGTAAAGAAAAAAATAACAAGCCAGCTACTAGGGTCATTCAGGCGAGAACGACAAATACAGAAGAGAACTTCTACAACGGGAAGTGGTAAGTCTTTTTTAATAGTATTTCTCACAGCTGCACGGATTTTGATTGAATTGGGTGTTACGTAATTCATATCCTAAATGTCTAAAATATATTGATTTTGTGCCAGGCTAATTCATCTATGGCAATATAATTGTTTTACATAATTTTTAATAAAAACTTGAAATTAATGCCATAATAAAAAAAAACATAAAATTAACCTTTAAATCTAATTTCTAAACACAAATTAAAAATAGGTATCAGCGTTTATATAATTTTGGAGTGACTCAATAGTGCCATCAAAGACTACCCGTACTAAACGGCTGATGCTTTGTTTATATACTTTGAACATATACTGCAGGCTTGTGTAGGGAATTCCTGAGGCTAGGAATCTTAAAGTTATTATAAATTTTATCTTCTGGTGGGATCGCCTCACGCATAGGCGTATCGTGCATTTTAATATGAGGTCCAACTGATGACAGCAAATGTTCGAAATCGATCTCGTAAATTTTTGAAATAGCTCATTGTCTCCTTCTAAAGTGAATTCGTGAATTAAATTATTAAGATAAATTCTTCGCTGACGATGACTTTCTCTAATCCACCAATTTGGTAATTTTCTTCTTTGCGTTGACATCGTATGGATAATAATAAATGCCACAGCTGCCGCGCGTACACCTGACAACACGTCAATAGCCGAGCGTTTTCTGAGCACTGAAACCAGGCTCGTTCGACCAAAATTTCCTTTTTCTTGAGCATGCTCGAACGAGCGCGCTCAAATGAATGAGCGGCTCATTCGCCTGAGTGTGCTCAAGTGGATACGAGGCTTTAGTGAGCGACTGCTCACTTGCTCTTTCAAAGGAACTGTTCTAAAGAATGGTTCACTCGCGAACGACCCATCTCTAACTGTTTCCTACTGACTGGGGTACGGATGGTGCCTTTTTATTGTGAGTGCAAATCACCATTCGTTTAACTCGTATCTAAAAATCGAGCCTTTTACTTCAGAAATTCTTGACTATGTGTTGATTGTAAATAAAGAGCTATGATCGTCAGTGTGAATAACTTCGGTAGAAAATCTAATATCCTTTCTTAGCCCTTTTGTAATAAGAAACCAAGTGAATTAAGATACGGGTTTCAGCTACTTATTAATAAATGTTTACGGATGTAAATTTTGCTACCTTTCCGTCTTATCATGTTTACCAAAATTCCTGTTTTTAATTACTTCATATAAAGTATACTCGTTTGAAAATAACTTTTCTTAAAGAGTCAAGTACGAGCAGTATATATAGTCTCAACAATCTCCTACATCGAGTAGGTAGTGCATATTACTATTCTGAGAGAGAGATTCAGATCTTTCTCCAATTCCAACTCACGTCAAGACCCTGAATCTGGTAGATAGTTTACACGCTAACCACCCAATTAAGTAAAATAACACCAAAACCTTAAATAGTTTTCATTTAAAGTTTTCGCTTGTATTTGGTATGACAGAGAACGTGTAAACTGAATGTACGTGTCGGTAATCGTAGTATATCTCGAATCAACAGCCAATACTGTGACGTCATTTCTCCTTAGTAGTAACAGTAGTTACCTCGAGCACAAACCGTGGAATTCAGCAAACTGAAGTGATACCAAAGTGTTGAGACATGTTTACCAGAATGTCTTGTGTTTGACTGTGCATATGGACTGATTACTCCTGTTTTATAGTTGTTGGTTAGAAACAAATTACAGGCGATATGGACTGCAACTGTGTCGAACTTGAATCGGGAACCCAAAACGTGTAAAGTAAGAGCAATTGTCACAATAAAAAACAAATCACAATGAATCTTATCAGCAGAAGTTATCAGTTCCGACGCGTCGTCTTCAAGGTCTCGTTATCTAAAATTAGAACGCAATTTTTATACATAGCATCGTAAATACCCTTATCGTGTTAGAAATGAAAGAAAATTCTTACACTATTGGAGATTTATTGTTCAGCGTCTCTCTCTTACCTACAAATAGAAACTTTTCACTGACTTGTGAGCGAAGTTGAGCCCTAGTGAAGCAGTTTTTGCCTTTAGAGAAATTTCACTTGGGTTTGGAATTTAATCTTGATGTCCAACCAGGTATACTGACCATTCAAAGTAACTAAAAGTAAAACGAGGGAACAATAGATATATTTTGTATAGCCTAAAGGCCCAGTTCACAGAGTTTCAATCTGCTTGCCATTTCACCTGTTTCGTGAAAAGGAAGATAGTACGAAACATGATATGCTTAATGCTCAGTGGCTTTATAATAAAAATATCATTACATTAGATAAAACGAAACAAAAGATGATTGTAACTTTATGTTCGCTGCGTCATGCAAATACAAAATATTTTCATTCAGTTCCGAGCACCCTTATTAATCAGTGGCTGATAAACACGTTAATATTTCTTAGATACTATATAACCACTCGCACGAGAGTCGAATAATGAGTATTTATTTATTTTGTTGTTTTATTTTGGAAGGCTGATGTTTAATTTTCTACGAAAATAATTTTAGAATAATAAGTTGCACGGTAAAATAATTTTAATAATGAAATTATCTGGAAATTAAATATTGCAAGATACCCCGTGTTATCCTGTGTTTTACAATAAATTCACAGCCATTTATTGAATTTCATAAAATTAAGGATCATTAACATTGCTAATTGTAACAAACAGTTAATGTTTTCTCGCGCTGACCACATTCTAAGAACGTATGGTAAATTGGCCATCCTTCCGCAGTTGCTTGTTACACAATTGAAAATGAAAACACCGTCTATTAGCAACTGATTTTATTCATATATGCTCAGACGCGTTTTACCCTTGTGGAATGGGGCATCGTCAGTGACTGTGAATGTACATACATACATGTTGGTGTTAACAAAAATACAATATTAATATAATACATAACTAACTAATAATAAACTACATTTTACTTACGACTTATGGTTGAGACAGTTACATGGTGGTCAGGAATAGCTCCATTTGCATTTTTTCGTGACCAGAACCGTAGTTGTGGTTCCACATAACTGTAAGAATAACTTTTGTTACCCTTTTTTGGAGGTAACTATACCACTGTTTCAAAATCTATTGAAATATACACTTTGTGTTTGACGAACAGCAAGAACCTTATTGTTTACATGCGTCTAATAAGGTTTAAAAAAACATGAGCGTAACCTCGTAAAAAAAGAAATGACAATCTGAGCGTTAATATCCGAGATATTCGAGATTCAATGACCTGCCAGTGAGGCTCAGTGCGCCGAGGTGCCACACACTATCTGGTAGGTACAACGGGACGGGGCACGAGCCCAGGACCCTGCGTGTCGATTCCTGTTTTTTAGGCTGTTTACCACAATCATCTAGGCGACTGGGATGCTACCTAATCTTCCCCTTATAAACTACACAGTTCACAAAAATATACACTTATCACACATGGAATATAATTACACGTTTCACAGACCATGTCAATATTTCACTTTCCCTGTCAGTACGTAATACGACGTGGCAGTGTGTATATAGTGTATGACGTCAGCAAGGGCGTGCGATCGTAAAACCAAAGCTCCAAATTTGATGTAGCCACCGTTGAGTAAAACTCAACAAAGACAACCAACCCCAAAGTATTGGGAACAGGTGGTGAACAAGAAGAAGAAGAAGATATTCGAGATGTAATACGGAAGGTAGATTATCGTTAGCAGCAATGCAGCGTAGTAGAAAACCACAGCTCATATTCTCCCGTTAATCATAGTAGCATTGCCGTATCTATGAGGCATAAGCTGCTATAAATTCTTATATATATTTCTTGCACTTGAGCTGAGTTATAAAATTAAAGTTGAAGGGCAAGAGTTTAAAATAAATGTTACAAAATGAAAAAAAAAACTATAATCCCACAGAGAAGTCATAACTAGTTGTACTTTAGTTAAATAATTACTCATTGCTGATGACTTTGTCTTGTCAGCAGAAAGGGCTGATGATATTGGGAAATTACTGAATGGCATGAACGAAATACTGAAGGAAGAATTTGGATTCACTATAAATCAAAGCAAGAACATTTGAAATGTGGTGGTTCAGAAGAATGCTGAAAATTAAGTGGACAGACAAAGTAAGAAATGAAGGTGTTTTGGAAATGAGGGGTGAGGAAAGAAGTTTGGAGAAGAATCTTACAGAACGAAGAAATAGGCTGGTTGGTCGTATTTTGAGACATGCTGGATTGATTAACGGTCGAATGTAAGAATTGTATAGGAGGACAGAGATTAGAATATATGAAGCAGATAATTGAGGACGTGGGATGTAAGGGATATGTAGAGATGAAGAGGTTAGCCCAAGATAGGAAAGGATGGATGATTGCATCAAGCCAGTCGAAAGACTGATGACGGTAAAATCGAAAAATTTTGAGAGAGAGAAGTGTTGAAACCGATTTCTCTTTACGTTTATAGTGGTGCCTTGGTATTGTCGTATGTTGACGAGGTAGCAATTAAGAAGTGTAGCCTGGCCCTGGAGTAGGGCGACAATTAACGTCCCCCGTTGTTTGTGGCACGCAGTGTATCACGGGGACGTGCCATTTCCTCGGCCCGGCCGTAACTTGCCTGCCAGCCATGCCGCTGTCTATTCCTCGATATTGATCACGGCTCTCGGTAATGGCATCGCCTTCCGGCGGACAGCAGGCAACCCGCGAAACATGCGCACAGATCTACTCGCCGCGTCTATGTCTCTTATGAAGCCACCAGTAAGGCTAGCATATGACCCGTTTGCTTGGTCTGTTATTAACTACAGTGGAACCAAAGTCTTTGTATAGAAGATTGCTTACTCCAGTGGGAATCGCACTGGTAGCTGGTTATTGCTTTCCTCTGTGATTCAAAGCACCAGATCAGCACGGGTATTAGAACAACTAGCCAATCACTACCTGTGTGACGGGACGTCATTTATTATAATATTTTAATACCTAAATCATGTAAGTTTTCTAAGTTTCACTGCAGCCAGACGTCGAGTAAGCACGTCCTGTTGCCGACTTTCTGCTGATCGACAGTTCAGGTTGCAAGCTACACGTGCAGTGCTGAGCATGCAAGCCAATACTTTTCCAGCAAGCTAGAATACATTGATCACGCTGACTTCTTCACTGACGAGCTACAAGATAACACCTAGGCCTCGGAGATAGATATTCGCTGCACCAACCTTACCATACTCTGTTAGTTGTGAACTGTAGGGCTAAGTTTCATCCCTAGGGTCAGTATTAGGGGTTACGGAATACCTCAAATCTTGTACAACATCGACTGTAGATGATTTACGGTTCAGTGCAGATTAAATGGGGTTTCCTGAAACATTGTTTCATTTCAAGTAGCTCGTAGCTGTCCGTTCCCGCTTCTAGTTACAAGTTACCCTCGATGTTCCTGTTTATTTACTAGCGCAAGAGAAGAAGAGGATTAGTTCAAGAGAGAAGAATTCAAGAGCAGAAGATACGAAGAAAGTCGGTGCAAGTCATAGGGCATCGTAGGTTAACCCCTTAGAACCCACGTGTCAGTCATCCTGGCACACCCAATTAATAGTCATAGCACGAGCCTATACATATAGGGTCAGCGACATCTGCAACTTTTGTCAACTTTCATTTTATTTTTTATTAATTTTTGGAATTGTTGTCACTGATTGGTGGAATGTTATGCTTCCTGATAGACCAAATGAATATTTATAGAATGTTTATTATTTTGAACCCAAACGTCTCTCATAATTAATTACTCATAATTGTTGACTGTATTTCATTTCTTTTTAAATCTATGATAAATGAGACAAGAGATTCGTTAAGCAATAACAGAATTACAGGTAAGTAGACTTTAAAATTTTCCTAACTTCTGTTTTGACCTCTCCTTCTTTTCCAAATTCGAAACCAGCAACTCAACAAAACATGCTGTTGCAACTACACCCGAGATTCTAAAAAACAGGGAATATTGGCCTAGTCAGAGACATATTTTTTCGTAGTTGTTTATATCAATAACACTGGGTGCACAGAGTATGAAAGTGACATGAAATGAGTTTTTAGGATCAAAGTTCTTGACTGAGTGACACTATCTGACCTGTTTCTGATGTTTAATCACTGTTGAACCTATTATGTTCCGTTCGGACCAAACATGTATTGCACAAACTCTAAAAGTGACAAAGAATCATTTTAAGGACAGAAAAATAGTTTTTAAATTCAAAGGTGGTGCCCGCGTTACCTTATACGGCTAAAATCTTGAGTTTGATCGTTGTTGGTTGTTGGACGTCTTAGGGTCAATTAAAACTAAAACCACACAGCACAGATTCAGAAAGTAACACAAAATGAGGTTTTGAGGTCTTACAGTACGTCATGAGCGTAACCCGATATTGTTGAAATATGAAATTAATCTGTATTTGATAGTAAGGGCGCCCTCTGAAAAATGTGATGTATTTCTGTTGAGTTATAAGGAAATTAGAAGTATTAAACCCTAAAGTAAATGATCTGGATGTTCAGATGTGGTTTTATGCTTCCTTTCCCGAAACCTAACGCTTTAACGGCACCATTATTACAAATTTCCCCTATTTAGTTTACGTGAAATAATTTAATACGACCAGATATCACGTCGGTATGAAAACATAAATCTCTGGTTTGGATATAAGGAAATGTTATGTACAGTAATGTAGGTAAATAATCGTAAGTTCCGCCCTCAAAAACACTCTATAGAAGTTGAAAAAAATCAGAGAGGTACAAACACCACTTGGGAACATATCTATACTGACTTCCTGTACACGACACATTTTGACGCAAATCTTCAGCCCATTAGTTTGACCAGTTTAGTTCCATGTTCCGTAATGTACACTAAATTATAACACTTTAATCCTGTAATGTTTCAATAAATTGATTTAATAAATAAAAAAAAGAGATAAAATATTCGCTGACTATCACAGATCTCTTGATAGAAAAGTTGATCGCATTATGTCTTTCGTAGACCCAAAACGAAAATCGTATCTTAAATAGGATAAAACGATATTATAGGTGGTTCTATAGAAGTTGAATGGATTAAAAAAATGTGAATACCACCATCTGAGTTTTCAGTTTTAAGTTATTTTAGTTTATTTCTTATGACTTTACGCCTCGTTGACGATGAGGTCATTAGAGGTGGGAAAGGATGGGGTTCAAGAAACGGGAAGGAATTCGGCCATGCCCTTTTGAAGGAAGCATCCCGGCATTCGCCTGGAGTGTTTTGGCGATAACATGAAAAACCCAAATTCGGATGACCGGATGGGGATTCAAACTCGTGGGCTCCAGAATGTAAGGCCAGATCGTTGCCACTCACCTACCATCCTCGGTCAAAACCAATCAAACATTGACATTTACACCAATTTATTGCCTCTGGCTTAATGCATACGAAATATCTGCTAAGGTCACTATAATACACAGCCCTAATTCCGCGAGTTTGACTCTAACTTCCTATATTTTTAAGCGCTAACAAGATCTGCCATATTTTCGAAATAACAGAAATTAAAGTAAGTTCTGCGGTTGTTTGTTCACTGAAGGCACTTCAGTGTCAGCTCTTGTAATGCACAGAGACGACCTCTGGTAATTAATAACAGTACAAAGTGTGACGCGAAACACTGGTACAGCGGAGCGGACAACGCTACTTGACAAAGCAACACACGAAAATTCATTAGCGAAACAATTTCTGGGTGAAAGACACGCCAACAACAGGCCGCCCGCCGCGGCTCGTAATTAAAACGTGGCAGCTCTGACCGACGCTGCGCTGGCCAGCTATCTCTGTCCGGTTGGACGCCCGCTCCTGGGCGCCGCGACGCCGTGTTCAATGGACCGCTGTCCTCCATTAATCCCGTTACCAGTCCCTCGGGAGAGGCGCGCGGCGAGATACAGCCCCTCGCAGCGTTGCAGCGCCACCCAAATAACGCACACAATCAGGTTACACATACACTATTTTGTGTTACCCAAATTTTGTTCAAATTGTTTTTGTCGCATTTACGAGAATCTGTAGAATACGAAACTGTATGTCGCTTTACTTTCAACTAACTATATTCCTTTATTTCGTTAAAACAAACTTCTAAAATAAACTCCAAGTAACCCGCTCTAATGGCTCAGGTGATTGTGATAACCCGATGGTGTTAGGTTCCTGACGCGATATTAGCTGGTTCGCGTCCCGGTGGTAGAAGAAATTTTGAATTGAAATTACTGTAATTGCGATGGACCACATAATCCGCTGGTAATTTCCCTAGTGATCTATTACTCCCTTACTAGTGTTATTATTTTCCTTTTCGTTTCAGTCATCTATCTATGGACTACGATTACGCAACTTCATTTCCTCTACCTCCGTCACCAGGACTCTTACTCTCTCTGGGTTTTCTTTTTCTGAGAATATCCTCCTTTCACTGAACGTGCTGAGTGAGGGGTAACGTTGTGGTCTCGCATTCAGGACGACGTGTTTTCGAATACCTATCCGACCAACCAGATCTGGGCTTCTCATAGCTTCCCCATATCACTACAGGCATGTGTCCGGAATGGTTTCTTCAAAAGGTTATGGCCGAATAACTTCTCATTCCAGGCCTCTAATGACCTCTAAGTTGAAAAGGAGTAAAGCTAGAATAAAAAAAAGACCTCCTTTCCCTAAAAGGTTTTTCTTCGGACAGATCCTTTATCTGCGCAATTATTAAAATCTTATATCTTTAAACGAGCAATTCTTGTATATATATATATATATTTCGGATCTCGGAAACGGCTGTGATGATTTGGATGAAATTTGGTATTTAGATAACGTTTTGACTTTTAAGATTACCTAAATAGTTGTCTTCCCTACAAAAAAGCGAGTTTACAAAATACGAACAATTTTGTCACTCCGTATATCGAAAACGGCACTAGCGCCATCTCGTAGACAATTCAGGTACCAGAAAGCCTACAAATTGATTTTCTTTGATTTCAAAGAATAATTAAACGATCAGTTCTTGTATACTGGCTGACCCGTGGAAATATTAACACTGCAAGTTTAATTGTAAAACATTTAAAAAGGAAGATAATTAAAAATTTATCAATAGTTTTATCAGAAACTTCTTTATAAAGTAATCATCGTTTACTTTTTGACCGTAAAAACTTTTTGAGCGTAAAAAGTGGTTGTTAGTTAGTCATTAAATACTACCTCCTTAATTATAAAACATCTTTCGATTTCTGTTCAATGTACAAGATTTCGAGTAGAGTAAAAGTCGCGTGCGAGTGCACATACGAAAAAAAGGGTTCTGATAAATAGAATCTTGCCTTTTGAATCGTCTGACCTTGTACTTTATTAATGTTTATAACGAAGGTTACTTCTTATGGGAATTGTTTTATTAGCATTTTGAAATGCTGATCAGAAGATGTGAGATTACTGCCATGTATGAGCATAGTTTTATCAGAGTGAATAAATTTAGCACAGATGATGTTCTATTAACGTCACAACCCGATGATGAATTCTTATAGAACTCGATGAAACATATCGAAAATAAAGAATAAATGTTCTTGGTTTTTGAGATATAGCATGTCAAAAATCATTTATAGGTATAGTTCCTTGTGCTTTTGGCGACGTTTCTTCTGGTCCAGGCTGTATTTCAACCTAACAACAACCACTAGGTACAAAATAAAACATTGAAATTACATTTCCACCATATAGACATGGTCATTTTGGTGGATTTTTTTCTGGTCCAGGCTGGAGCTAATCCTAACCTCTTCACTTTTGAGATATAATATCCCGAGAACTAAGCGAGATATCAGAAAAATTCCTTTTTTTCGATTTGTCTCGACGAGTTTCATACGAATTCACCATCAAACTTGGCTATGGCGAAATATGTCTTCTGGTTCAGGTCGCATTTCAACCAACCGCGTAAATTTTGAGATACGATATCTCGAGAACTAAGCGAGATATATATAAAAAAATATTTTTTACTTTCAATTTTTCTCGTCGAGTTACATAAGAATCCATCATCAAGGGTTATCGTAGAATCCTCTGAAATACCACAAATCTCGCACCATTAATTAATAGGGCCTATCAAACTGGCATTAAGATTTCTATTTTACATAATAATAGCATTTTTTTAAAAGTAATATGTGAGGCGGTCTCGCAAATGGATCTAGCGATTTGGATGAAATTTCACATGTAGATAACGTTTTGCTTTTCAAGTTTTTAACACGATTTAAAAAAAAAAAAAAAAAAAAAAAAGGAGCATATTTGTATTTGTTTTCTCGAAAACGGCTCTAACCTCACTACGTAGAAGTTTCAGGTACCAGTACGCCTACTGATGTTAGTTAAGCTTCTCTTTGGTGAACTGTGCTCCTCAAAACGCCTAGGAAGCCTTCAAGCATTTTACTTTAATCAAACTTTACTCGAAATCTTGGATATTGAACAGAAATCGAAAGATACCGAGCGTAGATCGGTCACCCAGGTACTTATTATTATCATCCTATATACTTTGAATGTAAATTCCTCAACCCATCTACTTTCGCCATTTACAAAATTATAAATTCTTTCAGCATTTTTGATACAGTCATCACTTCCCTTGATAACTTATTCCACTCCTCGACTCTAGTACCAACAAAAGTAAACTTTACCACTCCCTTATGCATCATATCGAGAGCCAGCTTGAGGTCATAGTAATCTTTTGCTTTGTATGAACAACTCCTAATTCTTCGACCAATATATTTCCAAGTTTCGTCAATTTCAAACGCCGTGTACACTCGCAGGGTTCTCTTTACCCTTCTCCCATCTTCCAATGACTCCCAACCCAGCTTCTTTGTCATATAAGTTACTGACTGCGGTAATTGTCATAAAAAAATCTAGCATACGTTTTTTGTAATCCCTCACACTCCTCCAAAAATGTGGATTTATCATCAGTACTTGGCCAACAGTGTAGGCGGAGTGGAGGTAGACAATTCCCAGTAACGATATTGTGCCCAGGGTCCTGGTTTAAAGGCGTAACTTCTCGACAGTGAGTGAGGACCGAGGCAATACGACGCTGCTGGTGGTTTTTCGGATGGATACGTTAAACCTGGTAACTCCCTTGGTCTCCTCCGTAAGAGAAGCACAGGGTTTCACTACCACCCTTCTTCCATCTTTCATTCATTCGCAGCACACTAGTGTTGCAAATTGAAAAAAAAAAAATCAGATTTGTGAAAAAAACATGAAAAAAAACCTAGCACCCTGGTTTTTTTTCTAAATTTTTTCAGAAAACAATATATTTGATAAATTATAGTTTTATTTACGGAAGTTACATTTTACATGTGTGTTTTAAATCTTACTAAATCATATAATGTCTTACATAATGATTCATAAATGTATCTATATAGGTAACATAATTTTTTATCCATCCTCTTGGTCAGTAATACCAACACTAGTGCGGTCGAAGTCGTAATTTTCTGTTTATTCTTCTGTCTCCTCTAGATTCATAACTTCAGAAGTAGTTACATTTTCTTTCACTGGTTGTATTGTACACAAAAGAGTTTGAGATTGCAATTTTAAATTTTGAGCAAAGTACGCACTGTGCATAAAGACTGCGCCGATAGTTCCATATTACGGTCTTTTAAGTTTGAATTTAAATCTATTATCGTACAAAATATGAGCTTTATATCTTTTCAATCGTTGGTTTATGCCAACGGTTGCAAGGAAACGATTCATAATAACTGACAATTTAATGACTCAGTATCACTATATGCTGCGAGTTTAACAAGTATACGAATATAAGGAAAGCACAATAAGTAATAAAAAGAGGCAAAAAACCGTTGATAAATTTAAAATTCGTAATTTTTGTAAAGGTCCGTAGATCTACAGATAAATTTGTAGGGCTGCCATCACTAGTTCAAATAGTGAGTATCAATCCAAACATCGGGGATTCCTTCTCGTGTAACCTAGCCTAATCGGGAAATCCCCGTTCGTAAAAGAATACTTCAGTCAATGTTGCCAATATTTTTATAATTTTTTTTCTACTAAACCAGAAAAATATAGTAGATTTAAAAATTAAGATAAGTACTTAGTATAAACTCTAAACAGTCATATTGAACGATAAATGCCTTAAAAATATGAAATTTAGTAGTTATGAGAAAAAACATATCCCAGAAAAAACATGTTTTTTTTCACAGTTCTTTTCATTTTTTTTTTTTTTTAAGTCAGAAAAAACTTTTTTTACAACACTAAGCACACTACACTGAATATAGTCATCCACACAAAACAATTACACGTAAATACACTTCCATGACTGGGAAAAACAAGTGGAGATCACCCCAGTTTAAACCTTCCAAGAAAAATCAAACTCCAACCAAACTGTTGAATAAGAAGGAGTCTTTATGTAAATTATCCATTTTGAGTTATGTAGTTTCTGGTCTTTCCATTTTTAAGGTCCTCGAAACATGTTTTGCATTGTTCCATTCCGTTTCTGCTGTTGTGATTGCAGCGCAGCAAATTCATTTCAACAGTAAATTTCTTAATAGATTATAGCTAGCTAGCTCGCGAGCCTGGTAGTCCTTAAACAATATTAAATTACATTTCAGACATATTACTATGCCTCTTCGTGTGTTTAATTTTTTTTATTAATCATTGCTCTGATTAAATCTTTGGTGACATGTTGTACTAAGGCAGATAAATCAACGCAATATTAATAAAAGAAGAAGATTCCTTTATTGAACGACTTGTAATTGTAACTAAGTTTGAAATATACCACAAAACCTTAATTGTACCTAAAATCTGTGCCCTTTATAAAACACCCTTTCCATGGGCCTACTCAAATTGTTTAGAAGTTTCTGTCCCACAGTACCCGCACCTGAATCAAAACCTGACAGCACACCGTTGTTCGAAATAAATGCCTCAATTTTCAAAACTTACTGTAAAAAATGTATTTACGAAAAAAAATCGAAAGCCCTCAGTTCAAACACTCTACTATCAGTATCATTACTTTATTTATACCCCTTGTATGTTCTTAAATGACTTAAAAGCACATAAATGGTTTTGTTAAAAGCGCTTGCTCATGAGAAGAAAGTAATCCGTTAAATACCAACTGTATTTTGTTTTCATATGATCAACAAATTAATTTGATTTGTTACTAAACACTGTAATTATAAACTCTCTGTTGCCATATTGGTACATGATATAGTTTTTATTTTGATAAATCGCTAATAAATGATAATGTTGACACATATATTTCATGCCTAGAGTGGGACAGGTAACACAAAAGCTAGTTGCCGCTAATAGCGCTTGTGAAAGCAAATATTTGTCTTGCAGTTAAAATTCAGAGCAAAGTGCAGATCACTAATGTAAACTGCTGTCACTAGGGTGTGAGTAAACATGTACCTCCATCAAAGGCCGCGTTGTTTTTTCCATTTTCCCAGATGGCTGTGATTGCGGAGGCTCCCAACAGCTTTCATTTTCCACTTCTGCCACAAATACACTCAGGATTAAGCATAAAGGACCAGACTGGCCAACACAACTGCGAATGACGCAAGTTTTGAATGGTAAAAATCACAGTAGGGACTTCTTTCCCCATATTATGTAGACCATGAACCTTATTTACTACTAACATTAGCTGTAAAATATATATATATATATATATATATATATATATATATATATATATATATAACATCACTTGTTACATTTTCGTTTACACTGATACGTAGACTTTTATTTTATTTTTGCTTCGTGAAAACTCCAAAGCAATAATAATAATTTGTTAGGAAAGAAATGGGCACAATAGATAAAAACATAAAGAACTTTCATCATATGATCTCTGAACTTCCAACATATTTAATTAAGGAGTTATACTGTATATCTGTATTCAGTACTGGTATCACAGAAATTGTTTCTGTTATTCTGTAGCTTACAACATCTACTCTTCACTTGTCATTAAAGTTATTAGAATAGTCGGTAAATAACCCCTTTACATTTTCACTAAACTGTTGTGTGAACACTTGAAATATGATATGTGTGATGAGATGGTATTTTTAACAGGTTAATGCTGCACTTCAATACGAAAGAATTTTAATAAAAATACCTTCTGATGGTTATCATGCATTTTACCATTTTAGCCATACGTTATAGTAACAAATTGTAGTAGTTTTGGAAATTACCGCTTTTGTTAATCCTCTTGACCAAATAGTTATCATCTTTATAAATAATTAGCAAGAACAATTCTAGAGTAAAAGAAGCTACTTCAATGAATTAAAGATTGAAGGGTAAAATAATTAGATTTCATTATATTATAAAGAACTTTATTTATTCGTAAGTAATTTCACACATTTGCTTTACTATTTCTGGAGTTATCATTTCTTAAGGAAAAAAAAACTCTGCAGTGGACACAAAATCATAAATCAAGATTTCGCCCAAAAAGACCACAGAACTGACAACATTAATTGAAATCTGAAACCAAAATTTTTCTGTGTATTATACAGTATTAAAGGAAATGAAAATAAGAATCAGATAAACAAAATCCGGAATATCAAATCCTAACGACATAGATAGATTTAATATCATTCTTGTTCGTTTCATAACCAGCAACTTTCACAAGAAGTCAAGGATGTAAATGGTACAATCAGTATTGTCCGTTTAAAACACTTGTTCGCACTCAGATCGGCACAGAAAAGCTTTCAAAAGCTTTCCTTTAATAAACAGCTTGTTTTGTTTCATTAAAGTAATTAGTTTGAATTACTGCTTATCTTCGCGCCATTGATAGAATAAGAACCGCTATCTTGACTTAAAACGTGATTCCATGAAGCCACGTAAATTCGAAAGTTGCCGTTGTCTCAAGCTTTGAGCTGACTAACACCACCTACCTCGAAATTTGTCGAGTCAACTGCGGCACTGCCTATCCTTTTCTCCAAGTGATTCGGGCCTTTTCTTTATCTCAATTTCTTCGGTCGTATTCATGCTACATGTCTCAAATTTCAGTTATGCATAGATATCAGCAATCTTAGCAAACATACTAAATTTTATTTCGTTACTGTTCTAAGTTCTGATGTTATAAGAATGCAAACTTCAGCGATTTTGATTGATGATCATCAAAACTCTAAGGAACTTCCCGTAGCCGTAGAAAGCTGAAATTTTGCACGAAGATAACATTTTACCCACATATTATGAGAAAAGTCTGAAACTCTTAAATTTCTGTATATCTGCCCCTTACCCACCCCTAACTTGAAATCGTTTTTCACCCTAATAACTTTATATAGCTCAGATTTTCATTGTAGAGTGAGTTTTCCTTCTTTCCTTTTCTTACTTTGGAAGTTATTGAAATTCAAAATTTTATTTCGATCACGACACCCCGACATCAAAATTCCACTGTACTTCCAGTAATCCTAGAAACAAGTAATTTGGCACACATATATAGTTTCATCCCTAATTCATAAGAAAAAATCTAATATTGAAATTTTTCCCCATATTTATTTAATTACAATCCCAAACAAAAAATTGTGGCACGTATTTGTGGCTTAATTGCTTTGCTCCGGATGAAGCTATATGCCTGAGAATTTTTTAATGCATAGATATTAGCAAGTTTAAATAATATCTTAAATTTTAATTTGCTCCTATGCTTGGTTTGGAAGTTACTCGTAATTTATTTATGGTGCTAGTTAAACCACGGCAATCTGCGTTGCTCGGCTACGGCGCACACCCATTGTTTTCAGAGAGTGTGGCATCGTTGGTATCGTATATCGATGTCTTAATCAATTCTGAAATGTTCTTATTCACCGATTTTCAAATGGAATCATTCATTACATTTAAGCAGCGATTCAGAATAAGCGATAAACTTACAAAAAGAAATGAGATCCTACAAAAAACAATTCTTGTAAAAATAAGTCTCGTGCTCGTGTGGTGACAAAAAGTTATGAGATCTTCTCCTGAGCCAAGTCTACACTTTAAAGCGTGTATTCACTTCACTCTGTGAAACAGAATGGTTTCTCTCGGTGTCACTGATCATTTATTTAGAATTTAAACAAAAAAATGTGGTGAGTTGGCCATTATGCACATCGTAATTTTTACTAAAATTAAAGGCCTAATATATACTTGTCAAATTTTAAAAAGATCGAGGGAAATCTTGGCTTTAATGTATTTGTAAGTTTGACTAAGCAACACATTGTTTTGAGACTGACAATGTTTTCTGCTCTTAATTGAAATTTAGCAACATTAACTAACGCCAATTTTTCTGGTACAAGTTGTTGTATAACATGAGGTATACCAGAATGTTGTAGGTCCTCTGTACCCCATAAAATTGCCGGGTTAGGAGGTTTACCAGAAAGACAGCAAGCTTTGAAAATATCAGACGGTTAAAGCATCGTCTGTAACTACCAAATGCTTAATACAAAGTACAGAGCCTAAAAATCTATCAGATTTTGTGGTTGCGGACTTCAACGGTCCTCTACCTGTGGCGAAAGGAGGATATGATTAAATAATTCTGGTCGTTGATATATTTTCAAAATTTGTAAAACTATATAAAATCAGAGAAACCACACGTAAAGCAATAGCAGACAAAATAGAAAAACATTACTTTGAAACAATAGGTTACACAAAAACTATTTTATCAGATAATGACTGCCAATTTACTAGGCATGGGTTAAAGTGTCTGAAAGGCACGGCATAAAAAAAGTGAAAGTATTAGTTTATCACGCAGCAAGCAACCCAGTGGATACATGCAGTAGATTAGATGTTCATCTCAAATATACTACAATCATAAATGCATACAATTAAATTAGTATATTAAAGATTTTGAAAATATAATGAACAGCACTTGATTTCTGCTTCACAAGATTATAACTGCTGAAGATGCTTCTAATCTGGTATTGGAGTCTGACCAGTTTTACCCGAAGGCTATGAAAAGAGTTAATTAGAGGACCAAATAAAAATAAAAGCTTCAAGAAGGAAAAAGAAGCATGACAGACGTCTAAAGCCGACTGAATTCGACTAATTCGTTAGGAGAATAGGTAATGGCGGATATCCTGGAAAGATCGCATGAGAGTAACGAGGGGAAAAGAAGTTCTTTGATATGCATTATTAACCGTTGAAGGAGGAAGCAAGCCACGCTCTAGTACGTTTCTTCTGCTATACCTAACATCAAAGAAAAAACTATTTAAGATACATAATTGATTTGAAGAAATATTGGTATACTTTTGTATGAATGTATTTGCCACTGTAATATGTTAAGTGAGGATGGTTGTATTTTTCCTTCTGGTGATATTGTTGTAGTGGATTAAGTCGTTCATCCATCTATATCAAAGACTGTATTTTAAACACTAAGTATAAAGTTTTAACTGTGAAAAACATAACTATGTTCTGCCAGCGATGAAGACAAGGTGTTTCTTTTATTGTGAACTTGAGATATGGGTTTTATAAACAAAACTTGTAGCATATACGCTAAGACTGGCTTCTAAAGTATTGACATTAAGTGACAATTACATATCTCTGGTTTTGTTTATCGTGGCAACCAGAATTGTAGCTCCGCTAATTTAGCTTTAAAAAACAGTTTTCTGCTTTGTAGTTGGACTTTTCATAAGTGTTCGTTATACTTTTTTTTCTGTTTTCTGTGATATAATTAATAAGTCGCAGTTTTGGACTATCTGCGGAGGCGCGGAGTAGTAAGTTCCGCAAGCTTATTTCGCTTGCCATCACCCACAATGTTCGGTGGTGTGTATGGCGAGCGTGGAAATTACGGCCCTGAGGACCACATCTCAGAACCAGAAATCGATGGTCAATTAACAACTAAGACGGTAATAGCAAGTTCTTTGAATAGCAATCACGAAATTGAAGAAGTTGATCCAGCCAAGAATGTGAATAGTTTACATAGAGCTGTGATAGATGATCCTATGATCAGTAACCAAAATGTGAACATCTTGCCCACTAGTAGCTATCATCTATCGACTAAGACTAAACGTCAGGTACGGGAAAAAGAGGATGGAAGGACACCTACACGCTCAACAGAGAAAATCGCAAGAATGTTATCAGATGGTACAATAACACAACATCCAGCAGCTTTATTCAACACGACACCGGCATCCACCATCGTCAACAACCTGCAGAATCCACAGCAAAACTCAACGAATAACAATGCACCCTCAGCACCCACCGGAGGGCATCCTCCCTATTGCGTGGGAATGTTTGGCGGCCAATATGGAGAAGGCGGCGGAGTGACCTCGCCCCAGACGACCGCAGACGCTACAACAGGGACAGCTGCTGTCGGAGCGGCTGTAGTGGAAACATCGGACGATCCCATGGGAGACTTCCAGCTTTCGAACCTCAAGACGACGAAACGGCAGATACCTGAAGAAGAGGATGGAAGGAGATCCACGCAGCAAGCAGAGAAACTTGCAAGACTATCAACAGACGTCGCAACACCACATCGTCCAGCAGCCTTCTACAATACGGAGATGACACCAACAAACCGCATTAATTTGCAGAACCAACAGCAGAACTCAATTGCCAACAGGTACGAGTCAAGTGATGGTGGTCCATACATAGTAATAGTAGAAGGAAAGGACAAAAATATTGGGCGTATTCACCCAATGGCAATAGGAAAACTCATGAGGGAGCAAGGTATCATGATTTCTCACAACTTAGTAAACATTACCAGTGTCGGGCGCAATAGAATTAAAATTGAAACCAACAGCAGAGATTCTGCAAATAACCTGGTAACTTCGGAAATATTCGCTAGACATAACTTGGAGGGCCTATATCCCAAGATCAATGATACAAAAACAAGGAGTTGTGGAAAATGTAGATACCCTGCTTAGTGAAGCAGAAATTCTTTCGGTAATAGAAAGTGAATTCCAAGTATTGAATATCAGGCGGTTCACGAAAAAAAATCGATAAACTAGGGAAACAGGAAACGATACCATTACCAGTATGCGTTTTAACATTTAGAGCGCAAGTCCTTCCCCAATTTGTTTACATTCACGGCGTTAGATGTAGGGTAGAACCTTACATCCCCGCCGTCATCCAATGCTTCAAAATGTTTGCGTTTCGGACACGGCAGTAATCAGTGTCGTAGTCAGGTCCGATGCAGCTTTTGCTCTGCGGACCAACAACATTGATGGATGCCCTAAGACCGCTCCGCCACGTTGTGCCAACTGCACAGGACAACACTTAGCAACCGATCGGTATGCCCCAACTACCAGAAAGCTAAGATAATTAAACAACACATGATATACAACAACGTTAGTTTTAGAGAAGCATCAGCTGCACTGGAAAATAGAGCTTACGCCCAGACAGCAGCAAAACCCCAGCCCTAGATTCAAGAGCAACACTGAATTCCCGCCCTTACCAACTATCTGCTCACGCCCCGATTAATCAGAACCCTAACACCGGTTACCGGGAAGGAACCTATCTAGCGCTACAACATAATCCACAACAAACCCGCACAACAAACGGAAAAAACACTGTACAGCCGAACAAAAGAATCACAACCATATGCCAGCACAACAAATTTAAGCACTAAGGGAAACGAAGTGAGAATTCCCCAAAAATTGTTCTGGAGAAGTAACGGACCATACCAACCTATAACCCATAATCCGTACCCACCTCTCCCACATAGTACCTTAGTAGCACCATATAACTATCACCAAACAGGGGAACATCATCCCCCAAATACTGAAATACCACTGATAGAAAAATTGATGACTTTCATAATATCCATCACTGAGCTAATCAGAACTAACGGCACGGTGGACCATGTACAAGTAATCAACTCACTCCAGCAAATTATTAATTCCTCCACTCCATGAACCCTACAGCTAATTCAAGGCACCACAATCTCCCCCCGTTCACTACTCAACTTAACCTTCTTCAATGGAACGGAAGGTCCGTGTACTCTAATAGGGAAAGCTTGATCATCGAGCTACGTAACAGTAAAATCGATATTGCACTATTATCTGAAACTTGGTTTCAACCACAGAAAGAAATAAACTTTAAGCATTACCAGACATATCGAAACGACCGCCCAGACGGAAAAGGAGGAGTAGCAATCTTGATTAGACACAACATACCACACGAACCGGTAAAGTTAGCTCCCACAAACCGCCCATTCCAAGCTATTTCTATTCGATTACGCCTTAAAAACCTTGAATGCACAATTATATCTTTATACTGCCCCCCGCGAACTATAATAAGTCGAAACGACTGGGACCATCTCTTTAAACAAACACACCCCCCCTACATTATAGCAGGCGACTTCAATGCCCACAGCAGAAGCTGGGGCTGCCAACAGGACGACCCCTTTGGCTTGGACATATTACAAAAAATAGAAGACCAAAACCTCGTCATAATAAACAATGGATCCCCAACTCTAATCCCAAGAATAGGACGGAATCCATCAGCCGTGGACTTAACACTCTGCTCCCCATCTATTGCATCCGTAGCTATGTGGCAAACTTTAACCGACAGTTTAGGATCGGACCATCTACCTATTAAAATCACGATAGGTTGCAACACCAACTTCGAGTGGAAGGGACACCCCACAAAACACTGGAACACCAGCCAAGCAAATTGGGCACTATATAAACAACACCTAGAGGAGGAAGTGAGAAACATCCCCACGGATATCTCAGGCAGGGAGGCATACAAACAGCTGATGCAAGCCATCACAACAGCTGCAGACAAATCAATACCGCTTAAAAAACGACGTAAATCTACAAGCAATCCTCCAGCAATTTGGTGGAATATGGAGTGTTCTAAAGCAGTGGCCAAAAGGAGATTAGCACTCAGAAATTATCGCAAGGAACCGACAGTAGAAAGATTCTTAACCTATAAAAGAACATGTGCATACACCAAACGAATATTGCGAACTCAGAAACGTCTCAGTTGGATACAATACTGTGAGAAACTGGGGAAAGATACAAACACTACATCCATTTGGCACCAAATAAGAAACTTGAAGAACAGGAAAACGTTCACTTCAAGCATTAAGTTAGACAACTCATGTATAGAAGCCATAGCGGAAAGAATTGCCCCCGATAGTCTACCATAAAAACTTTAGATTTTCACCGAACGCAGAACAACATTCGGAACACGAACTGTGTTCTCCATTCACAGTTAAAGAAGTGGAACAAAATATTAAACAGTCCTCTGACACGACACCAGGCAAAGATAGAATACATTATTCGATGTTGTATAATCTGCCGGCCAACGCCCTTCAGCTCCTAACTAAAATCTTTAACGAAATCTGGATGAAGCAACCGAGTCCCATAGAGTGGAGAACTCAGATAATTATACCAATACTAAAACCCAACAAAGATCCCAAGCAACCAGGATCGTATAGACCTATTTCCCTGATGTCGTGTGTATCCAAAACACTAGAACGCATCGTAAAAAACAGACTAGAATATTGGATGGAAAAAAACAACTTTCTAGCAACATCACAATTTGGATTCAGGAAAGGAAAAAGTACACTCGATAACTTAGCAATAATTACTACGGATATCAATATTGCATTTGCACGGAAATTTTACTTAGGGGCAATATTCATAGATATCACTTCAGCTTATGACAATGTTGTTATTAACATTCTGATGCAAAAGCTCTCCAACTTGGGAATCCCACATGAGTTTGTAGCAGGGATACACTCGCTCATATCAGAAAGAGTTATATATATTTCAAACTCAGGGGAACTGGTGGGCCCCCGTTGGGTCTACAATGGACTCCCACAAGGAGCGATATTAAGTCCTCTCCTTTATCTGATATACACTCACGACTTAGAAAAAATCTTCTCCCCAAGTATTCTAATCCTTCAATTTGCGGACGACATCGTTATATACACCATGAGTTCATTAATAGAAGACGTCTTCGAACAGTTGTTTGAAGCAATACATGCATTCATCACGTGGGCCCACCGTAACGGACTAGACATATCTTCTGAGAAATCATCCATAGTCATATTCTCAAAACGCAACATTCCCGATATGGCTCGAATACATCTAGGTCCCTTTTCATTCCCAGTACATAAACAGAGCCGATTCCTAGGAATGATATTGGATTCCCGACTAACTTGGAGAGACCATATTCAACATATAATAGCCAAATCAGACCAACGACTTAACATCCTAAGAGCAGTGGCCGGAGCGAGATGGGGATCCCACCCCAACGCACTTCTGCTCCTATACAAATCAATGATTAGATCTATCATAGACTATGGCAGCGTCTTTTACGCCAACGCCACAAAAGACGCATTGCGGAAATTAGATTCCCTGCAGCATCGCTGCCTCAGAACATGTTTAGGAGCATTCAAATCTACACCAACCAACGCCTTACTTGTGGAGGCAGGCGAAATGCCTCTCAACATAATGTATAGCTGTTAGAAGTGATGCTAATTTGTCTATACTGATGTGAACAGTGAATAAGGATCATACTGTATTATCCCGAAATGGAGGGACTTACGTAAGGTATGGACCATGAAGAGGAGGCTGTTACTTTTGTTTACATAAATAATAATTTTTTTGTAAAATACTTGTTTTACAAAAGTATTTCGGCTAATAGATTTAGTTTCTATGAGTAATATTAAATTTGTAGTTATGAAACAGTGGTTAACTACCAACATTAAAAGGTTGACCGTTTTTACTGTAAGATTCGGGCCCAAATAAGCGTATAATCAACGTGACCATAATTATGTCCAGCTTTCAAGCTGTCTGCCTCCCTATTCCCAACGAGAGTAAACAAAATGATAACTTAATATATCTGTCAATTAAGTTCTTAAACAGACGATGCGGTTTTTGTCGCACGGTGGTCGAGTCGGTGAGTGGACCATTGCTGATCACGCAAAGATTTTGTAGCACCAGCGAAGATATTGAAATGTTCGACAAGTTTTCACTTATTTCCAACTACGCCACATGTAGTATGTTGTTGTTGGAGACTGTTGGGTGGAATTATTTCAACACTTTCGTGCTAACACTCTCAAATGCACGAACCTTCGTATATCTATTGAGTACCGAAACGTAATGTGTCTGCCTGGAAGTAAGGCACCTATCGAAAGAGGTTTTTTTTCTATAAATAAAATATGGACAAGTGACAAAACACAGTTGAGTGTCGCAGTATTGAAGTCCAAGACTAACATCAACAAATCATGTAATGAGCTCCACTCCTACCTGAAAACTAGACCCGATATTTTAAAACTGACATGTTTCGCCAATTAAAAAAAAAAAAAAAAAAAAAAAAAAAAAACAGCTTCCTAATTAGACGTCATACACTACGGCTAAGTAACTCAGCTAACATGGAATATATTCTTTTTTTTTTTAACTATATTTCTTAGGCGCTCTGACGAAAAAACTTCCTCAGGTGTCCCACTCTGATGAAAAAGATAAATTGGTCACGATACGCATAACCAGTATTTATGACAAAAAATAATAAAAACTTTTGAGCATTGTGAGTGTATCAATCCACCTGTAGGATTGGTCAATTTTAAACACTTTAATAAATTTAGTTACCAAGAATTTTTCTTTTATTGGAGCAGTAATATGATAAAGTATCATTTTTATTTTGTGCTGATTATGGATATTTTTTAGCACCAAAGAAATATTTGTAACTTACGATGTTAAGTATTCAGCTATCACCAACTTATGATGCATCGATTTGGGAGGACGTGATGTCACAAGGAAGCTGAAAACCAGTTAAGTAAAACTGAGGTTTTGTAAATATTCGCAAGCAACGGAACCTTTTCTCTTCATATTCTAAAGATTTACACCATCATCTATACTTATTTTTTTTTTTACTTTATGCGTTACATTCTCTGCGGTTTTTTTTTTCTTTTGGTTTTAATCGGCCATAATTGCGGTAAAACCTTTTCGGAAACAGCAATATGTTACTAGTGTAAAATTAATCATAAAACGTGTGCAGCGATTAAGCTTTTCGTATACCACTGTAGCGAAACGGATTAGTTTCAATGGTTGTTTTTGTGATTCTTTTGCAGACACCGTCTGCTAATTTTAATTAATCATTATGAAAGAAATTCAGTGAGACAGTCGCCTTGTTATGGATCCAGCGTGGTAATCCTTTCCAGAGAGGTTCGAGACACTGCAATCAAAAGTTTTCTTTACTGGCAATGTGTTGCGTAACAAACAGTTGCACTGAAGTGATGGCACGTCTGCTTAAAAATTCAAGTCAAGTTGGTGAAATGAGCACAATGGAATATTCCAAAAGGAAGTAACTTTGGGTCTTGTCTGCTGTCGTAAATATTCCGTTATCTAGCTCATGCTGCAAGAAAAAGCTCTACGTAATTATAATTTCAGTCATGTAACTGGAGATCTGAGCTTCCATATTACGCTTACTACTAAGTATGTTAATTAAATTAAAAAAAGAAGATTCCTTCTTTCGAGCATATTTAATTCTTTACATTCTTAAAACCATGATCTGGCTCGGATTTTTTTTCTTTGTTATTGCGGTATTCTGAAGAATAAAAACCTCTAGAAGTTCGATAATTTTGTAATGAAACTAAGTCATTTATTGTTAATGGAAACAGAGATGCAAAATTTGATTAATACTTTAGAAAAGATGCATGAAAGAAATCAGAACATCCAACTTTTACCGTGTGAGTCCAGGCTGTCACATTTTTCTGCTATGTTTTAGATCTAAAAAACGATTATTTACTGCTTTAAATATAGGAAAACGGAATAACTTGTTTATCAACACATCATGACATAATTTTTTATGTCCCCGCCCCCCACCACTCCCTATCACAATGAAAAAATATCATCGGAATAGAGACCCTGATAGTCGCTATCAGCTCCAGTCCGACTGTGGATTTTGCTGTTTTATGTCACTTTTATCGTCACCTAATTTTCAGCGCTAACCGGCTGCAAAGTCATGCGGCAAAATATCGACCTTAATGGCGCACTCACGCGGGAGGAACAGCGATACACTTTTCTTAGACTATTTCTAATTACATTATGTTTCAATTTATTCGAATTTTCTCATAATGAATGAGTTTTACAACGACCTTAGTACCTATGCAATCAACTCCTCGTACACACCTCACATGCTCTTGAATCAGCCAGCTACAATTAACAATTGCATTCAGTCTTGATTAAACAATATTTCAGTTAACTCGTTTTTAAATTCAGATAAATAAAGATAAAGCATTCATATATTGTTCCTGAAGGTGTATCGTACCAAAGAAACGAAAATTAACCCTTCTTTCCATAACAATTGGATCTAATAATAGAGAGAGATATTTTCATTGTTGTCAGGTGTTCAAAGTGATGATTTTTGTGCCCAATCCTGCGATGGCACCCAAAAATTAAAATTCCATTAAAATTTTAAGCTCCAACTGTGGGATATTACAAGTATATAAGAAAAAGGCTGTCTCATTTAGGTATAAGGATAAGAAGAGTAGAAGAAATTCACGCATTAAACAAGAAACTTTATATACTATTTATCACACGAACGTTAGTAACAGTGTAAAGGGTTAAGTTCTACAGACGTCGTGTCAGTGAAGATTTTTTTTTTACTTATGGCTTTATGCCTCGTCGATGTCGAAGTGATTAGAGGCGGGATGGGACTGGGGCAAGGAACGGGAAGGAATTCTGCCATGGCATTTTGAATGAAGCATCCCTGAATTCGCCTAGAATGATTTGGGGAAACCATGGAAAACCAAAATCTGGCTGCCCGAAAGAGGATTCAAACCCGCGACCTCCCGAAAGCGAGGCCAGAGAGTTAACGCTCACCCACCACTCTCGGTAACAAGGGAACAGGCATAAACCACGTAGCTCCATTTTGGCTTCCTGTCAACCCCCCCTCCCCCCACTTAGCCCTACGTGGCTTTTGCCTCTACCCCGCCCCCCCTCCTTTTTGTTTCCAGAAGACATTTTGTACTGTTTTCTCTTGTCAGAATATTGTAAATTACATATAATTAACTGAGGGAAATAAATATTCACATGCTATTGTGTGTTCTGTTCCTCATTTTAACTGTGAAAAATTTTATGAAAAGATAGCTACGTGGCCTGGCACGGAACCCCCCTCCCCTTCCCCCACGTAGCCCAGCGTAGCCTTCCAGCCAACCCCCCCCCCCCCCCCTGGACCGACCCACGTAGTTTGTGCACGCTTCCCGACGAAGAGTTTGTATTTGGATTATTGAAGTCACAGGTGAGAGAATATTCGACATATCGTCTGGGATCCCTTATTAGCTTTACTCCCTGTTGCTATGACACTCTGCTACCATCGTAAACGTTAATAAATATCTCGCAAGTCACTCATCTTCCCTCTGAGATATTTCGCGAATTTCACGAGTAAATTCAGAAATAACCACATTCAACAAGCTTATTTAAGGTTTTCATTGAAAACAAGTACTCTTCAATGTCTATATTCGTTTTGTAGCAAGACACTGTATATAGGGCTTCTTTGAAGCGCTCGCTCGGCAGTTTATCTAGCGAAGAGAAAGGAGGTCGCTACACCAATAAAAATGATTTGAGACGTGGCCCAGACGAGGGAGAGCTGGCGGCGGATTCTCTTTGCCCTCTACACAAATGAGCACGTCAATTGCAGATCCGGCTTTGCAAGTAACGTATTCCCAGTGCGCTAACAACTCACAGCCCGGAGACATTTATATCGGCAAGCGAGCTGCAATTACTGGCGCCCATAATTGGAAATGTCACCCCCGCTGTCTGTGTGTAAATTGTATGTGACGGAGAGCGGGGAAACGGAACCAAAGGGGCAGCCGGATCCGCTGGCGTGACGTTAAATTGTGGCTAATGGCCGCCGGGCAAAGGCTTGGGGCTCCAAAGGCACTGCGTGCAGTTCACACACGTTAATCTCGGCAGCCGGAGTAGTACCTAAAATTCCGCTGAAATTTTTTAACTTTCTTCTAACTGCACGCAAAGGGCCTTTCTTTTCTCTCCGGCGTGAACAAGAGTTTAAAAAAATCCCAGGAGAATTTAAAGACGCGCTGAAAAATTAATGGTCTTGCATGTTTAACGACGAACTCTACTTCCAAAGACTTCAAATGCGGAATACTGCAATTTGTTTGCCTCAAGATAAGGGTCAACAAATAGTGTAATCCTTATGTCTGAAACAGAGTACCAGTTTGTGGTCATTGTCATCTTTTCCCTTCCATACAGTACTCCGAATTCTTCAACCAACATCTTTCCACGCGTCTTCACCAAATACGCCTTGTACACTCCTATGACTTTCTTCACCCTACTCCTGTCTTCCAGTGAATCCCATTCCAGCTCTTTTATCATATCGATTACTGATTGTGTTCTATGGTTATTTCCACAAACAAATCTATCAACCCTTCTTAGCACCCCCTCCAGTTCCTGAATTTGATACCCAAAATGTTGGTTCCATACTACACTACAACATTCAAGCAATGGTCCAACCAAAGTTTTGTTACCCAATTTTCTCACTTCTCTGGTACATCTCTCTCTCCAACAAGTGAAGGATTTTGAAATATTTTCCCTGTCCAATATGTCCTGCCCATTTGAGTTTGTTGTAAAAATTTTATGTCATGGTATTTACATTTTGACAAGTTATTCCTTCCCCACCTTATAATCACCCTATAATTTTTTATCTGTGTACCTAATAACCTGACTCTTCTCTGCATTTATCTTCATCCCATGTTGACCTACCCACCTAGATATCGTGTCCAGATCATCCTGCAACTATTCACATTCTTCTACTGTTGCAATTCTATTATATAGCATTATGTCATCTGTAAAAACCTAACTTCTGATAATAAACCATTAGTACAATTATTCGTTAGAATAACGAATAACAATGGTTCCATTGCGCTACCCTGTGGCACTACCATTTTCACTTCAACTTCTTTTAATACTGTATTTTATACCCTCCTTCTTGTTTTCTACCTTTTAAGAATTCTTCTGCCCAGAAAATCGCTTTTTCATTCATTCAAATAGTATTTACCTGATTTAGCTTTATCAATTTGGCCTGGCTTGCCCATTTCATCCGAAATATCTTGCATGCAGTCTACTAACTGTGAATCGATTCCTTGTCTAAATCCATGTTGTCGACTTAAAAAGAACTTTCGTTCCTCACAACTTTTCTGATGTGGTTAATATCTTACCACTGATGTCAAACTTATTGTGCTGTAATTGTTGATCCTATTTGTAAGATAGGACGTGGTCTGAAATTAATTCGTAATGTAATCCACTCTCAATATGTTTTCTCTTCTAACTTCTGAAACAAATCTGTTAGGCAGAGATGTGACTTTCTTCTATGTCTTAATGATCTGAATTTTTCTCCTTATCCTATCCGCACAAAGCAAGGCTATAACGAATCACAACGCTGTTGTAATTTTAGCTGCGGTCTCCGTAAAGCGTGCAACCTCAATTTGATAAACTGCTGAAATGGTTATTACCGCAATAAGCTATTATTTCAGCCCCATAAATACTAAATTCGGCGTAAATATTTGAATTACGAACTGAGTTATTAAAGTAAAACCAATAAACACGCTACTAGTAAATCATCTCATTAAATATAACAATTAACATCTAAATTTAATTAAATTGAAATCCCAATAAAACTGCTAAGTATCAAATTTTGTAAAAAATATATATATTATCGCAGTTCACAAATACAAACACAAACAGTTATTGTTAACATATGAAATAACTTACAATGGTTACTAAATTTCTTTTTCAACCGCATTTAGTAATACTGCATAAAAGAAAATTGTGATAAATAACTGCATTCGCAGCTTCCATGTCTACGAGTTTGATTTCGTTGTAACTGTTAAAAAATAAAAAATAAAAAATAAAAAAAGCCTGTAAAGAAACACATTCCTAAAGTTAATCTACGCAATTTAATATGCTCGTTTGCTGTGGCCTTTAGTACAAAATTTGACGTTAATTGGACCGATAACGGTCCGGCTATAGATCTGATAATAATGTGTCACAAATATAAAAATAGAAAGCGTAGTTAATATTGTTGGGAGAACGTTAAAAACAAAATGAAATCTGGATGTAAGACTGTAGGAAAATTACAGTACTTATCGTATACTACGGTAGATACACAAAAATCATAAGCATAGTCTCATCTTCATGAGGATTTTCTCATTAAGTTTTGTGCGCACCAAAAGTATAACCCAATTCCACCAGGCTCTCAACAGTCCCTGTACGACTGATGACCATGGTTAAAAGATGCTGATAACAGTCAAACGATCATTGAAACAAGTATGTTACAGAGCAATTGCTTCATCATACACAATTTTTTTTCAAAATTCATGGCACGGTGTGATTTAGTTACACTCGGTGAAATATGTCCCCGCTTTTCAGAAAGTAAATTGAGGAAATACGAACTCAGTTGAGCAACAATTCACAGTATCTCATACCAAGAAGACTTCTTTTTATCCTAAATTTGTTCATGTAAGCAGCTGTTTATTTGTTTACATTCAGCAGCTCTGTTGATCGCAAAATTACAAGGAACCCGATTCATTATTGTCAGTTAGATATTAAAGATGCGGAAGACAGCTAATGGTAATTAAATCGCAAACCAAATCGGATAATAAACAAGTTTGATCGAAACCTGAAATTTACTAGTCTCTTTAACTTTTCTGGCTGTAGTTTAAATTTTACTGTAAAATGTTAACTTTTGTCGTCAGTACGCACCTAGCTTGCACTATTTGGAACTGTTAGATGAGAAGTGATTTCATCTAGCATTATAACGGAACCGTGAAACGAGAGTGACATCACAGAGAAATAAAAAAATGTTACAAAACAAATAGAATTGTTACCTTGCTACCGTTATACATATCATGTAACGTATGAAAACAAAAGAATAGCAGCTAGTAAACAGAACTTTCATCTGAACTAATAATAAATGAGAATTCCGTGCGATCGTAATGACCTGGTGATAGGGTTTCTATTGGAAGCGCATTCCGCCCCTGTCGTAGCTGCCTTAACCTAACCCGGCAATCCTACCGGGTACAGGGGACCTTCAGTGTAACGTGGAATCCAAATCACGGAAGCGTTCTGACGTACTTCGCATTACACAATAAGTTGTGACAGAGGTGAGTGTCGGGTTAAGACCTATTAAAATCCCCCCCCCTCTCCCAAGCCAGGGATTCGAACCGGGGACCTATCATCTCTAATCAGCCGCCTTAACCACTGAGCCACCAGACCACTCTCATCTGAAATGAGTGCTGTCGCCGTGGTTCTTCTGTTTCAAATTACCCAATCCAAAGAAGCAAGCTGGTGATCAGGGACTACACGATATGAATCTTTCGCTATATTAGAAGGGAGATTGAAATCATGAGAGATTATTTCTTAATTCAAGTACCTTAAACTCATTATTACGTTTTTAGAGTATGAACAAATGGAAAAAACATACAAAATCTTTCATGAAAAATTAATTGCAAACCTTGGTGCAATTTATGCGCGAAATATGTAACTTGTGTTCTATATGGTAAGTGTATTTTAGTTTGTGAAACGTGTAACTTATGAGACGAATTTTAGGAACCATTCCTGCATTCGACTAGGTTAGGAGTCCCCAAACTTTTTATCCCGTCGACCCCTTTATAGAATATTTGCCTTCTTATCGACCCTCTCCCTATATTAAGTATTTGATAAAAACATTAAATATTGTTGGCATTTCTGATGTTAAGCAATAAGGAGCCATGCATAACAACCCAATTAAAGAATTTATAGTTCCCATATCTTCTAGAATCCACCCAATAACATTTACAAAAAAGGAGATAATTTTCACTGTTATTATAATCTTAAATAATAAAAAGCAAACTTATTAACACATGAAAATTTGTCTGTAGTTCTTAAGCCATACGTGTAATAAAACGTAAAATACCATTTTTTTTGAAAATTTAATATAAATTATATTGATTGGAAAAACCTCTTGGTATCATCTTACGACTACTATTGAATATTTTAAAAATATGTTAATTTAATTTTTTATTAAAATAGTTGATATTAGTGGGATGGATGTATCTGAAGAGCAGCAGTATGATTATTGATATTCGGTTGAAAATTAGTAAGTTTTAGTCGCAAATCACAGCGGTTTTCAAGGTTGAATCCGTTCCACTGTTTTGTTAAAATTATGTTCGCGTGGTTAAAACCAGCTTCAACGACCCGAGTAAGAAATGTTTGGCCTCTGCTCTGAGCTTGGGGTATTTAGTAGCAAAATTGACATTGCTCCAAAATTCAATGAGGTTTTTAGTTGTAAACAACTCTTTAGCTTCGATTTCTACACATATTTCAATCAGCTCATCTTGTAATGCGTATTTCGAATATTTCCATTTTTTCCCCTTATACAGTTTAACTGACCTCTTTAGTATTAATAGATCTCCTTTCGACCTTCGTGTATTAATCGACCCCTGAAGAACTGTTATCGACCCCTTCCGGTCGATATCGACCACTTTGGGGACCCCTGGACTAGGTGATTGCCTGAAACCATCTAAAAACCGCAAACAAAGCCTACCATCATTAAGCCTGAGGCTATGGTACTCCACGATCCTATGTGGTGATGCTTCAACGCATCCAGCTACACTGGATCGATGCTTTCTATTTTCTAAAAATATTTGTCTATTATTCCTGTGTTTTTTTTCTTTTTGCTCCAAACGGGACAAGGATTTATCTCTGCGTTTTTTCATATATCTATACCCCGAGTGTTTTTATTAACACCAATAATTATTCATAGACTACGAAAAATGTTGTAGGTCGCACAGCGGTACACATTACCAATACATATCGATGAAAGTATAGTGCAACAGGTGTGCAACTGACATGCAGACACAAACGGCAAAAATATATTTATCGCTAGAAGCACCGCTTCTAAAATCAGTATTCTGTGAGGCGCCACAAGGTGTAGTAGAAATTGCCACGTGTTGTGACATCGAATCACGGTAGCTACGGAATGTGTTTAGCTGTCCACATTTCACTGTAATTGTTCACAAATAATCAAAACAATAAATGATAGAATTAAAAAAATTAATTACGAGAGGGAACATGATGTTATGTTGCATAAATGATAAAAACGCCGAATTTACTTGTAACAGTTTGATGTCACAAGAGATTTCGCGAGATTGTATCAAGAGTTCGTGAGTTCTTTGACAAGATAATAAACTAAGAGATAATTAGAGTTCTACTTTGTAATGGCGACATTAACTGATGCGTTCAATGTTCCACAACCACTTTATTTTACCGACTCGTCATGTCAACGGAAAATGTTCATTAATTTAACAGCCCAAACAGACAATTTCCATTAATTTAATAGCCACACATAATTATACATCAGTCCTTTCATCTACGTATTGATTAAACATTATAGCTTGCTTTTGTTGTAAACTGTTTGTCACTGCTGGTCTTCCTCCCGCATTTCAGGGATTGAAATTTCTTTTTTTCCTACATGTGTTGACTTTTTGAACATTGCGGCTTTTTGACAAACGAATTTTTTATATACCGCAACAAGTTGCAACAGGTAGTTGGTAATTTCTCGACAGTATTGCATATTTACTTTCATGCATTTAGCTTCTCTTCATTCGTACATATTTGATGATGCTACATTAACAAGATTTTGTAATGGAAGGAAAATTGTTAACATCGTGTAAGTTCATAGATCTTACATCTTGGAAGAGATCTATATAATCATAGTTAAGAATCGGAGAGCAACTTCTTTCAGTCACAGTTTCAATATTTTTTAGCACTGATGCTTTTTCTTAAAAAGGTATAAAATGTATTATTTCACATTTGTTACCCAACTCCTGGAACTAATGTGTTTTAGTGTTTTTCTTCTCGATTATAACGGCTTACTCTTGTTAAATCTGATCTAACTTCATTTGTGATGCAATGAATATTTATCTGTATGTTGGATTTTTCCCTAATCCCTTCCTCTTAAACATTCGGTTCATGTGTTCTTGATTAGATATAAATTCTTCTTTAATAATTCCATCTCTATTACTAATTTCGTTATTCTTTATTCAATTGTGTCTGAATTTGTTCACCAAGCCCTTTTTAACTCATAACATATCTGTGAACAGTTATGTAATGAAATTTATTTTATCTGTCCAAATTTAATAGCCGTATGTGAAGTAATATATGTCGTCCATTATTTAACATTAGGTCATTACCGTAACAGTAACTGGGAATACGTCGCTCTGTTGTCGCTTAGTTTCTTCTTCACCACTGTACCATGTTCAGAGGGCTTATAGTTCATAATTGCTCGACGGTGTTGCATATTCATTTAAATCCAATTAACTTCTCTTGGTGGATTTCAATCCATATTTGATGCAGCTACTATAATGCTATTTTGTGACGGATGTTAAAATTGTCTGAGATTGTAGATCGTACAACTTGGACGAGAGCTACGTGATTCTAGCTAATAATCGTAAGAAGAATTAGGTACACAACAGTTTCTGCTCGTAAAAAAATGAAATGTCCAATTACCCAGCCTATTCTTCATCTTTGCCCTCCGCGATTATTTTAGAGATACATTACGTGGATCGTCTATCGGCTAATCAAAATACAAATTTAAAATTTTACTGGTTTGGACGCAGTATTATTACTAACTTTGTAATCTATCATGATACATGACATAAATTATCACTATGTGCAGTTTCGTTAGAATCCGTCCATTAGTTTTGACGGACAGAGAAAAACAAAAATTTTAAGTGTTTCAGTTTTGACATCATGAGTATTGTACAGTGCAGTTACTCTTTTTTAAATAAATTTATAGTGCACAGAAAACTTTTCTAAAATCTTATTACATGATACTGATTATATTAAATGGGTATAGCAGTAACCAAAAAATACTATTCAAACCTTAGAATAAATAATTGGATAAGGAAAAATAGTTTCTTTTTTTAATGAAGACAATACACCTACTCGAATGTTTTAGGAATGAAAAATTAAAGGATTCTTTGTGTGAATTATCCATATTTGACTTCCTCTGACTTCTTTCCCCTTCCGAAACTGTTCCTTTCCGATCGATGTTTCTCAGTGAATGAAGATGTTGTTGCAGATCTTTGGTCAAACAAAATGGAGCATATAATGGCGAGCGAAGTTCGCTAGTAGACTTGTGCTGATATGAAGTAGAAATTATTTTAAATGATTAATTTGTTTAGTCATTACTAGGCCGAGAAGTTTATGAATCCCAAATTACTACACCTCAGCATAGAAGTTACAGTTCTTTGACAGTATTTACGTTCAATTCATTTCCATTCTCATGTAACTTTGTATTATTGAAAACATGACTGCTTCAATTATTTTTGTTGAAACTGTTTCAGGAACGTTGAACGACGGAAACAACTGTAACATTCTTCTGGCTTGCGGTTGATGCGACGTGCAAAAAGTTGAGAACTTTCGGGGTAGATATGTTGTCACGAGAAGCAAGTAATGTGGAAACTGTGCCGAGAGATTTTTTCCATTCGACATAGCACGAACAACCTAACACGGAACGACTTGGCTCAGGCTTTGTCATAAAACTGCAAACGGAAGTTTCTTCATTTCTTATTATACGAACTAAACTTAAAAACACTACATAACAATTCTAAGAACAATAACTTCATGTGATATGTTAAAAGAATGAACATTTTCTATAAATAATTATTGTTTATTCCAGTATTCAAGTGTTGTATGTGAGAATTAACTCTTCACTTTTCTTTTTTTCGATGAATTTACGTTCATCACAATCTATCTACTTATTGTCCAATATTGACGTTACCGGACATAAATTAAACCAAAATGTAGCCGTACTTAAAATTCTAATTAAACGTACAATGATGGTTATCTAATAAATAATCGACTATGTATCTTGTGTATTCTGGTATCACGTTATTTGTAATTAACCAAGACTTTAAAGTTTCAAACATTATCATTGGGGGTTCGCCCACTACAAGAACAACGTGCTTGGCAAAGCCTCAAAAAGCAGCTGTTACTAATATAAGTATTTATTGGAGGCTTTTTTTTTTTTTTCAACAACAGACAATAGGGTTGACTCGCAGCGAGAAAATAAACGTTGCATCCCTGCCTCGCGTTTCAATTTTTTATATCTCTGCCCTTTTGTTGTTTTCTTACTTGCAATCACTTTCACAAAGCCGGGCAAAAATGACGTAAAGGAAAGTATAATTTCAAAAATGAAACTACTTATCAGTTTCTCATTTTCTGTCAAGGAAGTTTTTTTTTAGGTTTTTTTTAGACTTGGTTCTATTAACTGCCAACATACAGTCATCTTTCATTCTGTACTCTTTAGTATGCCACAACTCAGCAAAGCAATAAAGAGGTAAACGGTATCATTGCATCTTGTATGCAATAAGTAAACGAATTACACAGCTTGAAAGAGATCACTTCTACGAACATTAATTCAGAAGTTCTGATCCCGCTGAATTGTAAAAATTAGTTTTTACTTTCCCGTTCACAGCTCCTTTGACGGGTTATTCGAAAAATTTTACAACTTCTGCCACCTTTTTTATCAAAGAAATAAGCGACGTACCACTTCATAAAAAGATCAGACTGGGCTTAAAAAGAAATAAAAACTTTTCAGAAGCAATTCGTTACATTATTTAAACCGAAATTTCGAAATGGAATTTTGTCAACCATTACCCGTTATATGTATAATTCAATCTGATTTTTCCTACTTTTCATTTACGAGCAAGAAATTGATTTTTTGCGTGATAATTTTAGCTTCAAGCTGTATATATATATATACATATATATATATATAAGCAGATAGGTTTTATTCCCTGAACGTGTTTTGAATATGGTGAATAGTTCCCAATTGGCAGATAGATTCAGGTAGGTAAATGCCTATTTACCGTGACTTGTTGACAGGGTACATATGAGCAGCATGATAGGGAGGGAACTACTTCATTTCCTTTTGAATAGGTAGATTATCAAACTTTATAAGCAAGCCGGACCGATTTTTAAGATAAAAAAAACTTTTAATGTCACAGATAATTATCGTGTAACCTGATCTGGTTGAAACACAAAAGTGACCTATACTTGATCTTAATAGTTCACATTCAAAATCTTAAGAACTTCTGTTGAGTTTTTAGCAGTTTGGAAGTATAAAAGACAGTCACAAACGATCTCGCTATATATACGAGAAAGAAAAGGAGCTACTTATACCGATTCATATCTGTTCTCTGGATGTGTTGGTACTTACAAAAATTGGTAAAAGGGTTTCACCTACAATCTACATGTAAGAATGATCGTTGTATTGTGCTGAGTTGCAGTCTGAAAAATATGTTATAGTAACATAGGCAGATTAGACCCCATATAAAGAGGCATTTATTACTATTAGATTTTTACTAACAAAAGACATGTGAAAAATCCTCCTCAACAATCACAGTACATATTCTGAAATAACAGTCTTTAACACCGACGGTTAAGAGCTGCTTTTAACCTACCCTTTCTTCCAACACCAATTGCCATTGCGTATTTTCTCCAAACATAAAAACATATACGTGATCATGTAGCTTATAGTTTTTCTTACAAATATCAGACAACACACCCAGACGAAAAATAAACTTCTCCTTTTCTTAAGATGCATAGTACTTTTATGATAGTCAAATTCACAGACAAATATTTTTCCGGCATGTAAAAAGAGGGAAATGGTTTCTCTTTGGTGGTATTCCACATTTATTTTAAAGAACATGTTATGCCGCAATAGGGTGGGTACTATCTGTTTATACAGATCTTTAAAAATTTTCAGATACCTGGGGAAAAATAAAACAAGAAATTGCCAGTGATCAGTAAACGGTCCTTTCACTGCAGGAGACCAAAACCGGTATCTGATACTTCCGATGTGCTGCTCCATTTACCTCGAACTTTGCGGAGTCTTTCCTCCAACCTAAGGTAAACTGGAACTCCCATGGGGCTTCAGCTCTGAGTGAGGCTTCTCCGAGATTGAGAAGGAATGTTTACCTCGGTGCAGCAATAGAAGAGAGGACAGGCAGAAAACGCGCCAAGGTGACACAGAGCATTTCATCGCCTCGCACAGTGTCCTACGATAAAAAAAGAAACAAAAAAGGAAATTTGTATCAATCTCTCTCTCTCTATTTCTCCGCAAGAAACATAACCCTTTAGGAACACCTGAAAATAAATTATTCCAAATTTCAATTTTATGAAAACCACATTCCATTCACTGCCAATTCACAGAGAGCCCATTACTTGTTATATTCACTTTCAACAACTTCTTTAAGAAAAAAATTTTCACACAAAACTGCTGTTGTAGTTTAAGAATATTTTTATTTATGTTTAAGTTCAATTTACTCTATGAAAATAATATATGCTGAAGATTCCATTTTATTAAAAAACAAAAACCATACATTCTTTTTATGGCTAACAAGTTCTGTGGTAGCCAATCAAAAAACCTTTCATTAAATGCACAAATACGGAAACTGCAGGTGATACAGAACAAATTTCTTCGAATTATAGCCAACGCCCCACGGTACATGCCAAACACAAAATACATTACGACCTAGAATCACAGACTACGTCAAAGACAAACCGACTAGACTCTTTCAACAAGCATATTATTTGCCCCGTCAAATTATCCAAGACTTAGGACAAATCGGAAATCAGCCTGCATACAACCAACTAGCTAAAACACTAACCAAAAATTATAGGCCTGACAATAACAACATACTTTAAAAATTAACATTAGGACATCCATAAAATAACCATTCAGTCATAAATTCATTCAAAATATGTTTAAATTACTGAAATTCAACGACGGGAAAGTACCTGCAACTAAGAAAACAGAACTGAGATCAATACATACGTACTCGTATTTAATTAAAAATTATGGACCACACGTGTTAAAATGTATAAGTAGAGTCATGGTTCACGATTACCATCTCCAACTATTTCTAAACTTTACTCTCATAGCCGCGTGAATCTGATATTTAATGCGTCTTCAGCTTCCCTGACTCTATCTCTAAAAGCTTCCGATTTCAAACACCATTAAGATTATGACTTTTTAATCCTTTTCGAAAGCTCATTTGTATGCCATTTCACGCATCGCTGTTGAAACATTTCAGTCGAGTACATTAGAGATGAAATTAAAGTTCGAAAAAGGAATTGTAATCAAATTACCGCCAATTCTTCATGGCAGGAACTCGGGATTACTTTAGCGGCACTTAAAATGGTAAAATTGGACACAACATATAGTAAGTATAAGGAAAAAATCCATGACTTCAAGAGCACAGACCATTCACCGAATTTATTGACTACGACCGTTTCAATGTTTATCTGTTAACACCCTTTGAAAACAAGAAGAAATAATACGAACTCAACTCGCGTTTTCCTTCCTTGCACTGTCAACAATAAAGATTGGAGAAAGTGTAGAAGAAGGTTGAAAATTGTATTTCGAATATAAACATAACTTTCAATATTTTTTGACGTTATGTGTTTTTGTATCCACATGTAACTTCTGTGGATAATAAAATTAAACATTACCTATGATTACGTACGAAAAAATCTATTTTTCTGAACAATGCGCCTTTTTTATGGCTTTGCGCCTCGTCAACGTCACGATCATTAGAGGCGGAAAGGAACGGGAAGGAATTCGGCGGTGGGATTTTTGAAGGAACTATTGTGGCTTTCTCACGGAGTGATTTTTGGAAACCATGTAAAACCGAAGTCTGCATAACCGGGAGGGATTCGAATCCTCGTCCTCCTGAATGCGAGACCACATACGGTAACAATGTTGTAAATGGAACTTCTGCACTGAGGCCTGGTCGGTAAGCGGTAACACTGGGGCCCAGCATTCTGGAGGATGTTGGTTCGAATGCCAGTCCTCCCATCATGAATACGGTTTTCCATGATTTCTCAGAATCAACCCTTGCGAATACCTGGATGGTTCAGTCAAATGACCATGGACGAATGTCTTCCCGTCCCTTGTACCTATCCTCTCCCGGCTATAATTACATCGACGAGCCACAGAGAAAATTCTTATGCTATAATTTAAATCCTGTCTTTAGGACATTCTTACATGACATTGGTTTCATGAAACTTTGCACTTAGTTTTCATCATACATATTAAGGTCATTGATTGTATATTACAAGAACCCGCCACGCAGGTACAATGTGACCGGACCAGACCCCCGCGTACAGAACGTCCTCAGTGAGGTTTTTAAGGGGCTTTCCGCAGTCATTAAAACGAATGTCGGAATGGTCCCCAACCTGTATCCCACAATCAAAAAATACACTTATCAAAAACTAAACACAGCTACACCTTTCACAAACAGGCAACACACCACTTCCTCCATTAGTACTTAGTTCGACCTGGCGCTAGGTACAAAATTCTTGGCGTCCAGTAAGGGCATGCTGCCGAAAACCCAACCTCCAAATCTGACCATGCAAAATATTATTAAAGTTCATCGAAGGCAGAAGATCCAAAATGTGGTGAAGAAGATTCGAAAGAATTAAATGTAAATTTGTTTGGTATTTTTAAGTAAAGGAAATAAATTTCCAAGTATTTATGAAGCAAAACTGGCAAAATTACTAGGTAGTCCCCAGTAAAACTAATTTTTTTTTCTCACATCGTTCGAAGGTTTTTTTCCGGTTTGATATTACTATTTTACTACATTCTGCTGGCAATTATAAACTTAAGATTGAATTTGCTGTTCCTGTAATATTGATGAATGTTTATAGGGTATATTGAATAGTTGTGGGGGAATAACATGGTAGCTGCAAAATTTTATTCAAATATAGATATTTGTTTGGCAATACAAAAACTTTAAACGACATATGAATGACATCTTTTTTATAGGACCAAAAAAGGCTAGTTTTGTAAACGTCAATACAGATTATCAGAGTTTCTGGCTTGATCGATATCAGTTATATTAGCTAACACAGAAAAATTAATTAGTTAGTAATATAAATTTATGATACAGGCTCATAAAGCGACAATGTTATGGCACCTTCATAAGATTTTCACCCTTAGTAAAACTATAGTACGCTCTCATTCAGAGAGGTGATAAGTTTGGTTTTATCCAGCTGACGTTTGCTCGCACAAATCTAATATTATAATAAGCAACTCTGGGTCGGCTAAGACGTCGTCTGTCTCGCCATGGCGTCACTCAATGACGTAGCCCTATGACGTCACGCTTTTCGTTTTTTTGTCCAATTTACGATCAGATAGATATGTTGTTCTAGGTTCAGTTCTATTTAGCTAAGCATCAGTAAATAAATTAACTGTCAGAACACTGAAAGAAAAGTACGTATTCGGTTTAAATTGACCATAATAATTAGTTGCTTTTTCTTAATTAATAAAATTCATATGATGTAGATTTTTCTTATGCACTCTGGACAGCGATATTGTTGTTACAGTAAGCTAACATTACATCATTTTCAAGATAATGAACGTTATTTGACGAAAATTGTACTTAGTCAGCGAAGAAACGAATAGCTAAAATACTGCAATCAAAGCGTCATTTTTGACGGGTTAACAAGATATTTACAGGTAGATATTTTAAGTCACTGTTATAATATAGTATAACTAGACGACCCGTGCGAAAATTTCGCGAATAAAATGCGATGATTAGTGAGGTTGAATGCTTGTAATATAATGAAAAGTAGAACTTTACTTTTGTAGCAATTTTGATTTTGTGTGTGTGTGTGTGTGTGTAATAGGTACACATCAAAATACTTGCAATATATTACGAAACAATTAGGAAAATTTAAAACACTCTGTATTTATGACAAACTGTCACTGACCGTAGCAGAATAAATTAAACCTGAACAAAATGCACATAACGTATCAATATCTCTGAAATATTTGTTGCTGTGCGAGGAAAATAAATACCTGGTGACAGAAAAATGCGTTGTAAAAATACTAATACTTTTGCCCTCTAAGGTCAGAATTTTGAATAATTTCTTTCTTAAAATGTGGTAACGGAACCGAAGACATTACGAAAACCTCAATCTTTAAAACGATACCTCGTTTATCAATTTTGTTTAATTGTTAAGGGAGATAAATGGCTCCAGATACAAAAAACGCATTTTAGAAAAATTGACATTTTTACCCTTTAAGGTTCAAATTACAAAAAAAAATCCTTTCTTAAAATATAATGTTACCACGGCGGTGACCTTATTCTTTTATATGATACCTCATTTATCTATATCTGTTAGATATTAAGGGAGATAAATCGCTCGTGACACAAAAATGCGTTATAAAAAAAATTTATACTTTTTCCCTGTATGGGATGAATTCAAATAACATTCTTTCTTAAAATATGATGTCACAAATCTGAAACATTACTCCTTATAATCCTTCTTCATTTATCAATTTTGGTTAGATATCCAGGGAGATACATGGCTCGAGATACAAAAAACGCATTTTAGAAAAATTGACATTTTTGCCCTTTAAGGGTCGAATTACGAAACATTCCTTTCTTAAAATATAATGTTACCACGGCGGATACCTTATTCTGTAAAATGATACCTCATTTATCTATATCTGTTAGATATTAAGGGAGATAAATCGCTCGTGACACAAAAATGCGTTATAGAAAAAATTATACTTTTTCCCTTTAAGGGTTGAATTCCAAAAACGTTCTTTCTTAAAATATGATGTCATAAGGCTGAGGCAATATTTTTCATAATCTTACTTGATTTATCGATTTTGGATAGATATCCAGGGAGATAAGTGGCGCGAGACACAAAAAACCTATTTTAGAAAAATTGACATTTTTGGCCTTTAAGTGTCGAATTACGAAAAATTCCTTCCTTAAAATATAATGTTACCACGGCGGTGACCTTATTATTTAATATGATACCTCATTTATCTATATCTGTTAGTTATTAAGGGAGATAAATCGCTCGTGACACAAAAATGTGTTATAGAAAAATTTATACTTTTTCCCTTTTAGGGATGAATTCAAAAAACATTCTTTCTTAAAATATGATGTCACAAATCTGAAACATTACTCCTTATAATCCTTCTTCATTTATCGATTTTGGTTAGATATCCAGGGAGATACATGGCTCGAGATACAAAAAACGCATTTTAGAAAAATTGACATTTTTGCCCTTTAAGGGTCGAATTACGAAACATTCCTTTCTTAAAATATAATGTTACCACGGCGGATACCTTATTCTGTAAAATGATACCTCATTTATCTATATCTGTTAGATATTAAGGGAGATAAATCGCTCGTGACACAAAAATGCGTTATAGAAAAAATTATACTTTTTCCCTTTAAGGGTTGAATTCCAAAAACGTTCTTTCTTAAAATATGATGTCATAAGGCTGAGGCAATATTTTTCATAATCTTACTTGATTTATCGATTTTGGATAGATATCCAGGGAGATAAGTGGCGCGAGATACAAAATACCTATTTTAGAAAAATTGACATTTTTGGCCTTTAAGTGTCGAATTTCGAAAAATTCCTTCCTTAAAATATAATGTTACCACGGCGGTGACCTTATTATTTAATATGATACCTCATTTATCTATATCTGTTAGTTATTAAGGGAGATAAATCGCTCGTGACACAAAAATGTGTTATAGAAAAATTTATACTTTTTCCCTTTTAGGGATGAATTCAAAAAACATTCTTTCTTAAAATATGATTTCACCAAAGCTGAGACAATATTCCTCATAATCCTATGTCGTTTATCGATTTTGGTTAGATATCCAGGGAGAAAAATGGCTCGAGATACAAAAAACGCATTTTAGAAAAATTGACATTTTTACCCTTTAAGGGTCGAATTACGAAAAATTCCTTTCTTGAAATACAATGTTACCACGGCGGAGACTTCAGTCTTTAATATGATACCTAATTTATCTATATCTGTTAGATGTTAACGGAGATAAATCGCTCGTGACACAGAAACGCATTTCAAAAATATTGATACTTTTGCCCTTTAAGGGTCGAATTACGAAAAATTTCCGTCTTAGTATATGACTTCACTAAATCGGAGATCTTAATCTTTAAAATGATACTTCATTAAACGATTTCAGATAGGTATCAAGGGAGATAAATGATTCATAACACAGAAAACATCATTTTAGAAATATTGACATTTTTGCCCTTAAAGGGTCTAATTCCGAAAACTTTATTTCTTAAAATATGATGTAACCAAAGTGGAGACCATATGCTTTAAAATGACACCTCATTCATTGATTTCGGTTAAGTATGAAGGAAGATACAGGCTTGTGACAAAAAAATACCTTACAGAAATAATATATATGATGAATGATTTGCCGAAACACTGCATTTAAATTAATATATCACTATTAGTTTCTTTTATTAATGATGTAACTATATCAGATATATGTAAATATTTCCAGTTCGTCAAATTTAGATTACAATACAATGAAAGTATTCGTACGCGGGTAATAGGATTTATGAGTTTTGAACAGCAATATTAGTAGAAGTTGTGGTTATGTCTAAATTCACATAGGACTAGACAACTGACACATTTTTTTACAGACTAAATCACGATGAATTTTTAAAAAATAATTTAAGCTGCTTTCATTAGCTCCGAACAGAATTACTGTATTTTTATACGGGTGGAAGTAGTTCCGTATTTATCGTGCTGAATGAGACGTGGACCAGGAATAAAACCAGTAACACGCGCTGTAGCATAAGGTTTTAGGCTTCCCAAGTTATTTTTAATTTAATTGGTTACCTAATTCTGACATCATTCATTCAGTATAACTTCCATCTGTGTCACTGTGTATACTACAACCGAAATATGAACAAATTACAAAATAAGCTTATAAGCATTGCATAACAACAATTCCATTTATATAGCCAACCGCAGAGAAATTAATTGTCAGAACACTCCATTAAATCACTTACAGCAGAGGGCATAAAAAATTTTAAAGTAATTTAAATTGTTTTCATGAGTGTATTGTTACTTAAATCATTACTTCGTTTTAACTAAAGTAGTTGTACACTGGTCGCGATCTATACAGCATAGACTACATTTAAAACTAATACTACGTGGAATGACGTAAGTTATTAAGATTAATTTTTAATTTCCGTTGCTTTTACTGATGCCATATTTCAGCCGCATGTAATTCTGTCAGCCATTCAAACATTTTCGTAGTATCGATATGAATCACAAAGCCGCGAAGATTTTTGATCAAGCTTATATCGCCAAGTATTAATATCCGTGTGACTGAGGTGTTGTTTTTCTGGCTGCAATTTTTGCGTAGTATGTAGTTAGGTTGAAATGCTACGTGGACCAGGATGAAAACTGAAAGTTTTTGGTAGGAGGAATTACACTGAACTTTATTTTGTAACACTTCTATTTAGTTCGGCAACTGCGAATAAAAAAATTTCCAGAACTGAAAGAAAAGTATGTATTTCGTTTAAATCGGCATATTAATTGTTATTTGCTACTTTTAATGAAATCATTACTTGATTTAAATGAAATTAGTTCCAAATTGAACGCTATCTATGGGCTCTACACCACGATTAAAAGTAATATTATATGGCTTGAGGTAAGTAGTTAAGATTTATTTTTAGTATCTCTCGTTTTCACTCATTTCATATTACTGGGGATTTCAGCCTCACGTAAGTTGCGTCAGCCGTTAAAACATTGATTTGCATTACAAATAAAGAAATAAGATCCTGTGAAGGTTTTTAATCAGATATCGCGATGCATGATAACGTTAACATGCGATACAGGAAATGTATTAATTCACGTGTGATTTCAGCTTTGATAATCTAGAAGCAATATTAGCGGAGTTTGTTGTTAGGCTGAAATGCAACCTGCACAAAGCTGACAACTGTTTTGCTACAGCACAAGGGACGAGGAATTACATTGAGCTTTATTTTATAACAATTCTATTTTGCTATGCAATAGAAAAAAAAATATTGCTAGAACACTCCATTCAACCCGTCATTTTTGAAGGACGTTGGGGCTAGTTTTAATAATAACAATGAAATATATCACTGGCAGCATAGCTCATTGCAAAATACCAAATGGATTTTGGTCGTAAATCGAAATATATAAAGGACTATTAATAGCAGGAAAGAATTGCTGAAGTATTCTGTTCTGCGACCCCATCGTTATCACTGTGTCAGATATATTCTTTGAATATTTAAAGATATGTAAGACAAAACTTAACAGTGAAAAAACAGGCCAGTGGCTATAGCCGGACTAAATGACTTCGGAGCTTGTGAGCATTGCGAAATAAAGTCTTGAATTTTCAGCCCCCTTCATGTAACAAGATATTCGTTTTACCACCTGTTTTTTCGAAATGGAACATAAATTTATTTAAGTTTTCAGATAAAATTGTGCAAACAAAAAAATAATACCGTAACATAATTTCCCTAATACGTTAAGCCCAAGATAGCATGGTAAAGAAACCTTTTTCTTTCCTTTTTTTTTGCCTGATACAAAAATATTTCATTTGCGAAGTTTGATAGTGGTCCGCCCGTATGCATGATACTCCCTATCAAAATATACATTAAATCTCGTTAATTCACAAACAACTTTTAAACCAAAACTTAATAAATGTCCCGGAATTAAACACCAAGTTATTCTTTGAACATCGGGACAAGATCAATACTGTGGAAATATTATACTGAATGCTTGTCGGTAATGTTCCGCTCAACGTAACAATATTTCCCTGAGTCCAGTTCCACACGTCAAACTTGTCGCCATATGGAAATCTATGAGTCAAAGTGTCGATGTCTCCACATATTCCACGTATTAGTTCCGTGATTATTGTTATATCAAAAGTGCTATTTCTTTCAGTATTTTTCTTTCTCAGTTCGTTACCACATAGACTGAATTTCATGACTTAGTGTTGTAATTTGTTCGTTTTTTCACTCATTTTTCATCTGTTCATCTGTGGGTATTTTAATAAGTATTTATTCTGCCGAGTACTATCGCTTTCTCACTGCATATATGAAGCTTAATTCTGAGTACACAGTCTCTGCAATCTAACCTCGAAGAAACATTTATACTTGACTCGCGATACAACAGCCACGCACTGCGAATCATAACGCAAGTCTGCCGACGCGACGCAGAGTAAACAGTCACATTCTGCCGACGCAGAACTTTCGCCTACGGTCGTGGCAGCCAGCTGTTTGTTCTCCAGCCCCGAGACCGAATCCCCTCCGCTCGTTCGCTTCCTTAAACCGAACAAACAAGTTGGCTGTCTGCCTCATCCATTTTTCTCAGCTTAATCAGAAAAAAAAATGTTCCATCTTAAGATCGAGGGCACTTTCTTCTTGAATCATGTGATACAACTTTCTACCGTGTTTTCTCTTCGAGATACAAAGTCAATAATACTTGGGGTTACTGGGAGTGGAGTATCGTAAATACCATCAGAGAAACTTACTAAATGGCTGCAATAGCCAAAGATTTTACACATTAAGTCGGCTAAGATCGAAACTGGAGAAGTCGGTGACACTCAAATACAGTTGTTAAGATATGTATCGAATGGTTATAAATGATGCGAGACCAATCGAAGCATTGTACTAATGTCATGAATCTGTCAATAATTTTGTTTTTAGAAGCAGTAATAACGTAATGTTCGTAGCATAGAAAAATAGTAAACAATTGTTTGAGATGCTTGTGAGATCTTAACACAAACAACAATGCCATTTGGATTTTTTTTTTACTGACCTTAATAGATCAATACATTATTATGTTTATACGTCACTAGAAAACTTCTTCAATTGGACGGATAAAGATGCAACCTAACTTACCAATGTAATATGATGGCTCTTACGGGAAAAAAGCAGTAAGAGTAAAGATTTCTTCTTGTGACGCTACATCGGAGCAAATATATTTTTCTGTTTCTTTAGAAGCTATGCAGTGAAGCGGAATTGAATTAGAGACAGCTGGAGAGGTGTACGCTGTAAGCGGAAAGGAAATGATGTTGGCAGAACTGTGGGGGATTGTTGAGGAGTTGTGGGTTGGTATATCTTCGCAACGACCCCACTCCTCTTGTGTCTGTGTCACTCCAGTGTGGTTGATTCTCCAGACACCGATTGCTAATAGCATTTCACTACTATTAAGTTTATGACTTTAGTTCAATGTTACGTTCAGTCTTGCTCTTCCGCATTCTGACGAGTTATGCCTCTCTGCATCTCTGATTAACTTTATTCTTGTGCTGACTGCCTTCCAGGCGTCTGAACTGCACAATCCCTGGTCAACCTTGCTTCTCCGCACTGTGAAATTCCTGCCGCAAATCGTGAGCGTCTTCCTTCAATCATCTGCCGATTTGTTTTCGGACATTTGAGCAGTGGGCCAGGCCTAGACGGTTATTTCCGGCTCAGAAAGGATCCCCTTCCAGCCGCCTACCGGATGGATGCCCTTTATACGATTAATTACTTCCATTAATTTTTAACTAATTTTTGTGTTTTTTTTTTTTTTTACTAAGCTTTTACCACTAGCAAACATTAGTGTGTTTGAACAATATACTACATGATTATAAAACAGTTGTAAATAACAGTCCAGCAGATATGCTTTATAGGTTTTTTTAATGCTTTATTCGACACAGAAAGTCTTACGTAACATCATTTCAGTCATCACTCCATATCATTTAAATGCAGTTTATACTAATAAGCAAATCTGAATCACATTGCTGATGAGTGACATTTTTAATATCTAAGATGTTTATTTCCTTCTCTATGTCATTCTAAATCGCTGGCTTGTTTCCATGAATGAGAAGTTCCGCCCTATGGACGTACCTTGTACAAGACATTATGAAATAACATGACCGAAATTACCACCCAATTTTAAAAAAAAAAAAAAAATTACACCACACGTTAATGATTTTAACAACAATGTTTCCAGTCTGTTTATTCTCTGATTTTTTTTTTTTTCTCGGAGACAGAAGTGTATGTGTAAGGCGTAGTTAAGCCAAGACTTTAATCAAGCTCCACGCTAAAAGCATCGGTGCCTTTCGATAAACGATGCACGCTGCCGCTGGTTATATTGGATCGAACGTTTCATGTCTCTTTGTTTACAAAGAGTTTCGATATCCATAACACTTGTTTAAAACGGCGCCTCTTTTCACTTTGTTTTGCTTAACTTACAAAAACTTTCGATATCCAGTAAACAATTTCGTTAATGGTTTAATGTTCATTAAAGATATTGAACCGAAAATAGCAAGTAAAAAATAAGCCTCATGGAAAAAAAAAACTTAATCCACGTAAGTCACAGAGTAATAGAGATAAAAATTATGAGGCTTAAAAGTAGTACTTACATAATAAATGATATATCATTCAGCGATCATAGGTGGAGAGAGACGATTTAAAGAATAGTGAGTGCTTACTGAATAGTTTCCTATATGCATGAAATACTGCTGGATTTTGGATGCAATTTATACGAATTTCGCTATTATTCATCTGTCAAATCTAAAAAGCCTTCAAAACTATTCTCTTTCATAACTGATGTTTCAGAGAACAATGTTGAAAGAAACAATTTTCAACACATTAAAATAAATACATGTCTGCTTTAACACTTTCTTACTGACTTTGAAAATACGAAGAAATTATTAATTTGTATCTTATATGAGTATAAAGTTACTTGATATTAAACGCAGATATTTTTAAGATTTTTATTGCATGTCTATGTACTGTTTATAATGCCTAGACCAGTTTTTAAGTATCGCAATAATGATGAACATGAGGAACGTTCTAAAGTAATAAAAAATACTAACACTTATCAAAAAAATCCCAGTTTTAAGAATAAAATGCAACACTCCTCATTCTCGTCGGCACACAGATAAACCACAACATAAAAAACTTCGCTCATTGGCTGTTTAGCGCCACATTTAAAAAGAAAATTTAATAAGCCAATAACATTGAATTACAGAACATGACACTCAAATCGATGGACGATGTTAATAGAACAAGGCCTATTACGACAGATTTTTGCTGAGAACAATTCTACGATTATCTCGAAGTTATTACTGCATTGTAGGCAGGGTACGTGCCTTCGAAGTGTTTTCATTAGCTGACTGCCGTTGTGTGAAGGCCATCGAGGCCCCAGCGAACTGTCAGGCCATGCTCCGCAGTAAAATGCAGCACAGAGACATCTTGTTAAGGAAGTCCCTCGGTCTAGAATGGAGACTGGTTGGCTGGAAAGCTACGCTGGGCTACGTGGAGGGGAGAGGGGTTTCCGAGCCCGGCCACCTACCATTTCATTCATATTATTTTTCACATTTCCAATGAGGTACAGAACACACATGCCAGAATTTATTTCCGTCTATTAATTATCTCTGTATGTAATTTAAGATAGTCTGACAAGAGAAAACAGTACAATATGTCTTCCATAATGAATAGGGAAAAAATCTACGTGCTACATGGAAAGAGGCAGGTGTGTAGAGACAAAAGCGACGTCGGGCTCCGGGGGGGGGGGGGGGGGGGGGGTTCTGACTCAGGTATCTGTCACCCTCCTCCCAGTCGTAGATGTAATCGCCACTGAGACGTGATGATAATCGGAGACTTAATTATTGCCAAACTTCTCTCTGATGAACCCACCACAGCTTGGTTTTTAGTCGTTTCCCAAGAAAGGTTAGAAATACTTCAATCACATCCTATGCGATGAAGTCCTCTTCTTTCCATTCGCTCACACGCAAAAAAAAATAGTAATAGCGGTCAGATATCATGCATTCATTTGGTGGAAAAGAGCAGCGCATTTTTTGGTTAGTCTTCCAGCCACACATTTACTTGAGAGTTGTTCTTAAACAGCTTTTTTTAATTACCCATATTTCAAACAGGCCACCACTAAAATCTTCTCCTCCTAAAACTCAACTTTCGGGATTTTTACGGTGTGTCAGTGGCCACACACGCTGAAAGCCGTATTGTCGTTGCCTTAAAAGTCCTCCAGACATCATGTCTCTGTCTTTTACGGAAGGTTGTCTTGCTTCTCAACGGAGTGTCCGGGGGAGTTTTTACTGCCTCTCCTTTCCCCGCCGCGAATTCTTGGGTCCAATTTATCGAAATGTTTAAGTAATAAATATATCTTCAGACAATGTGGAACACTACAATATCTTCAATCGTCATCAGAGAATATTATTATAAATGTTAATAATATCGATCATTTATCACATCGTTCCAGAAAACTATTCTGTGAGTCAGTCACTACAATTAGCATATTCTCTTTGAGATCATTATTAAACACCTATAAAACGAAACAAATAATTTTTCTGTTTCCTTAGTACGATATTTATTCTGAGAGACTAAGTACAATAATTAAGAATGAAACTGATTTATTTTTCTAAAATCAAACGAAGCTATCATGCAAATATATATAATTTAATATTTACTAAAACATTTTAATTCAAGGAGACAAGGCGCCCCACCTGAAATGTGCAATTTCATGTCTCGTTCCCGATTTTTCGGAGAGAACGATTGTTGTCAAGTTTATGAGATGTGACAAGAGTTCTGGTTGTAACCCTGCAGGCATACGAACGGAAAGTTGGCGGAAATGGAAAATTTGCATGTCAACAGGGCAACCGCATTTCAGGTTGAACAAAGCGCATGGCAGAACATCGCCCCTGCTTACTTTAGTCCGTTATAGATAGACTTAAACAGCCACACATCCAGATGAGACATTCGGAACTAAAACATACAAAACTGTAAGCTAAATTATTATGAAGCAATGGATCCAATGACACTATCGATAAATTTTAAGTACATGAACATTTGAAGAATATTATAAATTCACATTAAAATCTGCAGTGAAAGGTGCACATAAACGTGAAGGTAATCTATTTCATGTTCTAGTGAATACATATATTATTCACACAGTAAAATTTCCTTACAACTTTTCTTGACGACATCTATCACTTATATCAGTTAAAAGTACATCAACCACCTTGCCACGTTCGCTAAAATCATGTGATTTTCAGTTTATTTTATTTTAAGGAGTGCGTTAAGCTCATATAAATTCCCAAATGTTTTGATTGTTTTTAATAGTTTGATTCTCGATTTATGTGTTTATTTTAAAGATTTGTAATTTATTACCAAAGAAAATTACTAATATAACAGATTAGGAAAAATATTAAATTTGACACAATAATAGTTCATCATCTACCATCTAAATAACATGTTGCTTCTGTTTCATTAAATAAGTAGGTCTACACGACTTCAAGCAAACAGCATGCATATTCAGATATTATTATTACTATATAAATCCCTCTATGCTGTCCCAAGTAATGTATTTGTTAGCGCAATGATTTCTAGTTTTACAGGTTCCCGGTTTTCGATCAGCATCGAAAACTGATCGTTTATTATGATTTGTGTTCGACGGTGTGCTGCCCATACTTCACGGTAAAATGACACTAGTGACAAAATAAAACAATAACAAAAGAAATTTCTGCTTGCTGTTCGGGTGGACGAGCCAACTACCATTTTTTTTTCATCTTTTTGAAGAAACAAAGGAAATTTAGCATATAGCCAAACGCTTCAAGTGTTTCAAGATTTCTTGTGAAACCGGTAATTTTCCAGACTCGTTTCACTAAACGACTCAAGTGGGATGTTTAGATTCTCTTATTCCACTTTTCAGTAATTGCCCGAACATATCCCATCTTCGGCGGAAATCCTCTTACGAACATTTACTGGAACAAGCCGCTTGCAAACTTTATGGCGGCTTAAGAGATTAATTCGGGGGTTGCAGTGGGCAGCAGACCCACTGCTGTAAAACTAACAACTCGTACCGTGCAGACGGAGGTCGCAATTCTAACTCGGGCGCCACTACCAACAACTTAGTAGCAACAGATACTAGAGGCAACTACTGCAAGACTCAAGAGGGGGTTTCCAGTCCATCCTCTAAAGGTAATGTTTCTCATTTTCAGAGTGGTTTGGTAGCGCTTAGTTACGTCGTTCCCATTGGGAATTCAAGATCCCGGATTCAAATTAAGACCAAAATTTTTTATGAGCGCATCAGAACGCTATGTGGTTCGGATTCCACATTAACCTGTAGGTACATTAACGACAGAGGTGAAATATGCGACAAAACTAAAGTCGGTGGCCGAAAAGCCCAGCCAAAAGTATCAAACGAATATCTTTACGCTTGAGGTATAAAACGGAAGGAAAATATGTAGACAATTTAGTCCATACATGACGTAAGCAATAATTCGTTTTACCGTTTTCAGACAGCAAGTTTGTTCTGACCAGTTTTATTTATAAGAGATACCTCATTCTCATAAATTTCTGGAAACCATAAAAAAAAAGAACCAAACTGGGTGTCCCCAGAGGGATTAGATGCCGCTCCATCCCGAATACAAGGCCCAGGGTCAAGCCCAGTGGTACTGTGGTTACCTTTCACTGTTGCCTCTCACAGCACCCAAAACCTACTTAACTGTTTTACTGTCTATTGGTCATAAAATTATGGGCTGTAACTTTCATTCCATAAATAAACAAGAACCTCGACTTGGCTTCTTTAAAATAGCGAACATAGTTAGCTGTATACTTCGGTAAATATTGTGAGACTAACTAGAACTCAACATACACAAAAGCCAGATTAAACACATCGCTGAGTTGTGATAATACGAGAAGTTTCATGAAAGTCGCATCGTATGTATCACCGTTTCTGTTAACTTATTCGTTACCAATAATTCTCACTCATCAGTAATCATCATTCAATTTACCTTCAGGTTCGGCGCAGATGGGAAGTGAGGTGCTCCGACGATTGCTTAGAAATTCAGCGAGATCTGGATGTTATTTCGGAATGGTGCCGTAAATGGCAGCTTACATTTAACTGCAAAAAGTGCAAGGCAATGCACATAAGTAATAAAAAGACCCCGTTTGCTCACGAGTACAAAGTTAACAATTAAGTTGTTGACACTGTGGATTCCCTGAAGTATCTAGGCGTAACAGTACAAAGCAACATGAAATGGGACTTGCACATAACTTCCGTCGTAGGCAAAGCTAATTCTAAACTACGATACATAGGTCGTATTTTGAGAAGTTGTAGTGCTCATACAAAGGAAATAGCGTACAAAACACTAGTGCGTCCGCATTTGTAATACTGTTGTGGAATTTGGGATCCGTATCGCAAGGGATTGATTGACACATTAGAGAAAGTACAGAGGAGAGCCGCTCGATTCGTGACTGCTAGTTACAGTTCTTACGTAAGTGTCACAGGGCTGATACGTGGGTTGGGCTGGGATTGTTTGGCGGACAAACGACGTCGTTTTCGGTTTGATTTGTTGGAGAATATGGGAAAATCTTTAATTTTCGAGTGCAACGAAATACTTCTTCCGCCAACCTATTTAGGTCGCAATGACAGGAGGGATAAGATTCGAGGAATAAGATGCCGTACTGATTCATTTATGTATTCCTTCTTTCCTCGTTCTGTTCGGGATTGGAATGCACAGAATTAGGATTGGTGCTTAGCACCCTCTGCCACCCACAGTATTTGTGATTTGCAGAGTATAGATGTAAATGTAGAAGTAAACCAAATTGCTAGAATTTAGAAGGAAGAAGTCTTCTCCTTTACGGCGTACAAAGCTCCAATTTTCTCTTGCTAAGTTCTTCCTCAGTTTCTTCAAAACTCTCATTTCCAACAGTGAAAGGCAGAGGTAATCCTACTGTGTAAAGTGTACTGACAGTTTATATTGGAATCCGAACAGTGGAAGCGTTCTGACGTACTTCACATTACACAGCAAGTTGTGCCAGAGGTGAAGGTCGGGATAAAGGCCTTTCAAAATCCCCACCGACACAGGGATTTGAATCAGGAACCTTAACCTCCGACGTAAAGGAATACGGAAGCATACGAACAAATTATTAGAAGAATGAGAGCTAAAATCCAAAACTGACAATGCTTGGCAAAGAACCTGCCATCTAACCGCAAATTATCCCTAGGTGATAATAGTAGTTGCGTAATATCACCAAACCCACCATACGTCGTGTATTAAAAAATACTTCTTATACCGAAGTACAACGAGAAAAAAAATCAAATTTTGCTGTTATAGCTGCCACGAATGTTACCATAAGTTTCTAGCACAGTAGATGATAAGGCTGCAACTATTTATTTTCTCATTCAAGAATGGAATAGTGCTAAATGGAAAGATACAATATGGAATAGGATATGTGATAGTTAAACAGAAAGCGATAGTAAAGTCAGCATTCTATATACAAAACTATTAACTGAGTGACCAAACATGTGCTGGAAACCTCATACGAGGACTTCGGGTATGAATACTGGAAGAAATAACGCGTTATTCAGTGCCAAATCAAATGATGAAAAACAAGGTGAAGTTTGAATTCTATATGAGGTTTATTTTACTTTTTAAAGGGAAGAAACCCTGAGTAAAATTCTTGCTGGAATTAACTCGCTAACAAAATTGAGGGATGTACTTATCATAATAATCCCAAAATCGTATAAGAGTCATGATATCCGAAAATTAAAATTGCTCAGTTCAGGTTTCAAAACAGTTTGGAACATACGAAACGAAGAGACAGAAAATGGTGATAAGCAAAATATCATGAAGCGTGATAATAGCGTCGATTCCAGAGCGAATAAAAATTCAGGCTGCTATCATGACGTTATTACTACGTTTGCTCCTAACATCATTACCACAATCATGCACGTTCTAAACAGCACTCTGCAATATAATAAATAAACGATGAGAAGAGCGCTGTATCAACCAGAGGTGCCCAGTGGCAATGGTCCTCTTTTCTATTGTCTTAGAACCATAAATGATAATTTAACTGGGATAACCTTCAGAAGCACTAAGCTAAAATACGGAGCATATGCTAGTAATGACGCCGTAATAAAAACTAAAGAAGCGCTAACAGATCATTTGAATAAAATAAGGAAAGTTGCCGCAGAACAAAACAGAGGAAGGTGTTGACGATGGGAAGGTGAATTGAGAGATCACCGAGAGGCTGGTGTCAGCGGACAAACGAACACAAGATTTATCACTGTCAAGTAGGGTTAAGTGTGGTTTGAGTCACGAACAGGCAGTAACAATAAGACTAGTGTCAGCAATTGGATGGTTTGTATGGAGAGAGAGTCTGTTCAACGATATTGCTGCAACCTGCTAGTCAATAAGTATGACGCTTCAATTTTGCTACAGCATCTACCATCCATAACACAAACAACTCTCTTCACTGAGCACCCATACAATCACAGGCATCCACACTTACAGTAACACATACTAACACTGCCACACAAACGACAGAAGACAAAGGAGAACCCCGCCAGACGTTGCGTGGTAACCGCCAAGTCTAGACACGGGCAAGGCGTTCATAAGAAGATGAAGCTGAAGAGGACAGAGAAACGGAACGCGATTTCCATAGATCCGCAACAGTCACTCTGACTACAATTTAACGAATGCGGCTACGTATATAATTACATAAACTAAATAGTATAATTATTGTAACAAGGGAGCGTCCATAAACTACGTGACTCGGTCCGGGGGGGGGGGGAGGAGCTAGATTGGGTAGGTAGCTACGCTAGCCTGGATAGGGGATTCTGGAGCCAGGCCATGTAGCTTTTCATTAATATTATTTGTCTCAGTTAAAATAAGTTAGAGAACACAACAGCATACGAATATTTATTTCAGTAATTTAATTATATCCGTATGTAATTTACGATAGTATGCCAAGAGAAAACAGTACAAAATGTCTTCCGGAATCAATAAAAAAAAGCTACGTGGCACGCTGGGGGAAGTGGAGGGGGTATAGAAGCAAAAACCACTTCAGCCTACGTGGGGGGGGGGGGGGGGGAGAGTTCACAGGAGATCAAAATGGGGCTAGGTTGTTTATGGATGCTTCCCAAGTAGTAGCTGAAACTGTATGTTGTAGAATAAAAACGTTCCTTTCCTGCCTTTAAGTTTGGTATTATTATTAGAAAATTGCAACTGCTCCTCTTAAATAATACCTGGATTAATACTTTAAAAGGATGTAGTGGCATAGAGATTACTCTTTTATGTTCTTCAGCCATGGCATCAGAGTTAAATAATACCATCCTCATCTTCTTCTTCACCTTTTACCACATTTTGGGGTTAGTTGCCTTTAGTGAGCTCTACTCATCCCTGGCATGGATTTGGAACTTTGATTTTGGGGCCCCATGTCCTTGCTGCCTACTACCAGGTCGTACCAAGTACTAATAGCGGAAGTAAAGTGTTGTGGCGATTTAATGTGTTTGCCCACCACATCACATGTGTTGGTGGGCGATGGCAAGCATGTGTGGTTGGCGATAATACTCGGTTTGATTGTTTCTATATTACAGGTTCGATTTCTACTAAATAATAAGCTCGCCTTTAAATTCATTTCAGATTTATTTAACAAACTTGTATATACACACCAAACACCACCAACTAGTCTACTTATTCATAAAGGCAATACGGCACTTCATCTCTTCAAATTGCAGGTTCTGACCACGCTTTCATTCGCTTAGTCACAACTGCTCTCAGCTTGTCAATCGTCACGAAGCATTTTCTTTTAGTGATTTGCATATAACATTTTGTTACTTTTACGTCGGCTCTACCTTAATACAGGGCGCGCTGCCAACTACGGCAGCGGCCAACTCGCGACCGACTACATCGGCGGCCCGTTGCAGATAGGACTGTTGATAATATATCGATATATCGAAATTCCAATATTATTTTTTGAAAATATCGATATTTATGAGTGATATTTTTAGGACGATATATCGATATTTCGATACTGAAATCTGGATATCGGCTTCGATATTTAAAAAAATAAGTTATCATTTTTAGTTTGCTCTGAATGAAACTATGTTCCTCAAATTTCTGTTACGCATAGAGATCAGCAAGCTTAAGTAAATCTTACCAAGTTTCTATAATTAATTTGAAAGTTATAGGTACCAAGTCTACTCAGATGATGACAACAGTGTAGGCAAGGCATCGCTCACTCAGCACGAATCGAAAGCTAGCCCAATGTTTGAAACGAGTGTGTGAATTGTCCAGAGTAGTCCAACTTGAAATTAGTGTGTTAGCAGGAATAGTGGGAAGTGTAAATAACAAATAGTTGCTATTTCGAGAGCAAGAAAAATAAGACAACTCAGAATAAGCTATCAACATACATAACTACATGAAATACCACAAAAAAATCTTGTGAAAAAAAGTTATGTAACTTGGCCATAATGCATGCTATGATAGCTAAACTTATACCTAAATAAATGCCTCAACTGCATTTCTTATCAATCTTAAAATGCACAAAATAAAATTTGGCTCGAACCTCTTTCGAGTTATATATATATTTTTAATTTCTATGAAACTTATGAGACGCATAATGGTTAATTTTTTTTTAAATCAACAATCATCATCTCCAACAGAAACCATTCGAAAGTGAAATCTAATTAAGAACAACATGACACGTCTATTTATCAGTGGACAGTCTTATTTTTGCAAGGTTTGATTTTATGAAAATGCATTTATGAAAGTATCGATATATCGATACATCGATACTTTTTCCGATATATCGACAGCCGACATTGATACTTTTTAAAATATCGATACATCGAAAATCCGATATTTTTGAAAATATCAACAGCCCTAGTTGCAGACTAACTCCAACAATTACTTTTTTGCCCGCGCGTCTCTGCGCTTAGCAATGCTTCGCGTCGATTTTAAGCTTTATACATAATATACATCGCTTAATACTGTCTCGCCACAGTGTTGCCATCTGTTTGTGAAATGTCTATGTCATGTATGTGATAAGTGTATTTTTTTGCATGTGAAATGTGTACTTTATGAGGCGTGTATTGTGCCCCGTTTACACGGTGCGAGTTGACTGGAACGAGTGTACTGTCTTGCTGCGCGCGCAGCACTGGAAAGTCCACTCTCCTCGTGTAAACAGGTACAAGACAGACAGTTGACTGAGGATAGTGGACCCGGTTCACGACCAACTTTTGGCGTGCGAGTTCAACAATCAAGATGGCGACAACTAACAAGTCGCGTAAGCGGAGTGAAGTAGAGGCATTAAAATCTTTAGAACTGCATGAAAGTGAGGAAATTCCGTGGAATTTTAAGAATAAAAATTATAAGAACAAGGATTTTAGATACTCTGCTATCAAAAAATTGCTTCATAGTCATTTTTTTGTATCGGAAAGAATATTTCACAATAGCTCTTCAAATTGAGATACAGTTAGTCTTAAATGATGCAACTCTATATTTTCACTTGCAACTATATGTTTTAACAAAGGCGCTGAGGCATTTAAATAATTTCTTTTTAATATCCACTCTTTAACGTTTGTTCTACGGTTTATTTTATTATTCTTCATGTCATTCAACATTATAATCAACAAATTAGTTACGATGTTAATTCCTTTCTGTAATATTTTCAATATCAGGATGTAGGTGTAGAGAACTGTCCTCACAGTGGACAGTACACTGTCTTCTAAGTATTACTAGCATGCTAGTCCACTGTCTTACCCCCACCACCGACGGTCCGGCCAACTGTCGTTCCAGTCAACGCGGCCTAAGAGGCCGTCCCGGTATTTGCCTTGACGGCGCAGTCAGGACGGGCGGTACGCGAGGGCCCGGACTCGTGCCCGGTACGTTGTACCTCCCCAGTCCAGTGTGCACTGAGCCACACTGACGGATAATGTTGAATATTAAAATATCGCGACATAATTATATGCTCCAGTTCACAATCAGATCGCTGCTAACCGAGGAATCATACAGAAAGGTGTGAACGTCAAATAGTAAAAGTAAATATAACTGTAAATCGGTAAAGAAATTAATGCCGTGAGACGCAAAAGTTTGTACAGCTCCTGAATTTACAGTTTAATTTTCCACCTAATCCGAACTGGTACAGTACTTATCAACTTCACTTTAGTCTTTGGAACATTACTCGTAAAACGCATGATCAATCTCTCTAATTAAATGAAGGTCACAATGCTAATTAAAGTGGGTTCCATGCCCCTTTCTTTTACTGATAGTGAGACTCTGCAGGGAAATCCAAGACGCACGGATTTATGTGTTTAGTTTTTATTAGTACCTTTTGTTTTTAAAATCATCGCCTTCTTAACTATAGCTCCCAGAAAATCATAAATCAGTTTCCTACTGGACGCACAGTAATCTTCATACCCCTTTAGAAAAATAAGTCCTTCTACTCCAGAGCTCGCTCTAAAGTTGTTCTCTCGCCTCGCTGGTAGAGTGAGGCTTCGCGGCCGATTGGAACGAACGCTGGCTGTATGGAGAAGCCTTTGCAAGTCAGGTCCAATTGAAATCTATTGAGGTCGCAGGCGGACTCGGATAAAGGGCTGTGACGGGCAACGCGGAGCAAATCAACCGGCGGGCCACGCCCCCCCTCCCCCCCCCCTCATCCCCCCTTCTGCTCCGAATTGAATACCACACGGTCCGGCCGAACAGCATTGTGGTCTTCACCCATAACCACTGCTACAGAGAAAACTGCCGCTATTTCTGGTGTCGCAATCTATACGGAGTATACTCAGTCAGGCGCCGAAAATGTTACCTGTCACACAATAGTTTTGGGCTGCATGTAAAATGTCAAAATGTGTTCTCAGTGTACTTTTAAATTTGAGTGCGAACGCCCTTTTGTTCTCACCTGTACTCACCTGGACTTCAGTATGTTTTTTATGGCTTTATGCCTCTTCGACAACGAGGGTATTAGAGGAGAGAAAGGACTGGAAGTTGTGTTTTGCTTTTATTTCATTAATCAAAATTTTCAGTGTAATTGAATAAGACAAAAGAGGGGATTTTAAAAAGGCAAACCATTCCGGGAATGCCGTACCGAGTCCGGTGTGTAGGCTTTTAGCGCTACTTCCCTGTATTAGGGAGGACATGGGGTCGCGCACATCCAGATTTCAGTTTTAATGGTTTTCGAAATCACTCCAGGCGAATTTCGAGATGGTTTATTCAAAACGTCATGACTGAATTCCTTCCTAATCTTCCGACCGGAATGTTGATGAACCATAAAACCCTAAGAAAAATTAAGAACAGCTGGGACTGGAAAGAACTTACGTGCGTTGTTGGGACTGCTTGAAATGTCTCACATAGAATAGAATAGCTACCCAGATACCTTCTAAACCTTAACACTATCTTCCCATCCATTCAAATGTCTGAGATACCTATGAAGATAAGATTAAGTATGAAAAACAGAGCAACACGTAAAAAGATAAGTGGTTTATAATAGCTTTAAAGCTTTGAGCTACTGCATCTGTCCTCTCAAGGGGCTGTGTGGGTGGGGACGCTATTTTCGATAAGAAATCCGCCCTCAGGGAAGTTCAAAAGCCTCCAAACTTTAGATAAACTGACACATGGCGATCTTTGAGCGAAACCTAAGTGCAAAGTTCTTTTACAAGGCGGCGACTCTGATCCTAGTTTTTACTGAATTGTGCGACTTTCCCCCCAACTCGCCGACAGATCCCATTGCGAAGGAGCAACACTCGCAAACTTTTCTCTTTCATCAGATTGGCTCCTTCACATTGAGGCGTAGTGAAGAGGTCCTCTTTTATCACAAGAGCACTGGTTGGCTCTCCGAATACAATCGACTCCTCTAAGCTTAAGTATTGAATTTACGGCCTAGCGGATGAAAACAACTCAGCACCCGTTATGCATCCACCGAAAATTTCCTGTAGATTACATAACGTAATATACACGTAACTGAGGAGAAGAGACAATATTTCACATGTCTGGAAACAAAACAAAAAAAAACGCGAAAGGAGTGGAAAGTAATAAACTTAAAATTAAAGCGGTATAAGTCTCGGAATCCTTCCGCATGTTGTGTAATAGCTTTAATTTCTCAATTAAAATAATTTCACTACGTCAGCTGTAAATGGTAGTTTCAGGACTCAAACCGTGAAGATGACGTAATAAATATTGTCACATTCATAAAAGGTCCTGACCATTACAAAATTACTTATTTGCACCATTCTTCCTTTTAAGAAAAATGAATCTGTGCACACCACGGTTGATTCCCCCAGTTCATTGCCATCCAATCCATCACGGCACTGATCACCTCAGCGTCGACGAGCGGTAAAGCACTAAAGCATCAAACTTCTCAGAAAGCGACTATTCTAATCTTCGCGACCTACCTAAGAATAAATTCATTTCAGTATTTATACACGTTGCTGACGTGTGTCGGCAAGATAGGTTCTTTACTACGAGAATAAAATCGAAAATAGGAGCTGCTAGTGACTAATACAATGAACTCCTTGTAAATAGTGATGTTTCTATATCTTTGAATGATTATGAGAGGACTAATGCCACCAGGAACCCTGTATCAGTAACGCAAATAATCAAAAGTTGTTCGAAAATTGAACTCTCAAGCTTTCAAAATATCTGCCTAATGTTTTTCCTGGAGAAATTTACGCTTGCAGTGGCTTCTGTAAAGTCTACAAAGAGAGAAGGGGGTAACTGTATTCAGTTGAGTCGCATATCTACTTACATAGTGCATTTTGTCGAGTTAGGGAAGCGAAAAAGTCGCAGCATGTTAATCATGAATTATAGAAGTATAATCTTCAAAATGTTATTGAATTTCCGAAATTGTGTTGTAAGTTATGAATGATATTTGATTGTTAAAATTATATAAAAAGCCACCGTACATACAAAGCCATTTTGCATACGATGCCGCTGTCTGGAATTTGGTACCATACTGTTTTCCAGGTGTCGGCCAAGCTTAAAAGACCTAGTTACCCCAAAAATGGTTTCACCTAGCTCTCCTAACCTTCGGTTGCCATTGTATTTTTTTTTTTTTAACTGCTTTACGTCTCCCAACAGCGAGGTCTTTAGAGACGGGAAAGGATGGGGGCAAGGAATGGGAAGGAATTCGGCCATGGCCTTTTGAAGGAAGCATCCCGGCATATTCCTGGAGTGATTTGGGAAACCATGGAAAACCCAAATCTGGATGCCCCGACGGGGATTCGAACCGCCGTCCTCCCGAATGCGAGGCCAGAACGCTATCCGTTACACCGCCACCCTTGGTTTGCCGTTGTAGTTGTCAAGTCAGCATCTGCAAGCGGTTGGCTAGGAAAAAGAGACTTAACAATAAATTAGTTCATACATTTCTTTATGTATTGTCTTTTCTGTCTTAATATGCCAAACATGCCATAGACTGCTATTCGAGTTTTTCTTATATTGTATGCTAGTCTCAATTACGCTATTTAAGCGCGTCATTTTGCTCAAATATATTTTCTATCACTTTTGTCCTGCCTGATAGGTTGATAGTATCAAACAGGATCATATTTAGTTAGATTTGTTTTCTTTTGTAAATGTACAATTTACTTCGCAGTTGTCAGAAACCGTTTTCACTTGCCTGAGGAATCAATGGTTTAGTATTTAGTGTACAAGAAGCTCTCAGCCAACTAAATTTCTTACTCGACGAAAACTTTCCGTTCGCTCTACGAAAACATTTTTACGTACCAGTGGTAAGGGAGCGAGAAAATAATCCAATAAGCAGAAAATACTGATGCGTGTATACGCACCGCAAGAATTGATATCTTCGATCAGTCATACACACTTTTTTTGTTTGTTTGTCTAACCAGCGTATGAATTATAAGCAGAAGGGTATATGTGAAGGCGATAGACATCAACCTCCACGACTATTACATTTTGGAATTGTATTAAATTCCCGGATTCTGCCATAATAAAATCTGAAAAAAACTTAAAATAAAAAATTTCGTTATGACTTGCTACTAAGGCTGTAGGATTAAAATCAAACTTCTGACTCATAACTTAAACATATTTCTTCACGGAAATGAAAGCTTTCATTGTAAGCTCATTAATAAATTGATTGCATTGCGATATAAACGTGATTACGTTTTTCTTTTCTTAATATAACAGCGATCAGAGAGTAGATTGAAAACCATCTACATTGAATGAATATAAGTAAACAAAAAAACTAAAAATACTGGTGCGTTTATCGGTGTGTAATAATGGCTACTAAATCGGGTAAAAAATACCGTCTGACGTCGTCAGTTAGTTTTCAGTGATTATTAAACATTTTTCATGCAGTTTAGGTACACTCATGAAACACAAATATTCACGCTTATAAATACATGCATATAAAATGTACCGCGTAACGCAAACTATTCAAAACGCTGTAACGAATATTCAATGTTTAACAGCAGTTTATGTGACATTGCACATTACCGTACCTGCTTGCATCAAAGTAATACTGACAAAGATTTTACTAGCGTGTCCAAAGAAGTTTCACTTCAATAATAGTAAACAACAGCTGGTTACAGCTTGTGGGTTACTAAACTTTAGTCAGACCATTGCTCGAATATGGTAGTGTAGTATGGGACCTACATTTTGAGTATCAAATACATGAGTTGGAGAAGGTGCAAAGAAGGGCTGCTAGATTTGTTTCTGGAAATTATTGCAGAATGCAATCAGTGACGGATAATAAAGGAGTGGAATGGGATTCATTGCAAGACAGGAGGAGGATGAGGAGGGTGATGGGAGTGTACAGGGGGTATACTGGCGATGAGGCATGGAAAGATATTGCAGTAGGTATGAAAAGTAGTTCATGGAAGGGAAAATATGACCATGACCACAAGCTGGCACTCGATTTCAGGCACAAGAGTGTGGGAAGATTTTCTTTTTTAGGTAAGGTTGTCAGGGATTGGAATGAATTACCAAGGGGAATGATGAATAACTTACCGAAAACGTTAAAAGAATTTAAAGTTAAAATTTGTAGAGTGCAAATGTAGGTGGGTGCAGGGATAGGGGGAAGTTGAGTGTTTAGGGAAATTACCACAGGAGTGTGTGCTCCATTGCAATTAAATTAAATTTAATTCCAAAGGTTACTGATTTTTTTCCTTCAGTATTTTTACCTTACATGAATTCTTGAAACAGAAAGTCGCAACTACAAAATTTGGATTTTAACTATCACTTACCACTTCAGAAAATGTTACCAGACAACGTTACAACTCGCTTGTTGGTGCTTCGACAGCTTACGTTCTGCACCCACACAGGTGAAAGCGTGGGCGGACGTAGTTGCGCGTAGTCGCAAATCCGGCTTGCAGAGCGACGACCCAGTTAACGTGCAGCAGGTTGCAGTATTTACGAGAGGTTAAGTGCACATCGCTGTCCAGCCCTAACGGGCGCTGTTTAATGAATGAGCCGGGAGGGTGCAGTTAGGGGTGACCTCGCACCGTACAGCATCGATCGCCCGCCAGCGAGATACCTCACCTCGATTTCACACTAGCTTTGTTTTTACAACTAGTAAACACGTAGCCAAAACTGCAAGTGCTTCTGCGATAGCTCGCTGTATGTCGCTCATAAAATTTTACGCGAATATTTCGGAACGTAACGGGGAAATTGTTTACTAGGTCACCGATTTATTATTCATATTGAGACGGGGACTCGTATCTTCTTATACTGCCTTGCACCAATCAACAGATGTGAGTACAGAGTCGACCAGTTTAACGTTTACAAACCTTTACATGTCTTTAACGTCTTTACTAGAATTAAAATTACACCATTGTTTTGTCGTTGGTGGCCAACTCAAATTTTTTCATCAGACCGAGAAAATTTTTTCCATAATCATGTTGTCACTAGAGGTAGCAAATTTCTTATTATATCGGGGCAGTTTATATAGTATTATAACATTGTATTATGATATCCCCAAAAAAAAAAAAAAATCTTTCCTTAAAATGTTACTGAACGGAACTGTTGGTCATACCTTCTTTAGCAAAGGTGAAGACAAGACCTGAAGTAAGCGAAGTACTAATTTTTCAAGTTTAAAAGAAACAAAAATATTATATAATCTGATACTAAACCAAAAAGAGGGAATGAAGCCTTATTAAGCATTATCATAAGCAGTATTTATAACTGCAGTCCCTAGCAGTAAACTGCCAGCATGAATATTTTAAATATACTAAAATACAAATTCTGCCTTCATAATAGCCTAGATTTTTTCCCGAATAATGTTACAGCGATTAAATTGGATGAAAGACTAATTTAAAACTAGAACATTTCGAATAAGAAAGCTTGATACAAGAAAGTAATATAAGTCCTGTTCATTTCTTGCCAGTGGGGATTAAAGTAGGTTCGATTTCCGATGGTGAATTACATACCAAATTCCACATTATCAAGGAATTCGAACAATGAACGTTCCTAGAGCGCTTCGCATACGCAAAGGCAGCTTTACCAGCGATGATCGACTGACTCAAAACTCGCGAAAATTCTAGCGATGTTTAGATATGATACGTCCTTCTGTAATGCTTCCAGAAGAGCTAGAAAGAGTAATGACAGTAAACTAATGAAATGATAACCAGTTTCTGTTAGGAAACCACGTAATGTAAAGGACGTTCTAATTTTTTCATGAAATCGTCAGATGCAAGTCACACATATCAACAGGGTGCAACAAACCTGAAAGTATAAACAAACATATGTTACATAGTCAACAAGCAAACACGGACTAGCGACACAACTCAGAAACGTAATCTGCAGTGAAACTGAAATTGACCATTGCCAGTAGTTAAGAATGTAAAAATTTCACAACAGAGACAAAGGACATGAAATGACAAAGTACTCAAATCCGCGAATGAGAATACCGACATCCTCTCAGACCAAGAATACATTAAAAATAAATACTACTAGAAAATTTTCATCTCATGTGTAATACAAAGCCATAAAATCAGGTAAAAAGAGAACTTAATGAAAATAATTCTAATTTCACTTACAATAAATCATAAACGCAATTTATAAAGCGCGAAGGGCTAAATATCACTATCTTAAAATCAAATCATTCCTATAAATCATTTAATGTATGGCAACGTAAATAATTCAACAGCTGTATCGCAACAGACTGACACGGCATCCCACGAGGCAGTTAAATTGCAGCATAGAGTAGAACTTTAAATTGTATAACCAAATGTAACAGTGTATATATGTTATATACTAAATTTAATCCCCGATACATAAGACTTGATGGACCCTTCAGAAGGAAGTATAGTTCGCCAGAGTTTCAGAGATAGGGTGGCCAGTTCTTCTCTTCCAGAACGTACAGTTTAAAGTGGAATCCGAGCTGAGAAGCGATATCAGCGTATTTTTCGTTCACAAAGATAGCTTTATCAGAGGTAAAAGTGGGAATAGAATCCTCTAAAATTTTCTTCCAATACCAAAAATCGAAACTGGACCCTTGAACTACCAGAAGTTCTGTACGGGAGCCAGTGCATTAAATAATTAAGTGTACCAGTCTAGCCTTTTGCTTTATTGCGATGCTCGATGAGACGGTGGTATACATACCTGCAAGAGTAGCGTGTTTAGCAATGTTATCGTCTCGTAAGGGAACCTATTCAAGCAGTCAGGAATTTGCGGATATCGGTTTCGTAGAAGAATATTATGCAGGATTCTCGGGAGCCCATGTCGCCAGTTGGCATGCTGTACATGTGGAATTTTTTATATAATGACAAACTTTTTTGGGAGTAGTGTACGTCGTGATACTTGACGTCACAATGTGACATAGTGCTTATGAAAGTTGCTTAAATAACTGATAACTTAATTCCTCTTGCCATTGGCTGTGACAAAAAGGTTGTTTTCATTATGGTCCGGGCTGAATTTCAACCCAAACCACAATCTCCGCTAATATTGGAGCTACAAATTCAAAGCCTCAATCACACGCGCATTGATACATTATTTTATCCTAAGCTAGCAACGTCGTGTATCGCGACGTAAACTTGAACCATTTTGTTTTATCTAACTGAACCAATGGCAGCACCGTCTACTCTGACGGAATGAAATTAACCAATTAGAATTGTTAAGATTGCTGTATACTAGAAGGAAAGTGCGCTTGGAGATTGTCAGGGACTAAGAAGGCCGAGGAAGGGGTTTGGTATCGGCTTCATCACCTGAGCTAGAAGTCTTCCAAAAATATTCTAAGTCCTGATAAGTTCTGTTACCGTGTTAAACCAATGATATGCTAACTGTTAAAATGACCACAGTCGCCACTTACAGCTTTAACCTCCTGTAAGAAAGGTGCTATTGTAGAAATGAAAGTCAAAAGTTGAATAACTGAATTTATATTCTTGAAAATATCACATTTGGTATAAAAGTTCACAGTTAGCAAAAGCAATCGGAAAAAATCGTTCACCAAATATTACAGATTGCGAAACAGAGCATAACCGCACTAAACCCCAAGAATGAATTTGAAAATTAAAGTCACATTGCCAAAACTGTTCGTCTGAATGTTAAAGTTGCCGAATTTCCAACATGGCTGCGGTCAAGCGTGGCTCAGGCTGGCCATACTACCTAAGATGGCAGCTATCGGTCAAGTTGCCATCACGTTGTAGACTCGCTTCTCGCCTAAGCCACCCGGGGCTAGCCCGATACGTGCTCACTCTTGCACGCTTGAATTGAGACTGAAACACCGAGCTTCTCCTTCCGCGGTCTATCGCGCCTATATAGGCTTAGCTCACGTGATGCTGTACTACGGCTGGTCGCATCCACGCTGTCAAACATTCGCATACATTTAATTTAATAACTTCTGTATTATATGTTTATTTTAAAATCCAAAAAGGGAAAAGTTAAGTGAATTTATAGTTGCAGCGTTTTGTGTCAAAATTTTAACTTATTATAGCTTTAATTGTATGTCTGATGAGATGACCAAATATGGTCATCTTCGAGAGTTGTTAGAACCGATCAGCATTTTAGAACTTTTTTAAAACGGCTTTAGTTACAAACACTAAATTAGGCTCAAAATATAGGCCCCGATTTTAGCCTCTCAAAAATATAAACTTTATTTAGATCTGTCAGAAACGGATTGAGTTATTGCAAAAACAGTGATTTCCAACAATCAGCTATAATTATTATTTATGTTTTTATGTGTAGTTCTGAAAGTATACTGATTATTTAGCCGGAAAAATTACCAATGTGTAGCCTGAATTAAACTGCGTATTTTAAAGGTTATTTCATCTCTGTAGGTGCTATATCGCGGACACAATAAATTGTTCTATTATTTACACGTGTTCTACTACAGAGTGTTTTAGAAAATTCTTTAACATCGGTTCTATTACTTTAAATGACATGAAATTAATGTGTATGAAGCTAGGAGAATGGATCTTTAAGACAAACTACTTTTTAACCCGGAAACTAAGTAGGCTTTTAAATGAAAAAATGTTAAAGTCGAGTGATCTATTTTATGTGTTCAGGTGGCATTTAAAAATACTTAAACGGTTGGAAACCATAAGATTTTGATGAATTTAATTCTCTTTAGGACTGTTTTAATTTATTATTTACTTTATATCGAATGACAATGTTTAAAATCAGTGTAAAAGCATATTAAGTGTACAGTGTCTCTGGCAAGTTACTACGAAATTGGATTAACAAACTACAGGTTAGTGAAATGCCTTTTATTGGTTCTAGAAAATCAATTACGTGTGTTTACTGGCATTTACATGTTCTTAGCGCTTTTGAAACGGTTTAATTTTACTGGAATTAATTCTGAAAGGCTCGGAAATTTAGTCGATTTACCGGCTTTCTGTTCTTTACTAATATTTCATATTTTACGGATTGAAACTACTTGAAACCTACTAAAACTGGAAGATAAGATTATTTACTATGTTTTTATCTACTTTTTAAGTCCTGAAACTATTTAAAAGGTCTCAAATCGTTTATGTAAATAGCTTATGCAGATTTGTTATCATATTTCTTCAACCGGCTTTAAATCTTACTGAAACTTCATATTACTGTGAAGTTATGGTTATGGTAGGTCTAGGCCTGAATATTATTAGTTCTTTACAATCTTTACTGTATAAAAATCTCTCCCGAAATACCAAAATCTGGTATATGGCAAATTTTAGGGTTAGATTTACTTTATATTGGAATTATCTGTTTATCTCAGGAATAATGCTTGGTAATCATGACAAAAGGTTTGTTTAGGCAATATATTTACTATTATTTACCATTTACTTCTTTTAAATCCGTTCAGAATATCTCTCTGATTAATGTTAGGATCTGTTATTGAAAGTTTACTTTTATGTGAAATAACCTATTTCCTGCTGAAATATCATGGCTTTATGACAATTTATAGTTTATTTATGTTGGTTATGTGTTATTTATTCACTTTACTGTACTAGAAGTGTTGTTAACTCGATTTAAACTGTGGTATCGTGTACTGAAGTTAACCTCAGACTTAGCCGAATTCTAACGAAATATTGAAAATAGAACGAGGGATACCTTACAAGATCATTGGAGTTGCGCGAAGGAAACAACCGTTCTTAAGTTGTGAAGAAGTAAGAAAGAAAAAGACTTGACACACAATATTAAAGAGGCAAAATCACGGTTAATATCAAGTATACGAGAACGCTGACGCAATTTTACCAGCAGCCACGTAAATCTTGTGCATAGCCTGTCTTTCTTCTTGATGCTCACGGTCTTTGTTTTTGGTTTTAACTTTAAGCAGTAATTATCGTAGTTTTTTCGTTGCTCCACTGTATCCTGTTTTTCTTTATGTTTACGAATATAATACAACTCAAGATAACTGGGCGTATATACGTATAATACCTGAATGTACAAGCTGGTATCCTAGCCTCATCTAGAAAGCTGTCTCTTTCGAAATTTCAACTTCGAGTGACACCAGAGCTATCAATACAAGAGCACTCGGATGACACAGGAGTAGAACCAATGTCTCTGTAAACCTGTTATATGTATGTTTACCGTAGACAAAAATACGCACTACGTTCGTACCCGTGAACCTTTTGTTGCGATACAGGGAACAACAAACTGATTAATTTCTCGCTGATGTTATACTCTGGCTGTAACCTGTGAATATAATTTGGTTGTAGATGGGAGGATACCCGGATAGGCTTGAGCATCGGACTCTGTTAAAAAAAAAAAAGGAAGGTTTGATCTTGCTTTACACTTCATGCAGTTCACTGAATTTACTAGTATATTATTATTTTATTTATATCACCATAATAATTCACAACAGCATACATAACAATGTGTTCCGAGGTTCATTTAGAGACAATTTTTCAGCTCTCTCGCCATTTAATGCATTCTCACACAACAATATTTAAGCTTTCTTTTTTCTCTCTCTTCTCTTAAAACATATCACTGCACACATATATTCGTTCACTCGCCACAGATATTTTCTATTCATTCTTTTACAGCATTCTCGTTAAAATCAAATCATATAGCTGAGTAACTTTCTTTTTTATTACTACTTAATATTAAAAGACGTAAAAATGACAACTTTATACATTTTAGGTCCTTCCAGTTACAACTCTTAAACTTGCACCTGGAAGTGCTGGTGAATCTCTCCTCCAAAACACATCTGGAAATAAATAACTGTGATAACTTAGTCACTATTTTCGTTGAAATTTTTGCTTTTAGTGTTAACGCAGCGAATGTGGGATAACAGGGACAGAACCAAGAATTCAGTTTCCATATTCACACCGTGTATGAGGCAGTGCTGGCAAATCCAGAAGTGGGGATTCAGGTAGAGCATTCTGTGTGACGGTTTTCAAAGTGGCGGCAGCTCATTAGCGATACCTAATTAACGGGGGAAGTCTGCCGGAGCTGCCGAGAGCGCACAATACCAGCAGCGCGCCGGCGCACCTTTCAAGGCTTACAAAAGGAATTACGAATAAAATTCCGCGCCACCGCTTGTTCCATACACAACATACACTCGCTGTCAAAGCGTCGGCGTAAGCAGCTTGCACAGCCCTCCAGTCCACAATTCAACAGCTAGCCGCAAAATCGCGAATATCGATTCCCTTGTTTTAGCCGGGTGTCGTTCGATTTATAGCCAGTGTTGCATGATGCTGGTGAACATATTTGATTTATGACTGACTATTCATGATGCCACCTTTTGACTACAATTACCCTTGTGGTGATAACACACAAGTTTTATTGGAAGTTGCAATTAAAGAGGCAAAGTTTTGCATGAAATGATTATGCCTTCGGTAGTAGAATTCGATAGCAAAGGAACGGTTTGGCGACAAGTGGACTTTTTTTTTCTTTTTTTAATTGGGGGAGCCCCCAAAACCCGCTTCTTCAACCATGGCGGCCTTCCTGTCATCTACTGCTCGCCACTGCACATGCATTAAGTTAGTAAATCTATAGGTGATCACAGGAACGGGATTGTAATGTATTCCATGCGTCCAGGCCTCCGCCCGTTTACATGGGTCCATCGGATAAGATAGACAGAAACTTTTGAGAGAAGATACAGGGCAGAGGGAAAAAGGTGTCAGGGTTTTATCCCCGGGAAAAAAACCTCTGCGACAGTTAAGGTGGGATAAAAGGGCGGCTGGCTAAGATACTGCCAGAACCGCAACGGAATCTATACTACAGTTGCGACAAGTGGCCGAGAGGCCGGAGACAGTCAATGAAGTGGTCTTGAATAAGGTGGTTTACTTGGGGTGTGAGGGGAGGGGAGGGAGACTTCCTCTTTAGGCTGAAGCAGCAAGGCTGTTTTTGCGAGTGCGAATAGGGTGTTACGTAGTACGTACAGATGGCTAGGTACTCACTTTAAACGATAACCAACCAGGACGCCAATATTATCGTGCTCATTGACTTTCTCGATGCTCTTCTGTTCCATGTCGAGATTAAGAAGACGAGAAGGACAAGAGCACACATCTTGGTGGGCACTAGAATTGTCGCAGGTGGCGGGCAACGCTGTGATAATTGTACTTATATTTGATGTGATGCTGCATCAACAGAACTGACAACATTGCTGACAGAACATTTAGAGCTATCGCCGCCAAAGTGATTAAAAACCCAGTGCAACTTTGCATCTCCCCACTTAACATTCCATTCTTCAATAAACTAGCCGTGGAACAGTGTTATAACGATTATAAATTCCGCCCGCCTAGCACAGATCTCCGGTATCTAATCACTCCTATAAATTATGTATGTCAATGGTCAAGATTCAATTAAATATATTTTAACATTGCTAGAATAAACTTGAATTGTAGAATATAAATTCGCTCTTTCTTTTATTCAGTTGGAAGGCGGAACTTTGTCCCTTTAATTTTCGTATTTTTAATGGCGTCCTTAAATAAATTGTTAAACAAATAATTAAAATAAATCATACTCATAGATTAAAATTAATATCATATTGAGGAGCTCACTTGGATACGAGATTAGACAGAGTATTTCGTGCTTTACTATTTATTACATTCAAGAATCTTTTTTTTCCATTAAGCGAATACACTTTACGTAATTCATATTTAGTTATTATCGTATGTTATCAAGGTATTCACTCGTTCACAAGTATAAATATGTCTTTCTGTTTATTATTTATGGATATTTATGTGGCTGAAAAGTTCGTTTCTGGAAGCGCAGGGTCTTCCACAGTGACGACACACGCCGAACACACTAGCACGGGAACACGGCGAAACAGCTCTTCTCACCTTCTTCTGTTCCTTGCTACGATTTCTTCTGTCGAGTTCTAGCCGTCAACGTTGGTCTTCAAAACGTTGTGAGCCCTCGTGAACCATTCGCCGCCTTGCAGATCGATCAGAGGCTACGTCCTCCCAGTTGTTAGTGTTTCTTAGGAATTTATTAATATTGGTCTTAAGTCCACTGCTTTATCGTTTCATTTGCCTTCCTCGATTTCGTTGGCCATTCTTTGTTTGTGAGTACATTATTTGTTTCGAAAGGGGAACTGTACAACATTCGAATGACATGTCCAATCCCTTAAAGTTTCTTAATTATCGTCATATCGATTTCGAATTGTACATTTCATGCTTTGCCCGCACGGACCGTGGTGTATATATTAATTCATTTTTCCTTTGTTTTTCTTTTAGTCGCATAGCATAAGCCTTTGTAATATAGTATTTTTGGAATCTTCACTGTAAATTGAATTCCACAATTTCGTTATGCTTATTGGAATGTTAATCTTTGTTATAACTGTTTCATTAATATTTTACATGCTTTCTAAGGTACTATATTTCAGAAAACTAAAGAAATAAATACACAAAGTTACAGACCCCCCTTGGTGGACAGAACTTTGGTGAGTATCTCGTGAAGGAGTATTCATATAATATGCAGTATCAATCAAAACGGAAAAACACAGTGAACAGCTGCAGGGTGACCGGAACATAATATCTAGCTGAGTAAGACAATATGGAATAAAGATAAATACCTAGAAAAGTCAACTTATTAGGCACACACATAAGAAAACTATTATAGGGTGGAGACTGAATTGCTTATTGAAGACTTGAAGTATAAATACGTAGCTTTTGCTTATGGCTTTACGCTTCGTAGACGTCGAGGTTATTATAGATGAAATAGCACTGGAGACAGGGAACTTGAGGGAATATGACCATAGCCTTTTAATAACAAACAACTTTGCCCGCATTCGCCTGAAGTGAATTTGGGAAATCACGGAAAACTCAAATCTTAATGGCCGAACCGGTATTCGAACTCGCGTCCTACTAAGTGTAAATATCTTGGAATAACATTTGATAATAAACTTGATAAACAAGATACATTGGTTAGGTAGAAGGAGAAGGTTTCAAAATCCTTCGTTTGCTAGAAACGTTGATGAGAAGATGTACCAGAGAAGTAAGGGAGCTGGGTAACAAAGCTTTGGTGAAACCATTGCTTGAATGTTTTGGTGTAGTTTGTGTCCCACGTTTTGGATATCAAATACAGAAATTGGAGGGCCTTCAGAGGAGGGCAACCTGATTTGCTTGTGGAAATTACCGCAGGACCCACTCAGTAACTGATATAATAAACAAGCTAGATTGAGAGTCACTGAGGGACAGGAGGAGGGTGAAGAGATTGATAGGAGTCTTCAAGGAGTATATCGGTGATGAGACGTGGACAGATGATATTGGTAGAAGAATTATGAGTATTGCATGAAGGGGAACTGGTTACCAGTTTGCACTCGATTTCGTACATAAGAGAGTGGGAAAATTTTCTTTTGTAGATAAGGGAGTGGAGGATTTGAACACATTACCAAGGAAGGTGATTAAAAATTTACCAAAAACTCATAAGGAATTTAAAAATAAATGAGCAAAAGTAGATGGGTCAGAGAATTTACACTCAAATTATATAACATAATAAAAAAAGAAGGAAATTGTTAATAGGTGACTACGAGAATTTCCCCCGGAGCAAGCGCTCCGTCACAATTAATGTACATTAAATGTTCTGCAGTAAAGCAATGTCAATCTGCAGTCCAAACGTTAGAGGTGCAGTATTCATTTATTATTAACCTCGGAAATTTATCAAATATTCTACAAAACTAGAACGATTGCGATTTATTGGAACAAAATAATGAACTTAAGTTTATAATAAATGGAAGGTTCAAACAACCGTTCATTTTGCAAGAGCACAGCTCTATTATTGTATATGAAATGAAGTAGCATATAAACCGTTTGCGAACTTTCAAACACGATCAGTGCATAATATTCTATCATCTACTTTAATTTTCAAATAAGAAATTATTTTTAACGAATTTCTGCTCAACAATTGAAAGTTGAGTAGGGGTATTATTAGAGGAAAATGATTCCATGTTGAAACAGTGTATACAAAGCTCCATTAGTAGCGTGCAGCAGAAACGAATTATATCTAGACGAAAAATCCCTCATCCCCGACAATACAATTAAGCGAACTATTACCGACCTCCACTCATTACGTGTACAATATTGAGTTACCTTGTTTGATGAGAACAATAGAAGCTATCTGGATTTGACAGCTCTCCTGCTGCGCTGGGTCAGATAAAATAAGAGAGACCTGCAACAACCAGTACTGTGAAAGCGATTAATCTTTTAAAACGACAAAAACGAAACAACCAACTTTTTTAAAAAACCTTCCTAACACGAATGCCATTAGCACGAGACAACATTTCTAACTTGAGTAAAGCCGTTTTAAACTTCACATTGCAGGTAGATATTTAGCCTTTCGCTGATAGAAGACCTGTGCAAACAGCGCCTGCCAGTTTCAGACGAGAATAAAAGGTTAAGAGCTTAAGATACTCCGTTTTAGTAAATTCAAAAAAAAAAAGAAATATCAGGGTAACTTACCATTAACTTAACGCAGTGTTGCAATCGACTACGCAGTAAACAGATTAGTTTATACGTTTCTTTTTCTCATTTTAAAAATATCTTTTTTTTCTTCGCTTTAAAACTTTCCGCTTGCATATTTTCTTTTTTCATATTATACTGGTTTTCTGCACCAGTAGCAAAAAACAAAGTCCCCGCGTAATTATTCAGTAGTACAGAAGAACCAGTGATATGAACATAACGTTTGATAACAAAGTCAACTGATTGGGCAGAGCACATTGGGAAAAGATTACAGAAACCTTCATCTAATGGTGAGGGTGATGAGAGGATGTACAAGAGAAATTAGAGATTTCGGTTACAAAACTTTGGTTGAATATGGTGGTGGCACCAACTTTTTAGTTATCAAATACAGGAGTTGGAGGGTGTGCAAAGAAGAGCAGTTAGATTTGTTTACGCAAATTATCGCAGGTCTCAGTCAGTAACTGATATGATAAGGATTGGGAGTCATTGGAGGAAAGGAAGAGGGTGACGAGAATGCTGGGAATGTACAAGGCATATGTTGGTGATGAAGCTTGAAGAGATATTGGTCAAAGAATTAGGAATAGTGTATGGAAGGGGAAATGTGATCATGACCAAAAGCTGCCACTTGATTTCATGCATAAAGGAGTGGGAAAATTATGTTTTGCTGGTAAGGGTGACAGGGATTAGAACCGATCACCATGTGAAGTGGTGAATAATTTGCCAAAAACGCTTAATGAGTTTAACTTTTTTTTAAATTCGAAAAGTAAAGTAATTTAACACTCCAATTATACAAGAATTTTTTTTAAATATAATATGAAAGGGTGTAATTAGATGACTAGGGGAATTGCCACAGGAGCATTAGCTCCATTGCAATTAAAATTAATAATAATAATAATAAATCATGCATTAAGTTCCAAGCTGAAGTCTGTCGCTTATTTCATAGCATCGACCACACATACAGTATGTATAATATTGAACCCATGAGCCACATGAGCGTCCCGCGACAAACTGACCTATTCAAACGTACGTATTCGTTGGTTCATTCTATGAAATTTCTGTTTTTAGATTCTTTACTTAGAACCTACAACAATGTAAAAAATTTTAATTTTTTTTGTAGTTTACCATATGTCCTTCTTTGTAACCAAAAGTTTTTGCAGTCTTTTAGCTTGTAGCGTTGGGTGCCTGGGAGGGAGGTAAGGGTGAAAACCTTTCATTTCTTTTCATAATTCAAAGAAAACCCTAGGCTGCTAATTTATTGGGTACTCATACTGGCGTACAGGTGAGGCTTATTTATTTTTAACATTAATATATTGAAATATTAAAAAATAACTAAGCAAAGCCTCTTCTTACAATTGCCAACATATTAACAAACAAACAAAGCATTAAAACACCACCACATTTCCAATTGATCTTGAAGCAAATCCCCAATATTAATTGGCAAACAAGAAAGCTTCACACTTGGTTTTTAAATGAAAGTTCCCTTCATAACAATCGGGAATCATATATCAAATACAGTATTAACATTGACTGTATCCGATCTCAAATGCCGGGTGCCAGGATAATTTAAATTATCCACCAAGTGTGGCTTTAAGAAAGTCTGCTCTAGCTAGCTCAATATTTGAGGGTGCGAGAACTCCTAATCATTCAGAGGTCTTTCAATGACTGAATGAAAGTACCACACTGCACTGTAGAAATATTACCTTGGCGGTGATATGTTTCCCTCGACGGCGGAATAATTATAGCCCCTTGGCTATGGCGGATAGTGCATCACGTCCTTCAGTCAGCGTACCGAATGAGTGCACAGTGACCTCACTGTACAGGAAGCTCGTATCGACCCTCAGTTTCGATGCCAAGACGGAGCGATCTCCAACCTCGGAAGATCCGCTCCTTCCAGTCTGAAGACTCGACGTCAAGTGCCCTCCAGCGTCCCTCCCGTCGCTCGTGGTTCACATAGAGCAAAACTTCACTGGCATTACAAAATGCAGGGGATAGTCTGTCGATGATTGGTTCTCCTGTTTTGTTTGCTCCTCCTATTCGCTGTGACGATAGGCGAACATTGTCCTTTGGAGATTCGTGCGAACTCGGCCAGCCTCGGACTTATTCGTCAACTGTTGTTGTCTTATTTGTATTTTCTGTTGTTAGAAAAAAGATTTAACAATAACTTTTGCTAATACATGCACTTTCTTAACTCCGTTTTTGTAACAATTCCGTTAGGATAGGTACACCACATTCACAGCTATACAATACATTATAGATGAGTTACACTTACCGAAATTGGTCACCTATACAATTTTAATGCATTAAAAATATTCGCAATTAAATATTTATACAAAATGATTGCGTATTTAAAATCTCGAGAGGACAGCTTGCTGGTCGAGTGTGGGGAGTTTAGCGGACCTAACGATGTCCTTTACCTGCCTACACCGCACAAGAAGCAGTCCTCTCCTCAATAACAAAGGGTGAGGCTCTGCTAGTCCCAGCGACCGTGTATTCCCGGAGAACTACAAGTTAGAGGATATGGTCTCTATGGATAAACAAAATACCAGCCTCGCATTTGGGACATTGGCTCTGAATGGCTGGGAAAGTTTCAAAATAGTGGAAAGCCGAAGACTCGCGAGATATACCGACTTTTGCCGAGGGCGATAAGCAGCTCCAACCAATAAAAATTTCCTGATGATGGAGAGTATCTCTCTGATAACCAATGAAGGGCACTGAAAATGTTATATGACCGAAAATCCTGTGAATTTTGTTTTCCATGTCACTGAGTGCTGCTTTGGGGAGATGGAGGGAGAGAGACGGACAAGCTGCAAAAACGACAGTTGGCAAAATGGGTCTTATGTTTTTATCTTCCAAAGCGGGCAGCCACCTTTTAATCACGAGTATAAATTAGTGTACTGGCAATGCAACGTAAGCGGACAGCATGGTACTGTATGACTTTGTTTCTACACAAGCATATTCAAGCGGCTGTTGGCTTGAGTTGATGGGAGCTCCTACTGCATCATAACCGCCTTCGCCGGTGCAAGTAATCTCATCAGCAAATTTTAACGCATTTCTACGAACAGAGACAGTGTGTGCATTTTCGGTTCACCTTCTAACGGGCTTGGCAAGGAGATGATTAAGAGCCTCTACTCCTAACATTAACTGAGCTAATATTTTAAAGCCGAGAGCATCAACAGTGTTGAAAGACGGATAATATCCTAAATAACTTTCAGTCATTTTATTTTGTGAATGTAAACTCTGAAACATTCTGGCGTCCTTTATTTCACGTTTGTTTAATCAGTATAACGTAACGTCATTTACTAATGATCATTCTCTGTTTATAATAACTTAATTTCATCGAACTTCTAGGAATAGTTGAAAACATGATTATATTTTCAGTGTATTATTTATTGACAATCTGTTGTGTTCATTCAAATTTTTTTTTATATTTGCTGTCTCAGTGTAAGACACTTTTGAATTTTGGATACTTTTTGTTTTCATGTTAACTGTGAATGCGCCTCAGGAGTAACCAATAAATGTCTGCTTATGACAGCTTCGTTAGTAAAAGGTAATTGTCGCTTTTCACCCTTTTTCCATGGATATAATAAATTCAGAATTCATATAAATATTAAATATGCAAATTATAATTTATTAATTAGTTTCATAATCAGTAATGGTAGAAAGTTAAATCAAATTTATTAAATTCTTGATGAATAATTATAAAAATAATGACCTCAGTCCAAGAATCCGTTACAACGTAGCTGAGGTTTAAAGTATGAGAAAACAATGGAAACGGCAAGGGATTTGCCACAGCTGGCAGCCATGATTGAAAAGAAATTATCTACAAATCTATTAAGTCTGCAAATAAAGTATTGTCTAAATTTAGAAGAAATGTTAGATAAAATGCCTAAGCTAGTCGTTTCGGAATAGGGAGAATGGTACCGCGTTTTGAAGCAAATCTGGTCATCATGTTAGGATTGTGATGTCCGTTAAACCATAGTCACGAACAAACAAGGAGAAGCAGTCGTATTTGAATGAAAAATGTTATTAAGTTTTCATGTAACACACCACCCAAACAAGGGATCGGCTATGAAAATCTGCAGAGCCTGGTCGGTTAACGATAATGCCTGGAATTCAAATCCCCGTCCGGATATCTAGATTTCGGGTATCAATGATTTCCCGAAATCGCTCCACACGAATGCTAGGACCGAGCGTGGTGGGTGAACGGTTAACGTTCCGGCCTGGCATTCGGGAGGACGCGGGTTCGAATCCCCGTCCGGGTATCCGGATTTGGGTTTTCCATTGTTTCCCAAAACAACTCCAGGCGAGTGCCGAAATGCTTCCTTCAAAAAGGCCATGGCCGAATTCCTCGCCGTTCATTGTCCCCAATCCCATTCCGCCTCTAATGGCCTTAGCCGTCGACAAGGCGTAAAACCATAAGTAAAATTTAAAAAAAAAAAACGGATGCTGGGTTGGTTCCGTCAAAAGGCTATGGCCGAATTCATTACAGTTCCTTGCTCCCCAATCCTCTCCCACCTCTAGTGATCTCTACGTCGACGAGTCGTAAACAAACAAAATGTTTTCAGCATACTATTATACAGAAAATGTTTATAAATGAGAAGTAGACATCAACTTGATGACAGACAATTCGTTTCCGTTTAAAACCATCGCAAAAATTCATCAAACGTATGTGACTGACTTATTCGGCCAAACATATTCAAATATTGAAATCCATTAGTGAAAGTTTTGTCCTATCCACATTTTGAACAATTACTGCCAGTTAATAATGAATTTGTATTTCGGGCATTGTTTTTCCACGTACCTCTTGAAACGTGTATGTTTGCATTCGGTGCCAAAATATTTCACTGTGAATTGGCAAGGTTCGTGCTTCACGCCAGAGCTGCCTAATAGCACAGATCTGATAATTACGGGCCAACTGTCCATTTAACCGCAAAGTTTTAACGAGGGCAGCTTTCATGCGTGGGTGACGCGTTTTCAAAAGGTACACGGTGCGTGTCCTTCACCTCTCGCTTGCGCGTCGTGCATAAAAAAAAAGAGAGTCAAGCAGCGTTGCTAACCTTGAACCAGTGGAAAAGCAGAGTGGTAAATCAGTATAATCAGACCGCAAAATGCATTTCTCTCAAGCTCCTGATTTACAGTCACATATTTTTTGGGGCAGTAATGAACGAAGAAGAATCAATACTGTATGTCATGGTATGAAATTTTCCGAAACTTCTACATTCAATATATTCGTACAAAACATACAATCTTAAGACACATCTGAGTTTACATATCATAACTCATATGGTAGCGCAGAGGCTAACGAGTGGTCTCACGTTGGTTCGAATTCGGCCGAGGGTGTGGGTGATTTTTAATAAAATTATAGTTTAAAAAAAGTTCACGCTTTTCTTACCAATGTGAACTAAAAAGTTAAAATAATATTCAAATAAATATTTTGATGAACAGCTATATGATGCCCCACAGTTTAGTATGGCTTAATTTCTTGAATGTGCTTGAGATAAGTCACTGACAAAAAAATTAACTGTAATGTAAAAAAGCGTTTGATGTTAGATATCAGTTGCCTTAAATTTTTTATTGTAAGCTATTTGTAAAAGTTGAATCATTCTGAAAGTAAGAAGGTAGCTGTTGAACAAAATCTTTATTTAAAGATAATTTTAACTTTTCAATTAACATTGCTACGAAAAGCGTACTTTTGAGTTTTTTGAAATTATACTTTTATTCTTGACTGTTTAGTTCACACTGCTACAAAAGCGTGTTTCTTAAATTTTTAAAACGTTGTTACTGTCAAAGTTATGAGAATACCAGGGCATAAGTGTGAAATTATTTGATTGGCATTGGTTCTTAATATGTGCGCAAAATTTTTTTAAAAATTTGGGCGTCTGGAAATGGGTGAAAATTGAATTCGAAGATTCCGTTACATTTAAACCGGTCAAGCTGGTACAGCGTGTAATAAAGTGTGTTTGTAAAGTGCTGTGTTTTCCTTTCTAAACAGAAGTATAAAAACAGCCTATCTTAATTGCATATTGAAAGAAACAAAAACACATAGTGCTAGTTGTTTCGCTGTCATAGCCAAATAGAATTATTTTTTAACAAAATAAAATTTTCTGACTTACAGCGACTGTTAAATGTGTATGTGATTGATTCAAAAAGTTACAAATTTTTAATCGGATTCTGTAACTATAAATATTTTTTAAAGAAGCTGCTTGTACTTTTCTGTACCCATGACACTGTTTTCACGTGGAATCTAACAAAACATATGTATCAAATAATATCCTACAATTATCTATAACACATTTTAAAAATATTTAGGGTAATAGAAGACGTAAGCTAGTTCCAGAAAGCATTAGACAGTTAGAGTGTTGAACTTCAAGCTTGTCCAGGAACGGATGACGCATTTAAAAATCTTGTAAAATAGTGACCAAAGTATGACAGCACGATGTTGCCATCGAAGCTGTGTGCTGTACTGTCACTTTACCACGTATCACCTTGCCACATTCGGGAGGATACGGATTCGAATCCCCGTCCGGCCATCCAGATTGCGGTTTTCCATAGTTTGCCGAAATCACTCCAGGCGAATGCTGGGATGATTCCGAATTTTTTCCACGGTTCTTTGCCGTAGGCGTGGCGTAAAGCCACAAGCAATATAAGGCAGCTTTATGGAGGGAGCATATGAATTTAAAAATTTAAGAAATCATCAGCGGTCCTGAATGTCATATCTTCAGACGAGAATGGCGTTCGAAACACTGTTGTTCTTTGAACGTGAATTCTTCGTGAAAGCTGTTGGTTAGTTCTCTGCAAGCGTTCCTTGTTTACCTTTGTCCCGTCGCACAGTGGTCCGGAATTGGAATATAGTGGACATTCGAATCCAAAAAAATTGCTTTAGATAGCATTTGTTATGCTGATCAAAAATTGTTATGTTCAATTTTTGATAGACATGATTGCTTCACACTTAAAATAAAAAAAAAAGTATGGGTGGAAATCTATTTTTTTTTCACGGCCCTATATTAAAGTGTCAAAGTCAAACCTTATGCAATCATAAGTACCTATCCTACTTAATATTACAACATAAAAATTACTTGCGTATCCTTGCCGCTTTGACAACAGGGCGCAAGTGAATTTCGGCGATAAAATATAACAAACATTCGAACTAAAGTCATAATATCGATCCAAAAAAATTGCTTTGGGTAGCATTAGCTGTGCTGATCAAACATTGTTATGTTCAGTTTTTGATAAAAATGAGTCTTTCACACTTAAAATAAAAAAAATGTATGGGTGGAAATCTGTTGTTTTTTTTTTCACGGCCCTATATAAAAGTGTCAAAATCAAACCTTATGCAATCATAAGTACCTATCCTACTTAATATTACAACATAAAAATTTCTTGCGTATCCTTGCCGCTTTGACAACAGGGTGCAAGTGAATTTCGGGGATAAAATATAACGAACATTCGAATAATATCAATACAAAAAAATTTCTTCAGATAATATTTGCTGTGCTGATCAAAAATTACTATGTTCAATTTTTTTTGGATCCATGTTATGACTTTTGTAAGAATGTCCACTATTTTTTAACCATGAAATTCACTTGCGCCCTGTAATCAAAGCGGCAAGGATATCCAAGAAATTTTTATGTTGCAATATAAAGTAGGATAGGTACTTATGATTGCATAAGGTTTGACTTTGACACTTTGATATAGGGCCGTTAAAAAAAAAAAAAAAAAAATTAAAAACAGATTTCCACACATACATTTTTTATTTTAAGTATGAAGGACTCATTTTTATCAAAAATTAAACATAACAATTTTTGACCAGCATAGCAAATGCTACCTAAAGTAATTTTTTTGGATCGATATTATGACTTTAGTTCGAATGTTCGTTATATTTTATCGCCGAAATTCACCCGCACCCTGTTGTAAAAGCGGCAAGGATACATAAGAAATTTTTATGTTGTAATATAAAGTAGGATAGGTACTTATGATTGCATAAGGTTTGACTTTGACACTTTGATATAGGGCCGTTAAAAAAAAAAAAAAAAAAAAAAACAGATTTCCACCCATACATTTTTTTATTTTAAGTATGAAGGACTCATTTTTATCAAAAATTAAACATAACAATATTTGATCAGCACAGCAAATGCTACCTAAAGTAATTTTTTTTGCATCGATATTATGACTTTAGTTCGAATGTTCGTTATATTTTATCGCCGAAATTCACTCGCACCCTGTTGTAAAAGCGGCAAGGATACATAAGAAATTTTTATGTTGTAATATTAAGTAGGATAGGTACTTGTGTTTGCATATGGTTTGACTTTGACACTTTGATATAGGGCCGTGAAAAAAAAAATTGATTTCCACCCATAATTTTTTTATTTTAAGTGTGAAGCACTCATTTCTATCAAAAATTGAACATAACAATATTTGATCAGCATAGCAAAAGCTATTTAAAGCAATTTTTTTTAATTCGAATGTCCACTATATTCCAATTCCGGACCACTGTGCGTCGTGTCGGTCTTATGGTCAATCGAACTTTTTTTATTTTTTATTTTTTTTTAAAAAAAAATGTGAGCGGGCTATTGTCTTTCAACGTAGATCTTTTGTCGTAGATTCGCTAATTTTTGTAACTGATATGATGGCAGTTGTTCTTATCTTTCCTGGGGCATTACTTTGTAGTTCTTTGCACTGTTCTAGGTTTCCCTAGATATTTCAGTACCATGGAGTCACTGCGTGAAGATCGTAGAATGTTTCCAGATTTGTGGAAATGTTTCTTCTGAAGATTGCAAATAGTTCCTGTAAACTTGCCATCCCAAGCTTGAAGCGAAGTAAAAATTCTGCCCTTATATTTATTTGTATCTACAAGCCGGCCATTATGTACCCAACGACATTTTCTAAAGTAATTTTGTTGTCTACATAACTATATGATTCTTACCTTAAACGTTCTGGTTTGAAATTGATGTATTTTTTAGTCAATTGTGTGTGATGATCATAAGTCAGTTGCTATTATTAATTCCTTTTGCTTGATACCAGCTCCTCAGAACCTATTGCTTTCATTGTAACTAAGACAATGGTAAGATATTAAAAGAATTTTATTAATATTTGCGAAGGAGCCCATACACTCACGATTTATATCCATTTTTATTTTGTATTCCTTTACTAAATAATATGTTATATACAGAACCTCCTTCCGTAATTTAAACGCTAACTTTCCTTCGATCGTAAACCTGAGATCAAGTGATAATATTTGATCTTGGCCCTCTAGGATTTTGATACGATTCGTTTTACTAAAATCATTTGCACGATATAGTTTCGTGCCACAGTCCCCTTCCTGTGGGTGGAGAGGCACCTGATGCCTATAGCACCCTGTGGTGCGCCTCGGCTTGCCCGGGACATCACGAACCTCCATTAAAAAAAAAAGTATATATGTCGGATCTGGAGTACGGGGCTACTCTACTAGATGGCGCCACAGACGCAGCGAGCAGGATGCCAGAGCCACAACGACTGCAGTGTGATCTACGAGGGGCTACTTAAGGGCAGAGCACATCACACGAAGCTCTCTTCATGCCTGACCTTCGAGGCAACATCACTCCGCTATCTGTCATTGTGTATTGTGAGCCTGAGCTTAATAAACCGGATCCTTGTATCAGCTGTGTTATCGTAGTTACTCTCCACTATCCGAGGGATATTCACAGCCTACCTTCGCTAGTGAGCCATCTACCTCGAACCGGGAACGCCATTCGACCCGCCCGACTCCTGATCTTTCCCGAATGGATTGGACATATAGATGTGGATTTGCGCTGCATGAGACTATTAATTTGTGTGAGCTAGCTCACCGGTTTCCAACCTCCAAACGCTGTATATCTTAGCAAAGGGTAGAAAAACTAAAAACATTGTCTATAAAAGAGTATTGACATCAGATATTCTCAGAAAATGGTATTGTTTTAAACCACACACAAAAATCATTCGGAGGAACAGTGATAGGTTGCCCTTCCTCCCCCCCCCCCCCCCCCCCCTCCAACTTTAGTTTGTTGCTCTTTTTAAACATGTTCGAAACTGGTTCTCTTCATGAAGCAGGTTCATTGGTAGAGTGATTGACTTCCCCGTGGTATTATCCTTACTCCGTTGTAACTTACATCTTCCTATTTCCAATTCTAGCAATAAAATTCTAAGTCATCGCGTACGAAGTCGCGGATAGCATCTAGTTTCACCATAAATAACAAGCACTGATAAGCCTTTATACAGTGTCTATTTTTAAAAAATGTCCTGGCTACTGTTTTTGCGGGAACGCGCAAACCAACAGAGGCAGCACAGAGGCTGAAAAACGGAGGTGGAGCCGGATCCAGATGAAGTGTGTGCGGTGAAGCCCCCTGCGGTGGACAATAGGTTCCGGCCACTCCGCCATGAATAAAATCGCCGCGCCACAACCATTAATCCTGGCACGAGCTGCGCCAGATGGCTCTCGCTGCCGCACTCACTGCCTTTTCTCTTTTTCATCTACTGCGATTTTCTTCAGATGTTCCTTATTACCATTCTACCCCGCTCCTATGTCAAACAATCAACTATAAGATCCTGCGTACCGAATGTCATATCATCGTCACACAAATATAAAAGGTTATCAAATTGTAGGCATCTCTTCCTTCCTGCAGCAATGATTAAATTTGGTTTAAGAAATTATTGCTAACATATGGTATTATTGAAAGAAACTTAGAATTTTGGCAAATTCTAGTACTTGGAACTTTCGAGAAGAGTAGTTTTCAACTTTAAGGAATATCCCTATAACTGTTCTTACAGTTACAATTCGCCATAAAAATCATTTTAAAGTGTATTTATCATATGAGGAAACGTTTATTTTAGGAGATATTCTGGTTTGTTCATGTTTTGAAACATGCGATCAGAAAAGTAAAATTCTAAGATTTGTAATATCTTTAAATCGAGTAAAGTGACAGCTGATCTTTTATCACCAGCTATTGTCAGCATTGTTCCGGATATTTTGGCAGTAAAATTAAATAATTTGGTAAAGTTTAATTAGCAGTTTTAATTAAGAGAAAAAAATGAACTTTTTAATTAAAGGGAATATTAATTTAAAATTTATATCAGTAGATAGCCGTAATTAAGACTATTACGGACATATAATGGTTTTAGTAAAAAGTTTTAGCATTTGTCTGGTAATTAAGTTTTTGAAGATAGTTTGTCGTTGATTGTCGCTGTAAAAATTCAAACGATTGGGTTAATCCCCTACTTCAGAACTTTGTATCACCACGCGGAATTAAATAAAACTTTAAAACTAATTACTCTAAATTTCCCACTAAACTGCCGTTGGACTTCTAGTAGAAAAGTCTAGACATTGTCAAAGTTTAAACACTCTCAATAATATGGATCGTCAAATAAATTACACACACTTTTCACCTCGTGGAAGCAAAAAGATGTGGTACAGCTGCTTACGTCACTGATTTTGGTAACCCTATATAAGGACCCCGCCGCCATCATGCTTTTGTCTTTCTGTATCCTGGGAGCATTATGTGAGTGAGCCTGCGTCAGTCTTGTGTCGGGGCGGTTAGGAAATCTGTTGAAGGTGAAGCTACCGACTCGGCCATGTTGGGACTTTGGTGTGATAGCCTTCGAGGATAACGATTAACATGAACTTATAAACTTGCAAAAGGGGTGCGGTCGGTAAAATTTCTCTCCACAATCTTCAATATTTTGGAAAAGAGTTTTCGATGTGCCTACTCAACTGTGAAATTCATTTTTAGTAAATGTGACTTTGAAATAAAACTTTAAATTTTTCTGAAAGTGAACTCTTGTAAATTAGTAGTTACCTTAGAACCTTTTCTAGATTTGTGGTTTAGAAACAGATCTGGTGGCGACCTTCAAGCATTTAAGTTGAGTTTCTATTAGGCTACATGGTAAAATTTAAATTACTTTGTGGAGATTGTACAGAACCTTCCATTCACATAAACTGTTAGTTGAGGCGCTAAGGCGATATTACAGCCCCTGTATCAGCTTTGGTTCCTTACATTATTTCTTCGTATTGCATATTTACTTTACTAACTTAAGTTTTTGTGAATTGCAATTAGTGCATTATTGGGATTATTTATTTAAGCATTTCTCTACCATTATTGTTTGGTTGAAGGTAGCTATAAAATATTTCTTATATTGCAGACACACAGTCTTTGGTCCATTTATATCATTACTTCCAGTTAGAATCAACACTCTAAAAAATGTAGTTTTCGTAAGAGAGTAACAGAACATCAATACAACCACTTACACGCATGATAAATGCATGATATTCACAGTTTCTATCCAAAATCTACAAAGAGAATGAACCTAAATTATCTGTGAGATACCGCATCATATATATTATTTCTAAACGGTGTTTTCTTTTTGTGCAGGGCCATCTTTCTCCCTTCATACTTAATCAAAACCGATAAATGAGTTATCATTTTAAAGTCCTCCGTTTTGGTAACATCATTAATTAAGACCGGATTTTGTCGAAATTCAAACCGTAAATGGCAAAATTATGAATAATCATGGTCACTGGTTTGCTATAGTTCGGAGTCAAGTTGCTAGTCTTCGCTGGTGTCGATGAGTGACCGCATACCGTTAGATAGCAGCATCACATATCTAACAGTATTGATAAACTGCTGGTGTCTTCTAGATTGAGGAGCTTTTCGGGTATTTATTTCTGTTATGAAAATATTTCATCATTTCTAATTGTTTCGTAAAACACGTTTTGCTACGTGCCAATTTCGGTTGACAAATGAACAATTGCAACAAATGAGCCGGTTTTTCTTTCATCCTACTACAAACTATCAACCTCGTTACAAAATTCATAGTGCACCAGCTTAATACCAATAGTCATATATCGCGAAACAGACTATGACTTAAATATCTGACACAAAACGTTAACTAAGTACAGGCGTGGAATACTAGATGGTAGAGGGGTTATTTCAACGACAAAACATATCACACTGAAAAACAATAAACCCTCATTAAGTAAAACTTGTTGTCTGCTGGGGGGAGGGGGGCCATCAAATGAATAAGCGGATTTTTTTACAGACTCTCAATTTTTAAGCTTTTGATCTGCGTTTTTTATGAGATTAACATATGTAACGATCACAAAAAAATTCCCTCAGTGATTAAGAAAAATTCTTGTTTCTGATATACACCCTTTGCGAGAAAACGGTTATCCAGTTTAGTGCTCCTCAGTAAATATTCCCGGCTCTTCCTGAGTATCTATCTGCTGCTAAATAATATAACATTTTAACAGCAGTAAGGCATGAAAGCAACCAAAGAAAAAAGAAAAAAATCAGTCTGATGTATCGTTAGTTTCCAAAACAAAAGAAACTTCTGCTGCTGGAGACCAAAACGCAATCGAAATGTTATTTTCCCTAATGTTCACGCTTCGACAGAATACCTGTTGTCATCGCGGAGCCAGTCAAAGAAGAAGAAACGAGATACTAGACCCACTGAGCTGTTTGTTATGCCCACACTGGCACCAGTGGCATGTGTTCCCGTCCCCCGCAAGCTCGCTCGTGATTGCTTTTTTTCTGTTTTAATCCGCAGAACAGGCGCCACCAATTAATTACTGGGCTAAATCAATCTCAGCGACCAATTAAATCCCTTGTGTTTTTGGTCAGGCTGTCTGCAGTAGATAGGACTGAGGAAATGCATTAGCTTAGAGCTAAAGCACTGCCGTCACAAACATTGTTGCGGGACGGGAATTACTCGTCGCTCAATCAACTAAAATACCGAACATGTGCTCTGTTTACGACTACCAATTTGCTACTTGTCTCATATAGAAACATCTAACAAAAAACAAAAAAAAAACAAAAAAAAACAGCAAAAAAACAGCCTCAATGCAATCGTCACAAGAATTAGTCTTTACTATATTAGTAATGTGTATTTTCACTTTCTAACACCCTACTACTTCCGTTGCAGAAATTAATATTGAAAATTCTTAAACCTAACTAAAATCACGTAAACGGAATGGAAATATTTGCTTTCATTTCTGACATATCCATTTCAGCTATATCCATATTATTTTAATTTCCTTCGTTCGATGTGCCGGGTTACATGCTTTCACAACCTAAGTGTCAGTATCAGAATAAAAGATTTCGCTCTTGTAGGCCATGGTCTGTGATGTTCAATATTATCGGCGCTTCAGAGTAGTCTACGTACATCATTCTGATCTACGGCATCTGCTACGGTGGGTTGATACTTAAAACACATGACAACTTCATAGAGAGATGATCCGCCAGTGTTGCTGTGTTCACTGGATCGCGTAGTTACAACGGGACCAGCTTCTAGTCCTGGACTCCTAGTCCTGGACTTCTAGTCCGGTTTCTCGTAATCAGGCGAACACTGGGATGTCACCCAATCTCCGCTATAACTACTCATTACACAAACAAAAAACATACTTATTATTCAGAATATCTATTACACGTTTCATAAAGGGGCCATCCACAAATTACGTCACACGAATTTCATGATTTTTTTTACCCCTCCTTCCCCCCATGTCACTGGTTGTCACATTTGTGGGACCCCCCTCCCTGGTGTGACGTCACATATTTTGCAATTTTAAATCTATAAATTAAAACAGCACTTCCAAAATGATTTATGTATTTCCAGTTAAAAAATCATATCAAAAATATAAAACTTTTAAGAAAATATAAAGAAAACATAAAAATCGAATTAATGATACAAAATTGAGTCGTCATGTGTCCATGGATTTTGAACCCATTCCTTGATACTGTTTATATTGGCATAATAGTAACTTCATTCTTGATTTCGATAGTGTTGGGAACATTCGATGTGTCAACATCATCTTCAACTTCTGCCACGAGCCAAAAAATGATACAAATTATGCATGTGATGTCACAAAGTTTGTGACACGTCCCCCCCCCCCTTGACACACGATGTCGCACTTTGTTGATCCCCCCCCCCCCCGGTCAAGGTGTGTCATAATTTATGGATGGTTCCAAACAGATGGTGACACTGCGTATGTCCCTGTAGAACTGAGCTCATTGCAGAGACGAAAGATGTGGGCACTAGAAACTGCCGCTAGGTGATAAGCCATTAGATACATATAGAGAGAGAAGGAGCAGGTATTATGAAGTAAATAATCTACACATTCATTTGGCCAGAAAATTATAAAGATTTACCGTTATTAATAACTCAGAAGTAGAAATGCAAAATGACAAAAGTTATTGTTAATCTATGCCTGTAGTATTTATATAGCAACAATAAACAAGGCGGTGAGCGTATAACGTAGCAAATAGTCTCCTAACAATCAAAGGAAGGTAGCAAGTAAAGTTAGCATTGCAGTTAAAGTGTTTAAAATCAATACTAAACTGGTTTTCAAGAGAGAAAAAATCAGAGAGGTGTCGTGTAAGGAAGTTGAAACCGAAAGTTCAAAGAAAAACTTCATAAAAAAACTTCCACAGGTACTATGGAAAAAATAAGTATTTTGATATAAGGTTTATATAATAGGAAAATTTTATTTGAGACAGTAATTGGGTGAGAAGTTTCATTTCAAGCACGAATAAAGCAAATCAAGTCAGTTGGATGACGCAATCAGTTAAACAACAGATCTCAAGAAAATAAAGAAAAGGCCGTTATTTAAATAAATAAGTGAAAATTAGCTATGGCAATCTTGTATAAAAGTATAAAACAGTTTGTAGATAGTAAAAATGTATGTAAAGAAGAATTGAGAAGTTATCTTAAACTCCTATTCTATCCATGGATTAGTTATAAAGAAATAAATGAAAACTAATATGCCTTTTGCAAATTCAGTTGTAACTCTGCGTATTTATTTATTTGTAACATATAATAATTTTTCACTACATTTTTATTCATCTTACATAAATACACTGAAGAGCCGAAGAAACTGGTATAGGAGAACGGCGCTGCGGTCGGCAACGGCTAGACAACAGGTATCTGGCGCAGGTGTCAGATCGATTAATGATGCTACAATGGCAGGTTACCACGATTTAAGTGAGTTTGAACGTGGTGTTATAGTCGGCACATGAGAGATGGGACACAGCATCTGCGAGGTAGCGATGAGGTGGGGATTTTCCCTTATGACCATTTCACGAGTGCACCGTGAATATCAGGACTCCGGTAAAACATTAAATCTCCAACATCGCTGTGGCCGGAAAAAAATCATGCACGAATGGGACCAACGACGGCTGAAGAGAATAGTTCAACGTGACAGAAGTTCAATACTTTACCTTTTACCTTTAGATGATGGATGTGGGGTGCGAACACACAGAAAAGACAAAAACACAAATAATACAGCAATTTTCGGGACGATCCTTTTGTCAACAGGAGAACATTATGGCAGGTGGGTGTTGTGGGAGACTGCCTCATATATATATTAACCATGACATGTTCCACATCCTGGAGATCCATCCTCAGCAGGTATCTATAGAGCAAAATAATAAATAAATTAAAAAAATTACTTAATACTCTTGCATTTTGGTAAATCTTTCTCCGTTATTATCTATAACTTGATTATTGGGTGACAGCTTTGTGAATTACTTCTTAATTGATTCTTTTAATTTCGATATGTAATACTACTCGTACAGTAATAAACAAATCAGAAGTTCTAATAGTATCTTACACATACATATAATAGGTGGTAATGTTCCTATGTATGTATAGGTATTACAAAAAAAAAATTAATATAATGTAAATATAACATAATACAACCAGCATTCACCTACAATGTTGTATGCATGGACTTAGAATTTTATTGGTTTCATGGGCATATCCAGCGAGGGTCAGGGGGGCTGCTGCCCCCCCCCCCCAAGGAGAAAAATCAAGTTGCCTTCATCACGTTTCTACGAGTGAAGAACTGACTCAGGAGCACTATGGGAGAGGAAAGAGTGACTGGATGATGCCTGATGAGTGTGCATCGAAATTTCGTTAAAGTACACCATGAGATACTGACAAATAAAGTTAATGAAACATTTTATGAGAATCTGAGATGATTAATGTTTACAAAAAACCTATAATTTAGTTACAATCTTAATTAACTACATAGTAGTCCTTGGATTAAGTGGTCGGATTACTATGTTAATCAATAATAAAAATAGTTTTCCTCAATAGGTTTCAGTTTCATTTTGTAATAAATCGTCATGTTTCAGTCCCCCACCCCCCTTCCTAGAAAAATTACGAGTTGCCCCCTCGCCTGGTTCAGATTTCCCCCCCCCCCTCCCAGTTCTGATCCTGGATACGCCCTTGATGTCTTTCAGTGTATGCCCCTGACATTTATTGATAATCATCATAAAGGCTATCTTTAGTGGGAACTGTAGTATTTTAAATTGGAATTGTATTCTGTCAGAATTATTGGAATTTGAGGAATCAACAAAAAATCACCTTTTGCTATTCTGATCATGATCACGGCTTATTTTTTAACTAAACACAAAATAATAATCTGATGCATCACAATTCCACATTCTATGAGTGTAAAAAACAGACAGAGATTCAGAGTTACTTTGACATTTATAATATTAGTATAGACGTATAATATAACAGATATGGTGATGTCCTACTCTACATGATGAATATACAAATAATAAGCATACTCTACATTTATATGAATTCATATGAACAAAAATCAATATAGTAGACAAAATGACATACTAAAATTTTTGAGTATGTTAATTTCTATTTAAGTGGATAAGCTCCTGCTCTGACTTTTCCTCTAGCATATTTAGGGAAGGAATTGCTTGTTGAAGACCATAGGTATAAATAAATTCTCTGTTTATATTATAATTTATTAGTATCTATTAACCCCAGTCTCCAGTGTTAATACAATCACATTGTTATCAACTGTTTATTTCACAACTAGACTTTGTTCTGAAAACTTGTTCCTCTGAAAGCCATGTCTGAAACAATTAGTAGCTCAAATCTCATGATTTTCCCCTCACCAAAACACTCCTTTGGGAAGGTATGTTACGTTACCTTCTCAATTTAAAAATAAAATAAAATAAAAACTAGGTCTTTTTCCCAGTTCCTAAGTTTCTCTTTCATCTTTGAAAAACTGGAGTAGTATTATTCACTTATTGTTTTACGTTTTCAGAGACAGTCAGTAAATGCAATCTCTTCATCACCCCAATAGACTGACAACATGATGTATATTGCTAATGGAATCATCATCTTTTTGAGCTGGTTAGCCATTTTCCTTTTACTGTTTTGTTGTAGTTTCGATTCTGGTGCGTCACTGCAAATTTAAATCACATGCATTGTAGTAAACTGGTACTGGGTAATTTGTAAAAATTATTGTTTTTCTTTCTTAAATGCTCCAAACATTATTAAGAGAATTTCACACAAGTATGTTTTTGACTTTTTATTGACAAGCTTGACACTTAACTTTCACATTTCACATCAAATGCATTATCAACTGATATTTGAATACCTTTAAACAAAACAAAGCTACTCATAAATAACTGCCTTGCTTACTGTTTCCACATAAGCTCTGCAAAGCTTTGCATCCATTTCAGTTGATTTCCCTAATATGAAACAGAACTTGACATTAACAAGTTCTATTTTAAGTCTGCCAATTAACACATTGTTTACCAGAAACATTTACCTCCTCTTTCCACCCACTCCCCACCATCTACTAGACAATAGTTCTCACACCTTTCCCATATCTAATCATATTTTATTAAAAATATCAGCAATTTCAGGCACATAAGTTGCTGGTGATCTAATGCTATTTCATGCATGTATTCAATTATTGGTGTTTTTGTTTTTTTTCTTTTTTTTATTTTTTTGGATCTACGGTAGAGCTCCAATTATCCGAATCAATTGGGACCGAACCCCATTCAGATAACAAAAAATTCAGATAATTGGATTTTTTTCCAAAAAAGGGTCTATTTTAATTAATTACTGCATGTATGTTGAAAATGAGAGAAAAAACTATTTTTAAATAAAAACACCTTTTAATTAATTAAATGAAAAGGCAACTCTTTTACATGTTAAGCGTACTTACAAGTGCTGTACATTAGTGCAGTATGTACGTACCGTACTGTAAATAAAAGTCATTGCTTGCTGAACCTCTCAGTCAAAGTAAGCTTTTTGACTGTATTCATCTGTTTTCGGGAAGCCAAGTCATGCATCCACTTGACAGTGAGAAGTGGCATGTGGCTACACTCGGGCTGGCACTCCTTCCACTTTAACACAGTTTCAAGGCCAGCAAATGCTTGACTAGCTGATGGTCCTGTGTCTGCACAACTTCGACACTAAGGTCATCTTGTTCCTTGACACTTTATTCTCTCACACTTTCAATAAGTTCATCATCATTTAGAATTTCATACCCAGGATCTGACGAATCACTCACCACCCTATCTCCTATATCTTCAGCACTAACTTCTGAACATCCAGGAATTTTCAAAAGAATGTTTTTTAATTACTCAAGTGACAAGTCATTGCCTCTTTCCTTTTTATCCTTTTCCTTCTCTTCTTCAGTTGGTATGCCTTTCAACTTGTCCCACGCACATCTTAATGTGACAGCCTTAAACCAAGCTCCAAGCTTCCATTACCATGTAAGCGTTTATATCTTATTTAAAGAAGCGATTCAGATATTCAGCTATTCGGATAGTTGGAGTTCTTCTGTACTTCTGTAGTTTCCTCACCCAACACCAAGTCCAATACAATTTAAATTCTTTTTTTTTTTTTAATTATGGAAAATAAATGATGTGCTTATATGGATATGAAATATGTAATGTACCCACCACTCACCAAACCAAAAGGAAGGAGGACAGCAGCAACAAAAATCACTCCATAATAAATGAAAAACAAAAATAAAATAAAATATCAATTCCATCTAACCTTCCTCCATTTCCAGAGTTCTTACATCAGCCTTACCATGAATCAATTATCCATCAGGTCACAGACAAACAGTTTCCACCTAAAATCAATTATACCCTGTTGCTGCCCATGGAAGTTCTTTTTGTCTTTCTTGTGGAGTGCTTCCCTTCAACTTTGGTAAGAGGTGTATATTTTTTATCTTTACGTATACCACATCATTCCTGCCACTCCATTGCTGCTGAAAATAAAGGAAAGAAGTATTTCTGAGCCTGAATTAGTTCTGAGCCTGAATTAGTTCTTTACTAAGGATTTTTACATGAAAATCAATTTATTCATTTTGCACAAGCTTCAGACAGCAGTTAGCCTATGACAGATCTAAGCAAAAAAAGTGACAGTAGTGTTTTTATTCCAGATGTCTTCAGAGTATCATTTGTCATGTAGACCTTTTTGCTGCACCAAATTAAGATAATAAACAAAAAAGTCAAAAACTCGGTCTTGAACAGAGAGATTAATTGATAAGATTTCGAATAGTAGTAAAATGGAAGTAAGGATCTGAAACTTAAAGTATCTACCCGGAACAACATCATCCGGAAACTTACAAGTACCACCTGGGGAGCACATCCAAATGTGCTTCGTACATCTGCCCTGGCACTTAGTTTCTCTGCAGCAGAATACTCAGCACCAGTCTGGCAAAACTCTGCACATGCTAAGCAGGTTGATATAGCATTGAATGATACTGGTCGCATTGTAACAGATTGCCTAAAACCAACTCCTATTAGTAAAATATACCAAATCATGGGTATAGCACCACCTGACATTCGTAGGAAAACAGCTGCAGAGAGGGAGAAGAGGAAACAAGAATCAGACCCCAGACACCCTTTGTTTGGACACGAACCTCAACCCACAAGGCTGAAGTCAAGGAAGAGCTTCGTACAATCAACTACAGCCATAACATCTTCTACTGGAGCACGCCGTCTAGAACTATGGCGAAATTCGTTGCCTGAAGAACAGTGGAGGAACATCAAAGAGGCACCGGCTGCAGGATGTAATCAGCCATATGCTATATGGAAGGCTCTAAACAGATTAAGAACTGAAGTGTCCCGATGTAAATATAATATCAAAAAATGGGGGTACACTAATGACAACGATCTATGTGAATGTGGTGAGCTTCAGAACCCACAACATCTTCTGATATGCAGGAATCTCCCTGAAACCTGCAATATCGATGACCTTTACAGGGCAAACGAGAAGGCCATCAAGATTGCGGAATTCTGGTCACATTCTATATAATTGTGTTTACAGCTTAATATTAATTAATTAATGTTATTTGTTTTTTTTGTTATGTCCTGGACACGAGAAATAAAATAAATAAATAAAATTCCATCAGTTGATAAAGAATGAGATATTGTTTATATTTATGTAAATCCCAAAAACTATAATTATTATAGAAAAGATAAATAAAATTACTCCAAAATCTATTATGGGACATTAATACAAAGATACAACACAAATAGAGATACAAATATTATGTGTGATAACATGAAACCCATGGTCAAGTCAATGAATGCTGTCACAGTAAACTCTACCACATTAAAGAAAAAAAATATTTCCAGAGTTGTAGAATTATCCAAGGTGTCTACACCAATAATGAGTGTTTAAAGTGTCACATGAGCTTCTATTCTAAAAAAATGTTTTATATTCTACAAATTTACATTATGCAAATAGTTAACTTTGGTTTGGAAAAGTTTCAAGGTAAATTCTGTTTGCAAACAGCAGAATAGTATTTACTGCACCAGATGTCATCAAATCTATTTACAATGCTGTATATGGTTTTGTTATACTGTTAAAGTAGAAATATATCAAAACTGACTACAGCATAAAACTGTATTTATGAAACAGCAGGCAATTCTTGACCCAAAAAAAAAATAATTGTATAATGTTTTTAACTAAGAATCATAAATAATTGAACATAATATCTTTAACAAATAAATGATTGGTCATCTGCTGTACTTGCTTGAATGATCTACTATGCATCTGTTCTTATCTTTTGACTCTCCAAGAATTCCACATGGATCTGTCCTCTGCAACAGACCCCACTGCAAAATATGCAACATGCTTCTAGCCACCACTACCAATTCTAATCCTATCACAGGGGAATCCTTACCTTTTATTAGACATGCCACTTCCGTTACCTCTCACCTAATTAACATGTCTCCACTGCACTACTCTTACAATGGTCTCAACAAATGTTCTGCAGGATAACTGGTCACAGCCAAAAAATTTCCACTGCCAACCCATATCATCCAGTGGCAATCCATGCCAGCTCACAAGATTCCAACAATCTTAAAACCCATTTTATGGTTACAGCTGTCAGACTTTCTTCTGAAGACCTTTGGAACTCCATAGATGGAAACTGGCCTATCAACACATCCTAGAGACCACACAGATATATGACCTCATACTCTAAAATTCTACATCTAAAATAGATATTACTTACAATAAACTGGAGTAAAACTTTTAAAGAAATAATTAAATGTAGTGTAAAACCTTTTCTTTTATTTAATTATCGGTTAAATTTAAGGCATATCAAATATAATCCTTAAAGTTTATTTAAAAGGTGTTAGTGGTTTTTTTTTAAATAAAAAAAAAGTCATGCTTGGAAAGTGTGGTGAATTGCAGTGGACATAAGAAGCAGTTTCACTGGGAATTATTATCATTTTTACTATCAATTTAATTGGGATGGAGCTAATGCTGCAGCAATTCCCCTAAGCATATCATGTCTTCATTTTTAAAAATATCTTTAGGGATCTAAATGATGCTCTTCCATAATATTTTCTGCTCTGTGTAGGGATAGGAAACTTTCAGAACAGTATAGTAAGTTTCCAGAAAAGGAAACGAAAATTTCAGAGCAGAATGAAATGATCAGAAATATGAATGAAATGATTAGGGCCCTTCATGCTGAGCCTATAGATGCAGACGGGATAGATGGTAGAATGGGAAAAAGTCTGGTCAGGTTGGGAGCTGGCAACAGTCATAGGAGAAATAGGATTAGCAGGAAGATGGTGTCAGATATTTCAGATATTGTGGGGAGAACTAGGTTTGACCTGTTACCAGAATCAGATGAGGAAGAGCCTCACGTAGGTAAGTCAGAGTGGGCCTTTAGGAATTGAAGAATGGAAGGAAAAAATAGGAAGAAAAAGGTTCTGCTGCTAAGTAGTAGCCAGGGGAGAGATGTAGGCCCTCTTCTGCAGAGTCAGTTAGGAACAGGCTACCAGATCCCAACATAGAGCAATTTCATGACAGGTGATAAAGGATATAAGATCACTTTGTAGGGAATCCACTAAGGGGATAGAGTTATGATAGTGGGAGATGTGGGCAACAATATTAATAGGAATGCAAGTTATTGTATAGAGAGTGAACTGAGAAAGCTGGTGAAGGAGGCACAGCATATCAGGATGGAGCTAATGTAGGTGTTGAGTCACCATGATCAGCTAAAAATAATATGGAGGCCGAGGTGCTTCTGGGGAAAGGCATCGTTTCTGTCAGGGGGTTGTGCCTGTGGACACCATTGGTTGGTGAAAGAAAATAATTTTTGAGTTTTCAGCTAATTCTGTAAGGAAGCCCAATTCCAGTTATGATGGGATCAGGTTAAGTTCTGCTGGTGAGGGGATAAAAATAAATACCAATTGCAGATGTATAATGGCTAAAATTACTAATGCTAAAGAAATAAATAAAGCTATTTAAATAATAACAGACAAGGGTAAAACTGAAAAGACAAAGGTTAATGCTGAAAATATCACAAAGCATGTTAATAGTGAACTGTAGACGTATAATGAACAAAGTAGAGTTTAAAAACTTAATAGAGATGTACAAACCAAAAATAATTATAGAGGTAGAGTCTTTTTTAAAAGAAGGAATAAGAGGCAATGAGCTCTTCCCTGATCGTTATAAAGTGTAGCATAGAGATAGAAAAGCAATTGGTGGACAAGTAATTGTATTGGTTAGCAAATATTACTACAGTTCACTGGTGTTTATAGATCATGACCATGAATTACTAGAAGTAGATTTCTGCAGCTGTAAAAAAGAAAAAATCAGAGTGTAGACCGCTTACCATAGTGGAAGAATGATTAATGAAAATGAAGCCCTGTGCTGAGAGTACACTGGTTATTATTGGTGGCAATTTAAATTTAATAGGTGTCATCTGTGTAAATAAGAATAATAAGACAAGAAAACAGAGATTTGGAAAGTTTTTACACAAGTGGTAGTGCTAGTGTTGCAAACTAAAAAAAAAAAAAAAAAATTTTTTTTTCAGATTTGTGAAAAAGACATGAAAAAAAACCCCTAGAACCCTTTTTTTTTCTAAATTTGGTTTTTTTTCAGAAAACAGTATATTTGATAAATTATAGTTTTATTTACGGAACTCACATTTTACGTATGTGTTTTAAATCTTAGTGAATCATACAATGTCTTACATAATTATTCATAAATGTATCTATATAGGTAACATAGTTTTATTCATCCTCTATGTCAGTCCAACATTCACTAGTATCAGCACTACCAACACTAGTTCGGTTTGTGTTGGAATTTTGTGTTTCTTCTTCTGTCTCCTCTAGATCCATAACTTCTCTTTTTTAGGTAAGAGTGTCAGGGATTGGAATGAGTTACCAAGAGAAATGATGAATAATTTACCGAAAACTTTGAAGGAATTTAAAGATAAAATTTGTAGAGGGCAAATGTAGGTGGGTGCATGATAGGGGGAAGATGGGTGTGTAGGGAAATTGCCACCGGAGCCTGTTCTCCATTGCAATTAAATTAAATTAAATTAAATTAAACTTCAGAAATAGTTACATTTTCTTTTACTAGTTGTTCTTGTATTGTACACAAAAGATTTTGAGATTGCAATTTTAAATTGTGAGTACAGTATACACTGTACCTAAAGACTGTTCTGATAATTCTGTATTAGGGTCTCTAAAGTTTGAATTTAAACCTATTATCATACAAAATAGGAGCTTTATTTCTTTTGCAAGGAAACGATTCATAATTACTGACAATTTAGTGACTCAGTATCACTAGCTGAGAGTTTAACAAGTATATGAATATAAAGAAAGCACAATAAGTAATAAAAAGAGGCAAAAACCGTAGATAAATTTAAAATTCCTAATTTTTAAAAAAGTTCCTTAGGTCTACTGATAAATTCGCAGGGCTGGCAGCACTAGTTCAAATAGCGAGTATCAATCCAAACAATGGGGAACGGGGATTCCCTTTCACTCAACCCACCCTCCTCAGGAAATCCCCATTCGTAAAAGAAAACTTCATTCAATGTTGCCAATATTTTAGTAATTTTCTTTTCTACTGAACCAGAAAAATATAGTAGATTTAAAAATTAAGATAAGTACTTAGTATAAACTCTAAAACAGTCATATTAAACAGTAAGTGCCTTACAAATTTGAGATTTAGTAGTTACGAAAGAAAAACATGCCCCAGCGAAAAAAACATGTTTTTTTCATGTTTTTTTTTCATGTCAGAAAAAAAAACTTTTTTTTTTTTTTTTTTTTTTTTTTTTTTTTTTTTTTTTTTTTTTTTTTTTTACAACACTAGGTAGAGCACATATTGAATATCTTTCTAACAAAACCTGCTGAAAATCTTGTGAGGTGTCAAATAATTGAAGGAATAAGTGACCACAATGCACTTCTGATGTATGTTAGGTGATTTATTAAATCAGTTGAAAAAATGGAAGGGGAAAATAAGTACAATTTTTTAGAAAAAGCACTAATTTTTGAATAGAAGAGATATTTCAGAGAAAGGTTCAACAATTGGAAAGATGACACAATTTCAGTGGAGACAAAGTTGGAACACTTCAAGGAGACAGTAAAAAATTGTGAGGAAATATTTATCCAAAACAGAAAATAATGAAATGTGCAGAACCTAAATATATCAATAGGGAGGTAATGATGTTAAAGAGGTTAGTGAGAAGGGAACACCACAGAGTTAAGAGAGAGCAATGCAGTAAGGATTACTAAATACATCTAAACATACAATTAATAATATCAAACAGGGAAGCTAGAGATGTGTTTATGAAGAATATTACTGGTGCAGGGTGACCACTGAATGAAGCATCTAGATATTTCTATGGCTGTGTTAGAAAACTGAGGGGAAGGGAAGGTATTCAGACAATTGTAGATATGAACGGAGAAGAAGATACTGGGGATTTGGTAATGGCAGAGATATTGACTGACTGGTTTAATAAGACTATGGCTATTAAAGACTATCAACCTGGGATGGAGAGACTAAAACAAAATAACTTCTCCATATAAGTAGAAATGAGGAAACCACAAAGTTTGAAATAGATCAGCAGGAAAATATGAAGTAACTCAGAAAGCTAAAAATAGGGTAAAGGGACCAGTGTAGGTAATATCACTATAGATGTATTAAATATTGTGGTACCTTACTATTAAATTTTATTTAAAATTAGTCAGGTGCCTTCCTGCTTACCAGCAGAATGGAAAAGAGCAGTAGTAGTACTGGTTCATTAATGAGGCATTACAATCAGGGTTGAGAACAGGCTGATATTTGATATCAGTGATAGGCAACATGATGGAAAGATTGATATACACATATATCAGAAATGTCTGAGGAAAGAAACTGGTTTGAAAATTGAGAACATGGCTTTAGGCAAGGATAGTCATGTGAATCTCAGATGGTGGGTGGGCTATATGAAAGATATTTTGGAAGAATTGTAGCTGGTTGACACTGTAGTGCTAGATGTTTCTAAGGTGTTTGATAGTGTGAACTATAAAATGATTTTAAATATTGGAGTGGATTATTAAAGGGCAGAAAGTAAAGTTTTCAAGTTGGAAATGCAGTACCAAAACAGGTGTAAGAGAATAAGGAATTGCCAAAGGGTACTGGATTGTGATCACTGCTATTCATCGATCTAATGAATTATTGTGTTGATGGTTTATAGTAAGAATTTTGATTGTTTCCAGATCACATAATGGTAAAGAATAGGATCAAATGGGGGGGGGGAGTGGGGAAGACTTTAAAGAGTTGCAGGATGACCTGGATAGAATATCTGACTGGGCAGGTCAACATGGAATGAAAATAAATGCCAAGGAGAGTCAGTTTATTAGGCACCCTACACAGATTTATGATTATAGAGTTTGGACAGAATTGCTGGCTGAAGGATTGAAGTGTAAATATCTTGTTGTAGCATTTAGTAACTGGGCAGGACATATTGAGCAGGTAGAAGGAAAAAGTAATAAAATCCTTCCTTTACTGGAGAGAGAGATGGCAGGATGTATCAGAGAAGTTAAGGAACTGGGTTATAAAACTTTGATCAGACCATTGTTTGAAAATTGTGATATAGATTGGAACCTTCATTTTGGGCATCAGTTACAAGGGTGGAAAGTGTGCAAAAGAGAGCAGCTAGACATGATTCTTAAAACTTCCGCGGCTGTCTTTGTACATACTTTATTGCTTTACGGGCTATGCCGTGTCGTTTATGTGATTACCTCAGCTTTCGGCTGCTATACTACAGCCTTCTTCAGAGATACTGTTTTTATTTAGGGTGACATAGCAACCGTCGCCAAGCATCACAGAGAAAGAGGCCGCTATCTTCGTTGATGTTGTTTGAATTGTTTAAGATTTCTACTGCCTCTTTCACATGTCGAGGCCACCACTGGTCTTCTCTCCACAGCAGCCTCGTATCTTGAAATTTTATTTCATGCCCGGTGTCAATAGCATGGCGAACGACGGCAGATTTGTCGCTGTTGTTGTATTTGTAGTGGCGGATAAGTTCTTTAAGTCTCTCCGCCACTGTGCGACCTGTCTCTCCGATGTATACACTGACACAGCTGCAGGGGATTTCGTAAACACCCGTAAGCTGGTGTGGGTGTAATTTATCTTTCACTCTGGATAATGATTGGCCGAGTTTGCAGTGAGCTTTGTATATGATTCGCACCTCCACCCGCTTAAACAGTTTAAGCGGGTGGAGGTGTGAATCATATACAAAGCTCACTGCAAACTCGGCCAATCATTATCCAGAGTGAAAGATAAATTACACCCACACCAGCTTACGGGTGTTTACGAAATCCCCTGCAGCTGTGTCAGTGTATACATCGGAGAGACAGGTCGCACAATAGCGGAGAGACTTAAAGAACATATCCACCACTACAAATACAACAACAGCGACAAATCTGCCGTCGTTCGCCATGCTATTGACACTGGGCATGAAATAAAATTTCAAGATACGAGGCTGCTGTGGAGAGAAGACCAGTGGTGGCCTCGACGTGTGAAAGAGGCAGCAGAAATCTTAAACAATTCAAACAACATCAACAAAGATTGCGGCCTCTTTCTCTGTGATGCTTGGTGACGGTTGCTATGTCAACCTACATAAAAACAGTATCTCTGAAGAAGGCTGTAGTATAGCAGCCGAAAGCTGAGGTAATCAAATAAACGACGCTTCATAGCCCGTAAAGCAATAAAGTATGAGCAGCTAGACATGTTTGTGGAAATTACTGCAGAACCCACTCAGTAATTGGTATTATAAATTAGCTGGATTGGGAGTAGATGGAAGACAGGAAAAGGGGGGAGGGTGTGAAGAGAGGGCTGGGAGTGTACAAGATGTATGGCAGTAATGGGAACTTTGAAGGGTATTAATAATAATAATAATAATAAATACAGAAATCATAAGAAAAGTGTAATTAGATGACCAGGAAAATTGACATGGGAGCATGTACTCCATTGCAATTGAATTCAATTTCACTTGTAACTTACAACAGTACTAATTTTGCAGTCAATTTGCATATATATAAAAATAATAATGTTGGTTTGTTTGCTGGTTGGTTAGTTTGTTTGATGGTTGGTTGGTTGGTTTGTTCGTCATCTATGTTTTCATTTCTCAGATTATGATCAAACTATGATGAGTTATTCTGTGGGCACCTGCAAAGATTTCTGACCAAAAAAAAAAAAATACAAAAGAACACACCCCCTCTCTCCCTATACACCCCTCAATTTTTTCCAAGTATTCGAAACAATAACCCACAGTTTTTATCCGATATTGATGGAACTTCGTACACATAACTTTAAAACAAACAGAAAAATACTGTCTATATTTTTTTGCAAAAACTCACCCCTTTCCACCTTAATCCACTTTTTCTAAATTTTTGACAATGTTCTACCTACAGACACATAGTTTTTATGCTATTTTGATGGAACTCTGCATATTTATACTTAAAAACAAATAGAAAAATACTACCTGCATTTGGTTTACAAATCTTAACCCTCTCCTCCTTTACCTAACCTTAACTTATGCCTAAGTTGTTCCTACAAACCCATAGCTTTTACCCGCTTTTGATAGTACTTAGCACACAACTACTTAGAAGTAGATGGATGTGCTAGCTCAGTGGTTAGGGCAGTAACTTCCAAAAGTCTTTGTCTGCAGTTCCAGGTTCAAATCCATTGGGCTTGGGAATTTTTATGAGCTTGAAATTAACAAATTTGTAATGCTGAACATTCCGTGGATGAGATTCCATGTTATATACGAGGGTCATTCAGTAATTAATCCCCCATATTTTTTTTCTCCACAATGAGAAAAACTGAAAGTTTGGCTTCTAGGTACTTCACGTTCAGTGTTTATCCTCCAGGTGGACGAAGTTTCAAATCATTCCAACAGATGGCAGAGCTGTAGTGAATTATCAAAATGGCATCTGTTACTGATCCATGTTACAAACAACGAGTAGTGATTGAGTTCTTGATTGCAGAGAAAGAAACTGTGGGAAATATCCATAAACATTTGTGTGCAGTGTATGGAGATTGTGCAGTTGATAGGAGCACTGTTGGGAGGTGGGCAAAGAGAATTAAGGTGTCAGAAAGTCCAACAATTCAACTCTAAGAACTGCCACATTCCGGGAGTCCTGTCAGTGCCACCACTCCATACATGGTGATGCGCGTGGATGCCATTATTCGTGCGGACCGCTGCTTCACAGTGCAACAATTGGCCATACAGCTGTCAGTTAGCAGTGGAAGTGTGGGTACAATGATCGAGCCTTTCGGATATTCCAAAGTTTACACAAAATGGGTCTCAAGAAGTCTCACAGCAGAACACAAGATGCAAAGAACAATTGTTTCATCTAATTTGTTGGAGAGGTTTGATGCTGTGAGGGAAGCCTCTTTGCCCCGGATTGTAATGGGTGATGATACCTGGGTGCACCACTTTGAGCCGGAAACCAAAAGAAAGTCAATGGAATGGCATGGCACCATCCGCATTCACCAAGGAATAAAAAATTCAAGACTACTCCCTCTGCTGGAAAAGTCATGGTTACTGTTTTTTGGGACAGTGAAGGTGTCATTCTTGTTGATGTGATGCCAAGAGGGACAACCATTAATTCCAAAGCATACGATAAGACCCTGGACAAACTCAAGAAGCATTTCTGGTGCATTAGGCATGACAAGAATCTGGCTGAAATCTTGATCCTGCATGATAATGCACACTCACACACAAGTCTCAGAACCCAGGAACACCTCACAAATTGGGTTGGACAACATTGCCCCATTCACCACCCAGCCCGGATCTGGCACCATCAGACTTCCATCTCTTCGGGCCTCTTAAAAACTGTTTGCGTGGAAGACACTTCGATGATGATGAGAGCATAATTCGAGCGGTGAAAACATGGCTTCACATACAGGACCAGCGTTGGTACAGGCAGGGAATGCAGGCACTTGTTTCACGCTGACATAAGACTGTACAAGTTGATGGAGACTGTGTTTAAAAATAGTACACGTAGAATAAACATGTAGCTATATTGTCACAAAATTTTAACACTTTTGAATAAATTGTTTCTGAGAAAAAAAATATGGGGCATTACTTATTGAACAACCCTTGTATAATAAAAAGAGCAGTCTGGAAGCCACTGGTTAAGGGGCTTACTTTCGAAGCTTCCCAAGTTTAGATCACAGTTGAAGCATGTTATTTGATCACATGACATATACCAGAACCGTGATTTTGGTTCCAGATTGTACTGTAGAATTTTTTAATTTTTTTAACAAACAGAAAAATATTGTCTACATCTTGTTTTCAAAAAGAAACGACTTTTCTCCTTCCCCACCCCCTCACCTTAATTTTTTCCAATGTTGTTCATACAAAACCAGAGTTTTTAATCAAACTTTAATAGTACTAACCACACGTATGCTTCAAAACAAAATGGTGTGTAGCTGAATAGTTAACGCAATTACTTAAGGATGTTTCTGTCTTAGGCTGTGGTTTCAAATCCATTAGGAAGCAGAAATTTTTAAGAGTTGCATTTGATCACCTGAGTGACGCCCAGCCTTCCCTGGTTCAGATTCCACATCAGACTGTAGGTCCCAGAGGACAGGAACTGGCCATCGTGCCTGTGACACTATGGGTTAGTGCACCTCCTTCGGGAGGATTCAATCAACCTTCAGGTTGTGGACTAAATTAGTTTCTTTAGTTTAAAGCAAAGAGAAAAATACTTTCTATGTTTGGTTAGCAAAAGCTAATCCCTCTCCTCCTTCATGCCAGCCCTCAATTTTTGCTAACATTGTTTATAGTAACCCATAGTTTTTATTCGGGTTTGATAGTATTTAGCACACCTATGCTTAAAAGACATAGTGGTAACTTAGTGGTTAAGGTTCTTACGTTCAAAAGTTTCTTGATCTGGTCCCAGGATCGATTTCCAAGGGAAGCAAGAATTTTTAAGATTTGTATATTATCAATGGCTTAGTATACATCCTTCGGAATGTGTTAGTTTTTTTTACTTTAAAACAAAGAGAAAAATACTGTCTACATTTGGTTTGCAAAATTCAACCCTTCTTCTCCTTTACCCCCTTAATTTTTGCAAATGTTCATTACACAAACCTATTGTTTATATCTGATTTCAATGGAACTTTGCAGATGTTTACTTTAAGACAATGAGAAAAATATTTCCTCCATTTGGTTTACAAAAACTCATCACTCTCCCTTAAGAAAAATTTACACTTGGAACTATTCAGTCTTTTTACAATATATCAAAAGTGGTAGGGAAAATAACCAAAGTGAATAGCAATATATGTGGTATTCTGAAAGCCCATTAAATTTCCTGTCAAAAGGCATTGCACTGATTCCAACTGGATAGTTGCTGACCAAGAAATTAGAACTTGAAATTTAAAAATCTACAGTTTTTAGCTGATACTGAAGGAACTTTATGGATATTTAAAATAAATGAAAATTGATGTTTACATTTAGTTTACAAAACTGCACTCATGCTTCCCCTTCTCCGCTCTTAATACTAATTTATCAAGCAAAATTTTAAAATTAAAATTTAAATGGGAGAAACTGGAAATGTAATTAAATGCACTAAAAGAATTTAAAAATTAATTAAAAAAAAAACACTCATTATAAAAATAGAACATAAATCACTGCTGCAACATAATGTAAGTTCAAGCGTGGATAGAGACAACAAGCCCATCACCTCACATGGACCATTCATAAATTACATCACACAAATTTTACGTTTTATTAAGCACTCACCCCCTTCCTTGTCAACATGTCAAGCCATGTCACACTTTATGGATCCCCTCCCCTCATTACATCATACATTTTGTAATTTTAAATTAAGAACTCAGTTAAATCAGCACTTCCAAAGTGACGTCAGAAAGCCCACACCATGTCGCACATTGGGAAACTTCCTTCCCCCTTCTCATTAATATGTGACATAATTTATGGATGGCCCTGCACAGTTGAAAGCAAGAAGTCTAAGGTGATTTAATAAAGGCAGCACACGGTTACACAATATTTCAGATATATCCCAGTCATACAAATTAATATATGCACTCATGCTAGTAATTTCTGACAAAACTACCATATAAATTATGCAGCTACACCACTTTGAATAAATACAACAGTCCCAACAAATATATGACTCTGTTTGATAGAAATTAAAAAATTGAATTGACATTCACATCCCACATCCTTCCAATTAATACCATGAGCCACACCTTCCTGGGAATATGGAAATTATCCTTATATGAGGCATAAGGCTCAGAAGTCGTATAAGGCATTGGCGATTTCCTATGGCCTCATAGTCCAAGGGGCCTCGCACACCATAATTTTCATTTCTCAAGAAAACTAAATAATGGTGAAACTCAACATCGTCGCTAGTTGGTTTATTCAAAATCTCACAATACATTTTTCTATTTCCATGCAGACTATTTGGTAATTCACAAACTCTGATGTTACCGGGAAGGTGCTGTTTCTGGAAGTACTTAAGTAACATTTTACAAAGACACAAGAATACCAAAGAACATACAGCTTTTAAGTTCCAATGCAGGACATTAGACAAAGGAATAAAGCATGAAAAAGCAATAGACCAGAAAAATGAAAGGCTAATTCATGAATCCCAAAATATTAGCACAGCTTGTAGGAGAGATTGATATTATTAATTTCTTACCCCTCATAATCTGTCATTTTGAGGTCACAGAGAATCTCTCAAGATTTTTGACTGAATTCTGGTAATTTCAAAGTCTTGTTTAAATTGATATCTAACTGTGACCCTACATTATGGGAACACATAAAATGCATTAATGACAAACAACCTACACAACATTATCTTAGCAACGACATTCAAATTGAATTGATCACAACATTGATGTCACAAACTATTACTGATAAAGTGATTCAGAGGGCAAAATATGTAAAATATTATTCTATTTTACATGACTGCACTAGATACTGAACAAATGATGTAAGATATTAACAAACACAAAACATGGCTGACATCACGTCGCCCTGCCTGGAAGACTGCTGTCAGTTTAACATCTAACTCCTTCAGCCTTACAGGCACCTAGAAAGCAGAATGGGCATCATCAACACAACAGGTCATAGAGCCAATTAGCAATCCCTGCTCGAAACTACCAGGATTCAACTTATGACTGTCAATTTGGTGTAAATTAAATCATATTAGATGTGGTACGGGAAAAACTGCTTCAACTCTCCAAGCCTGTGGCTGGTCAGAGTCTCCGTAGTAAGTTTTCAAAAATTGTGTCACACATTGTGCAGGATTTCCCACTGTGTGCCTTTCCTGTAATTTTGGAAAATTTAAATTTGGCTACACAGAGGAGGTGGTCTGGTTGCAGCACCTTGATGTCATGTTGTAATGGTTATGGCTGGCAATCACGTTGTAGTGGCCTCATCACATGCCAGCTGCAGCCTAGTCCACTCAACTATGTATATATATTATTATTTTTTAGAAAAGAAAGTTGTTCAATAATTACAGTATAATTGTTGTTGAGTATTATAAATGTAATGTAGTATGATATGCTAAATAAACTAAATCTTAAGATTTTGTAATACATCAATGTGCACAATAGCCCTTTATTGGATTTCTTGCTGACGCTGAGACAACGGGAGACTATCTAAATAATGCAATATTGTAAGAGCCAGAAAAAAGTGGATTAGATATTCAAAACTGTGGTGGCCAATGTTATGATGATGGTGCAAATATGGTAGGCATAAATAGTGGAGTTAAATCTCGAATATTAAATATTAATCCCAGGACATTTTTTCTCCAGGTGCCGTAGTTGGCTGTGGGAACATGCAGATAATTCTTCTGCAGCAGCAAACACATTTTTTGGTTTTATTCAGAATATTTATTTGCCATTTTCAGTATTCAGAAAATGTTGAAAGTTAATCAAAGGCAAGTTAAAGCTCACTGTAAAGCCTTTAACAGGCACAAGATGGGAAAGCAGACTCAAGGCAGTGAAAGCCATATTATTTCAATTTGATTATGTTTTATAATGTATTGAAAGCTTAAAAAATCTCAAGGAAGTCTCACACACACTTTGTGATTCAGTTTCAACGAAATTTATCAGCTTTGAATTTATCATATCATTACATTTACAGCATGAGGTATTATCAGGAATTAATATCTTAAGCAAATTATGACAATCTGTATAACTCCATTTGATTATAAAAGCAGTGATTAGCCTATACAATCTCCCAAAAGCCGGTGTGAAAAAGATATTTTGACACCATGACGAAAACATGGAAAACATTCCCACTTTTGCACGGCGTATAGAATTTGAGATGGATCCAGTTCAAATTAATAGTGTAGGTATCATGAAGCAATTAAAGCTCCTGAAGTGGGGGAAGGCACAGGTTCCTGATGGTATACTAACAAGAGTATTTTCGGAATACGCGGACGAAATAGAACCATTTCTGTCAGATATATTTCATAAATCTTTAGAAGAAAGAAAAGTACCTTCTGATTGGTAAATAGCACAGGTGATACCCATTTTCAAGAAAGGAGATCTGAGAGAACCTAGGATTTATTGACCCATAATTACATCTATTTGTGGTAGAATTCTGGAGCATGTCATATGCTCTAACGTTATGAAGTTTCTAGATGGAAACTAGTTACTTACAGCAAACCAACATGCATTTCATAAGAACCGATTGTGTGAAACACAACTGGCTCTATTTTCACATGATGTAATGGAGGTTATCAATGCAGGATCACAAGTTGACGATATTTTCTTGGATTTCCAGAAAGCTTTTAACTCTGTACCACATAACTGGCTTTTGGCGAAGATTCGAGCGTACGGTATATCTGATCAGATTTGCGTGATCTGGATGTTATTTCAGAATGGTGCCATAAATGGCAGCTTACACTTAACTGCAAAAAGTGCAAGGCAATGCAAACAAGTAATAAAAAGACCCAGTTTGTTCAAGAGTACAAAGTTAACAATTCAGTTGTTGACACGGTTAATTCCCTGAAGTATGTAGGTGTAACAGTACAAGGCAACATGAAATGGGGCTTGCAAATAACTTCTGTCATAGGCAACGTTAATTCTAAACTGTATTTTATAGGTCATATTTTGAGAAGTTTTAATGCTCATACAAATGAAATAGCATACGAAACACTAGTGCATCTGCATTTGTAATACTGTTGTGGAATTTGGGATCCATATCACAAGGGATTGATTGACACGTTAGAGAAAGTACTGAGGAGAGCCGCTCAATTTGTGACCGCTAGTTACATTCCTTACGTAAGTGTCACAGAGCTGATACGTGGGTTGGGCTGGGATTGTTTGGTGGACAGATGACATTGTTTTCATTTGAATTTGTAGGAGAATATGCGAAAATCTTTAATTTACAAGTGCTTCGAAATACTTCTTCCGCCAACCTATTTGGGTCGCAATGACAGGAGAGATAAGATTCGAGAAAAAAGATGCCGTACTGATACATCTATGTATTCTTTCTTTCCTCGTTCTGTTCAGGATTGGAATGCACTGAATTAGGATTGGTGCTTAGCACCCTATGCCACCCACAGTAATTGTGAACTGCAGAATATAGATGTAGATATATATGTAGATTCTGTAGTGAGAATTATGAATTCAGAGGTTTACATCTTTGAAAATTTCTGTTTTCTTTATGATCTAAGCAAGTTAAAAATATTCCAAAATAGTATATATTAAATACTGCCATGGTGTGTACACAGTCCTATGAGTGAGTGGGAGCAATAACTTCCAAACTTAAGAATTATATGAAGAAATACAAACAATGATCCCAAATAACAGAAGACAACTTAAACATGAATTTACCCAAATATTTATACTGTCATTCAAGTTTTTTTTAACCGTATCAGTAAATAAATCCTCTGCTGAAAGGAGCTTTTCAAACTAAAATTCATAAAAAATTATTTGAGAAGTACAATGAGTCAGCAAAGACTTACAGCAGTTTAATCGATTGAACATCAATATAACATCTAAGCTGGATTATGATATAATGATTTTGGAGTTCAGTAAGTCTAAAAGCAGTAAATTTCTGTTTCTTTAATTCCTTACAGATACTTATTATTTAATAATATTAGTTACAGTGAAGACAATTGCATTTATAAACAAAAATTTGATAGTTTTTTTAATTAAATTACACCCACTTGTGCCAGCAGAGGGCCTTGCAAAAATTAGCTTCCTCACATCAAATTTAGGTCTTGCCCTGCCAGTGATAAGGCACATAATAAATCCCTACAGTTTCAAATATCAACTGAAATAAATTTGATGCATTCATCATATCATTTAAAGGAAAAAAATCTCAGTCTTTTGACAGTAAGTGCAGATGTTGAAGAATAAAAATGTCGTAAGCCATAAATATACCATTATTTTTTAAGACAAAAATTATGTACAATATATTTAAATTCTGTCCACACATTTATTAGAAATTTATGGTTGGTAGATGTAACCCCACCAACATCTTGGTATTCTGAGGCTCCTCCATCTGTCATTCACAGCACTTACTCACATACTTACTTTGGCTATGAGCTCACTAGGCATGCCATAGTTTCAGAACAATCTTGAGGGGGTGAATAAGTGTGAGGAGTTGTTAAAGTTGTGTCCTGGGACATAATCGTTAATATTTTGTGTGATGTATAATTTTCAATGTGAAAATTGGCAGTCATTTCGGTGAGTATGGAAAACTGCACAAATACTTCACTCCCCTTGACCAGTAATACAGGTCTAAGATTTGAACCTGAGTCAATTGTACTTACCTGTTTCTAAAACTCATGGTAAATATTCATTAATGGCAACAAGAGTGCCTCAACTGAAGGCATATATGAATTCAATAGCTACTTATTTGAAATATCATTATATTTCTTTCCAAAAAAACTTTATGCATATTTCCACATTAAAGAATAAAATCCTACAGTTTTACACATTCCAAAAACTGCTCTTATTTGGAATCACCGGACTGTTTCTATAAATTTTCTCAAAAGTGAAAAACATAATGTCGCAGTTGCAAAATTTCTCAGGTTTCTCACCAATACTGAGGAATCGTTTATGGATAACAACCTATATCAATAGCTTTGTATAACATGTGTATTCCCACTTTACAGAGGGGGTAAGCAATCATGCTGTTGTAAAGATGGATATAAGAGGATTTAAAAAATCTGTGGGCAATGAAGGAGGTAGATGTATGCATAATTAAAAGATGATTTTTTCCTAGAAAATCTCAATTATGAAGGGGGACATCAGTGCATGGCAGAGTAGAAATAGTAGTAGTTCAAAGACACAATGAAAATTAGGTAAGAAAAGTTTATTTCAAACCAAGAAATGAAACATGGAAACATATATGGAACATACATATTAAAAAGGGATGAGGAGGTGAAACAGGTTGGCAGAAAAGTAGCAGATGAATAGAGAACAGTTGAATCAGCTGAAAATTACTTCTCTTGCTTTCAGCCCAGAAGTGTGGAGACATCATTGTAGTCACAAGTATTGCAGCCTATGCTGGTGTTTAGACAAGACTGATCATCTGACTCAACTAAAAGCTGCTCAACCATCTCTGGATTAGTTATCAAAATGCAAGTACAATGTGAGTGAATCTATTCTGATGCAGATACTGCCCATCAATTTAGGTTGAAAAAAAATAATTAAGAGCTCCTACAGATCTGTTGCTCTATTAACAAAACATGTAATATTTAAAAAAAATTAATTTCAATGAAGCACAGGCTCAGGTTGCAGTTTCCCTACATGTTATCTTTTCCATTTATTATACCTGGCAGCTTTTGCCCTTTATGAATTTTAATCTTAAACTCTTTCAACATTTACCAGAATTTCATAACTGGTGATAATTATCATTATACCACAATACTATAAAGTGACCAGATGATGATGCCTCAGAAGGGGAACACAACATAATGTAACTAGAAGTTTACATGATTATGTATGGGAATTGGTGGGAAGAGAGTACGTTCATACAGTTAATGAATTAGAGAAGAAAGTACGAATGATAGGAATATGTTTGATATAATAAGCAAATGATTTTATGAGACTGTTAGAAATAGTCATTTAGGCATATTAAAGGCATATTAATTTAAGAGAAAAACCAGTACAGGAGCATTTCAATAATATTTTAATATTTAATTAAATTGTAATGTAGTGCATTCTCCAGTAGCAATTTCCCTACACACCCACCTTCTGCCTTTCCTGCACCCATGTACATTTGACCTCTACAAATTTTAACATTTTTCTACATTTTTGGTAAATTATTCATCATTTCTCTTGGAAACTTATTCCAATCCCTGACACCCTTAACTAAAAAAGAGAAACTTCCTACACCCTTGTGCATGAAATTGAGTGTCCGCTTGTGGTCATGGTCATGTTTCCCCATCAATGCATAAATGAGTCAACTATGAAATTAGAAATAATTCCTGGGAATATTTTCAAGGCATAGTACACAACTTGATAGAGAATTTGAGACCTTTATGTATTAGAAATATCTTCAACAAAAAGTTTTTTTTTATTAGTTTGAAGAATTCTCAAAAGGAAGGAAGCAAACAGACAGTACAGGAAATATGGAGAAAGTGGGAGATACAGGATAGTTTACTGGCGATGACTATAATATCTGGCCCACCTGATGGTTTTTAAACACAGAAGTTGATGGGAATACAAAAGAAGACAGGTAGATTTCTGGTGTAAATTACTACAGAATACAATCAGTGACTGACATCATAAAATAGCTGGATTGGGAGTCATTGAAAGATAGACTGCTGGTACACCTGGATGGATATTGATCAAAGTAAGTGGAAGGAAAGACAGTATTATCTCAAAAAACTGGAACTTGATTTCAGTAATAACAGTGTAAGAATGTTTTTATTTCTAGGTAGGGGAGCCAAGGGCTAGAAGAATTTATTGAAGGGAGGTGCTAAACAGTTTACTTTAAACATTGAAACAATTTAAAGGAAAAGTAGATTTATGTGTCTTCAGTTTCTTATTTTTTTTTTTTTATGATGTCATGGTCATGGTCAAAAAAGGACTGGAGGCAAGTAATAGGAAGGAATTCAGCCATGGCCTTTTAAAGGAACCATCCCAGCATCCACCTGGACTGATTTCAGGACACCATAAAAAAAAATAAAAAATAAAAAAAAAATCTGAATTGATGGACAAAGATTGGAACCTAGATCCTTTTGAAAGCCAAAACTGAGCATAATTCATCACCCACTAGGTTCAATCAAGCAAGTTTTCAATTTAATTGTGATGTGGTACATGTTACAATGGTAATTTCTTTACACACACATTTTTTCCCCTTTCTCTTGTACCTGCCTACTTTTGCCTTCAACAATTTTAATTCTTTCAGCATTTTTGGTTCATTTGTCATCAATTTTCTTGGTAATTTATTCCAGTCCCTGACCTATGAAAGAAAATTTTCATGCCTCCTTATGCCTGAAATCAAAAGCACTTGTCAACAAAGATTGATGGTTAAATTAATAAAACATATTTAATCGTGTTACAAAGATTTAACAACATTCATTTAAAAACATTGCATTCACCTGGATAAAATATATGATGGTCTTTGGTAGTATAGTAACAACGAGTGGAAAGAGTCATGTGAAAAATTGTTCTTTAAGAATATAAACAGAAAGATATTACAAGCTAAGAGTATATTTATTCCAGAAATAAGATAAAGTTCATTGAGATCATATAACTGTAATTTATTCAACTGTTAATAGTCATCTATTCCACTATGCATGCATACTAATTGCCATATTTGAGTGAATTTTTTTATCACTTTTTTCTAAAACCTACTAGTGTACCTGCATGTTTTAAAGCACCAGATCAGGTGAATACAATGGGCCTAGGCTTAAATTCTGGGCCCCATGCACCAGCTGTCTTGATTGCAGATTTTTGGTCAGTTTCCCATAATCACTTAGGCTAATGTTGGGATAGTCCCCATATCCATCTCAAACACAAACAAAATTACACTTATCATATACAACAAAAATTAAACACTTCACATATGGATGGCAAAACATCTGCTCTCCCATCAAAACTATAACAGTCCTAGTGAACTGTAGCAGATGGAACATTGTTTTCAACATCAGCAGGAGATGAAGTGCTGGATGACCCACAAATGTGCAAACATTTAAATGATAATGATGTTAGACTATGAAAATAAAGGGTGCAGAGATTTATTAGATATTACAATGTTAGTCAGATAAAACAGATTATAAAATAAATATGTCTACAAGGTTGATTCAATTAAAATTCTGTTAAATATCACTGGCCAAGCATTGAATAAGAACTACAAAACCTACATACTATAATAGGGAGGTGGGAGGTTAAAGATGTAGTTAAGAAGAGAACAGGATAGAGTTAAGAGACAACAAAACAGTAGAAACAACTAACCAAGAAATTAATAGTAGCATAGAGGGAAGCTAAAGATGGGTGTACGAATAATATTGTTGGTGCAGGGGACCACTGAAAAATTCAACAAGTAATTTCTATGGCTATGTTAGCAAACTGAAGGCAAGGGAAGGTATTCAGACAATTATATGTAAGGATGTATAAGCAGGTACTAAGGATTTCAGAAGAGCAGAGATATCAACTAGCTGGTTTAATGAGACCATTTGGGACTATCAACTTAGGATTGAAGGGAGTAAATCAGAGGAGGAGTTTTCCCATATAAGTAGAAATGAGTATACCACAATATTTGAAATACTACTCAAGAGAGGTAAAACAGTGCAAAGGGAACTACAGAAGTATGAAGATAGCAGATTACAATATTGTACATTACCTCGAAATATTGTTTAATTCATTATGAAGTTTTTCTGCTTACCAGAGGAATGGAAAATAGCGATAGAAGTACCAATCTGTAAGGAGTGCCGACAAATAGGGTTGAAAAGTATAGGCCAATTATCCTGACATCAGTGGTTGGCAAAACAATGAAAAGAATTATATGCAATCAGAGCAAAAATGTCTGTGAGGAAACAAAATGTTTCACAATTTCAAAACATGGCTTTAGAAAAGCATATTGAAATGAATCTCAGTTGGTGGACTATGCTAGACATTTCAGTTGAAATAAACTAGGAAAGCCAAGTTATTTGTGTAGCACAAGAGTGTGAGCGCAAAAAATGTGTTTTAAATCAAATGAAAACCAATTGGCTGGTTAAAAAGAAAGATTTTCAGGGCAGAGATATTCTTAAAAAATAAAAAGCAAAGCATTAGGTTCGGAAACGAAGTAGGTATTAAAAGAGAGAGAAAGAAGTTTGGAGATGCCACAGGGTAATGTATTGTTATATATTATTCTAATGAATGGTTGTATTGATGGTTTACAGTCAGAAGTTAATTGTTGCAAATGACATAATGATATATAATAGAATCAAAACATAAGAAAAATATGAACAGCTACAGGGTGACCTGGTCAAGATATCTAACTGGGTAAGACAACATGGATTGAAGATATATTCCAAGAAGAATCAGCTTATTAGATAGACAAATTAAAAAAAATATTATTACAGGGTGGGGACAGATTTGCTCATTAAAGATTTGAAATGTAAATGGTATAACATTTGATAATAAACTCAGCTGGGCAGGATACACTAGGAAGTGGTAGGAAAAGTTTACAAAATCCTTCATTTTTTGGAGAGAGTGATGAGGTGATGTAGCAAAGATTTGAGGGAACTAGGGTTCAAAACTTTGATAAAACCATTGCTTGAATGAGGTGGTGTAGTTTGAGATCCAGACATTTGGGTACAGGTACAGTTATTGAAGGGAGTACAAATTATTGCAGTCCTTAGTCAGTAACTAGTAGGATAAAGGAGCTGGATTGAAAGATTGAAGGAAGGTGAAGAGTGTGCTAGGAGTGTACAAGATAAATATGTTGGTGATGAGACTTGGAACGATATTGTTCCAAAATTGGGAATGGTATCTGGAAGGGAAAAGATGTTACTCAATTTCATGTGTCAGTTTCTTTTTTTAGGTATGGAATTGAAATTAATTCAAGGGAAGTGATGAAAAATGCAGAAAAAGTTTAAAATTAAAATCCATAAAGGACAAAAGTAGATGACTGCAGGAGTTTATACTCAAAGGATATAAGATAATAAAAAATAATAATAATTCAAAAGGGGTAAAACAGACTAGGGAAACTGCCAGTCTATCACAATTAAATTAAAAGGGAACAGTTCCAGGAGATACTAAGAATGTGGAAACAAATGCTTATTTTAACACATATCTTAAATGTTTGACAGGATATTCTTGAAAAGTTAAAAAATTACTACTTCTTCTACTCCATAGATTAATTTTTTTACAAAAGTAACTACCAAACTGCTGCCAACATCCCAATTCCACAGTCAGTTTCTTATAATTGGATCTAAAGTATGGAAAATGATCTTACTGTACTGTAACAAGGACTGCTGCTATGATTCTCAGGTCCTGGGTAAACATTTTTAGCCCCCCTGTGGCATAAAGAGTTCATGTAGAAATTATAAAAGAAATTCGTAGTGATGATAACGAAGAGAGTAACAAGAGAGAGCAAGCGAGAGCAAAAGTTAGTGTGTATTTGAGTTAATAATAGTTACGGAGAACAAAGTACCTTGTATTCTTTGGATTCCTATAAGTAAAATATGCAACTGGAATAAATGTCAATGAATCATATGAAAGTATATTATTATTTAAATATAAAGGATTAAATGAATAAGGTTGAAGGTTAAAGTCAAAACAGAGTTAAAAGCGGGGCATTTGTCCCTGACGACCAAGTTAAAAAAAAAAAAAAGATACGAAGTCTGATAAGATTGAAAGTAAGAAGAAGAACAACATTAAAAGTGCAACACTCACCTCCATTCCCAACAAAAAATTTTACTTTAAATTTTGGTCTTTTGGATGAAGTCAGAAAATTTTAATCAAAAAAATCGAATAGTGCCATTTTTAAGGATTTTTTAAAAATGTTATATTCCTAATTAGTCAGGCACCCCCTGGCTCCCTTCAGGGACTTGATCCCTTAGTTCTTTTACCCTGCTTAACTCTCCCCCCTCTCCCTAATGCCGGCCCTGATTGTAACATACAGTTTTCATTGTACTTTTAACAGACAAACCTGCGATCTTCTTCTTCAGTCACAGAATATTAATAATAAACATATTATTTGTAGGATGTCGTTCAGTTACAAGAATAAGTGCTTCTGTATTAAGTAAAATCTTCCAAACACACACATTCATACACACACACACTCACACAAAATTAAATTATATCTTAAAACAATAACAGCTTTAAGCTCAAGGTGAACATAATTTTTTTCATGTTTTTTAACCAAATGAATTTAGGACTTGATGTATTGAAGCAAAAGAGAAATGAAAAAGTAATATAAGTTTGGTATGAGAAGAAAAAAGGGGTGGGAGTACAAAAACAGATATAGCAACTGATTTGGTACATTCTTGAATGGAAATTACAAACATAATATTGTGAATAACACTGCCAGGTAATTTGTATCAAAAAAAGATGTGAAATTAAGATGCATTGTTGCAAGCTTTGGTCTATTACTATTAATATCCAGCATCATTTTACAATAAATTATAATTTCTGAATGTTGTGCATATGTTTCTTTTAAATGAGTCATGCTGTCATTTCTATCAGATTTCTATAAACCATGTAATCATTTACAGGAATTCTTCACGGGTCTTCTGCCGGATAAGATCTTCTAAACACGACGTTTCGGCAGTCACCTCCGCTGCCTTCATCTGGTGAGCTGTCATCGCGAAGTAGCTGCCGCGACGGTTCGGCACCGAATGTGTGCGCTTGCTTTCAGCCTAGTTACAGCTCATTCCTATTGAGCTGGTGTAAGGTGGAGTATATTGCCCTAAGGCATTGCCTCCAAGTATTTGGACGGGACAGATCTTCACTGTCGGTGTGTCTTCTCGTTTGGCTGTTTGTGTCTTCTTCACTAGATGGTTGCCGCCGCGGCCATCGTTGTTTTACAGAAATGGCACGCCGCATTATATGTGCTGACGTAAATGCTGCCTCGGGGAGGCAGACAGGTCTTCTTTTGCAGCCAGGTGAGCTGTCAGCTTCGTGAGGAGGACGATGAGCTTGTCCAATCTTCTTTCGCGTTGGTCGGTGTGTGAGCCGTGCGCGGCTCATCTTCACGCTGCGGCTATCATCTGCCGTCAGCCCACCGCTTCGCTAGGGGGCGCTGTGGCGGAATTTCCACCATCTGGCGAGCGATTGTCTTCTGTCGCACGCCTGCTGCTCCGCTAGGCAGCGCCGCGGTGGAGTAGTGCCCTCTGCCGGATAGCGTGGGGTATATAAGCAGTGACCCGGCACGGCCAGGGCCAGTTGGACACCCAGTCGGATAAGCAGTCAAGTAACGTCAGTGCTGCAGAGAGTGTCGGAGCTGCGTGGACTGTCGGAGGCGGCGTACCTCCCTGGGTCGTCGGGAAGCGTAAGGCCCGGACGGGCAGCGGGCGCCCAGGGAGGCCGTTAATGGGGCCGCTCCGTCCGTCAGTGTACCAGTGAGGGCAAGTGCGATATCCAGTGAGGAAGGAGTGTCGGAGTTTCGTTGACTGTCGGAGGCGGCGTACCTCCCTGGGTCGTCGGGAAGCGTAAGGCCCGGACGGGCAGCGGGCGCCCAGGGAGGCAGTTAATGGGGCCGCTCCGTCCGTCAGTGTACCAGTACCAGGCCAGTTGGATATCCACTGAGGAAGGACTAACGTCAGTGCTGCAGAGAGTGTCGGAGCTCCGTTGACTGTCGGAGGCGGCGTACCTCCCTGGGTCGTCGGGAAGCGTAAGGCCCGGACGGGCAGCGGGCGCCCAGGGAGGCAGTTAATGGGGCCGCTCGGTCCGTCAGTGTACCAGTACCAGAGGCAGTAAGAAGAGTGAAGCGTTAGCAGTACTAGTACCAATACCGACAGTTGGACCTCCATCGCCGGGCGCGGGAAAGGTCAGTCTCTGCGGTCAGTCTCGGCGAGGAAGTGAACAGTCTGAGGAGGAAGTGGCGGTGTCGGAAGCGGCAGTTGAAGAAGGCGACGTGCTCCATGCACGGGCAGCAGTTAGGCGGAGCAACGTGATACTTGGCCGTCGACGAGGGGTTATTGACGGTGCCTGGTCTGACAAGCAGTTCTGAGTGGCCGTAAACTGTGTCGTCGCCTCACATGCCCAGACTATATGGCAGTTTGGGGTATCCTCGTAAAGTGTGCGCTTTGGCACCTTCTGGAGCAACCTGTGCCTTCATGTTCCACGAGTGGATAGACTGTTAGAGAGTTCGTGGTATTCAGACAATTCAACTTCGTTGTATTTTCTGCTTCCTCGGTGCAATTGGAGATTTTCTGTTTGGTGTTCGTGCTTGCGTGGGACAATCTATGTCACTAATGGCTGTTCTTTCACATGAGGGAAACAGTGTATGTATGTTTGTCTGTACCCTTGAGGGGTGCTGAAACATTAAAACAGACCAGTGTTGGTTGAGCTCAACTGATATAAGTGCCTTGAGAAGCTCGATCTTTGGAAATCCTGTTTAGGAACTTATAGCACCGGATATTCTACCATTATTAAATTGTTGTTTAGACATAAGTAAATTTAAGTGTGTAAATCCTTGGACTCTTGGGCCATCATGGATCATTAAGGCCAACTAGTATTGTGGTTATTTAATATAAGTATATCTTGGGGGAATTTTAAGTAACCGATTGGTAATTAAGCTTATTACATGATATAGTGTGGAAATTTTATGTTTGAAGTTGTTGATATTGTTGTGTAAAGTTGTATAGTAAACGATTGGTAATTAAGCTTATTACATGATATAGTGTGGAAATCTTATGTTTGAAGTTGTTGATATTGTTGTGTAAAGTTGTATTGTATTTGGTATTTATTGTAATAAACAAGACTGAGACAATTGTAACCATGCGCCCACATGCTTGCCAACCTAACTACCACCTCAGTGTGGTGTCTGGTGCAAGAGCGGTCGCATTCTTCGCTGCTGCCACCGCTGGTTGGCTCTCGACTGGTCTTCTGCTGTTTTTTTTTTTTTTTTTTTTTTTTTTTTTTTTTTTTTTTTTTTTTTTTTTTTTTTGTGTGTGTGTGTGTGTGTGTGTCGTAGCCTCAGCGGCTGTGTGTGTATAGCCCCGCTACCTTCGGTGGCTCTGCTATGTGTTGTAAGGTTTGGGATGTTTTGGGGACACATTTTATTTTGCACTTTTAGGGGAAAAACCAGGGCTATGGTCATCTAGGATGACCTTAATGGTGAAAAAAACCCCTCTAATTTTCTTGTATTGATTTATTCTGGGTTATACACAATGCTAAGTGGCACCTTATGCTTGTGCCATGTTCTTGGCATTACCGTACCCAGATTTGCCAGTCTTTCTGTGTTTTGTCTTTTGGATTCTATTTTTTCTAGATATTTGGAGGTTTGACTGAAGATTTCTGTGTTTATATTTTCGATGTTGGCTGCTCGGTGTAGATAGTCAATTGAGGTATATTGCGTTTCGTTTAGAATCATCCTGAGGCATCGGTTTTGTATTCTCTGGATGTTCATAATATTTGTTGGGCTTGCCATCCCCCATATTTGGCATCCATACAATAAGAATGGTTGAATAACAGATTTGTAGATTCTCATTTTGGTGTTTGTTCCGAGGTCGTTGCTACGAAGTACTGGGGCCAGGTTTTTTGCTACTGCTATTCCTTTTCTTTTCCTGTCCATTGTATGTTCTTTAAATAGCAGTTTTTTGTCAATTGTTATTCCTAAGTATCTATGTTCGGTTACCCAATCTATGTTTCTTCCCATAATATTTAGCTGTCCTGGTAATATCGGTCTTTTCTTTGTGAAGTACATTCCCGCGCATTTATTTGCGTTGATTTTTATCTTGTTTATGCGGCACCAGTTCGTGAATTCGTCTATTCCTCTTTGTAAGTGGATTATGTTTAGGTCATGTCTTCTTCCGGTGGTGTATATGGTTGTGTCGTCTGCAAATTGAGCTTTCTTCACGTATGGTGGTATAGGGGAGTTATTTACATAAACACTGAAGCATGGTGGCGCGATGTTTGATCCCTGTGGAAGCCCCGCCGATATTGTATACATTGAAGATCTTTCCCCGTCTACTGACACATAGAATCTTCGGGCTGGCGTACCCTGCTCCCTTCCCGCCTTGGTGCGGGCTGCGTATGGAGCCGGTGGCTCCGATGCTGCCGAGTCTTGTGCTGCTGTTCGCAACTCCGCTTCTTCTTGTTCTGGCGGAGGTTAAGGCGGGCCGGGCACCCACTCCAGTTCGCTGCGTGGGTAGTGGCACCGCAGTTGCAGCACTTTGTTGCATCCCTTGGCTGTGGGCAGTCCACCACCCTGTGATTTTCGCCGCATCTTAGACATCTCTGTTCCCCGGTGCAGTTTCGGGCCAGATGTCCGAAATTATTGCACCGGAAACATTGTGTCAGTGGAAGTGGCGGCTTTTTTTTGGGTTCCAGCCGCACCTTGTGTCCGAGCAAGTTGGAAGGTCGTTGATCCCGCGGTATATTTTCGACTGGTTGGATGGTGTACAACGGATGCGCTCGTCCGTCCCCGGACGCCGCATCTGGTGGACGGCAAGGGTAGCGATCCCGCAGCTGTTAAGTCCCGCAGCTACCTCCTCCTCTGTGGTGTTGCCTGGTAGTCCACGGACCACCAGTTTGGCGGGTCTCCTGGGCAGTTGAGAGGTGTGCTCTATCCCGTGGGCCTCGAGGAACTTGCAAAGAAGTTTCAACTGCTGCGGTTGCTGTGGGATGAACTTCAGACTACCCTTGATGGGGATGGCTAGGATGACATCTGAGGTAAAGGCATAGAGCTCTGTGATTAGCTCTATGAAGCCACCGTCGTACATCGCCGTTATTGGGAGAACAGGGCCCTGTTCCGGTCCCCCCTCCAGCAGCTGCTCTTCTTCCCCTGCGTTGTCTTCTTCAGCAGCCTCTTCTTCTACTGTCGGATCAGCTTGCAGATCGTCACGCGGATAGGGCATGAGAAGAAATCGTCGCTTAAGAACTTCAATGTATTCTTGCAAATTGAAGTCTTTGGCCCACAGTGTCGGGAACACCAGCGCCTCGGGCCATTCTTCTGGCCATCTTGCGTGGCCCTTGATGATGCGCTGCTTGGCGAGATGGCTGCATTCTCTCCTTGTGAGGCACTTCATGAAGCTCTTGTAGCTGTTTGGCAGAACGTACACGAAGTTGTTGTCGTAATCAAGATGTACAAGCACAGAAAGAGTCCACTCTTCTGGGTTGTTTGAAGACAGTCGGCGCTTCCACAGTTGGCGGGACTCCTCGGTGAACCCTGCGGCCGGCGGCCCGCTAGCCGGAACGGCTGCCTGCCGCGCTCCCATCGGTCGGCGCGTCAACCGGGCTCCGCCCTGGACTGCTGTGTCCCTTGCCCTCTCTTCTGGGACGAATGTTATTCTCACCAGATGAAGGCAGCGGAGGTGACTGCCGAAACGTCGTGTTTAGAAGATCTTATCCGGCAGAAGACCCGTGAAGAATTCCTGTCTACCATACGCCGGGAAAAACTTAATTGTCACATGTAATCATTTTATATGTGTTTCATGCTGATCTGTTTGTGCAGAGATATGAAAATGGAGAGAATGTTGATGTCTTCTCACAGATGCCAATAATAATCTGCCTGTAAACCATATCCAAGATTTCCAACATACTGGATGCTAGATTTTAGCCCACAGAAACTGTAAATTTATGGATTCAGCATGGCGGTGATTTAAAATGTTAAACTGCTGGTCTTCAAAACAGGCTTGGTGTGTTACAGACAATTTAATTCTTGCTATTTTAATGTCATAGAATTTTATAAAATGTTATTGGTATCATATTTTTTGTATATATAAATATATATAAACTCCTATTTCTTTTTGAATCTTTCTTCAGTACCCAATTTTTTTCTCCCACTTCCACCACCACTCCTTCCTTTACAACAGTGTTAAGCTACAACTTACCTATTTTTGATAATGATTGTCTCTCATATTCTCTTATTTTATTAAATCTGTATATGAATTATAAGTAGTACTTCCTCTAGTAAAGATTGGGAGGTGACAGAACAGTTTCAGAAACTTAATAACCTCTGTGAAATAGATATCAACTTTAGCATTACGACCGAAGACAGTTTCATGCTACAGTGTCATACACAGTTTATTTAGAAAAGTCCATTGGTTTCACTGTTTACTTTTAGCTTTTGATACAAGCTGCAAAATCTTGTAAACCTTTGGGGGTCTGCTAATTATAAGGGAATCATGATTACCCCTGTCACCTTGTTTAATTCTAAATGCAATGTAACTAACTTTTATTTATTTGCAACGGATTGGATGAAATAAATCTTCACATATTAATTTTTATGTATATATTCACAAATTGATAAATTGTTAATATATTTGGTCATATGTTGGTGCTAATGAATACATGAGTTCAAATGAAAGTTTCATATGTGTACATTCAGGAACTTACTAGAAATATGTTTATTGATTTTTTAGGCCTAATGTTATTTCATAACAATGCTTTATTTCTTGTAATAGATTGAATTAGTTATCTACTTTCCTCTTCATACAGTTTTTTTTTCAGAAAATCTGCTCAGTTTTACTGAAGTACAGTAGAACTCCAATTATTCAAAGTCAGACTATCTAAATCGCTGAACTAACTAAGACGGAAATGTACTGTGATTCAAAAAATAATGATTCTGCCTAAACACAACATGCAACTTCTCACTGTCAAGTGGAATGCGCGACTTCGCTGCCCGAAAATGGATGAATACAGTGAAACATCTTACTTTGACAGAGATGTTCAGCAAGCAATGGCTTTTATTTACAGTATGGTATTGACATACTGTACTAATGTACAGCACTTGTAACTATGCTTAACATGTAAAAGTGTTGCCTTTTCATTTAATTAATTAAAAGCTCTGTTTCTTTAAAAAGAGTTTTTTCTCCCATTTTCAACATACATACAGTAATTAAGTAAATTAGGCTCTTTATCGGAAAAAATCCAATCATCCAAATTTTTGATTATCCGAATGGGGTCTGGTCCCAATTGATTCGGATAATTGGAGTCTACTGTGCCTTGTTTAAAACCTAGCTTAAACTTTTTAAATAATCAATAATTATACAGACATTATCATATTTTATTCTTAATGAATAGTTGTAATTAAGAAGGTGCCCCTTTCACTGAATATGGTGTATAGCCCATCATTGTTTTATTCAGATTTTAAAGTTTGCTCTGTAAATTTTGCAATACATTGTGCTAGATCAAATAACTTAAAGTCTGTTAATATACTAGAAATTATTTTTAAATCATGGAAGTTGGCAAGTGTAAGACATTATTATATGGAGCTTAAATATAAATCTTGTGAAAAATGGCCTCAAGGCCATGTTCCCCTTGTACTGCCTCGCATCTCACCACCCCACCCATTGTCTTCCCCTTCAAGCAGACTACTGCATACAGGCTAGCAAGTAGCACTGTTGAAGTACTGTCGTGTTTACACGAATACATCGATGTAGAACAGTGTAAGTGAAATGGCATCAGATAATTAATTAGTCAGCCAACAGTCAAAAGAAATTTAATTCTCATATGCATAGTTTTGCTAAGACTAGAAAACTCCAAAGAGAATGTTAATATACATTTTAGGAAACCGCAAAAAATGTCAGCAGAGCCATGTGGCATATCGTTACAAACAGTGCAGCATATCTGTAGTGAAGCCATCCTTTTCGTCTACAAAGAAAAATATTGGATTTAATTCTCAAAATGTCTCACACAATTTTAAAAACATTTATGACTGCAAGCAATAAATTTTATTCACTGATATCATGTAAATAATTTTTATTATGATATGAAATTTTAATTTGTAAACACACAATTTCAATCACATACAATTCTTTCGTTTAGCTCATGAAGAGTAATTAAAATGTTTGATTTTACTAAATAAAACATCACATTAGATGCCAAATAATGTATTAATTTAATTTAATTGCAAAGGAGCACAGGCTCCAGTGGCAATTTCCCTATACCCCCATCTTCCCCCTATCCTGCACCCACCTACATTTGCCCTTTACAAATTTTATCTTTAAGTTCTTTCAATATTTTCGGTAAATTATTCATCATTTCTCTTGGTAACTCATTCCAATCCCTGACACCCTTACCTAAAAAAGAATTTCCACACCCTTGTGCCTGAAATTGAGTTGTGAGGATGTTTGTGCATGTGCAGCAGCTCTGTCCCTGTGACATTTATGGCTAAGGGCAGCAGAGTGGAATAGAGCAGAGTGATCTTGAGCTTCCGCTCTTAAGTGTGGACACGCTATATACCCTGTTCATTCCTAATGGATAGCTCAAGGTCATGGCAACTGCCCTGCTCCTCACTTTTTTTTAAATTTTTTTTTAAATTGAGGTCATTAGAGGAGGGATGTGACTGGAGACAATGAATGGGAAGGAATTCGGCCATGGCCTTTTTGAAGGAAGCATCACAGCATTTGCCTGGAGTGACTTGGGGAAACCATGGAAAACCCAAATCTGGATGCCCGGTCAGGGATTCGAACTAGCGTCCTCCCAAATGTGAGGCCAGAGCGTTAACCGCTCACCCAACACTGCCTCCCACCTCTCTGAGCTGACTACTGCATCCAGGTAGGCTTGTTGCAAATTTTTCAGTGATCACTATTTGCCCTTTACACGTAGAAGTATTGGCAGCAGAATGTGGGTAGAACAGAGTGACCTAGAGCTTCCTTTGGAAACTGACTGGACTTTATAAAAATTATTGTGTAGGTAAAGCCTGTGGCTGATGGTAGCAAACACAGAACCAGCATACAAACTGAAGAAATCAAAATGAATCATACATCCAGCAATACTAGGAATATAGATAAGCTTAAGGATTTGTTAGAGAAACAGGATGTAATATACAGTATACAGTATTAATTTAAACACAGAGGAAATGTGTAAGTAGTTTAAAAATAAGCTCATTATAATAACCCTGATGTATACATTTAAATAATAATAATGACAAGTCTAAAATTTAGTTTCTAAGCTAACGTTTGATACGCAGTTGCATCAGAAATGTTTTTAAGGAAAGGTATTAGTTTCTAAACTAGTAACATTGGTTTAAGAAAAGTTGTTCATGTCAATCTCAGCTAGTGGGTTGCTTCCAAGACATTACAAGTGATATGCAACAGAGCTGCCAGTGTTACAATGGGTTTCTCCAAGGTGTTTGGCACAGTCAGTCATAAACATAAAAAAGGAAAAAATCACTGGGGTGGATGAAAAAGTTAATTGTTAGGCAGAAGAATTCTTAAATGGTAATAATCAAAGAACTATGGAAGGAAATCAGCAGAAGAATAAAAGTAACATCCTAACCATAGATTAGCAATTCATTTCCAATATAAGGCAATGGTATATTTTTCTTTCATAGCTAAGGGAGCATCCATAAACCACGTCACTCCATTTTGGTCTACTAAGAACCCACCCCACCCCCCACATAGCCCGACATGGCTTTTGCCTCTACCCTCCCCCTCCCCTCCCTTCACGTGACATGTAGCTTTTATTTTTCCGCTATTGATTCCAGAAGATATTTTATACTGTTTTCTCTTGTCAGACTATTGTAAATTACATATGGAGATAATTAAATGACAGAAATAAATGTTCATATGCTGCTTTGTGTTCTGTACCTTATTTTAACTGTGACAAATAACATGAAGGGGAAACTACATGGCTCCCCCATGTAGCCTAGTGGAGCTTTCGAGCTAACCTCTCTTCCTCCCCTTTTGACCGAGCACGTAGTTTATGGACACTCCCTAAATTAGTTGGAGACTGACATAAATTACGGATGGATTTGGTGAAAAATTTACCCAAACACTGACAGAATTTGTAGTTAAAATTCACAAAACCCAAAAGTATATGTGTAAAGAAATTACAAAAGTTTCAAGTGCTGCATCACAATTAGATTTATTATTCTTCTTGTTTCAATACAATCTTCTAAGTTGCTTATTCTATGCAGATTGGGTCTAATTAGTAATATATTAAATGCTTCAAAATTCTCACTCAAACAAAATAATTTGAAAATTAACAAAGAGATAGTAGAAAAATTATAATTTATTCTAAACAACTTCAGACTTAGAAAAAATCTATTAGCTTTCTAGTATCAAACCTCAACAACAACAAAAACCTTTATTTACTGAAGGGGGTAATGGGAGGCTGTGGCAGCTAGTGAGGGAACTAGGTTACAAAATTTTGGTTAGACCATTGTCTGAGTATGGCTGCACAGTTTTGGAACCACATTTTGTATAACAAATACAGGAGCTGAGGGCTATGCAAAGGAGAGCTGCTAGATTTGTTTTTGAAAATTACTGCAGCACCCAATCAGTAACTGATATAATAAAGGAGCTGGATTGGAAGTCATTGGAAGACAGGAGGACAGTAAAGAGAGTGCTGGTAGACTCCAAGGGATATGATGGTGATGAGCAGTAAATGTACACTGGTTAAATTACGTCAGGTTTGACACCAGCTGGTTTACGTCCAGCAACGTGGATATGAAGGCTAGCACTAATGAAATGACAAGCTGATAATCTACCCTTTATATGAATGACACATCGCTACCTGCTGAACAACCTGTTTATTGTAGCACTTGACTGTACATGTAAAAATCGTTAGCGCGTTACTGCAAGGCTATTTCCAACTCTCGTCTATGAATGATGGCTACTGATGTTGACTGATAGAATGGCAGACTGAACTTAGCGGAATGTATTGCTGGCAGTGGCGTAGCTAGGTCAACAAGGGTCCCGGTGCAAAAAAATTATTTTGGGCCCTCGGGCCAGACGGGTGACCTTTTTTTTGCTTTGTGTGCTGGTAGGGGCCCCCTGAACTGAGGATGGGGGCCCTTGAATTGTTCTTTAGGGGCCTCTGAGCAGTGGTTGGGGCCCCTCCTGAGCAGCGAGGGCCCTTAGTGAGGGGCTCCTGTGTTCTCAGGGGGCCCCTTAGACGACGGTAGAGTTAAAAAAAAAAAAAAAAGTTCGCCAGTTTGCCGTGAAGGCTCATGGGCCCTCTAAACTGCGCTTGAGGGCCCCTAGAGGTGCGCTTTGGGGTCCCTTGAGGTACGATTGGGGGCCCCCTGAGCATGAGGGGCCCGGTGCACTGCACCGCCTAGCCCCATAGTAGCTACGCCCCTGATTACTGGCAAGACTAGGCTGACGAGAACGGCTTAGCTACAAGTTAACTCATCTTGTGAACTAAACTGCTCCTGATGAACTGAGAGCGAATAAACTGTTCCGTGGTCACACGCCACCTCGTGTTTGATGTCATTGATTCTAGTTCGATCCACTACTGACTCCCTCTGTCAGCATGTAAGCATTATGTGGAGGAACAAACATCCTTACGCTGAATTTGTATCAACAAAGCCTGGTCTGTCCTGTGCCTAACTCCCGAAAATATTACATTAACTAAAATATCATAATTTTTTCCATAATAAAGCCTTAATGTTAAAAAGGACACTCGTAGCTTACAATCTTCTGGGATTTTGTATTAATTCCCATTCATCCTCCCATGGAGCGTTGAATCATTCGTGGCAACATTGTCTACACAATCAGTGCTGCCAGCCTCTTGGCTTTGAATATCCGTAGATGGCCGCTAAACTTTCCGTAGAATTGGTAAAAAATCCGGAGACTCGTTATCTAAAAGACTAAAACAATAATTATTGAAGAGAGAGTCAAAATTAAGAATACTCTTTATTTCCAGGTCTTTAAAATTTGAAATACAAAATAATATTCTACATTGGAATTAAGAAATATCTCTGAACATGTTTCATACGTCACTTTTATTGCTGCTGCTACTGTGCCTACTCTTTTTTTGGGGGGGGGGGCTATACATTATCTATTTTCTTTATTGACATTAAATTTAGCATATCTTCGGTAACAGGAAATGTTAAATACTGCGAATACTTTGACTCTCGGATATTGGTTAATCCTTCTCGGAAGGCACTACTTTGTAAGTCGATCCAACGAGCGTGTCACCGTGCATTAAGAGTGCGCTGATAGTTCTGTATTGCGGTCTTTTAAGATCAATAAAATCTATAATGAAACAAAATATGAGCTTTATTTCAATCCTTGGTTCACACGAGCGGTTGCATGGAACCGTTTAACAATTACTGACAATTCTGTATTCCATTAACACTATACGTCCAAAGTTTAACAAAACACCAATATAAGGAAAAATCAAAAATAGTAAAAAATATCAAAAAATCCATAGATATTTTAACAAAATCCGAAAATCCTAACTTTTTATAAAAATCCGTAGATCTACGGATAAATCCGTAGAAATGGCAGCGCTGTACACAATCCTATTATTTTCAGATGCTGCTGCTATTACTACCTATGAACAGGCTTTCGGTAATTAGCGTTTTCCATGCAAGTTTTGCTAATATCTTTAAAACGTTGTAATGTGATATAAGAATTCACTTAGGAACAGGGCTTTTGTTAACAATTCCGATAAAACCCGTAATTTCTAGGCGGTGCGTGTTACCTGTTGCGACATGAGAGAGTGAATAACAGCTCCACGCATAAACATGTCAAGAAGACGCAACGTAACCTACGCAATTTGGCGGATGAAAGTAAATCGCGCCTTCGAAACGTCACTTTATACCATCCTGCGGAAAATCCGTGAGTGTCACATTGCATCACTGCGCAGTGAAAGCCTCCGTTTGGTACATGTCTGTACATCAGTGGCGTAGCTAGGTCAACAAGGGCCCCGGTGCAAAAAATTAATTTTGGGCCCTCTGGCCAGATAGGCGACCATTTTTTTGTTTTGTGTTGCTAGTAGGGACCGCTGAGCTGAGGCTGGGGGCCCCTAAGTTGTGTTTGGGGGCCCCCTGAGCAGTGAGGGCCCTTAGTGAGGGGCTCCCTTAAAAGACGGTAGAGCTAAAAAAAAATTAAAAAAGTCGCCACTTTGCCGTGAAGGCCCGTGGGCCCTCTGAACTGTGCTTGGGGCCCCCAGAGGTACACTTGGGGGCCCCCTGAGCGTAGGGGCCCCGGTGCACTGCACCGCCTAACCCTATGGTAGCTGCACCCCTGCTGTACATACTACATATTTTCGTTTCCAAGACGCTAAACATCCGCCTCCCCTCACCCGAGGCTTCAACGTGAACAGACACCGCAACTTCGTTATGTTAATCTCTGATGTAGAGGTTTGCTTAAAGTTTTTCGTGTATTGCAGCGTACTATATTCCAGAATCTGATGAAATAAATATCAAAGATATATTTAGACATAAATATATAGAATGAAATTAAAAAAATAAACAATATTTACAGAATCTAAAGGGTGGATGTTTAACTATGGAGTGATCTTCGGTGAGAATCTATAGCTGTGACCAGAAGTATTGACAGGCGGTTTCAAACGCGCCGTTACTAAACAGTGCAACACAAGAGTAACAAGATTGAATTTTAACCATCCTTGACCAAGATGGAACATGAAATGGCCATCCTCGACAGTGGTCAGTACGCTAAAATACTTGCAGTAGCACCACTAGAAAAACCTTAAGAAGCCAAATGCATTTCATGTCAAGTAAGCATACGATTCCGTAGGATCTATAAAGTTTTATTATAAAATTTAGTAAGTGTGTTGTGTGTTCTATTCGTGTATCTTATTTGAATAAATAAATTAACCTATTGTGGCTTTACGACCTGTTAACAGAGCTTAAAATTGACTCGCATTCCGTCTCTGTCGTATCTGGACTACACTTTATACACGCACTTGCACACTGTTTTCAATCAGAACGGTGCAGCCAATTCCATTTTTTAAGTGACGCGACTATCGCAAATAACAATGGGTTGTACAAACTGACTTAAACCTGCACGCACCTGCGTCTATCACCTTGCGGCATTCGCTTATTCAACAATAGCTCTCCTTAATTCACCTACGTACGCCTTCCAGCACGCAAACATGCCAGAAGACAACGTCATCTAAGCCCAACAGAACAAGATGGTTAAAGAAAATGGGGGAGGAATTAAACACTCAAATTGTATAAGATAATTAAAAAATAAAATAAATAATGGATAAGTAGTTGACTACGGGAATTCCATCGCAGCGTGTGCTTCATCGCAATTAAATTAATAATTATCTATTGGGTCACTGCGAAGTTTTTAATACAAGAAATTCTTACACCAGTTCCTTTGCTGAGTTTACACCCAGGCAAGAGTAAAATACATCCCCATCTTCATGTAAAAGTGCTATTTTTGTTCGTCAAATCAATAAAAATGAATATTCCGTGTTCACTGTAACAAAAAAAACTTTTACATAAATGAAACTTTACATTTAAAATATTTGTAGTTTGTTGTTGCTTTAAAGATTTAAAGCGAGACGTCATCTGGGTCATTTATAATAATGAATAATTTTGTTTAATAAACAATTGTTATTTCTTGCCTAAGTGTTTGCACATAAACGTTGTTTTGGCAGTACATACTATTTCAATTTCAAATTTTTATAGATAATCCTTGATCCAGTAATCAGGTAAATTCAATGATCTTCTGATACTCAACTAATAGCACTGAAAGCATGTTTAGAATAACTAAGGTCATCGTGCTTTTATTTTAATATGTCCATTAATCAGATCTTGACTAGTAAGCAGATGTACCCAGTATATGCGTTGTTTGGCTTTCTATGATGTAATACAGTGCCATAACCCAAAAATGTCTCCAAAAAATCATGGCAATTCTTGTTGCGATTAATTAGTAGCAAGTGTACCCACCAAACATTCTTCTTTACGACAGACTCCGATTGCAGCTAAAGTTAATTTCAAGCCTGACATGGAACCCGATCTTTCAAGCGTCCCATTGGGCGTAACATGACCAAAGCTAAATTTTTCCTAAGGTTGAAGGCAGACTAAGTGCCCCCATAAACTCCTGTACATACAGGGATTCGAATTTTAAAGAGATCTCATTAAATACTGAGTTACCATACCATGTCTAATGAAACTAAATAAATGTTACTGCTTGGACTCAAGGCTTATATCATGCACCATAGGAGAGTGATTTTTTTTATAATATCATATAAATATTGCCAACGTTTCGTACCCAAAACAATCTTCGTTGAATGTCCTTTACATGCGCCATCATATTGAAATTTGCAGATATGGTCGGAAAACTAGAGGGGGAGACACATTGTCAATGACTTTGGAAGCTTCTCATATCTCTGGAAACACACAACTAAACAATGATGTTCCGATATGACACTGGAAGCATTTTTCAATACCTCTTGAACAATACCGCACTAGATGGGATATGCAAAAATACCACCTACCTGTCACATGTTTAAAGGTGTATCCAAAAAACCATTTTGTTTCGTATTTTTTCAACAAATCTTTTCTGCAGCAAAAAAAAACAAAAAAAAAACACATCATCTGTCTAAATTTATCACAAACAATGTAAAAGCGATGGGATTACAAAGCTATTTTTTGGTGAAAGATTAAAAGATTCCTTTAAAAAAAGTGGGGGGTCATCGTATTTTACCGAAACAATTTTCGCTAAATGTAATTAACTTCAATCATTTAGAATTTTTCATTTATTAAGTAGGAAAATTATAGAGGAGAGAAACGTTTTTTTACAAATTTGGAAACTGATATATTGCCAAATACACAACCATATAAAAATGTACACGAAACGGATCACTTGGTTTATTTTTTTTTTAAGGGATGGTGGAGAGGGAGTCGTAGGTACCCTAACAGATTTTTGTATATTTGTCTATGGACCTGTTTTGTGGTCAATAAAATACTGAGAAATTTTATAAAAAAATCTTTACACAACCAGCGGAATTACGAGGCAGGAACATACTGACGGACATACATAACGAAATTAAAAAGATTCTGCCTTTAAGACTTTGGCTACGGAACCTTGAAGTCTATAACAGGCAACCGAAAAAGGCAAGGAAACCATAGAGAAAAGATACAAGAGTGATATAATCGATAATTTTTTCTCTGCATTCTTCGCTGAAAACTGGGGTATTTTTATTTTCCCAGGAAATGTAAAAGAAACCGTGACCTATAAATCAAAAATTTAATACTTGTTTTAATTTTTTTTTTTTTTTTTTTTTTTTTTATTATTATTATTTTTTTTTTGCCTTATCACTTTTGTCGACATCGAGGTCATTAGAGGCAAGAAGGACTTTGAGCACATCCCGGTATTCGCGTGGAGTGATTTCGGCAAACAATGAAAAACCGAAGTATGACTGGCCGGATGGAGATTCGAACCAACGACCTCCCGAATGCGAGACCAGAGTGTTACCGCTTACCTACTACGTTCGGCGTTTGTTCTCCAAGGAACGCGAAGGTACAGTACGGTCAAAATAGTGGTATTAGTCGTTCTGGGAAGATGAGTTGTGTTTTTAAGGAAGTGGACCACTGGCGTTACAGAGCAAGTGGCTGTCGACAGCGGGCGTGTGGGGTGAGTGGCATGCGCGGCGTCTGTCCCCTCCAGGCCGCTGTGTACGATAACAGAGTCTGCGCTGGATGGGCTCCTCCCCCAGTCACGCGCGTGCCTGCAGCCGGCACGCAGCTCCACGGCGCGGGGATCACGCTCCAGGTGGGTACCACACCACAATCACGCCGCGAGGATAAGCAGTCAGCTGTGTGTTACGGAGATAGCTCAGACATCGGAACAACTACTTCTTATAGAATGGGCTGTTACCAAGTTTTAAAAAAAAAAAAAAAAAAAAAAAAAAAAGATCGAAATTCTAGTATGTTTTGAATTGGTAGGGCAGCTTTATCATAACCGTGGCACGGCAATTTAACGATGAATTCTTATGTTCCTACACGAAACAAATCAAAAGTAAAAAATAATTTTTTGTTGATATCTCGCTTAGCTCTCCGGATAGCGAATGTCAAAAATCGGTTTCATGTATAGTTCCGTGTGCTTTGGGTGACGGTTTTCTTCTTGACCTTGTCGGATTTGTACCTAACCACAACCGGTAGGAAGAAAACTAAACGCCTATTGTGCATGTCCGACGTGTAGTTCCTTGTGGCTTTAGCGAAATATTTTTCTGCTCCAGGTCGAATCTCAACTTAAGTACATCAAATCTGAGATACGATATCTCGAGAACTAAGAGAGATATTTATTCTTCACTTTACCTTAAATTTATCTCGTCGATTACATGAGAATCCATTATCGAATTTAGCTTTAGTAAAATTTTTCTTCTGTTTCAAGTCACATCTCAACCTAACCTTTTTTTTTTTATCTGCTTAATAACGTCTCTCAACAGCGAGGTCTTTAGAGACGGGAAAGGATCGGGGGCAAGGAATGGGAAGGAATTCGGCCATGGCCTTTTGAAGGAAGCATCCCGGCATTTGCCTGGAGTGATTTGGGAAACCATGGAAAACCCAAATCTGGATGCCCGGACGGGGATTCGAACCGCCGTCCTCCCGAATGCGAGGTCAACCCAACCATCTCAATTTTGAGAAAACTAAGCGAGATATAAAAAAAAAAAGTTTATTCTTTACTTTACCTTAGATTTGTCTCGTCGAGTTACACAAGAAACCATCATCGAGTTGTGGCGTGATGGTTATCATAGAATCCCCACCAGTAACTCCGGAGTAGAAAATAAAAGCTTGACAGTTCAATTTTTTTTCCTGTTTTTAAAACGAAGTTTCTAATTCCTGCTTACGCTAATTTCACTATGAAATGTAGACTGATATGTAAGATATCAGTTGTTAATCGTAGAGCAGAATGGGTCCTAAATTATGGGTTTCCAATTTAGAAAATGGATAGTGTTCACAGGAAGGCACGTAGATTTGTATGCCTAAATTACCGTATAACGCTGTCAGTAAGTGATATGATATAGGAGATGCTTGGGGAGCATGTATGGCATACATTTGCGATTAGGTATGTGTGGATATTGGTATAAAAATTAGAAGCGCTACGTGGAAAGAAGAATGACCATGGTAATAAACTAGAACTTGATTCCAGGCATCAAGAATCCTCAAAATTTTATTTTGCATGTAATGGAGCCAGGGAATGGAGTATATTGTGATACAGAGAAATATATCGTGCAGTTTGTCTCTGAAAATTAAATAATAAAATCGTGAAGTGAAAAATTATGGCTGTAGGTAAATTGCCACCGGAGTTTATGTTCCCTCGCAATTAAATCATTAAGCTTAATTGGAGGGAAAGGAGGAGAAGACGGGTGCCTAAACGCTAGCTCTATCCGACTGAATGTAGTAAAGAGTTTTGTGTTGTTGTTCAAGGTATTTTACCTTGTTCTGCTGTAATTATGCGAGTTTTAATTAGGTTCTGCGTTGTTCTCAATACATTGGGAGAGAAACTCGAATAACAAACACAGAGTAATTACAGTGTTCAGATTTCAAAGAGATGAATCAGCTTTCTAAAGCGAGCTACTTTCCTCTCTTTGCAATATATTTACGATTAGGTCATTCGCTCCATAGTCGTTTCCTGAAAGAAATCGGCCAGGAATCGTTTCTGGTATTCGCATGGCACTGTTCTAGCAATTTACGTACCGTAATATCAAAATGTAAATGGCTGGACAGCTATATTTTAAGTTTCTTGGACACTCAACCTTTATAAAGTGAAAAGTTTATGATTACTAACTAGCTGCTATTGTGTTCAAGTGATCATTACATGCCGTTTGCTGTTTTTCGTTTGTCATTCAAGTTGATTCATGCTGGATTACATTTCGTCCTCTTGAAATGGTGTGTAAAATCACGTAAAGTGTGGAACTCCACGTTTCATTTACATCCTTGCTTTTACAGTTCGCTTTTTCAAAAAGAAATCAGGCGTATTATGTTTCTAAAGAGCGACCAAAATTCGAGCAAGCCACTTTCCTCCGACTCTCGAGTTTCGAAGATAAAACTTTTATTGCGAGCGCATGTTGCAAGAATATCTGTGCTAATATGTTAGATATTCGTCGCTGAATAAAAAAATTCGTGAGGAATCTTTGGAATGTAATACCTACTCATTATAAAACTAGTTGCGAACACTAACAATAGAAGGCTGTGCCTAGGGTTACTGCAGAAAGCACGTGACATCATGTGACTAATGCATCATGTGACATTAACAATCCTACCGCTAACACTTTGTTTCATCAAACATAAAAGATCTGTTTTACTGAAATTAGCAGGCAAGCTCACGATCAAAGCTAATTTGCTATCATAAACTGTAAAAATATATAAAAGGAAATTCCAAAAAAAAAAAAAAGTTTTCCTACGGCATACCGAAACTGGTTCAAATCGGTGTTTACGACAGGTAAAAACTTGTTTTAACAATCCAGAGTCAGCGTGGAAATAACAATACAGTACGGTGTTAATACTGAATCCCCGTAGTTTCCATAGACAGGAATAAAGAACCACTACAACATTAAAAATTAGTTTAAATAGAGAGAAGATTACATAAAATATATTAGGCCTACTTATTAAAGTTAATTAGTTACTTTTATATTGTTTTTAACTTTGCCAATTTTGATATACGTGCGTAGAGCTAAGAGTTTTCTTGCATATTACCATTAAGATTCATTGTACTGTATTTTATCAACGTCAAGACTAATTTTATTAAATTTCCTGTTCGCTTTCTGACTTTACTCATCTTGTAATGAGAAAGTCTTACAGAAACCACTTGACCGAAAAAACATGTATGAGTAATGTTCAGTCCCATGGTAATTATGAAAATAACGTCACAATTTCCGTGTGTCTAGCAAACAAGGGTAGAATAAACCTCAATTCTATCATCAAGCATGTGTTTTCAAAACGCTCGCGTCTTCGAGATGCTGTAATCGGAATATAACGAGAGTCTTGACCTGGGTAGAAAGAGTGACACTTCAACGTTGTTAGCGGATTTACTGTACGAAATAAATATTTACGTTTACTTCCACTCCTGATGCTGATACCAAACTAATGAAATATGTCTATCAATACTTACCTCTGGCTGGTCACAAAATTCGTTTTTGATTTTTTTATTCAGTTTAACCAGCAGTGCCGTTTTCCTTCACTCCATATGAGGTTTAACGCATATCTTTCATACACGACGATAAGAACTATTCTCCAATTTCTCTCCTAATCTGTTGGCTAAGTTAGTGAAAATTTCTTCCACTCCCGCGACTCGAACTAACTAACGATGTTTTCGAGCTCCACGCATAGTTAATGTCAATTAGCAATTAAATTTTTCGTAGTATTTTAATAAATTTGCATTTTTACCAGATATTGCTAATTACCGTTTATTAAAAAATTATTGTTTGGTAGTTGTAAAGGACCAAACTGGTTCGGACTCCATTTAAATCCGTAGTTCTTCTCTATCGGGAGGATTACTGGGTTAGGATTTGAGTAGCCATGAAAGAGGCAAATTGCGCGGCTAATTGAATCTATCTCAGGAGTCAGAGTTACTATTGTTTATGATCCGACTATCAGATTACTTTGGAAATTATTCTTTGCAACTGCTTTTTTCCAAATCATTCCTAAGTTTAAGCAGCTAAATTGATAAAAGAATTTGTTCGATAAATTTATGAGTCAATATTTTATAACTATCCTCCGAACAGCCAGTGGCTTATGTCAGCTTCTAATTCTACAGCGCACACCTGTGTAAATAAAAATTCAGTGTAGACTAGAAGTTGCAGGCTTTCAGAAAAACCGATATGTTGCTTTCTTAAAGTGCTGCTTCGGAGTTCTAAGCGCTTAGACAAATGGAACATGATTACCTTTGAAAGAGGTTCTTTTTTCAGGTACTCCATAGCTATGGTTTACTCGTATCACTAAAGCGACAAAATAATAATAATTTCTTATTAAAATTGGTGAAAGAAGTGCTGCTACCACCAACCTGCCAATTCTCATTTGGGAATTTAATATTAAAGTTTCGGTTATTCTTGGTTTTTAAATATTGCATCAGGTTAATGCCGTAGTATTTTCATGTTCACTTGAAAGCGTTATATAAACTTACCACAAGAACAGTCACATAGTTTACTTTGAATAAAACTATGCAGGTCAGGGCGAAAAATTTGGAATAGATACGAAAAAAAGATCAATTATCTCTTGAGAGCCAAATTTATTGGTAGAGTAAATAATTATTTACTGTTAGGTGCAGTTATCTACCGTAAACTGCAGTTATACTGCCAACGATATTTGCTTCCAAACCGCCGAAGACTAGAACGCAATAACGGCTTCTGTTATGACGTGAACTGCCGTCGATTACTCCGTGACGTGTTACAGCAAGACGGACGTCACGATATTTCAGTATGCGTCACCGCTGGTAAGCAGCCGTGATTGCAGCGGGCAAGAGCGATTAGTGCGTTATACCATGATATGTCGCGCTATATGAACATCTGACTCACCACAGGTGATCAGCTGCACAGTACTTTTATCTTTGCAGTTTAGATTTCGTATGAACAATATTAACACGCCATTTCATTTGCGTAAGAAGTCGACTAAACCTTGAATTAGAGTGTTCGTGGCAAAACGTTTTGATTAAATGTTAAAAATAAGACTGAAAAAACTTTAGCCCCTTCATAAAAATTCTATCAGTATATTATTTATTTTCTTCTTTTTTCTTCTTCGTCTTCTTAGCATTAATCCCCCATTGCAGGATCTGTTTTAGTGGACTTGTTCTTCCGTTTGTGTCGATCTCGTGCATCTTCAGGTGAGGTATTGACCAGATGCATGTCCTCCCGCAAGGTGTCCAGCCAGCGCTGCCTGGGTCTCCCTAGTCTTCGGCCCTCCGGTCTTATGTCAAGTGCTGTCCTCGCCACTGCGTAGTACATGGCAGTACCATCGCATACGACCCTCAGGCATTTTCTCAGGGATTGGAGCCACACCAAATGCCGCCCGAACGTTCTCATTCCTGATGCGGTCCAATCTAGTGAATCCCTGTGGCCAGCGAATGTTCTTCATTTCCATGACATGCAGCTGTTGTTCATGTCTTTTCGTGACTGGCCAACATTTGTTTCCATACTGTGCCTCTGCTCGAATGATGGCTCTGCAAACCTTTGATTTAAGGTACGGTGTGTGTCTGCAGTAATGGTGTCAAGACATAGGAGATAAACAGTAGTGGGGACAATATTTCAGCAATATTATTTATTCAGTTACAATAATTAGGGGGAAAATGAGACTTCAACCAACTTACTTAGGTATATTGAAACGGCAATGAAGTCTGCATTCCACTACGGCTGACAAATTCTTCTACTTTTAATTTATATTAGAAAAATCATATAAGTGAAAATAAAATAAATGCAGGTGTCACAATGTAAGTATCAAATTTTCTCCTGTCCAGTTAGATACTTGAATGCATGGGCAGAATACCGCATTACAGTTAGTTTTATCTCTCCCAGACATTATGATTATCTCCAGATAAATGTTCGGTGTTGCGGGAGAAAAAAGGATCGTTTTTATCTTTGGTTCTCCACTGATATCGACTATTACGTGACGTGTTATTTATATCCATTCCAATCAAGGTGCTGAAAAGGAAATAGAAAATCTCGTAAACACAAATAGAAAACTACTGATAGACCTTCCGTTAGTTAGCTTGCTTTAAAACGACGCGATAAGGGAATAAGATAACTGGACTGATAACATTAGAGTTCATTTTTACTTCCTTTGGTAATTACTTTTCGAGGACGTTGATGACCCGTTTATCGACGCACCCTAAACCTGCAATAATAAAAACGTAATTTCTTTTCACCTACACCGCTTGATAACTTGCAATTTAGAATGCGTGGACGAATAATAGTAGTTTATTGGGAAATTCTTATGTAGTATCACATTACCTGTCGTCTTCGAAGAAGGTAGTGTGAGAAACTTGACGATTTCCCCAGAACTATAAAATTACTTAAAAAGAAAATTGAGAGACAAAGTGGTTGACCAGGTAATTATGTGTAAAATATCGGCATTTTTCGCTGAATAAATCAATTTACCGATACTGTCAATACGACAATCTCAGTCCGCAAATATCAGATTTTAAAAATATTTCTGGATCTCTGTAACTTTCAATGCTGATAGTTACTACAACAGAAAGATTTCCGTAATATATCTGAATCTGAACACAGCAATACTTTTTCCAGAGGAAACATACTTCATATTCGTAGCATTTATGAATTCAAGTAATCATTCATTTAAAATGTGAAGGTGCCTTCATTTAGTTTGCTCGAAATGAAAGTGTTGCCGTTGAGTACAGTCGTAGCCGAGAGAAGATTTGGTTGATACTGCTTATAGTACTTCTCATTGGTAGAACGTGACACAAGGAATTTACATACAGCTGTAATTCCTTCGGCAGGGCTGGTTTTGGAGAAACATCGAATTTGCTCTAAGAGTGACACTTCCTTGGCGTTATTTTTCAAGAAAACTCTAGGGAAACTATACCGAGTGATCCCGATGCAACTTGACAATGGCCATTGAGGATTCTATAGTTGAAACGTCGTGTTTTATATCCGTTAGTATCCCGAAAAAATTTAACTATCTAGATTTCCCCATACGCGTGCAAATATATTACAGATAATTCTTAATTCTTGTCTGCTGAAGTAAGAAGTGTAACATATTATAAATTTATTTTCTTTATTTGAAATGGGTTTTGCTTCCAGGGGTGAATGGTTCTCTACAGTTCGAAAAGAGTAATTTCATTTTCTTTATATACTGTAGTGCTCATCTGATTAGGTTCGATTATTCTGAAGACAATAACTCGGATAAGTTTAGATGGAAACATTGATACACATTGTTGACCCAGAAACATTTCGATGTGCTTCCGTTTAGTAATACGTATCTTTTCTTGAACATTTGTTTTTATCTGCCGATATTTAACAAATTTAAAAGATATACCTGTAAGAGAAAGAAAGTAGAAACTGTTAATCCTTAATAGCAACATCTGTTGATGTTTCACAGACACGATAATCCGAAATTCCGATTTGTAAATTAATTTTCTGATTTATACGAGTAGTCCAGATGTAGTATCAACCATAATTGTTTTTTGACATGCCTGGTGAAGATATATATGTTTACCGGTTTAATAACCTGTCTGGAAACAATAAGCTGAGTAACACGCAGAGACTGAAATTTGGTTTATTGCCTCAGGCTGATATCCGAAAGGCATGTGTAAAAACGGAATAGTAGAGGCAATGAAGCATATAAGTTTTGTGTAATCTGTACTTATATAGTGGTCGTTCGGTTACAGTCACATAAGTAAGTTAGCTAATACCAACAACAAAACGTGTTGGAAAGCGCTGCTTGGTGACTGGGAGAAGTTACATTACGGCTGCATTACGAATTGTTTGGTTAGTATTTTTAGTTGAACTACATTGGCATTGTCCTGTTGTTTCAGAGGCGCCACGCCCCTTCTTGAATGCGCACCGACCTGGCGTCGGAGGCCAAGTCCCAGAAGGCGTCTGCAGACAGTGGCGCCGCCATGGCGGTGACTCGGCTCTCGCCACTGAGAGCGGCGCTGGAGCTCACCGTCATCCTGCTGGGTGAGTAGAGCACTCGACAGGTCCTGAGGCAGCGCATGTCGCAGGAAATAACCTCCAGACCCCATAGGTAGTTCTGTGGCCTCCCATTAGAGTATAGGTTCACAAACTAGGGTGCGACCCACCACGGGGTGCGAAGACAAGTCAAGGAGAGTGTGGAGTGCGACTTAGTTTCGGCACCCTAGTGGACGATACCCTAGCTTTACACTGTCTGCTTCACCACCTCTTCAGCCGCATTCCCATGATCTCTTGTAACGGAGTCGGGACGGGACGGGACCTCATTAGCCGAAGTGTAGGGAGAACGCGCGCCGCAAGTTAGCGCTAGCTTACCTCGCCGCCACCTCTCCACCACGTTGCCTAGTGTCGTTTGGCACAGAGCACTTTACAGCAACAGAAGGGGTGCGCACCGCTGCTGCAAACCGATGACAACAGCGCACCTCTACACACGCTTGTGATGTTTACCGACACAGAGTGGGTAGCTGCGTCTCGTCTCCGCTAGCAGAGGCGGCCCTGATCCCATGGCGTGTTGTTGAGTATTCGTCCCGTCCCGTCCCGCCTATGCTACAAGAGATCGTGGGAATGCGGCTTTAGAGGGGAAAACCTTTATTCTAACATCACATGCTTAGTGAGTTTCCTCTGAGATGTTACTGTTAATACTGTGAAGCAGGCATTTACCTTTTTAGTAATAAAGCAATGGCAAGAAAGGGGGGGGGGAATTTTTTCTTTTTACGGAAAGGGATCGTGGTAAGAAGACTTTGGGAAACTCTACGTTAAATACTATCCTTCCAACTTGCTTCTGGTATTTAACGGAATACAAAGATTTCACCTGGGAGTTAATCAGGCACGAGATAAAGGCATATGCCGTTTATATGTTATTCGCACTAAAGAAACTGACTTCAAACAGGAAGACAATGAAGTAGTTGCGTTGTTGGAAATAGCTGGAGATCAACCTGTCAACCATTCAAGTTAAAATTCTGGACGAACAATGAGAAATTTTTGTTTCCTTCTGTTAATATAGAGAATATTAATTTACTTTGAATGTGCCACGGTGCATTTTAGTAGATATCAAAATAAGAAAAAGTTTAGATTATACCGTACGTCCCAGTTCCGAATGCAATATTTCAATTATCTTGCAGGAATTATTAATAATTCTGTTTAGTACAACACTGATGTAATACACTCCTGGAAATTGAAATAAGAACACCGTGACTTCATTGTCCCAGGAATGGGAAACTTTATATACACATTCCTGGGGTCAGATACAACACATGATCACACAGACAGAACCATAGGCACATAGACACAGGCAAAAGAGCATGCACAATGTCGGCGCTAGTACCGTGTATATCCTCCTTTCGCAGCAATGCAGGCTGCAATTCTCCCATGGAGACGATCGTAGAGGTGCTGGATGTAGTCCTGTGGAACGGCATGCCAAGCCATTTCCACCTGGCGCCTCAGCTGGACCAGCGTTCGTGCTGGACGTGCAGACCGCGTGAGACGACGTTTCATCCAGTCCCAAACATGCTCAAGGGGGGACAGATCCGGAGATCTCGCTGGCCAGGGTAGTTGACTTACACCTTCTAGAGCACGTTGGGTGGCACGGGATACATGTGGACGTGCATTGTCCTGTTGGAACAGCATGTTCCCTTGCCGGTCTAGGAATGGTAGAACGATGGGTTCGATGACGGTTTGAATGTACCGTGCACTGTTCAGTGTCTCCTCGACGATCACCAGAGGTGTACGGCCAGTGTAGGAGATCGCTCCCCACACCATGATGCCGGGTGTTGGCCCTGTGTGCCTCGGTCGTATGCAGTCCTGATTGTGGCGCTCACCTGCACGGCGCCAAACACGTATACGACCATCATTGGCACCAAGACAGAAGCGACTCTCATCACTTAAGACGACACGTCTCCATTCGGCCCTCCATACACGCCTGTCGCGACACCACTGGAGGCGGGCTGCACGATGTTGGGGCGTGAGCGGAAGACGACCTAACGGTGCGCGGGACCGTAGCCCAGCTTCATGGAGACGGTTGCGAATGGTCCTCTCTGATACCCCAGGAGCAACAGTGTCCCTAATTTGCCGGGAAGTGGCGGTGCGGTCCCCTACGGCACTGCGTAGGATGCGACGGTCTTGGCGTGCGTCCGTGCGTCGCTGCTGTCCGGACCCAGGTCGACGGGCACGTGCACCTTCCGCCGACCACTGGCGACAACATCGATGTACTGTGGAGACCTCGCGCCCCACATGTTGAGCAATTCGGCGGTACGTCCACCCGGCCTCCCGCATGCCCACTATACGCCCTCGCTCAAAGTCCGTCAACTGCACATACGGTTCACGTACACGCTGTCGCGGCATGCTACCAGTGTTAAAGACTGAGATGGAGCTCCGTATGCCACGGCAAACTGGCTGACACTAACTGCGGCGGTGCCCAACCGCTGCGCAGCTAGCGCCCTTCGACGGCCAACACTGCTGTTCCTGGTGTGTCCGCTGTGCCGTGCGTTTGATCATTGCTTGTACAGCCCTCTCGTAGTGTCCGGAGCAAGTATGGTGGGTCTTACACACCGGCGTCAATCCCAAGCTATTCCCCCGAAAAGTTACTGTAACAGCCTTCAGGTTACGGGTGTTGCAACTATATATGCCCAGCATCAATAAGGAAACTACTCGTGATAATGGGAAAAGCGTATGAGTGCTTTAATTTTCAGCAGTAATCTTACAAGCAGCATACTCGGGATTGCATTCAGACATAAGAAGGATTTATGGGATTTTTTTTGCAAAGCAGTCAGTCATTATTGTTTCATCGGACAGGGTTGCAGTAATGTGTGAGTGTAGACTTTCCCGGCGTAGTGATGAAATATAATCTTCACGGGTGTTCAGCCGGATGGTGTCAAAGTAACACGACGTTTCGACAGCAAGCTCGGCTGTCTTCATCAGGTATCGGTGTCTGCTGGCTGTAGTAAGCTGGCTGTCACCGCGTCGACTGACTTAGCTCCTCGACGCGTTAAGTCAGTCGACGCGGTGACAGCCAGCAGACACCGATACCTGATGAAGACAGCCGAGCTTGCTGTCGAAACGTCGTGTTACTTTGACACCATCCGGCTGACCACCCGTGAAGATTATATTTCGGTTGCAGTAATAACAACAGACAGATGTATTAACAGTTCATTCACATTTTTGGAGGGATTGTGTACAGAGAATCATCAAAACCACAACATTTAGTTATATCGCACTCATCTGATGTTCTGAAATATTCCTACCACGCTCAAAGTATTGTAACGATATATGATATATCGCTTTTTTTGTTCCCACGCCACTCGGGGTTGCGATTGTTTGCGAAACCCTTGTAGACAGTTTTCAGCTTCGTCAAAGGGCGTCTATTGTTTTGTATACGATGCCTGCCTCCAGATAATCTACGAAGACGTATGCTGAGCGCACGATAAGTCATGCCGTTCAAGTTCTCTCGCCCATTACCGCTTCTACTCGGTCGAGCGTTAAAGACCAGAAGTTACAGTAAACGTATAGGTATTCTACGACAGTCAGAGTATGGAATTTATTGATACCTAAACAGTTTTAAATATACTTTACAATAGAAATAGATGCTTTAAATGTTTTCGGTTATTGTTTTCTTCGTATTATTTTATACGATCTCTGTTATACTTCGGGATCCTCAGTGGATAGTTATTCTTACTCTGTCCGCCCACAGCTTAGGGGTTGTGCATAAACTACGTGGCTCGGTCGAAGGGGTTGGCTGGAAAGCTACGTTGGGTTACGTGGGGGGTCCGAGCCAGGCCACGTAGCTTTTCTTTCATATTATTTGTCACAGTTAAAATGACATACAGAACACACAGTAGCATGTAAATATTTATTTCCGTCATTTAATTATCCCTGTATGTAATTTACGATAGTCTGACAAGAGAAAACAGTGCAAAATGTCTTCTGGAATCAAAATGGAAAAAAGTTACGTGCTACGTGGGGAGGGGGGGGGGGGTAGAGACAAAAGCCACGTCGGGCTACATGGGGGGGAGGAGGTTCACACGAAGCCAAAATGGAGCTACGTGGTTTATGCACGCTCCGTTGTGATTCTCGCCGATTTATATAATTTTACTTGCTGATATGACCACCGATTTCCCGTCCACAAACGTTTGTTTTACAATCTTAATACCATTAAAGTAAGTGATTGACAGGGCAATACTGTCTTTTAGTTTCTCGTGTGTTATATCGGAGACTTTTAGATTTAAAACTGTTTGCTTAATTCGTCTTGAATAGATAGAAATACGAAAATTACAGCACTTAATTCCATAACTGATTCTGTTACACAGAAAATAACATCAAGACATATCTAATTGGCGTGAAAAGAAAGAACACTTAATGCCCATTGGTATAGAAATAAAAATATGTCAGAACTGTAATTTAAGTTTCTCTGTAATCACTGATTCCGGTGGATGGAAATGTGTTGGTAGCTTGAATGTCGTTTTCTTATACGTTGTCATAAACAGATGATTTCCCGACGCCGTAGCATAAATTGAAGCACTGCCTCAACGTTGCTAATGCAATTACTACCTGTTCCTAGAAAATGGTGGCAAGTTAAATATAGTCACCATCTTCACGTGTAGCACACACAGTGACTCGTCGATGACAGATGCGTCAACAAAACGTCCTGAAGAAAACCCGCTTTCAGATACCTTCACACGAGGGCTTAGCTCACGAACTCTCTCCTGAGTTTCAGTTCAAAAATCAGTCTGAAGTAGCGATACTGAATTGGATCGTCTGGCCTGCTTACTCAATTGACTTTGAATCTAACAATTCCTGGCTTTTCCAGATTCCATTCCGTATCGAATTTTCACAACTCAATCGTTTACCCACGCCAGAAACAAAAGAAGTTAGGTAACTGACCTAGGAAACGAATCCGCGATAAAAAATATAAAATAAAAAATAAATAAAAATAAGAAGAATTTAATTTACCCTTATGACTGATTTGCTAAATCTAAGGTGGCTTTATAGTATAACAAGAAATAAAAGAGCAACAGTGTCAAAATTTGTGAAGAACTTTATTATTAAACAACTTTTTACACAAGAAAGTAATTTTATTTGTTTAAGCTTGAAAAACAGTATCACTGTAACTGTTCGAAAGTATTTGATCGATATATGGAAAATAAAACTTACACTCGTTCTTTCTTGATTGCTCTGAACAACCATGTTATCGCTGTAACGGCAATGATTTGTAGTCCAACTTGAGAAACTCTCCTCATAATATAAGATAAAACGCTTTCCCAAAGTCCACATTGTGGGTCATCTGTAAATGAGGTTGGCAAACATGATCAGAGGTCATTCGGTAAAACTGAAAAACCTTTAGAGACTATGGTTCCTATTACGATCTTTTATTTGCAATGTAATTAACACTCACTATTGGTGACGTAATACTAATTTAGGAAATAATATAATCGTCTACTTTGTTACCATATTTCAAATTTTTTTTCAACTAATTAGAAAGGTATAGACGGCTATAATTGGGATGTCATATCTAACGTACCGTAATTCAAGTTGTCAAAGCTGTGAAATTTGTACTTCTGAAGCTAAAATCGTATACCATTCCAGCAGTCTTCTAGATGAATGAGAAAACCATAATCATTACGGTCAGTTCGGCGGCGGCAATGTTTGAACTGCTCTCATCTTCAGTCCCACAAGAACCGTATCGGAGGATTCCTAATACTTCACCAAAACGCAGTTCCGTCCTGAACGAATGGAGAATAAGTTTGTACTTAAAAGAAATTAAATTTGTTACGATTCCTCATAGATAAGTGTTTTAAGTGTCTGGTCTTCAACGAATATCTCCTGACCATTGTGTTGAGTACTCGGTTAATCCTAACTTCAGTTTATCTTCAATCAATACTCTGTGATTAGAAAGAGAAATGTTGCTATCGAAGCTGCTTCATTACGCTGAATATGCCATATTCATTTAAACAACCTTCTTCCAGGTAAGATATGCATGGTTGCCTTAAACTTAGTTGAGATGCGTAATAATGTAAATTTCACGACGGTAGAAGTACGACAAAAAAGATTTTTGGTGCATGCAGTTAATTGGCGTTCCAACAAAATTAAGGAAGAGAATAAGGTTAGAGTTTCAGGCTGAAATCCTTCTACACTGGATGCACCAGCAGCTAAAGTTACTATGAAAGAGAGCTCTTACACTCCATAAAATGATATGGTCATTGAGAGTAGCCCTTGTTCATCAAGGACGCAGGTTCGAAGCCTGTTTTGGCCGTAAATGGTTAACCATAGTTGTATATTTCCTGTATTTATTGATTGAATTTATTTGGTATCAGAATATAATCCATGCAGCCAGAATTATACAGAACATTTATCAAGAGAAGGGAAACATTACAAAACCGCAAACATCATACTTTACATTACAAGCCAACATATACAAATGGTGATCCACCCTCTCTACAAATATACGTTTCTCATGATATACCATACTTTATTCAATATTCACAGCATATAATAATGTTTAAATTGAAAAAAAAATAAGTCAAGACCATAATCACATTTTTTTTTAAATCACTAATTCTAAGATTTTTCAGAATTTTAGAAATTAAGTCCCGACTTGTGCTTTTTCAATAGTTTCTAATGACATTAACATTAAGTTTTTTTGTTAAAGATAATCTGAATGATAATTTTCAGGTTTACAGGAGGTTTTGACTTCGGCTATATCATTTTCAAATACAGAAGTTGTTGGGTGTGTAAAGGATAGGTGAATTTTTTTTGGGAAATTACCACAAAACACAAATAGTAAGTAATATGATGAATATGGGTCAGGTTGGAAGCCATTGGAAGACAGAAAGCGGATAAAGAGAGCGCTGGGAGTGTATTATACGTATATTATAATGAATCAGATTGGGTAGATATTAGTAATAGAATTAGAAGTAGTACGATCATGATCAGATGCACTTGATTTCATTTGTAAGAGAATGGGAAAAGTTTCTACTGTAGGTGAAAAAGTCAAGGACCGAAATAAAATACCAAGAAAATGATGAACAATTTACTTGTAAGATTGAAATAATTTAAATTTAAAATTCTTAAAGAGCAATAGTAGTTGGATGGTGAAACTTTTCAACTGCTCTTAAAGAATTCAGCCAAGATTGTCGGTGTAAACTGATTTGACATTAAAGCTCAGGGGGTAATAAGAGAATCTTTAAATAGAATGTAATTTCTTGATACGTTAGGCTCAGTTTGCTATGCCGTTGCAGAAAATCTCTTACTTGGAACATGACAGATGATCTTCTGCCACCACTAAGCAGTACCGGATTAACCACGTAGCAGGAGGTAGCCTCGCGCTTCCTAGGGGCCCCGCACCTAGGCTAGATGGAGATAGGCGACATTTTTTTTTAGCTCTACAATTTTCCCCCGGACGGCAAATATCAAGACCTCTTCACATTTGCTATGGGCCTCGCGCTGTCTTAATCCGCCCTGCCAGTAAGTGCCTGTTGACCCTTTAACATCTCGGTATCTCGGTTCTGTTCATTATTGCCGTCATTGTTATTGGTAGTCCCGGATTAGCCACGTAGCGAGAGTTAGCAAATGCTACGACGCGACGGGCCCCGCGCCTACTGGGGGTCATCGCACCTTCTGATGAGGGGGCATCTGGGCTATCCTTTCTTTTTTTTTTTTTTTTTAAGCTCTACCATTGTCCAAGAAAACCAAGGGCCTCTTCTTAACATTTGCTACGGGGCTCTCACAGTGCATCAATTCTTTCGACTGGTTTGATCATATCCTCAATTTCTTCATATCCTGAGCTAATCGCAAAATATCCGTTATAACCTACATCCACAATTTTCTGTTGCATATTCTAACGTTTGTCACTTCTTTCTGTTTAACTCTTCTACAAATAGTTTTCCTCAATCATCGCAGTATGTTCATTTCGCACTGTCTCTTTCACTTAAAGTACATATAGAACATAACAAAAATAATTCCGTGTAGTCGTAATGACCTGGTGACAAGGTTTCTATTAGCCGCCTTAACCTAGCCCGGCAACCCTATGGGGTACAGGGGACCTACAGTTTAACGTTGAATCCAAACCACGATAGCATTCTGGCGTACTTCACATTAAACAGCAAGCTGTGCCAGAGGTGAAGGTAGAGTTAAAGGCCTATGAAAATTCCCGCCGGGGCTGAGATTCGAACCGGTGACCTTTCGATCTCCATTTCCGATGCCTTAACCACTAAGCCAGCAGTCCGCTCGCACATGGAACATGAAGTCATTGATTCAAACAATGCTGAAAATCACTGTCGTGTAAGCTAATAGGAGGAGGTGAACTGCTGGTAATTACGCCTGCGTTGTATATTTACTTGATAGCAATCTCCTTTTCAATTTGCGAGCATCGGAATACTAATTTTTACAACAGTTGGAAACAATGGTGTTTGGAACTAGGTTTCTGGTCCTCCTAGTTTTAAAGAGCTCTTTCCGGACAAAATTATAATTAAAAAGGGTTTTAAAGCTTTAGTGATGTCGAATACGAGACTTTTATGAGCTTAATAACTTGAATGTTTAGAAACTAAAGTGACTTAAAAAGTTACATACCTTAAAAAAAAAAACACCTTAATAATTTTGCTAACTTGGAAAAACCTTACGTAGGTTCTCGCCCACATCCTCTTGAATTTCCGATAGGCAATACACGCCTTATCTCGGCGAAGTAAGTTTCCGCTGCGAATGGGATAAACTTCCGTATTGTCCGGTGTCTATACCAGTGCAAGCATAGCAGAAAAATCTGATTTCTGAGTGTCATTTTGGTCATTAATTATTTATCAAACTCAAGGATTTTTTTTTTTATCTACATTGTAGCATTATAGTGCGGTCAGGTATTATTCCAAGGACAGGTCTTAATGATCATGTTATCGACGCGCCCTAAGACACTAACATCATGCTCCATTGGTTCTTGTGTGAAATCTGGAAATAAGCACTTTGTCTGCGTGAAGTATTGTTCTCACCAAGTTTTGTTCAAGGGAAATCATATTCAATTTTTATCGGTTTTTTTTTTATCTTTCTCAGTCGTTCGTAATATTGTCATCTCATTCATGTCAACTATCCAACGTCTTCTTTGGCAAACTAGAGTTTTCATCTGTCTTGGTAGCGAAGTAGTTAGTGTGCTTATCTAACAAACTCATGGTCACCGATTTGGTCCACCTGTAATAATCAAATACCACTGTATGCTATCGAACTGGAATGAAATGAGTTGATAGCAATGTTTGGGTGAAGTATTAAACACCTTTTAAAGAATTAAAGAACTAAAAGACTTCCCGAAGCGATAAACCAAATATAGAATTTTGTAAGTCTGATAGCTCCATGCTAAGCAGTCAAGGTGACCGATTCGAGTAGTGATACTTAATATGTCTTTTACGTCTCGCAAAAACTTGCCTTTGTATGTGAATTGTATTCTGAACCCGCTACTGTTCAGACTCCAGGTCAAGCTGTTCAGCACAGTCTACTACAACTGAGACATAATCTTGATAATTCTAAACTCTTTCACGTACTTTAAGACCATGTGAATTTACTTTAATATGGCTGTCACAGTTTATGGTAGATGCTCGTGTGGTCGTAATGAACTGGTGACAGGGTTTTTATTGGCTGCAGAGTTGTCATAGCCTGCCTAATCTAACGCTATAGTGCTTTCGGGTACAGTGGACCTACAGTTTAACGTGGAATCTGCACCACGTAAGCATTCTTGCGTACTTTACATTACACAGCAAATTGTGCCAGAGGGGAGGTTGAGTTAAAAGCCTTTGAAAATCCTAGCCAAGATCCAGATTCGAACCGGGGACTTTTCGATCTTCACTCAAACGCCTTGACCACCGGGCCACCAGACCACTTGCTACAGTTTATGGTAAAATGGTACAGTTTCCAACAACTAAAACTGAACCCTCATTTTAATAACAAACACTTAAAAAAAGTGTAGGATATGAAAAAAGTTGACTGCACTGGCTGAAGATGTTGCAGAACAATAAGTACTGTAAATTCTTTCAGAAATAATGTAGAAATAATCTTAAGATATTACGGTCTTTTCTTCACTTCAAAAATATAATGAGAGAAAAAACTATGAAAGTCTCTTGAATGTTACAAGCCATGCTGAAGGCACTACAAACTATTAACACTTCAAATATTCTATCATTTACGTATACTTTCACAACAGAACATTAAAATCCAAGTCTGTTTATTAACTTCAATCATCTTTGTATTTCACTTTCTATTTAATACAGTGTTTACACATGCTCCATCGCTATGCCGTTTACAGAACTGAATCTCTATCCTACACTGCCGCATGGTTTCATACATCAACGCAAAAGTGGAGGTGGCAATTAAGTTCTTCATTATTTCGAAGATTTCAGACAACGCTTACCTCTGCCGATCGCTGATTGGCCGGCAAACTAATGATGTTAACATCCTTTGTTACCTCCATTCACACAATCATAATAAGCTGAACCATTAGCAATTTAAAGCTCAATGACATGGTGGCGTCGTGTTTGTGTTTTATAGACATACAACGATACAACTGGCAAAGAAATTTATCCTTTAGTCTCTATGAAGTGCTCGTCAAGAAAAAATTTCTGAATGAAGAGGAACAATCAAATCTCAGAGATTGAAGTGAATCAGGTTTTGAGTTCAGCCCTCCAGAATCTGGTTGCAGCATCTTCAGTAGATCATTTCACTTCATGACTGAGTGTACAGCAATTTTCATGCTAAGCGTTATACAGGGTGTTACAAAAAGGTACGGCCAAACTTTCAGGAAACATTCCTCACACACAAACAAAGAAAATATGTTATGTGGACATGTGTCCGGAAATGCTTACTTTCCATGTTAGAGCTCATATTGTGGACGGCTGTGATACAATACGCCATTCTCCAGGGCTGCATCAGCGCATCAGGGATTCCATGCGACGGAGGGTGGATGCATGTATCCTCGCTAACGGACATTTTGAACATTTCCTGTAACAAAGTGTTTGAAGTCACGCTGGTACGTTCTGTTGCTGTGTGTTTCCATTCCATGTTTAATGTGATTTGAAGAGAAGTAATAAAATGAGCTCTAACATGGAAAGTAAGCGTTTCCGGACACATGTCCACATAACATATTTTCTTTGTTTGTGTGTGAGGAATGTTTCCTGAAAGTTTGGCCGTACCTTTTTGTAACACCCTGTATATGTTAAGCTCACAGACCGAAAGCGTTCATTGAGCGTAAAAACCGACCACAATGTGTTCCGGTTTCTTGAAAACGGCCAAAACACATTGCGGCTTATGAGTATCTATTTGTGTTCATAAAGAATCGGTCCAGGTTGTATTTAATATACGACGGGGTACCCAAAAATAACCGGAATAGCATTGCCATGGACTAAACTTGTGTAGTTCTTGTTTCTGCCGTTTATAGCGCAACTCATGTCAGTTCAGTGCCACCTGTGTTGTCAATCTGGCTTCTTCTGTTAATCTGCAGTGATTGTTTTTGCTAGCGCTGTTTTGTTATTGTTTCGTTTTAGATGATATCAAGTTTAAGTGAACGACGTGCAGCTGCGAAATTTTGTTTTCTAGTCAGTAAAAATGCTGCTGAAACTGTTTTAATGTTGAAAACTCAAGTGTACGAGTGGTTCGCTCGGTTTAAAAATGGCGACATGTCGACTGATGACAAACCAACTGCCCGAATCGACGAAAATGTTGAAAAAATTCGGGAGATTGTGCTTTCGGACCGTCGACAGACAATTGATCAACCGTCAGAGATTAGTGGATTATCTTGGAGCTCGGTATAGCGAATTTTAACCCAAGATTTGGGAATGAAAAGCGTTGCTGCCAAGTTTGTTCCTCGGGCTCTGACTGACAATAAAGAAAGAACGTCGAGTTGAAACATGTCCTGCTTTGAGTCAACAGCTTGAAAATTATCCAGATTTTCTGTCAAAGGTGATGAGTCATCGTGCTATGGTTACGACTCAGTAACAAAGCAACAGTCAAGCCAACGGAATATGTCATCGTCACCCAGTCTAAAAAAATGTCAAATCAAAACAATGCAAATTTGATTTTTTGAAGCCGAGGGCCTTAGTTCATTCAGAGTTTGTTCCCCACATCAGACCGTCAATCAAACCTCTTATTTGGAAGTTTTAAGAATATTACGCAACAATGTTCGTCAAGAAAGACCCGATTTATGGCAGGCAGGAGATTGGTTCTTCCACCACGACAATGCACCTCTGTCTCTTTTAGGCAGTTTTTGGCTAAAAATGGCATGGTTCCGCTGCCCCACGCACCTTACTCGCCTGACCTTGCACCGTGCGACTTTTTCTTATTTCCAAGCATGAAAAGGGGCATGAAAGGACACCGATTTGACAACATTGACGAGGTCAAGAAAAAAACGAGGGAGGAGCTGTCGGCCATTTCTAAAGATGACTACAGAAAATGTTTCGAACAGTGGAAGCACCTGTGGGACAAATATATTAGTTGTAATGGAGAGTATTTTGAAGGGGATAAGGTTGTTTCGTAAAAAAAATTTGGAAATATATAGGTTTTAAAAAATAATTCCGATTTTTTTTGGGTATATGATTCTTCTTACAAGGCTCTAAAAAAAATGTGAGTCGTCATGTGTGGAGAATGCGACCTGAACCAAAGCGAATTTCGCGTTGTGGCTGTTTTGAGTTATGCACAACGCTTTTAGGCTGTTTTTAGTAAGTGACCTAACCGGAAAACGTGTTGCGGCCATTTTCAAGAAACCAGAAACGCGGTGTTGTCGATTTTTCGCTCAATGAGCGTTTTCGGTTTTGAGCCTAACATTTACATGAAAACGAACATTGCGAGTGATATACAAGTTAGTCTCACACTTAAACTGTTTTTTCGTGATTCAAACAGAACAACTGTTATGATCCGATGCCCATACTACAGTTGCTTCCGTTTCCATTTCAAGAGTATAAGGTTTGCTGCTTGTAGATCACTACGATACTGCATAGAAGCTTCTCAGTTTTCGTCCTCCTTACAAGTAGGTCCATAAGCAAAGGTGTTTAGGGGCATCGTTTAAAATAGGGGAACTTTCTGGGCGACCGGTTGTGTTAATGGTTTACGAATTATGAACACAATGAAAAACAAATAAATCATTTATGCTCTCTCACAGTTTTCCACAAGGTATAGTTGTTCTTATATCATTGCATTATACTTCTTTGTGCATTACAGCCTAGACGTGACGTCACATAAGACGAAATGATAGCTTCGAGCGTTTTAACTCCAATATTCAAATCAACATTTGCAAATGCAAAATAATAATAATAATCATTATTCCGTTCGTTTTGCCAAGAATATTTTTTTAAAGTACTGAGTACGTTCCCAAAATTGGTCAAGAATCCTATCGTACAATACCACCAAATCTTTTTATAGTGTTTCCTAACGAGTCTGTTGAGTGAGCGGTTTAACCCGGACCTGGCCTTCAGGAGGCCGCGTGTTCAAATCTTCGTCCGGCCATCGAAATTCCGTTTTTCCACGGTTTCCAATATCACGCCAGGCGAATGCCGGGATGGCTCCTTCAAAAAAGGCAATAAGACTATTGCCGATTCTCCCCCTTCCCCCTCCCGCCACCTCTATCCTATTCCGTCTCCAATAACTTCGACATCAACATTGACATCGACGCGTCATAAAACCCTAAGGGAAAAAAAAGTTCCCCCCAGAATCCAATAAATTCGTTTGTAGCAGCAGTTGCTTCCGGCAGCATTTGTACCTCTTGTAGAGCTGTTAGGTGAGGACTCTGGCAGTCATGTAATCAGTGTGCCATGATGTGCCAACAACTGACAGCAAACGCTGTCTCTGATAGTGAGCCCGAGGCACTTAACAATTTGTCGCTGTCTTCGTTCATTGCGAGTGCCAAATCGTTGGTAAAATGCAGACATCTGGGAACAAAATCCTTATCATCACAACGGTTTGAAATATGATCAAGAATAAAGATCTTTCAGACGATAGTAGGGAATGCGTGAAACAACTAAACAAGGAATTAATAACAGCAAAGAAGATATCTGAAGTGGGTTTATGAGGAATATTATTGGTACAGGGGGACCACTGGTGGATGCATTTAGAAATTTCTATGGCTATTTTGGAAAACTGAGGGGAAGGGAGGGTGTTGAGAAAGTTATAGGTAAGGATGGAAAAGTTACTCAGGCAGAGATTTTAAGTAACGTTTTATGAGACCATTAGAGACAGTGATTCAGGGATGTAAGGGTGTAAATCGGAGAACCAGCTTATCAACGCAATTAGAAATGAGCAGAATAAAAAATTCGAGATTCATCCTGAGGATATCATAAATGAACTAAAAACACATAAAGGTGTAGATAATATTTCAACGGATGTCTTAAAGGTAGCTGGATGTGACATTTCACCTCATCTCGAAACGTTATTTAAATTGAGTCTGGATACTTGCTGCTTACCAGAAGAATACAATAGTAGTACCGGTTCATAACAAGGGGTGACAAATAGGGTCGAAAATTACAAGCCAATCAGTTTGACATAAGTGGTAGGTAATTAATGATTAAATTCATATGCAATCTCCTCAGATAAGTCTTTGAGAACGTAAGTGTTTTTCAAGTCGACAGCATGGGTTAAGCAAGCAAGGATATTCATTCAAATCTCATCTAGTAGGCTATACACAAAATATTTCGGATAAAATGGACAAGGGAGGTCAAATTGATAGTGTAACACTAGATCTTTTAAATTCTTTTGAAAGAGTGATCTATAAAATGGTGGTAAATCAGGGAAAAGCTATTGGACTGGATGAAAAAGTTATTTGTTGAGTGGAAGAGCTCTTAAAAAGCGAAAAGTTAGGCTTGAAAACGCAGTAATCAAAAAAATTGGAAGTGAAAATTGGTGTGCCACAAGGTAACGTATTGTGACCATTGCTGTTCGATGTTGTAATGAATGATTGTCTTGATGGTTTACTATCAGAAGTTTGGTTGTTTGCAGATGAAGTAACGCTGTATAATAGGATCAAAACTGTAGAAAGCTGCAGGGGGATGTAAACCGGATATCAAGCTGGATGTGTCAACATGGATGAAGATATATGCAAAGATGAGTCAGCTTAATATATATACATATAAAAAACTAAAGGCTGATTATGGTTATAAGGTTGGGAAAAATTTTCTTGTTGACGATTTGAAATATAAATACTTTGATGTAACATTTGATAGCAAACTCAACTAGGCAGGACACATTGGACATGTAGTAGCAACAGGTTTCAAAATCTTCACTTGTTGGGGAGAGCGATAAGGAAATGTACGAGAGAAGTAATGGAATTGGGTTACAAAACTTTGGTCAGATCATTGCTTGAATATGGTGGTAAAGTATGAACCCACATTTTTGCTAACTAGTACAGGAATTGGGGGTACAGAGAAGGGCTGCTAGATTTGTCTGTGGAAATTACAGCAGTATACAGTCAGTAACTGCTTGATAAAGGAGCTGGAATTAGAAGACAGGAGGAGGGTGAAGACAGTCATGGGAATGTATAAGTCGTATATTAGTGATGAGGCGTGGAAAAATATTGGTGGACGAATTAGGAGAGGTTTATGGAAAGGAAAAGATGACCATGACTACAACCTGGCACTCGATTTCAGGAATATGTGTGTGGGAATATTTTCTTCCGTAGGTCAGGGATTGGAATAAATTACCAAAGAGATGATGAGTAGTTTACCAAAACCCCTGAAAGAATTTAAAGTTGAAGTTTGCGGAGGGCAAAAGTAGAGGGTAAAGGGGAAAATTGGGTGTTTAGGGAAATTTCCACGGGAGTGTGCGCTCCATCGCAATTAAATTAAATAATAATATAGATGCATAGTGCGAGAAAGAGTAAAGTAGAGAGAAACCCATTTAACAGGGAGATATTTTATTCCAAAGTCGACTACAGAGATTAAAAAGATTGAGCCAGCTTTGATAATCCTTTCTCAACATCATCGTAGAAAATTGTGTTGCAAGTAACTGGTTGACCTTTCAGTGACATTGTGAAAGCCTAAAAAAGTGAAAGTTGCCGTGGAACTAGTATAAGTTTGGAGCAGGACAAACAGACTTGAGACATCGCTTTATCAGCGACTACGGCGAAGATACAGGTTATTACTGAGCTTTTTGCTTCTCAGAAATATCTGTGTGCCGTTTCTTGACATTTAGACACTTGGTAAATAGGGAAGGAGTACGAACAAACGTATCATGTCACCACCATTTTTTAATTGCTTGTTTGCGAAATTTGTGATGACTGGTACACCTTCGCATAACATCAGTACTAAGAAATGGCTAAGCTTCGTCATTATGTCCATAACACTGACGTCCCAACCAAACTAACAACCGCCAGGGATGTTTCTAAAGAAAACAAATTATTAAAAAAACCGAGGCTATGAGTTTTATTTAACGATAATTCTATTTAGTTAGGAAACTGTAAAGAAATGAGTTAACAGAACACAGAACTAAAACTTTATGTTTCGTTTAAATCAACATATTTATTATTAGTTGTCATTTGTTTATTTATATACGTTCGATGTAGGTCTTTTCATTATATTCTCTGATCTCTGTTATACTGAGCTATGAAATATGGTATCATGTGTGTGGAAGCTATCATTTTCGAGCAGAAATTTTATCATTTGCCGTTACAGCTAATGGAATAAGTTATTCAGGTTTGAAAAAGAAAAAAAAAAATACAATAATATGTGATTCAAGCTTTGATATTCTAGCGGCAAAATTAGCGTAATATAATGTATGGTAAGGTTGAAACACATCCTGGACAAGGATGACACCTGAAATTTTTTGTTGTAGCATAAGATACGAGGAACTGCATTGAGCGTTATAACATTCCTATTTAGTCAAGAAAAAAAACAAAAAACTTTCCGTAACGTTCAACTCGTCATTTTTGATAGACTCATAGTTTTAAACAATAAATATTATTAGATCTGATGCATCTTCAAATATTCGTTCTGATACACTGACTAGTAGAAATGATGTCTTTAGAATTCATACTCAGAATTTTGGACGTGGGTTACTCAAGTGATGAATAAAACCGAACAAAAAACTGACTGAGACTTGTGGGTTAGTGGCAACGTTTGGATCTCACATGCAACAGGAAACTTGTTTGTTTCCAAACATCGAATTTCCATTTTTTTTCTCGGAAATCAGTACAGTATAATGCCGGAATGGTTAATTAATTTAAGCTTCACCCAATCCCTTCCTTCATCGTCAAAGATCGTTTCTAAAACATGAAGAGTTTGGATTTTGAGTATTTTTGACAAATTATCCATTACTTCCTGTGGTAATTTATTCTAATTCCTGACACCCTTATCTACAAAAGAAAATGAAATCAAGTACCAGGTTGTGGTCATGGTCGTCTTATTCCTTCCGTACACTGCTAATATTTTCACATGCCTAATCACCGGCATACTCCCTGCAAACTCCTAGCACTATCTTCTCGATCCTCCCGTCTTCCTACGGCTTCCAGCTCACACTAGTTACTGACTGTGTACTGTGGTAATTTCAACAATCAATTATAACTTCCCTCCTTTCCACGCTCTCCAACTCCTTTATTTGATACCCAAAATGTGGGTCCCAAATTGCAACACCGTATTCAAGCAATGGTTTGACCAAAGTTTTCAAACTCACATCCCTAACTTCTTTGATACATATCCTTATCACCCTCTTCAAAAGTTAAGGATTTTGAAACCTTTTTCTACCACCGGCCCAATGTGCCCTGTCATGTTGAGTTTACAGTCAAATGTTATGCCAAGATATTTACACTTTCAAGCCTTCAACAAGCAAGGCTTCCCCCGGCCTATAGTAATAAACAACCTTTAGTTTCTTATTTGTGTACTTAATAAGTTGACTCCTCTTGGAATTTATCTTCATTCCATAATATTCAATCCACTTATATAATCTAACCAGGTTACCATACAACAGCACCGACCGTGGTGGGTGAGCGGTTAACGCTCTGGCCTCGCATTCGGGAGGACGCCTGTTCGATTTCCGTTTTCCAAGGTCTCCCTAAATCACTCCAGGCGAATGCCGGGATGCTTCCTTCATAAGGCCATGGCCGAACTCCTTCCCGTTCCTTGTCCCTAGTGCCTCCCCGCCCCTACTGACACCGACGTCGACGAGGCGTAAAGCCAAAGGAAAAAAAAAACATGTTCAGCAAATCACAGTCTTTTCCCTTTTGATGCTGCTATATACCATTATTTCATTTACAGACAACCTAACCTCTGACTGTAAGCCATCAACACAATCTTTCATTAGAATATTGAATAGTAATGGTCCCAATACACTATCGGCAATTGAAAATAATGGACCACAAGATCCAGCATTAATGTGACATTTAGATTGTTGTAAGTTAAAAACGGGAAATTATTTGATTTTCCCCTAAATTATTGTTAACATTCGATAGGTTTCTCTGAACGTTTGCATCCTGTTTGGCTGACGGTAGCCGTTGTTACAGAGAGTTTACGATTCTGAAATCTTTCACCCGGAGGATCGAGGGTAGAATTCGTGATTATTTTGTGTCAAACAGTTACAGTCAAATCTTGCAATAATCTGTTAAGGTATTGTTTGATTTATCTCGAAGTTTGATATGTGCAATTTAGCTTGTGATAAAAGGTTTAGTAAATCGAAATCATTTGCGGGAGCAACATGGCACGCCAAGATATTTTGTCTTTCTTTGGCAAGAATATAATCACTTGGTGACCAATTAAGCTGCAAACAAGTGCTTAATAGGCCGTAGCCAGCAGCACTCTTATAATAGTTTCTAGTTAGTGTATGTTGCTGGAAACATACGTTGATTTGAGTCCTTAAATGTAGTGTGCCTCAGTCTGGTAGAATCAGGTAAAGCGGTATCCAAAATGTTGCTACCGGCACTTTATTCATGTTACTATTTCTAAGTACTGTAGTTCCTATTTTTAACTGAATTTATGTTGTAGAACCGCACGTAGAAATCCCATGCCACTTCAAGACATTCTCTGAACTATTTTACTAAGCTTGAAACACAGTGCGGGCTTTAGAATTACAGGCTTCTGACTGTAACAAGCGTCTGGCACAACCTCATCAGAAGGAATGATAGTAATCATTCACAGATTTACTACTTCTTACTCCGAAAGCAATTACCTTCTTGCTGCAAACTTAAGCAAAACAGACGGGATATAACAATTATTCGCGTTTCATGTATTTTCTTCCAAATCCATGATTTTTCACACTAGCCAAAATAACAATTTCTGTCAGGGCCGCATTTAAGCATAGGCTGTAGCCTAGGGGCCCGCACCACAAAGGGGGGCCCGCACCACAAAGAGGGGCCCCTCACACCACAACCCTCGCCTGGGCAGGTAGTAGAGCTGAAAAAAAAAAAAGGGTCGCCCATAAATTTTTTAGGTCGAATTTCGAAATTTAAGAATCCAGCCACTGCCGACAGGGGGCCCGCACCACATGTATAGCCTAGGGGCCCACAGAGCCTAAATGCGGCCCTGATTTCTGTGTGAAACAATTGGGCTCAAATTCGTTTGATATATATGGATAAAGTTTTGATAACGTCAATGTTCATAAAACTCCAGTTTGTGCTTATAAATCATGAAATGATTTATTGCTGCTACACGTCAGTGAGATTTGGAAATCCAGTAGTCTTCTCCCTTCAAGGAAACTTGACAGGACCCAATGTTACATAAGAGATAAACCATGAGTAGTATATTTGCTTTTTGTGTGTGGTAGGACGCTATCTGCAACAGCATGTTTATCTTTCTTTTCAAATGGCGCCTAAAGCTACGTATTGTGAACTGAGAATGGTAGTGGAATATACAGCACTTGCCGACTAGCCTCACAAAACCATACTTTTGCGGAACAAAGACTTTTATTGTTATTTCGTACTGTAGATACTTAAATTCTTATCTGTTAAATGCCATTGATGTTAATGCACGTATTTATTAGATCTCTCAAGTTGATTTCAAATCAGGAGTTGAAACAAATATTATTTACTAATATTATCAATTTTGATTGTATTAGTGCATTTGTGGCAATTTCTCTGCTCATCTGCCAATTTTTACTTTAAACTACTTCACTTATAATCTTCTCCTTGGAAGCTATGAATGTATTATTACTATTTTTATCTAACTACCGATCGTTTCGCATCGTTGACCGTATCTCAAACAATTTTAAATTATGTTACTTTTATCATTTTACAAATACCCCCACTTGTTTCTCGCCAGGATGAGAAAATTCTATTACATCTTTTAGGCTTAGAGGACTTTTAATGTTATCCCTCGTCAATCTTTTCTCTTTGTCGTCTGAAAGAAAACGTATTCTCTACGTATTTGACCACCATTAACTTTCCAAGTTTCACATAAACACACTTTTATTTCTCCGCTTCTCATATATTACTATAAACTCAATAGAACTTTTATATATATATATATATATATATAAAACTTCTTCTTTGCCCTAAGTCGTAATTTATTTCTGTACAGTTTTAATTTTCTTACTCTGATTCCATAATAACTACCGTATCATTAAGCTATCTCCTTTATGTGAGTCTTCATTATGGTCCATAATTTTCTTGGACTCAGGTCTACTGCCCCCAATTTTCTCCTTGCTGCCAAAGATGCTCCCAAAATATCATTAGTATTTGATACAACTTTTACTATAAAAAATTAAATAAATATCTGTACTTTTATTAATTAGTAGACTTGTGTCACGAGTGGTCACTCTTGAGAACAACTATTGAACACCTTCCTTGATTAATAATTTGTTACGTTTTATCTACCACCAGTCCTCTTCGTAGTACTCGAGTAATCTTATTTTAACCATTGAAGCCAGTATCAAGTCGACATTACTTTGTCGACATTCATTCTGAGAATAGTTCAGAAAAGATTTTATTCTTTTCAGATATAACATTCTTTTTTAAAGTAATGTCAAAGAATATTACGTTTAGGAACCGTTGGTACTTCAAGTACATACGTATTCTACATTTACGTATTACTGGATCTTCACGCTTGCCATTTCTTATTCTCTTTTCAACTCTATACTAATTATTGTTTCTACATCAAGTAGCGACTAGACTGATTTTAATGGAAAAACGCTTTAACAACTAAAATGCTTTTGGTCACTTGATTCTTTTGAAGTACCTATTCCGGTGACCTCGATATTAACTTCAGAGATCACCATGTGATAATTTTGCGTTGTCTCTAATTTTCCGCATCTTGTAGGAAATCTTTCACTTCAGGTAAGTAGACTTAATTTGTCACCATATCCTAATAAAATGGTGCAATGTACTCATCAAAAGTCATCAAAAACTCATTTCACCCCATTCTCAACCGGGTTAATGGACCATGACTTTGATGAATAAACTAAAATCTTGTTTCTGTACTGATTATCTGAGTAATAAGATTCAATCTCGTTTGCAACGTGTATTGCCTTTGGAGATTTATGATTAGTCGACGAGTTAATGGATCCGGAATTAGAGGCTGGGTTAACTGCGTGTTAGGGTAAAATAAGTGACCAAGGCCTTTGATAATGAACTGTTATAGTATTCGTCTTAAATGAGAGTAAACTTAAAACTAAAACTCCTAACGAAGAAATGAAACTCCCCTAAAATTTCTCAAAATTCAGACATGTATTAACACCTCACACATTATGTCAAAAAACTCAAAAGGCTTCGTGGAACTGGCGCTGAAATCTATTCAACGAGTTGAGGGTAAACGGCAATGTTCTGGCCTTTCTTGAAAACGTGCGTTCGAAACCCGTAATTCGTATCCCGATTTAGGTTCTTCGTGATTCTCAGAAATCACTCCGAGCCAATAAAGAAATGATTTATTAAAACAGAGCATCGCACACAGGGGTATTTGACACAAAAAGCCGATCAAAAGTCAATTTTTTTTAGCAAATTCAAAGAACCGGTATCTACCTGACTCGAGGCAAATGTCATAGAATAACAATCAGCTATGTTTTTTAGGTAAGCTCCATTCCCCACCCCGTGAACAGTCATCTTCTGAGCACATTGCAAGACCCTCGTACTGATCCGAAGCAAATACGAGAGAATTATAAGTTGTACCATTTTAATTTATGAGTGATGTTAAGTGAGTAGTGGTGATTTTAATAATGGATATTGTTCAGCCAGGTGCCTAGAATTGAAATAATAGTAACATTCATCCAAAGGAATCGCACAACTTTATTTCTGTACAGTTTTGTAAGCTCACTCATTTTGTACTGATTTTTTTATTACGAAAAGTATTAAAGAGTGATTTTGTTATATTTCCGGACCTTTCCCGAGTCTGATTTCTTATATGGTATTAGTTTAGTGTACTATCTTGGTGTTCCATTGAAAATTGGGTGCCAGAAAGTGCCAAACGTCTATTTATTCGAAAATATTCTAGATTATTTACAATGAATCAAACTTACTTTTTTCGGTCACATTTTTTTCATGTAAGATTTTCTTTGTTATGGGCTCTTCTGGTATCATGCTCATGACCCGAAAAGTTATTTATGATATGATTAAACACGAGAAAGGAAATTATTTCGTGCAAAAGTTGCAATTAGTCGAGGAAAATATTTTAAATCAAACGACATTCACGGTCGAACAAAGGCAACAGTTCGAACAAAGGTTTTCAAGGCTTAAATTGGAAATTAAAAGAAAATGGCACTCTGCTAAGAGAATTGAGAGTGTATTTTTAAATAAATACCATGATTGGTTCAAAAGATCTATCGAAATTCCCATAAAATCCAATCCGACCAATGTGGATTGGCCTATAAAATCTTTCGATGATTTGACCGATTTTAGCAAATGATGTCCGCAGAGATAATAGGTATTAACAAAACATTGATTGACAGGTTTTATACTATTATCTGAATGATATGTAGTGGGCACAAGATAGATATTAAAAAAAATTAATCCCCACTGCCAAGAAAAATTTAAAATGTACTGTACATTGAACTGTACTCGTGGCATCCAATGTCACCTATACAAGAAGTATTGATTGAGGGCCCCCTTATAATAGAGTATGCACTTTTGCCTGTAGGCAATCTGTCAGAAGCAGCAGCAGAAGCTAGAAACAAATATTTTCGACGATTTAGGAAGAGACACTCCAGAAAACTTAGTTGGGTGTAGTGTAACACAGATGTCATTAATAGGCTTTCATTAACTTAGGATCCGTATTTGAGCTTCATCAGGCACAAAATCCCCAAAACATCTAAATCATTCAATCCAGAAAATTCTAAAATATTACTTTAATGGGGCCCGAGTACTCAAGAAGAGAACGAGCCATAAGTTGAAGGTTCCGACGATGAAGGATGGGACGGTTCGTCAGAATGATATTTTAATGTACATATATGATTATTGTTTAGATATTTTGTAAATATTCGCTTAATATATTATAACGTGTATGAACACAGTACGTGTTCTTTATTATTACTCCTACTTCATAGTTATAAGTTCTAATACACAAAAGCAGCGAAACAAAAATCCAAATTACGTAGAAATAATTTTAATCGACTTTTTGTGTCAAATACCCCTGTGTGAATCGCCGATTTTCTTCTAGTTTCTTGCTAACAGTCCAGTTCGCGATTTTAATTCCTTCGCTGTTAACGAACCAGAAAGACAAAGTGGAAAACGTCCACAACCGCAGTGGAAGCTTCGTGCGTTATTTTGCTTCACAGCAACCGTTGACTTCGATTTAATATCGCAACGAATGTCTTTTGTTACAGTAATGATAGTCTCTATCTATCACAATACATGTTGAAAACGCCATAAGAACGATGTTATTGGATAATAGAGGTCAAAATAGTATTGGCGTGAAAGTGTTACCAGCAGCAATGTAACTGAGAAAATTTACTGTGGAAAAAAATAAATCTGAGTTGTCACTTAGGTGCGAACTTGTTGCGTTGATTATGCAGATTTTGTATATTTGTCCATTCGAATCATAACGGAGCAACGAATAAGTTACTGATTATCGTATACAGTTCTTGGTAAATTATGTACAAATGTAGCGATTAGTATTTCAATGATGAACACTGTTCTGCAACGTACGTAAGGAGTAGTAATTTACGTCATAAATTATATTAATCTGGTTGTAGGCCACTTTTCTGCAGTTGCCGAGCAATAAACTTTAAAAATAAAGTGCCGTGTTGTGGTAATGCGTTTCGGCTTTATGGTGTGGGGCATCATCGGTGGAAATATACCTGAGCTGTCGGGGAGCTCAGTGGTTAAGGCAACATACTAGAAATCGAAAGGTCCCAGGTTCGAATCCCAATCTCGGTTGGGATATTCAAAGTCCCTTAACCCGACCTTCACCGCTGGCACAACTTGCTGTGTAATGTGAAGTACACCAGAACGCTTCAGTGGTTGGCATTTAATGTTAAAAAAAATATTTCTATACGCTGTAGGATTACGGAATTCGGATAGCTAACCACGACAAGGCCGGCGTCGATAGCACAGGGGCTAGAGTCCTGCCGCGGGCATGGGTGTTAAAGTGTTTGTGTGAATTTTGTGTCCGTCCTTAATGACCATGTATCCATACTTAGTAGCAACAATGTACTGGAGAAACTAATACACTGGAAGAGTCACAGGGGCGTAGCTACTAAGGGGCTAGGCGGTGCAGTGCACCGGGGCCCCTACGCTCAGGGGGCCCCCAAGCATACCTCAAGGGGCCCCAAAGCGCATCTCTGGGGGCCCCCAAGCACAGTTTAGAGGGCCCACGAGCCCTCTCGGCAAACTGGCGACCATTTTTTTTAGATCTACCGTCGTCTAAAGGGACCCCTGAGACACAGGAAGACCCCCACTAAGGGCCCTCGCTGCTAAGGGGGGCCCCCAACCACTACTCACGGGGCCCCTAAGGACGACTCAAGGGCCCCCATCCTCAGCTCAGACAGCCTATACCAGCACACGAAGCAAAAAGAAGGTCGCCCGTCTGGCCTGAGGGCCCAAAATAATTTTTTTGCACCGGGGCCCTTCTTGACCTAGCTAAGCCACTGAAGAGACATGATAATCACATTGAGTTAGCTGTAAGGCCTACGTAGCGGAATGCCATTACAAAGAAAACGAAAGAAAACCACGAAAAGAGGCGCACTGCACGACGAATCGTAAGCTCTGTCAATCGGTGGTCGAATAATCCTTCCAGCTCTCCCGGCCAACAATGACATACGATATCTTTTTTGTGAAGATATAGTGATAATCTTCACTTAACGGTCTGCAAAATCACTTTATGCACTTGTACAGACCTGTATTTTAATTTTCTAATTTAACATTCTGCCAGATGTTGTTTACTTGTTACTATTTTCACATGTATGCTAAACACAACGTTTTTTTGTTTCGTTGAAGATGGCGCTGGAATGTTTCAGAGGGCCTGGCGGTGCTGTTCCTCTTCCTGTTCGGGAAGCCGTTCGAGCGTGGTTTCTTCTGTGACGACGAGTCCATACGACATCCCTTGAGGCCCGACAGTGTCTCCTCTCTGGCGCTGGGGCTCGTTGCTCTGGGACTGCCACTGCTTATCGTGAGTCATTAGTACAGAATACTTCTTTCGTAATTTAATTTAATTTAATTCCAATGGAGCACATGCTCCGGTGGCAATTTCCCTAAACACCCATCTTCCCTTTTTCCTGCACCCACCTACATTTGCCCTCAACAAATTTTAACTTTAAACTCTTTCAACATTTTTGGTAAATTATTCATCATTTCTCTTGGTAACTTATCCCAATCCCTGACAATTCGTACCTAACAAAGAGAATCTTCGCACAACCTTGTGCCTGAAATCGAGTGCCAGCTTGTGGTCATGGTCATCTTTTCCCTTCCATGAACTACTTTTCATACCTACACCAATATCTTCCCATGCCTCATCACCAGTGTACGACTTGTACACTCCCATGACCCTCTTCGCCTTCCTCCTGTCTTGCAATGAATCCATTCCAGCCAGCTCTTTTATCATATCTGTTACTGATTGCATTCTGCAATAATTTCTTTAATCACGGACTAATGTGTCTCATTAATGCTTATTTAGGTAAAATTCTATTACTTTCTAATACAAGGGCAGTCAACACACTAGCTTCATCAGTAACATTACATAAGTCCCCTCTCTCTACTGATTGTAGTATATTAATTTACTGGTAGCGTATAGCCCTGGTGGATTACGATATTGAATATACTGACAGCATGTATTCCTTGTACAATTGTGTGCCTGATGTGGCGTATTTCATGTCTTTTAAAGAAAGTCCATACAGAATTATAATTTCCCATATACACCGGACTCAAAGCAAACGTCTTCTGGCTAATACTGTTGGCAAACTATTAATAACTCAGTTATTTTTCAATTGGAGACTCACAGTCTATGTCGTTATTTTAAAATCCTGATTTTTGCATGCTCTGAGAGGAAAATTATTAAAGTAAGGATAAACGTTTTGTCAGCCTGCTTTAATATCACACAGTTCTCTCTAATAATTGTGAATTTTGTGTCGGAATGTGATTTTTATCTTCTGGCATAAAATATCTAAATGGTTAAGGTCTATCCGAAAAGACAGATAGCAGTGTCGAAGATTGTGAACCGTATTATGTCACTGCATACAAAACACAGAAATGTTGGTTTTCCCTGCTATTATAGAATAGTGAAACACACGGAAGAAACGTTCTTCAAAAGATTCCTTGATTCTTGTATGTGAATGTAGTGGAGCATATTTTGAGATGTTTCTTACGAATTGTTTTGGAAGAAATAGCCGCAGAGGCAGATCAGATCATCTAAAGATGTAGTTTCTGAAAGAAGCAGATGAAGAGTGATAAATTGGCGGAGAAAAGAAATACGAGTATTTAGTAAAGTGTGCAAAGTATCTACATATTATGTCTCCTACAGACTGTTCTTGGTTTTGAGACAAAATTTTACTCAAAAAAACAAATCCAATTAGTAAGAGTAAGGGAATTTATGTTTATCTCTAATTGCGTTACTTCTTTAATTTGGTGTATGCGTTGAATTTTTTTTTTTTCAAATAATAAAAATGGCATTCGGCCTTATAGCCATTTAGCCAACTATTTTGTTTCTTTTATTCCTCCAATGCTCATATAGAATCTTCTAGTATTATTCACGAGCGCATCAAGTGAAACCACAGTCCAGGACGGACAAAACACTTAATTAAAAGCATCCATGCCATAGGCCGGACTCGAACCGATGACCCATGCATCGCGAAGCCAGCTCGCTAGCCCCCGCGCTACAGGGGCCGACGTGTTGAACCTTCATGACAAGCTGTAGAAGATCTTCATTCGTCGCATAGAAACACGTCGTGAATTTTGTGTGGTGTTCCCCCTCTCCTTTGGCACTGAGTACCTGATAACCCAAATTAATTACACATTACTCAGATACTTATTTCACTCTCTAATTGACGTTGCCGTTCATGATTTTTTTTTTTTAAAAAAAAAACAAACAAAAAACCCTCGAGTTTTTTTTTTTAATTTTTTAACCTTAGTCATGGTCTTAGATAAAAAGAAATATAGAAACGATATGTCCCAAATAATTGTAAGCTAAATCTGAATTTCATGTTAGAATTTAAACATCTAGAATGTCTGCGTGTGTCGTTACAAAAAATAGTGGAATAGTAGAAACGTATGAATGGTATGTCTATGGAAAACAAAGACGTTTTTACTTCAATGTAGCTATCTGACAGTAGATTTGTGTTGCATTGTAAAGTTCATGGGTTCTACCGCGCAAAACACAATGTCTGGCAGTAAAACATAACCGTCCCGTATAATACTTCGATCTTTCGTTGATATAAACTGAAAACTAACAATGAACATAATTTTCGTACTTGTATGTTACGATAAAAATGTTACTCTATCATCGACCCATGTAACATTTTTGCCTCGTTGACATAGCTGTCATCAGATGTGGGAAAGGACTAGGGGCAATGAAGGGGAAAGAATTCAATATTGCTATGGTCTTTTAAAGAAATCATGCTGTATTCACCTGAAGTGAAACCATATAAAACGGAAATCAGAATGGCTCAACGGGGATTCAAACCCGCGTACTCCTGAGTGCCAGGCCCGAGGGTTATCGCTCACTCAACATGCAAGCTCCTTGCATTTTCTGTTGTTTGCACCCATACATTAAACATACTAGATGACCCGTGCAAAAATTTCGCGAATACAATGAATAGTAAGGTTGAAGTTTGTAACAGGATGAAAGAAGACCACTACATTTGTTTCAATTGTTTATTTGTTTAGTGTAATAGGTATACAACAAAAGCCGACGCCAGTGGAGCATTTGATCAATGTCTCTGTGATATGTGCTACTGCAATCTAGCGGTTAGGCTCTGAACTGTCTCATACGCGCGACTTTCACAGTTATTACTTTTGCCCTTTAAGGGTCAAATTCCGAAAAATTTCGTTCTTAAGTAATTATGTGACCAAAGCAGAGGACCTTAATCTTTAATGTGATAGCTCATTTATCTATTTCGGTTAGATATCAAGGGAGATAAATGACTCATCATAAAAAAAATACGGAAATAATGATAAATTTGCTCTTTCGTGGTACAAAAAATCGCACTTTAGAAATATTGACATTTCTGCTCTTTAAGGGTTGATTTCCGAAAAAATCCTTTCTTAAGTATGATGTGATCAAAGTAGAGACCTTAAGCTTTAAAATGATACCTCATTCACACATTTCGGTTAGTTATCAAGGGAGATATTGGCTTGTGACAAAAAACAACTTATAAAAATAATGTATATGATTTTTTTAAAATCTTTTTAGCAGACAGTAAAAATATATGTAATTACTGCCTTCTTCGTTAGTCATTACTATTTGTTCTAAAATATGAAATTTCTGAGGAAATAACTCACTGGTGAATGGTAGGAATTTAATTCTGTTTAATTTATCGAATACAAACTACATAATATTGCATGAAAAAATTATTGGGTTCTGTCTGCTTCTTTTAAATTACGTGTCTCGTTGACAACGAGGATATTAAATACGAATTACATCACTGAATGACCATAGAAGAAAGGTCGTTTCATCATTGATATTGCGTAAGGACATCGAAGTGAAAGTATTAAACGCCTAGCGTCGTTGTAACGCGCACTTGTTTTACGGTGTCGTCTTATCTAACTGATAACCTGGATTAAAGCGGTCTCAAACACACGTTCCGTGTCTCGGTGAGAGTCTGTTGTGGCACAACGTCTGACAGCGGCATCTTTTATCGTTCACTTAGGTGACTGTTAAAACACAAAGGCTTGGATTAACTACACAGTCTTCTCACATTCCAAAAAGATGCTGTAACTAGTGTACAAAAGGATTATAGGTTAGACACGTTTTCAGTGAACCTAAATATACTCTTTACGAATTCAACTTCAAACTCATTCTGTGTTTTTGGTAAGTTTTTCATTTCCCTCGGTAATTTATTCCAGTCCCTGATACCTTTACCTACAAAAGAAAATCTTTTCACTTCCTTTCACCTGAAATCAAGTGCCAGCTTATGATGATGATCACCTCTTCTTGTTCATGCACTATTTCTAAACCTTCTAAAATATGTTCATTTATGCGCCATCGCTATTATAGTCAGCCTTTGTCAATCCAATCATTCTCTTCGCACGCCTTCAGTCTTCCAATGAAATCATTTTAAGTGGGGGCATGTGTCTCTATAGTGGTCATCTTCTATTACAAAGCAAATTCTTCCCTCAACAATTATTGATTTTCAATAGATAATCAAGTTTTTCTTTACTTGTTGGCAGTAAAGGGACTATTATTACAAAACTCTAATCATACACTATAATATCCTGCAAAAAATAGCTCAGTGTCCCTTAATGTACAGTGCATAAAAGTTGCATCTTTATTCAACAAACTAAGTGGTGCAAAGAAAACGAATCACAACTTTTCAACACATTTCTTTGCAAAGTAGCTTTAACGGATCCCTTGGAGCGTAAAGAGAAGTAATTTTAAAACGAAACTTTGCACGACATCCTCTTGATACATATTAACAGTGAAGCGATGTTGCCGAATCCACTGTTACCCATTTCAAACAAATGGCACTATACGAGTATTAGAATAAATTGTCTCTTTTCGCGTTCTCTTATCTTGTTTGACAACCCACCATATTATTTAACTGTAGACTTTTAGTTGATTTTATTGTTATTACTGTGATCTGAGTTACAGAACGTAATTGTTAGAATTTCTGTGTTCCATCTAGTGTTATACAAAAAGGATTCACAGTTTTGTGACGAAGAGTTTCTAACAATGCAACTGAGAGAAGTTTCCTTGCTGGAACTAATAACACTGTTTTCAGCGCAATGTCGAATCAGAGGCGAAACAAATTAACTTGTTCTACATCTCCGGGGTCTCTTTGTTTCCTTATCTGTTTTCTATGAAGAATAATCGCAGCCTGCTGGTCTCACTCATTCAAAAAAAATTAGAGTAGGTAATGGAAAAATTCTGAGCCATTATTCTAAACGAGAATAAAGAACGGTAACTAATTAGCTTTTTTGGAAGTAAAAAAGTGGTAAAAATTGCGAAGAATGCGATAGTTATGTTGCTCTAAATTCTTCACTGAAAACTACAGCAGGTGAATATAATTGAGCGTTACACATTTGCAAATATTTACCTGTTAATGATTCCAATTATATTGTGTAATTGTTAAAAACAGCTGTTCAATTTATTTCCATTTTCTTATGATTTAACGCCTCGTCAAATTCTAGGACATTACAGAAGGGAGAGGACTGAGGACAAAAAAACGAAGGAATTCGGCCATGGTCTTCTGAAGGAATCATTCTGGCACAGGGGCGTAGCTACCATAGGGGCCCCTACCAGCAACTTGGCAGAGCTAAAAAAAAGTCGCCCATCTGGCCTGAGGGCCCAAAATAATTTTATTTTGTACAGGGGCCCTTGTTGAGCTAGCTACGCCACTGTTCTGGCATTCATTTAAAAGCATTTCGGGAAGCCATGGAAATTCGAAATTAGAATAACCGCTTAAGGATTTGAAACCTCGTTCTTCCGACTGCCGGGTAGGAGCGTTACCTCTTTACCACCGGACTCGGTTATTAAATTTAAAAACAATAATAAATATTCCTACGAATGAGTACGGGCTGTGATTCCATTCGCAGAACTTTTAGAGTAGGCAAGTCCAAATGTTGAATATGCATTTCATTAAAAGTAGACTGGCATTCTGTTGCGATTAGAGATTGCAATCCAGCAAAGCGGGAGGCCCTATCCCGCAGGATCCCGCACAAAATTAAGAGGATCCGCAATCCACAAAATGAGGCGAAAACGTGTGTCTGTCCGCGTGACTCGCTGCCCCATCGGTCTCTATCGGATGTATTGCACTGTACCCTTGCAGTCGGCATTTGACTCGTGTGAACAAACGTTTGTTTTTGTTAACCTTCGTCATTTGTAAGTAAATTGATCCACTTTTACGTATTAATTAAAACTTACGTTTGTTCTGAGTACACATTTCTATAATTTGAGTTATGTTGCGTATTTAGTACAATTTTCTTACTATATAATAAGTATTTTTTATGTGTCGCACACGTCCGCTATATTTACAGATAAAGTAATTGTGACAACTTCCTGTATTTGCGGCTGAAAATTTGATTATTCGTTGATTCGAAACTAATGTTATTGTAATTTTAACGATTGCATACCTATTTATTTAGCAGCTATCGAAAGGCAATTAATTGTATATCCTTTGACTTATTGTTGTTTTTGCCGCCCCCGCAATGTGTTTGAAACAAGTGTTCTTGGACGATAGCCGCCTGCTTATATGCGCCGCTCAGGCTTTCGATTAATCCCTCTTGCAATGATTTGGTTAATCGCCACAATACATTATTTTTGAGTGAATAGCATGCGTCGTGTCAAATCCTTTTTATTATTTCGATTAAAGGCAACAAAAGTTATAATTTAGTAATCACGGGTGTATCGCCGAAATGTGATGTAAAAACACCATGCCTCCGCCGTCTTCCTCATGTGTAATATTCCGTATTTTTACAATGCAATCTGGCGATACACCCATGAGAGCTTCATTGAAATTATGCGCCGATAAATTTTCCTTTCTTACATAAAAAATTAATTTCCACTCTAAAAACGTCGTTACGCCGCTTAAAGTAAAACTGAAATACTTAACAATTTATGTCTTGGTGAGTAGTTTCTTTTAATAACAAGGATTCAACTATAAGATCAATCAAGAAATCATGAGGCATAATTATGAATCCCACAAAAACAATTCTTGTGAAAATACACCAAGTCTCGTGCTTGTTTTGAGATCTTGTTCTGAACCAATCTACATTTTATGGAGTACATTCACTTCACTTTGTGAAATAGAATGTTTTCTCTCGGTATTATAGAACGATTATCCAAAATAAAAATAAATAAATAAATAAATAAATAAATAGAAAACTCTGGTGACTTGGCCATTATGCATACCATGTTTCCAAATTGATTTGACTTAACGTAAGGTACATATTCATAATATGAAGTAAGACCGAATATTTTGGATATTTTATTATTTATTTAAAAATTGGTTTAGATGTTCAACAACAAAAAAATGTAAATCTTGAAATATTCTTAAGACAAACTGAAAATTCTAGTCTCATTTTGCAAATTAAAATATTGTTAACTGTTAATTTTTATTATTTAACATTAAAATTAATTTATTAATTTAATTAACACACGTTTATTATTTAATTTGTTAACACTTTAAATAACTGTGTTTCAAAAATCTGCGTTCAAAAACTGTTAGCGCCAATCCCGCAAAAATCCCGCGGGATTGTAAACAACTTAGTTGCGATTAAGATATAAGACTATGCAGAATTCGTTTTGCCATAGTAAGAATAATTTCATACATGGATTCCTAATTTACGTCGTTGTCAGTTTCCTGAAAGTCTATTTGAAATAATCCTCTGAAGTCTCTTTACTGCTCAGGCTGTAATATTCTACCATAATACCTAACCACATTGACTAAGATAATAAAATTAATCAATGTACATTCCCGAATTTGTAATTAAATGTATCTTAGATAATCATGTGTTCATTGCACTATTATTTCGCCAGTGAGGTCCGGTATGCTACCAGAAACGAAGGTTTCTCACAATCTCACCTGGCATATCGTTGCCATTGATTCAGTCGATCGTACATCGGAAGCGCCCACGCTGGCAAGAAGAAGACACGAAAACACGTGGACTGAATGATTAAAATGTATTCGGTGAGTTACACAACATCTAACTAATAGATCACGAGTCGTCTCCAGAAATTGAACTATTTTTACGTTTTACATGCTGCGGAAGAAATACCGTATTTGCGAAAAATATTCATTTCACAATTTAATGGCTTCATGTTTTGTGGTAAGTATTCGAAATCCATTCTCTTCTTGATGCCTTTACATGTCTGTCTATGCCTCTCTTTGTGTGACTTTGGTTTTTGTACAAAATACTTCGAGTCATTAATAATGCAACTTTTATGAAAATTCACACAAAAGGTCGCAGTTATAATTTATGGATCTGGTTAGATTTTTCTGCCAGATAATGAGTAACTTTTTTTTCGGTAGTAAACCTCGAAGACACCAGCAAAAATATACAATGAGGTTCATTCCATGAAACATAATATTTACGCAATTTGTATGTTCGGTATTTTTATAGTGATATGTTACGATCACATATGCAGCAGCAAATATTTAAAATAAAGGAAAACCATTGGACATAATTTCAGTAATTCATTTAATGGGGATCATAAATGCTGAGAGTGTCTGTTAGTACAGTTTCATTTATAGAAAAGGTAAAATGTGTCGAAATTTAGTGCTTATACTTTGAAATTGGAGGATGCATGTATCTTAGTACAGGTATTGAATCCAGCCAGATTGGCAGTTTCAGCAATAGGTCATCTCAGTATGAAGACACTAGTTTATTTTGCTTATTTTTACTCCTTAATTTATTTAAATGCGACTACACTTGATCAATTAGGTTTAAATTTATAAATTTCGAAAGACTCGGTTCAGCTGGCTATTTATGATATCTCGCGAGGCGATTTTTCACGATAATAATAAGAGTACAAAAGTTATGTTTTGAACGTTTGTTAAAACTGTGTCATGAAGTTAAATTTTGAGGAGTTTCGTCGAAATTTTAGCCCAGCGAGAATTTTCAAAATAACTCCAAGTGATGCTGGAGTTATTCTCTTGACCATACTAATTTTGTTAGACAAACTAAAATCTGTATAAACTGCTCTCGGGTGACTAGCCGCACTCTTGACTCGGCTAGTCACCCGAGAGCAGTTTATACATTCTCAACGCCGAGAAAGACTTCGTTCTTAAACTAAAATCTCTCTCTTCACTGCTACTAAGAAACAAGATTTTTTTCTACGAGTGTTCTAGAGTGGCGTGTCAGCTGAGCAATGTATTCTAATGTAGTTATCAATTAATTTTCTTCGCTGTTTACATTCACCAAACTAAATTTCAGAATGTAGGAGAATAAGTGGTACGTACGCCTAGGAATTGTGCACCGGTATGGTTGAAACTGCTAACTATGTACTGTACAGATACAAGGAAGTTCAACTTATAATTTCTGCGATAGTTTCTGTGGAAATAAAAAGCTCAGCGCAGTACAATGATATGATTAATAAAAAGCGCAAGTCTGAAATGGGCATGAATCATGGCACCGCATTCGGGAGGACACAGGTTTAAGTTCCCCGTCCGACCAACCAGATTTCGGTTTCCATGATTTCTCGAAATCAGACCAGGCGAATGCCTGGATGGTTCCTTCAAAAGGTCATGGACGAATTGCTTCCTGTTCATAGTCCTTAGTCCTGTTCCGTCTGTAATGGCGAGGCGTAAAGCTAAAAGAAAAGAAAAAACATGTTATAGGCCCAGTATGAGCACTTGTCCAAAAATTAGTGCCGGGGAATCTGTACTGTCACTTCTCCGCAAACGTGTTGGTTGACACGGACCCTATCTGAATGGTCTCTCGCACTTTGAACCGGTTACAGGACGGCTGGCGCTCTGGACGGACCGTGAGGCAACGTCATTGCTCGTTGTGCAGCGAGTGAATGTACGTACAAGCAAGGTCACGTAGCATGAGGCTTACGCTCGAAATATTCTGTGATCCTGTTCTGTCTTTTACAGCAGAAACTCTTAGTACAATGGTTTGATGCCTCGTTTATTTATTTCGCTAGATGTCCAGCATCCCATCTGCTTGCCTGTAGCAAATAAAAAATTCCCCGAGGACCATTAGACTCCCTTACTATCAGATGACGAGAAACGTTGATATTTTGTGAAATTTAATAAATTCAAATGGAAACGAGTGTGTGATATTTTTTTACTAACATTATCAGTACATTGCTCTTATGTTTGATGTTAACTAGCAAAACCGTTATGAGAAGGATTTTTTTTTTAAAAAGGCATCGTTAATACTTTTGTTACCCTATGCTCCAATTCAACGTCAATAACGAAGCCGCGAAAAATACACGTGTTTGCAGGGGCATTCAGTCGTACCGAGCGTTGTGGGTGAGCGGTTAAAGTTCTGTTATCAGATTCGGGAGGACACAGGTTCGAATCTCCTTCAGGGTATCCAGATTTGGGGTTCCCATGGTTTTCCCAAATCACTCCAGGCGAATGCCGTGATGCCATGGCCGAATTCCTTCCCGTTCCCAGACCTCAGTCCCATCCCGCCTCTAATGACCTCGACGTCGACGAGGCGTAAAGCCATAAGTACAGTACAGTACATTCAGTGACGTATGCATTGTCATAAATTTACGTTAATTCAATCCCGCGGGTTCCAACGAGCAGTGCGCTATAACGGACGTCCGAATGGCTGGGTAGAGTCTTCGACCCCATTTCACGGCAGCGTTGCCGCCACGAGGTTCCCCGTGGGCACTCGCAAGGGTGGCTAAATACGCTTCTCTTCGAGAGTCCGTACCTTCCCTCCAACGAATATGGCGGAGGGGGAGAGGGATGATTCTTCCAAGTTCCAATCCGAAGGCGGGAGTGGCTGCTCAGATAGAGTGATAGTTCGGTAGAAGTTGGTGAGGACAGGATGAATTCCTCTCGCGCATGCTCGATGCCCCAATTTCGAGCCTGATAAAGGCGCCGTATGGCTCACCAGCAGTGCTCGAAATTGACCGGGCGTTAGGCGTAATTACGCCTGAATATTTGCGTTTTACGCCTGCACTCTCCGTCAAAGGCGTAGAAAATACGCCTAAGCATCAAAACTTAAAAAATTACATTTCGGAACTTGTTTTCCGTTTTGCGTGTTCAAGGTTAAATTCTAATAATTAATTTCAATTCTTGTCGTTTTGATCTATTTCAATGTTTCCAATAATACGTTTCTGAAGTTCAGAAGTGGCAACATTGTAGGGGGAAGTACCGCGAAGGGAGGGGAAAAAACAAAACAATTCTAGCGCGTGCGTTATTCTTCTGTTATTCGCTTAGCAAAGGATCTAAAGATGTCTCGTAAAATTACTGACTTTATACCATTTGTAAAGATAAGTATTGGTGATAGAAGTGTTACAAGAACCGATAAACGAGGACTGCCAGAAAATGAAGAAACATCAGCTGCTGACAAATCATCAGGCCCTTCAGCTACGACCAGTAGGCCTGCTCCAGGAGGTCAACAAGCAAATAAACGATCAAAAACAGTTCAATATTTATCAGCTGCTATGCCTGCTGTTACCGCCAGTACATCGACAACTAATGTCGTGGGTAAACACACATTAAGTAAGTGGCAAAAAAGTTTTCCTTGGTTATCAGTAGAACAAGGCAGCGAAAATAGTATGTTTTGCGTCGTTTGTAGGCAGTTTGCGAATTCATCTTTAACGAGTTTCGTAAATGCAAAGGTTATATCTAGATTAGAAACAGTTAAAAAACATGACAAAAGTGAAGTCCATCAGAATTCGTGTGCGGCAGCTGTGGCGAAAAAAAAAATTCATTGCATACACCGTTAGCTCTTACGTTGAGCGCCATGAGTGACAAAGTACACCAAAAAATGTGTGTTTTATTTAATACTGCTTACTCCGTTGCAAAAGGCAACTTTGCGTTCACAGATTACCCACGTTTGTTAGAGTTACAAGAAAATCGCGAAGATATAATCAGAAATTTCTTAACAGTATTAACAAAACGTTTCGAAGATCTTCGAACTAATTGCATGTTTAAAAATATAAACATTTTTGATGCAATTAACATTCCAAATGAGGATATATTAAATTATGGAGTAAAGGAGTTTGAAGAGGTCCTCAAGGATTTACCTGCAGCAGTGACCATAAGCAAAGAACAAGCTTCTGATGAAATTCTGCGCTGGAAAATATGGGCTAAGGACAAGAAATCTCTATAACAGGAACAAAGTATATAGCGAAAATAGTGAAGACAACCAATATCCAAATTTGTTAAAAATCATTTCATGTTACCGTGTGCTTCCATTCACCACTGCAATATGTGAGCGAGGTTTCAGTGAGCTTAACAACATGAAAACAATGAAATCAATAATCATGTTAAATTATTTCACAATTTTGGTATATGATGTATTGGCACATGCAAATCATATTAATCTGTTTCTGGGTCTATTTATAGTTTTAAACTGTGCTGGAGTATGTTATAAGCTATAATATCTGTATTTTTATAATTATAATATAATTACGCCTAACATTTTCATTTTACGCCTGAGTCTGAAAGTTAGGCGTAACAAATACGCCTGGATTTAAAAACGAATTTCTAGCACTGCTCACCAGTGGCTGTGAACACACTCATTGACATTGTCAGTATTTAGTGCCAGGGGTAATAGCTATTGCAATACTGAAGCAGTTTGTCTCAGTACGGAAAGGCCAGTAGTTGAATTGCTGGTAAGAACAAAAGCATTTGTTCGCATCAAATCCTCCAAAATGTTTCCGGCCCATATACCTTGTAGGAATGAAAACAAAGCGCGGAATAGAATCTTCAGATAACCATGAGCGAGGCGCAGGGAAAGACTCGCGAATCCTAAAAGGAACGAGGATACTGGTGCCAGCAAGAAGAATATTCCTTCCACAAAATAAAATCAACGAAGGAGGTATCAAAAGTCTAACATCATGTGATAAATCATATTAGTTTTTAAACTCAGTTTCACGTTTATCTCCGGTTCTAGATATCTCATTTAAGCAAACTTAAGATAAAAGCATTTTATTTCCACGAAAAAAAAAAATATGTTCCCGCCATAAACTGTAGATACTCGATTAGAGTTTCACAATATAAGAGTTTATCAAAAGCTCTTTTCCTGGTATCTGATAACACTGTTAATCTTTCTCGTAACCCGGAAATGTCTCGTTGGACGTCTGTGTAAGTGTAACACGAACTGTGCCGTCGCATATTTAACGTGTTTAGGTTTTGTCTGGCCCACCAACAATGCTGGCTAAGCTGCAGGAATGGGACTTTTGAGGAACTCACTTTCGGTCTGAAAACGGTGAAGTAAGAAACTTCTTTTCCATTCCTTGCAGTTCCTTCATATGACCGTCATGAGATATTTTTTCCTTTCCACTTTCAATTTTTCCGGTATAATGTTGTTGTTTCTTAGTGACATGTCATTAGTTTGTACCAGCAGGCTTGTTGAAGGGGGAGAAAGTGGAGGGGGCAGTGAAACTTACAGTGAATTGTGCTTGTTATTTTCTTAAGTGTTATGTTTGTAAGATGTATAGTTAGAGGAGCAGAAATTGAGTACCGAGCTATCTAAGCATTCATAGTACGAAGAGTTGTAATCTAGACTGTAGAAATGCCATGCCCACAGTTTGACCCAGGACCCGTTGTACTTCCCCGTGTCCGATAATACGGTATTTTAACGCCGATGCTGGGATTTTGCCGTGAGAATGTGTTTGCTTATGATACATATTATTATGATCAGTCTTCTCTCATCTTAGTTTTACTAACTACCACTCTATATACATTTTCATACCACTAATATCTGTTTAAACATTTTTATGTTAACTTCTCTAACAATAAATAAAGAAACACAAGTTCACAATCTAATTAAATCTACAGCGAGGTCCTACAATATTTTGCAAGCGATGATTAGAAAAATCTGCTTATGGAGTTTCAACCCAGGTTGTAAATTTAATAAATATTTATTCAGAACGTGCATTAAGTCTTCATTATTTTACTAGGAACGTTGTCTACAGTATTGATAAAACTTTAACAGGGAAAAGTCTGTACATCTAAAATATTTTCAAAAATATGAGTTTGGGACACTATTGATCAGGTTGCGTATGTGATGAGAATTGCTAGCTCGTGGTATAAGTTAATCTCCAACAGATAACGACCTCTCCAAACTACATTTGGACTTTGATGTACGTGTAAGACGATTTTTCAAGGCTTCAGATTATTTATTGCTTCTGATGATATACAGTTTCAAGCCAATATATATATTCAACAATTAAACATGCTATTTGATGCTTCCGTTAATGGTTCATTTACTTCTATTTTTCTGAGAGGAGAGGGGGGGGAGGGGGGATTTTTAAGGATTATCGATAAATGTATACCTGCTTAATTTTTTATTCGCCGACTTTTCTTGAAATTTGAACCTGCAATTCATAAAACAGATACGACATTTCTTCGTGGAGAAAGCAGGAAGAAGAGTATTTTATAGATTGCCTATTTTTACTGTAATTAGGTTTTTCTTTTTCAAAACATGTGGTAATCTGTTCATCTCCAACGAACTGTTCTTGAATTATATGGTTCGCGGACTCTAATCTTTGTCATCCTCTGCAGTTCTTTGCAGTATATTCTCGTGTTAATTAACTATCTGCCTCTCACAAACCATATTCGACTGATGTAAAGATCTGCAAAACTATACATCACATTCGAATCTCTTTTAAGAAATCCGTTAGGCAAAGTCATAATCATGATGAAGTTGAAGTTACAACTTATTTTATTCATGATCTGGTCTGGTGATAGTAAATGACAGTGAATAACACGAAAACCGTGTGAGTATTAGTTCGGTCTGTGATGGGTGTTTCTTAGTATCTGATAGCACACGGATAATGTTTTTGTGTTAGAGGGTACCAATTGAGGCGAAAATCTCAACAGTATCTCGAACTAGAAACTAGGAAGAAAATTGGAACGTAATTTTTCTTTAGTTATGCGTAAAAAAATTATTGCAAGTGGATTGTTTTCCATGTCAGAAACTCAAAACAGATTAAAAGATTGCACTAAAATTTCATGTCATTTCTCGATTTGTGCTCCGTAACGCCCGGGGGGACACAAGTTCTTATCCCCACCCAGCCATCCAGATTTCGGCTTTCCATGATTTCCCCGATATCAATCCAGCCGAAAGATCATGATAGAATTCCTTCCCGTTCCTTGCATCCCCCACCCCACCCTCTCCCTGCTCTAATGATCCCTGTACCTGCGTGGCGTAAAAATCGAAACAAAAAAAGATCCGCATCTAAGCTTACGTAAAGTAAGTGAACATGCTGGCCGAAAAAAAAAGAAATTTTTCCGACGAATATTCTTAAAAGATAGCTCTACAGGCACAAGATAAAATAGCTTCTCTCTGAAACACTTCATCTATTTGGCACTAATAATTATAATCAACCTTGGAACGTTAGAGGTCTGAGCAGGTGAACAGCGAACAAGTTCTAAATCAGGTAAAATGTCTCAATACAGGTCAGAGTTATTATCTGTTACTCTGTTCTTAGTGCAGTCTGGTTACAATTCTCATCTTCTAGGTAGTTCCACATAAAACTGTCACAAATGTCTTATGCTCTAACTGAAGCTGTCATTATCTGTACGATTCACCATTATGTTTCAGCGTAGCTTCTTGGCTAAAACTTATATTTAACTCACAACCTATGCGCCTAGTAATGATTTAACAGAATTTAGCTAGTTAAAAACCTCCATTATAGCCGTGCGCGTTTAAGCGTTTCTATATTTGAAAGGGCAATAATATAATGTATCCCGTTGTCTGGCGTATCAACCGTCTTGATTATAGTTTGTATTCGGTGTTCCGTGATCACTTTAGTTTCAGCTTGGATGATCTTCATTTCTGGCCTGAAAATAATAATAATAATATTATTAATTATACCTAACTCACGGATCATAATTTGCAAGGTTTACAGAAATATGGCGACGAGTATGTTCCATCCAATAAACTTGGCAATTAAATATAAACTGCATTCGATAGAATCACAGGCTATCAATTAAGCAATTATACTCCTCCTGTGAGAGGAAAGAAGCCTTATAAAACAAACGGGTTATGATTATAGAAATAGAAATCTACTCAAATTATCGCAGCACAAGCCGTAATAGACCAGCTGCTGGAGCCTATCTGATGCTGACCTCATTGGTCGTATAGACCGTGGTCTGAAGTCATGTTCCTGTTACGTCTGCTATTGCAGCCCATTCAGTTATCACGTCCGGTTGCGCACAGTACGTCAACGCACCTAGAAAAACCGTTGACTTCGTGTCGCAATGTCTGCTGTAAGAGAACAGAGTAGCTGTACTGGGCTCTGCCGCCTTAGTTACGTCATAAGCCGACCTGTGAAGAGCGGACAGGTTGGCTATCAGGAACTAGTGGGTAAGGAGCCGTAGGATATTGAGAATAAATCAACCAAGTACTGTTACACTGATTTATCATCACCACATAGTGTGAATAAAGTGGTGTACAAGTATTTACACAGAAACTTATATGTGATTGTAGGCTCGCTGGCGCTATCTTCATGTGATGTAGCTTAGATATAAACCATCACAGACAGATCAGGACCGCGTGGTGTGTGAGCGGTTAACGCTCTGGCCTCGCATTCGGGAGGACGCCGGTTTGAATCTCCGTCCGGGCATCCAAATTTGGGTCTTCCATGGTTTCCCCAAATCACTCCAGACGAATTCCGGGATGCTTCCTTCAAAAATTCCATGGCCGAATTCCTTCCCGTTCATTCTCTCCATTACGATCCCGCCTCTAATGACCTCGACATCGACGAGGCGTAACGCCATAAGCAAAAAAAAAAAAAAAAAATCAGTGAGGCCATATGGAGACTAGCTAACCAAGACCCTCCACTTAAAAGGTGGGCGAACTTGTAGGTTAACGGTGCTTTGAGACTCAGCTTAATCCTGACTATTTGTATAGTAGATGCACCATATTAAAACTATTTGCAAAGTTACTGAACCCCGTCCAAACTATGCGCAGTAAGTTCCTACCTGCTACCACGCTGTCTTAATTTTCGTGAAGTATGACCAAAGGTATTGCCTCTTGTGATCTACGCTGATGGCTGGTTGAGACAGCGTGAACAGGTGAGGTTTTAACTCAAACCTCCCCATTCTACTCCAGACGGCTGCGGATGGAGTAAATCCTATCACTGGCTTCTCTGATTAGCTCATTATGATAGGTTGCACGATTTCAACGTTTGGCAACCACTTTTCGCTTGTTAGTGTTCTGCTCGGGAGGACGCCGGATCGAATCCCCGTCCGGACATCCAGAATTGCGTTTTTCATGGTTTCCCCAAATCACTCCAGGTGATCACTTTAGTTTCAGCTTGGATGATCTTCATTTCTGTCCTGAAAAAACAATAATAATAATAATAAAAAATTATACCTAACTCACGGATCATAATTTCCTTCAAAAAAAAGGCCATGGCCGAACTCCTTCCCGTTCCTTGTCCCCAGTCCCATCCCGCCTACAATGACCTCGACGTCGACGAGGCGTTAAAAAAAAACACAACAACAACAACAACATTGTTCTGCTCGTTGGCACAGTACGTCAACGCCACCAAGAAAAACCGTTGACTTTCTGTCGCAATGCCTACTATCTATTGTGTTAACCAATGGCGTTTTAGATTTGGAGTTAGTAAATCGTGTTTCCGAAAGAACTAGCCCCCACCGGTTGCTGCAGTTCAATGCTGTGATGTATAGCAGTAAAGACAGAAAATCATCTCGTGACTCCTTTATGGTGATCACTCCGCATTTCATTGATGATTTAACCAACCAGCAGTATGGACGGATGGACTAGAAGGCAGGAAGAAACTGAAAGATGCAGAAGTGCACCGAAAAGGGACTGAAATAACCAACAGCTCGTTATGAATTGATCGATATCCGTGTTTTCGATCGTCATTTGACAACTGCAGATGGAAGGATTTCACCATCGACAAAGACTGAAATGATTGTGTATCTGTAAATCATGTTCGTATCGAAAACTCAAATAAAGACTTCCTCTTCTACGCTGGACAGAATGATCAGTGAATCCGCCTGTAGAAGGAAGACAGTTAATGATGTAGAATGTTGTAACCCCTGAAGGCATGGTATCATGGCGTGGTTTACATATACCTACAAGCCTAAATCAGTTTTAGGTGGTTCATCACATCAACATGTAGTGGAGTCATTGATGTAAACGTTCTTGAGTACTTTCCCCGTTGCAATATACAAAACTGCGCGGAAGAACCATTAACAGAGTTCTAGTGCGGAAACAGTTTAATACACCATTAATTGAAGGCTTGATTGTTATTTTAGCAGCAAAAACTGTGGAATTACTGATTGATACTAATATTAAAGTACTAGTTTTTTCCACGACTGTGTTCTCGTGAACTACTAATACGTTTATTAAATTATTTTGGTAAGTATTCGAGAACTATTGATATATAATTGATTTCGTTCTTCTTGTGTTTAATTTTCTCATTGTGTTTGCATTCCCTTTCAATTCCCAAAGGAACTATTCGTTTTTCCGGTGTGAAAAGCATCACCTGAACTAATACAGACTACAAGTCCGTACCAATCAGTTTGAGTAACAAATATCCATCGTACTTTCACGTTTATAATATTACATTGGGATACGTCACGGCCTTAAAACTGGATAAGGCCTACAACCATTTCACAGATATTAACTACGACGAGCTACATTGCATTAGCAGCAAGCGTCGTGTCTATTCCTATGAACCGCCTATTCCCCAAGATTCTATTGACGTAGGTAGACGTGTAATATCCGCCATAGCAAAGCCAAGTCACGTCGGAAACGGACACTCCGTGGAGTTGACGTAGAAAGTTAGAGATCGTCCATAAACCATTTTGATCTCTTTTGAACCCCTCCCTCTCCCCACGTGGGTACGATCAAGGATCATTATTTTTTGGAGTGTTACTAAAACATTCTCCTCATCTCAATCATCATTTTTTATTAATTGATAAACTAGAACAAACTCTACCTGCGGCACGCAAAAAAATTAAAAAGAACCCTAAGAAGAGCTGCGTCGTTTGTTTTCCTTTGTTCCTATTCTGTCACATCTTTCTACATTACCTGGGAACGATTCTCTCACCTGCTTAAAAGATTTCCATAGCTCATTGACGCCGTTTTGGATATTGAAAACTCGGTGGAAAAACATTTCCGACAAGCATCATAAAGTTTATTGACAGTGCTATTTTACATCATATTTTTAACTTGAAATAACGTTATCAAAAGATGCACTGGAATTCATGTGTCAGAACAAAATTAGAATTAGTTTAACGTTGGCCGGTGCGGTCCTAACACTACAATTTCAAGTCGCTCGCTTGCACTGTCAGTAAATATGGCATCTAAAATACGGAGATAATTAAATACACATGGTGCTGTGTATTTTAACTGTGACATATCAAATTAATGAAATGCCACGTATCTTAGTTCTGATCCCCCCCTCTCCCTCGTACCTCCCTCTCCTCATGTAGCCGGGCGTAGCTTTCTACCCAACCACGAGCAACATGGTTTATAAACGCTTCCTTAAGCCGCATATGGCTTTGTTGGCCGGGAGACACAAAACGACTGTTCGCTAGTCGTGATCGTGGCATAACCTAACTTGGTAATCATAACGATTTGCGGGGGGTGCAGTCCTCTCATGTATTTCGAAGCAAGGTGCATCCAAGCATGCTTCACATGAACGAAGCAAATATTTACCATAGAAGGTCAACTCGAGGTCCTTCCAAAATTCTGCTTGACAATAGCATTAGAATCATAGATTCTTCGCTCTGTGGCAGAATAGCTAAGCCACTTAACACGGCACTTCAAAAATTCTGCTTGACAATAGCATTAGAATCATAGATTCTTCACTCTGTGGCAGAATAGCTAAGCCACTTAACACAGTACTTGAAACTGAAGGTTAATAGAGATAAGGGCTCTGTGTGTTTAGTGTACTTTGTTTTGGCTGCTACCTAGACGTGTTAGCCTCTGCAGCACGTTACCTTATATCTCGAGCAGAAACCAACGGCACTTTCACATTCCGACGCGTGTCAAACGAAATGTTATTAGTTTTGAAGACAATAATAAGCTCATAGTTTGTCTGATGGGGATGGATTCTAGCGAAAACAACCGTCACTAAACCAGTGTACTTTCAAATTACTCCAACAGATCTGACACAATAGAGTAGATGTTAGTTTGTAGAGGAAGGATGCCCGTTTGAAACATAACTTCAAAGTTTTCCTCACTAGGTCCTGTCGCTGCTGACTTCATCGGCATCAAAATCTAAATTGAAGACTTCAATAGGCGACAAACGTTCAAGGATAGAGGCTTACTCGCGCTATAAAAGTTTTCTGGTGATTTCGGCAAAATAAAATTAGAAGATAGACATTGTGGTAACAATATAATAAAAACTTGGTTCTGCTCAAAAAATAAAAAAATATATACATATAAACATACAGGCACTTGAAAAACGAAAATAGCCTAAATCAAAAAGAAATATGAGGAAAACAAGCAAAAATGCGTGTCAGAGACGGAATAAGAACTGAAGATTGACAAAAAAAATTACTTTATAAAAAGGGAGGGGGCAAATTGAACAAAATTAATACGGCAGCGCTAATGACCAGCCTTCTAAATCAGGTTCAATTTATTAAAATGAAACGAAATCCTTATCAAATGCAGAGCGCTGTTGATTCTATCAATTAAAAAAAAGATTAACGCGAAACATTTGGAAGGAAAATTGCTATAATCGAGATAATTGTTATAAATAGGTATATGATTGTAAGATATTTGTATGCTTCTGAAATTACAAGACATTTAGTCAACTAAAATCTTTGAGTTTCGGTCATAGTATTCAGTAAATCTGCATCGGCTATATCCTGCCTACAGCCACTTCCAGAATTTTTAATTACATGACATTTAAGCAGACGTTTCCTTTGTTTGCATCATGATCGGAACAAACATATCTATACGTAATCAGACACCGCAGCACTGTGGCCAGTTTTGCATAAATAAAAAGTTAGTCTAGTAACTAACAATTCCCGGAACTTTCACTAAGTTCTTACTGTAAAAGTATTGGTTCTTTAATTACCTTTAGATATTAATATTACTGATTAAAATCTGTCCACATGACACTAATTTCGGGGATTACACAGCTTTAGAAAAGACACGAGCTTGGAAATCAATTGTATTATAACAGGCAAATGACTAATGCTCTGCAGTTGAACAACAGAACAACAGAACAACAGAAGCTTTTAGATAGACTTGCTGCAATCTTAGGGCATGAGAAATCCCTAAAGGCTTTATTTATGGGTGGTTGAGCAATGTTCTTGTCAGCGAGATAACTTGACCATTTTCTTTTCTTGGTCGTATAGACTGTTCAGTGATTTCCTCTTGCAGGTTCAGGAATCTCGTGAGTCCACAACCGACTGTTCTAGGTCCGGCTCCACAATGCGCGTTTGTCCACTCTAGAGATCACCCTGTGTCTCACCGACCTTAGAACAGTCAGCACACACCATCTATTATCAAACGTCGGTATCACACACTTAACTTGTCGTCCACTCCTGACATCAGTACCAACGCTAAACACACTTCTCGGTACATGTGAGGTGTTGCTGGTGTGTCGCACTATTTTCTCTAAACCTTCCTTTCGAAATAGTGTACGTGACAGTATGTCTGTACGCTGCCACGCGTGACTGGTTATAATTATAAATAACTCAGTTCTTTTGCTTTCAACAGTTTTACATTTATTGTACACAACCCATATTCCTCTAGGAACTACATCGGACTTATAGTATTCGATGAATGCAAGGTTCTTCAGCAATGAAATGGTTTCAAAGCAACCGATCAGTCTTTATGTCCGCCAACCTCTAGCTATCTCTTGATTTCTGATCGCCATGGCAATTTACTTTTCTTTTCTATAGGAGTAAATATATCGATTTTTGTTTAATCTCATGGCACAAAAATATGGTTTTCTTATGAAATGCCTCTGCTCTGTCACATGTTTACTGTGCCATGTTAAGCACCTTTCTCTGAGCTAGCGCTCTGATACGCTCAGCTCTCGTCGTGTTCGCAGATCGTGCTGACGGAGTCGCTGGTGTCTGGGGGTCGCACTCGGGGAGGCGTGACGCTGAGCTCTCGTTGTGGTCCTCTCCCCCGCTGGCTGTCTCGCAGCTGCCCTGCGGCGCTCAGCTTCCTGTGGGGAGCCGGGGCGCAGCAGCTGATTGTAGACTCGGCCAAGCTGATGGTGGGCAGACTGCGGCCTCACTTCATAGCCGCCTGCCAGCCAGACGTCGACTGCGCCGCCCTGCAACCACCTTACACCTACATCACCAACTACACCTGCCTCGGCAGCGACGCAGAGCTCATAGAGGACTCCAGGTGGGTCCTCAACCAATCAGTCACACCCACAATTTCTTGTTTTTCGGCGCAGTTAGATCAGTAATAGAACTACGGTTTAGAGTTCGTCTCTGAATGAAAATATACGTACAATATCCTTGAGCCAGAAATAGTAATAGTTATTCCTAAAGACAGGCACAAATAAAAAGTAACTATGTTTAGAAGCATGACGGTGGATCATGATTAATTCTTGCATTGATATCCAAAGATGGAATGGTCTCAAGGAATCCAGCTCAAGCTAGATGTTCTGAGACCGCAAAATCTTTGGAAATGCCTCTGCGCATCATCTTAGCAACTATGCCAGCGAACCCTACTCCAACGTGATAAAGCGAAAGCCTCTTGGCACTAACGTCGTAGGTAACGGGAGAGGATGGAAGGAGAGCCCTGGCGGCTTAAAAGTGGAACCACATGGAAGGAAATACATTAAAAAATTCTGGTAAACAGGTCGGGGGCCGTGCCACGGCGACGGCAACCTATCCACATAGCAAATCAACTACTGTTAAACTCAAAGGGAACAGCTAAAATCCTAACGGAAAACTGACCACTATATTGCTGTGACTGACATGGATATATTAAGTCATCTGAGACTCAAACTAGTTCTAATGTTTGACTGTAAAACAGGCAACACAACGCTTTTCGACATATTCGGCTAAGTTACTTTTTTTGCGGCTTTACACTTCTTCGACGTCGAGGAGACGGCAAACGATGGGGGTGAGATATGGTAAGGAATTCGGCCATGGCCTTTTGAAAGAACCGTCCCGGCATTCGCCTGGAGTGATTTTAGGAAACCATGGAAATTCGAATCAGTGTCCTCCTTAATGCGACACTAGAGTGTTACTGTTCACCCACCATGCTCGGTTTAATATTTTTCGTGTATGTTAGAAAAAAGGGTAACGAGACACCAGGTATTTTCCCTTTAAAGCCATTCCGTTTGTAGTTTTGCTGTTTATACTCTATTCTAATAGTTTAGACTTGTTAACAATAGTGTGTTGTTTAGTGTACATGAACTTTAAAGCGAAGACACGATAAAATTCGGTGCCGGCGCATTCATACCTACTCTTCCGTATTTGTGTATGCCATCACTCCACACACAATGCAGAGGAGGAGGGGAGAGGTTGTGATAGAACGCAGGTGTTTGGTTCACAATTTTGCGGTTTGTAACTGTGTACAGGTATCACATTGCTGACTAAGAATCTAATGATGAAATTCTCTTCCACCACCGTGGGTCAACGTCGTGTTGATCTCTAGCCAATACCAATAGTGTCTCAGAAACTTCGTTCCAAGAGGCGGGTAGCATTTAATGATATTGCTTATTATGATTTCTTATCAATTATAAGGCACTATATTTGAAGAGGGATGTCACTGTTTATAAACCACGTGTTTACATTGGCATCATACAACACAGATACTCCATCCTATCTGAAGCCACCGCAGGACGGGGTACAAAATAAATAATTACCAAAACACTTTTTTCACCGGGAGGCTTGAGGGAAGTCAGCATAAGATAACAATTTGTACGGTGTGTTCAATACAACAGATGGATCAACGGATTTATACACTCAGCAGATGTCTGTCAAAAAAATTTAAATTTTTTTTAAAAAATGAAAAAGTGAACACGAAAATTGTATGATATCTCTGCCCTACTGCCCTACCCCTAATTTGCCCTACTTCATAGAAAGTACACTTGATAACAAAAAGTTCAGATAAGTTGTAATGAAGTTTCTGATTCACAACTTTATAAGTACGTTTAGGATTAGTTTCCTTAGAACAGAATTAGGGTGCCAAATTTCATATGGTTACTTTCCATATTAAGCTCTGTCGGAAGAAATAGAGCATATTAATTTTAAAAAGACATGTCTACTTTAACTCCTGTATCTTAATTCACGGATAAAAATACAAAATTCTGAATTTTGAGTACTGATGCTTCTGAACTGGAGCCACCAAGCGAACGTTGGGATCTGGTATTAGGAAGCAGGTGAGTTAGAACACCTGCCTGTCCGGCCATCCTGGTTCCATGGTTTCCCGAAATCACGCCATGCAAATGCCGGCATGGCACCTTGACAAAATCATTCCCTAATCCTAAAAATGTCGATGTCTCAATTACTACACCGTTACCATCATTTCAATTTCACCAATTTAGGTCACGAACTTCAGCTATATTATTTATTTACCCCGAGCCCCTACATTCTTTTAAAGTGTTGATACTGATACTACTTATAAGTGCCATTGCTCGTCATTCCGTTCACATAAACAATCAATTATGAGGACGAACATATAGGCAAGGTGCTAACACAGTCGTCTGTTTCGATATGTGTCATTTTGTCAGCGGACTAGAATCAGAAGTTTTGCCTTAACCGCAATTCGTTTGATTAGCTTACTGACGAAAAGTTGGTGTTAAACAACTGTAAATGAGTATTAGAGAGACGTTGAACAGAAAATAACTACATCTAAATTCAATTGAAAACAGCCTGGAAAGAAAATAAAGATGTGCAGTACTAAGTGATACAAATATCATATACTTGTTAATAAGAAAAGACGAAATTCTGGTCGTACCGATAATTCTTTGAATTTGTTCGAATATATCGTGTGATGAATGGAAGAACATGAATCATACATTGATATGCAGAATAGTTTCAATAAACGCTCTCTTTGTTGCAGGGTGTCGTTCCCATCTGGCCATTCGGCCTTGTCCTTCTATGCTGCTGTCTTCACAATAGTAAGTAATTTAAATATTTAAACTTCCTAAAAATACAGTTTATGACAACACTCAATTAAAATTTAAATAAAGTCCAATACATAATAAATCAAATGGGCAAACCAATAAAACTAGTCTATTTACATCCTGTGACCACGAGAAATGGAGGAAGGAAATCAACAAACATTAGTTTTGTACAGATGTCTTCCGCAGCGTATTTAATACTAACAATAAGTCGCACATTATATACACCGACCAGCCAAAACGTTATTGCTTGTGCTTTGAAACTCTTCTGGAAGCACCAGAATTGTACTCTTCCGTCGGATCTGCCACAGATCATCCCCTGCCTTGCTTTACAGAGCGGGCAAGCCTCCGGCCTCCACGTTCTGTGATGTGGCGTGAGTGTCCACTACATTTTCACCTACTCGTCCTTCAAACTCTTTTCATAGATGCTCACTACAGTAGCACGCGAAAAGTCGACCAGCCTCTGTTACCGAGATTCCCGCAAACCGCTGACCTTTAATTGAAGGAAATTTCGTGGCCTGTGCGAAGAAATCTGGAAGCCTACCAAGCTCTTGTAGAATCCATGCTACGCCGAATCACTGCTGCATCGCTTTCGAAAGGTGGAAAAATATCCTAATAAGTAGGTGGTCATAATGTTTTGGCTGAGGATAATAATTCTAGTTTTTCTAGTAGACCAATTTCTGAAAACTCATTATTCTGTTCTGTTATCTTAAAAGGCGAACTATAATTCAGAATTCCCAAACAAGTATAACAGACTGCAGCTGATCCTTTCCAGTGATTACTTTAATCATCCGCTATGTTGTCTTGCATTCACATAATAAACAAAACTATAAAACCTTGGGAAGTCAACTAGTATTTTTATATGGAGACAACTTTTTTGGTTGCTGAGCTGATTTTAAAATAATCAGATGTGATGCAAATTATGTAAATTATATAACAGTCCCATATTTTTATACAACGCACTCTCGTTTGAAATGCTTGTTTTATTTTTGACAATGGTGCAACATGCTGTTATTAGTTTTAAGAAAACTTGTTGTGCAGCAATCTATAAGTCTTTATTTTTCCATTTAAGTTTTAAATTTGGCATTTTTACATGGTAACGAGTAAAACTTTTAATTATTTGTGTTCTGAACAATACTTAAATTATGTGTATCCTATTTTTATTTTTTTAAAAAAAATTCTTATTTAGCATGCGAAAACCAAGACTGACAAGTTCTCTCTTGCATTATACCAGGTTTTTCGCAAATATTTTGACATCTATTAGTAAATAAATTAATTACTAAAATATAAACGATTCATAGGAAGCACAAAATCGTACTACAAGCGTTGAATTTTAAAGATATAAGAAAAGACGTATCTGAGAGAGATATGGCAACTGTTGTTGGGACAGTTAATATTTTTCACTGGTTTCTAAATATACTTAGTCACTCTTATTTACCACGTGATGGTTATTTAACAACGGGATCTGTCAGCGGAGTCATTGTAAGAGATTGTTAGTTTGTTTTTTAGTATGGTGTCAGCATCATAGCGATTTTCTTAGTAAGAGAAGTAGTTGGTAGTTTTTGAATGAAAGAAGAGCTGAAAAAGACAGTGTGAAATCTTTACCTCGAAATAGGTCTAGATATTCATATAACGGACATACATGGTCATTGTTTATACAGGCGTAGCTCATTTTACATTCAAATTATCTGCACAGAGGCACCGTAGCTTGGATAAGAAAGCGGGAAAAAATGAATGAAAAGAGAAACAGGTTTTTCTTCATGTGGGAAAATTTGTTTCAGCCTGGCTTAAGTTACATTCGATTTTGACTCTCAGGTTGTTCCTAGAATGTTTATTTTTGGGATATAAGATTTGAAATTGCTGCCTGTCAGTTTTGAGTCAGCTGTAACAATGAACTTAATGTTTTTAATTTTCATTCGCAACTTTTCTATCCTAACGGAAAGAGATTCTAGGGATCATCCCGACTATCACCTGGAGTAATTTCGTGAAATCATGGTAAACCGAAATCTGATGGTCGGACCGGGCATTGCAACCGCATTCTTAAGTATACCAGGCCCGAGCGTTAAACGCAAAATGTAGCGGTTCTGGGACTGAGCACCATGCATTTTTCTTTATGTTGATGTTGTTTGAAGATGAAACGCACCTCATTATACACCTACCCGAAAAAACTTAGTTGAGAAATTTTTGCGTCAACCGTGTTCATCGAAACGTAAGTTGTTTCCTGCAGTCAATGAGCTTAAGGCCAATATAAAATATCTAAGTAACATCTTACATTCCCTCAGATGAGAGCCATGGACGGCATGCCTCTCAGTTGGGGGAAATTAAAAGAAAAAAATAGTTACTGTTGCATTATAAGTTCAGGTAAACAGATTTTCCCCTAAACACTTGCGATGCGTCTAACAAGCAAGTACATTTTTACTTCAATTGTCTAGAGTATGATACTTACGGAGTTACAAAGCCGAAACGTTTTGACAACTGGCATTTAATAGCGCACAGCTACTTGGTCAATATTCTTGATTATTAAGGCATGTGTTTGCATTAAATGATCTGAATCCAAAGTAACACGATTTTTTATACAGTACGCAAATCGAGATGAGATTTTCTCTGTCGAGAATTTTTCTCTGTTTTGGAGCATTTTACACTACTTAGTCTTCTTTGGTTTCTTTTTATACTATAATTTTTTTTTCTGTATCAACTGTTATAAACAAAATTAAAATTCATAAAGGACAAAAGAAAATATGTGGTGGATTTGCAACAAAAAATTTAAGATGAAAAAAATCATTAAATGGGTTATTGGATGTAATGACATGTGCTCAATCGCTATTAAATATATGTAAATTTTTTTCATGCAGTCTTGAATAGAATAACTATATTATTCCCATCATAAATCAATTTAATAGGTTAAACTCACTTAAAAAAGCCGTTTTTTTTATATCCAGAGTATCAACTGCTCTTCGAAATAAGTTGAATTCGGAATGTGTTTTCTTGAAGACATTTCATGTATTATATTGCACTGTACTCTTCTGGACTATGGAGGACATTCTACATGCTCCAGACTCTATTCTGTGACTTCCCAAACAGATAAATATTAAAGCTGTAAATTTGCTGTGCACATTATAATACCGAAACCGCACGGCTACAAGCGCGCTATCTATCAGCGTATCAACAGACTACTGAAGCTAGTTCCCGGTTATCCGCTGAGTGGCGTTTGGTCAACTCCGATGAATCAACTTTCTGTTGAGAACTATTTTTGTTATTGATTTTCCGTCTTGAAAGTAAACAAATTCTTTTTTTATGTGTGAATATGTTTACCCAGGGCACTGAACATGTCTTAAATAAAGGCGAAACGCGTTTGGCATAAAAAAGCATTTTTTGGGCGAAAGATGGAAAACAAAAACAAAAAACAGTTATCAAACAAACTAAGCACCTAGGCAAAATTCACCGTCATGTTCTGTAAAAATATCAGTAGTGAAGAACCAAAGAGATTTACAGCAGTAGTAATTTATGTATATCATCTGAGAAGAATCTCAGCGTTGGCGGAAAGCAGTTACATAAAGAAGGCTTCAATATATAACATAAATTATATATCCTTAAAAAAAAATTTACGGTGCTCCTACCAACATAATTTCAAAACAACTCTAATGAATTCATCCTCAACCCATAAAGATAGGAAAAGAAAGCCACAAATTGTTATTTTCCGCATTTTTATACCATGTATGTTGGATATTCTACTTTACCGTAGCCTTTGGTACATATTTTTTCAGTAGCCTACGTATTCTACAATTCTTGTTATTAAGTAACACTCCATAACAAAAAATATTCCCATGCCGGGAATCGAACCCGGGCCTGCTGGGTGAAAGCCAGCTATCCTAGCCACTAGACCACATGGGAGGTTGTGATAATGATCTTGAGTAGTGATATTAGTAGTATTCTTTAACTCATTCAATATGTTTAATTAATATAAACGTTTAGAATATTGTTGAACACTCTTGTTGATATGAGTAGAAATACGAATCTGAAAGCAATTAACTTAGCCGTTTCGCACTGTGACTATAAAGAATTTTAACAATGATGCGTGGACTTCTAAAAACATTTCAACCCTTCAATAAACCATTCCAAATTGAAACAGTTTCTTTTCTTTAAAAAGAAAGGTGATTCAGATAATCTTGCTTTAAGTATTGGCTACCGCAAAGCTTGTAAATTCATATAGATTCTCTAAACTGTCAACAGAAAAATTACGTTGTTTGTACGGATTTACTGACTTAAATATTTATTAGATTTACTTTCTCTCGGTAGTCATAATCTCTCCGCATCAAAAGTAATGGAGGATATAAACCAAATTAAATGAGAGGCAATTTTCGATACAGCATTTCCTCTCCTATTGTTATCATCTTCTTCTTCTGGTCCCTATCCGTTCCGGATGTCGGCAACCATCTTGGCTGTGTCGTCTCTGCTGGTTGATGCTCGGATTAAATCTGTAGTTGTCTTGGAGGTCCATGTTCTCAGATTTTTTAACCAAGAAGTTCTTCTTCTACCAGCACTTCTCTTTCCTGGCATTTTCCCCTGAAGGAGTTCATAACGGCTATTATTCCTCATGATGTGGCCAACTACTGAAGCTTCCGTGTTTCTATGGTGATCAGTATTTCCATATCTTTTTTTCATTTTGCGGAGCACTTCAACATTTGTGGTGTGGTCTGTCCATGGTATTCTCAACATTCTTCGATATAGCCACATTTCAAACTTTTTACTGATATTTTCTGTTAATGTCCATGTTTCAACGCCACGTTAGGGGGGTAGGGGGGTAAAAAAAAAAGGTCACCCATTTGGTAGGGAGGGCCCTAACCGACGATGGTTGGCCAAGAAGGTCCCCAAAGGTTCACACTTACGTGATAGCAGCTCAGGAATCAGTCTCATCTTCGTGGTAATTGATAAATTACGACTTTTAAAAATGTTATTCATTTTATCGAAACTAGCCTTGGCTTTACCAATACGTGACTTTACTTCATCAGATGGATCCCATTGGCAGTTTCCTGTGGTGCCAAGATACGTATACCTTGATACACGTTCAAAGATCTTCTGGTTAATCATAATATGGCATTGGGAGCTGTTGTTTTTGCCAATGACCGTTACTTTTGTCTTATTTATATTAATGTCAAGTCCGTATTCGTGGCTGCATTGCGACATTCTATCTATAAGATATTGTAAGCTTTCCTGACTGTCTGCAAAGATGACTGTGTCATCTGCGCAGCGACTAGCGAAAGCTCTTTATCCAGTTTGCATTCAACAGCATTCCCATCCTCACACCACTCAACGCCTCCCTTAAGATATACTCTGAGCCTATATTAAATAATAAGGGCGACAAGATACAACATTGTCTTACATCACGAAGAATTTTTACATCATCCGCATTTTCTCCCTTCAGTCTCACATGAGCAGACTAATTCCAGTACATGTTAACAATAATTCTGAGGTCTTTGTCATCCAAGCCAATACTTTTTAAAACTTCTGATGATTTACCCTGTCAAAGGCCTTCTGTTAATCCATAAAACAAGCGTAGACATGACAATTCATATCTCTGCAGCGCTGAAATAGTACTTGGATGCTAAACAGAGCTGCTCATGTTCCAACTGCATTTCTACATCCGAACTGTGTGGGTGATACGTAGTCTTCATCTAGTGCCTTATTAATATCGGGTACTGTAATGTATATATATTCGTAAATCATTCTGAAAGAATCTTTTTTTTAAAAGTTTTATTATTTTAAAATTCAGAAAGAAAGATGTAATAGCATTTTTTCAAGAAAAATAAAAGGATGTCATTAGACTTAAATGAAACCCATTCTTATTTCAAAAGTTTTTAGAGTGCTGATTAATTACTGCTGTTTATTGGTCTTGGCTAAAATCGCATATTAAATACTATTTACTGTCATCTTGTCATCTTGGCATATGCTCCGTCGCAATTCTGTAACTTCTGGTAATCAGAATCGCAATTGAATTAAGTCGCTTTTATAAAGTTCTAAAAAGACACTTTAAATAAATATTAAAGCTGTTAACTTTACCCTTGATCACCATGCACTCACAGATACACTAAATGTGTAAAGACTGCAGGTGAAAGCAGTAACAGATTTGTTTCTATAGCACTCCAGTACAGAGACAATAACTCCAGTAACTGTTGCCGACGTTAGGCAAGAGACATTATTGTGTTGATGTTGAGAACATTGGCAAATGGCAACTCACAGAATGTGGTATCACTTGTATTTTTTATATCAAATTCATAAAAGAAATTAATTTAAAGGAGTTAGAAACTTTATATAGATTTTTAAATAACTGTCCAATGATACCACATGCAAGTTTTGGTATTAAATACAGGAATTTGAGGGGATGCAAAGAACAGCTGCTATATTTGTGTCTGGAAATTACAACAAAACACAATCAGTAACCGATACGATACAAGAGCTGTACTGTAATGGGATTCATTGGAAAACAGGAGGAGGGTGAAGGGAGTTTTGGGGACGTACAAGCCGTGTATTGGTGATGAAGCGTGGAAAGATATTTATGTAAGAATTAAGAGTAAGGAGAAAAGATGACACTCGATTTTAGGCACAAGGGTGTGGGAAGATTTTCTTACGTAGTTAAGAGGGTTAGCGACTGGAATTAGTTTCCATGAGAAATGATGAATAATTTACCGAAAAGTTGAAAGAATTTAAATTTTAAATTTGTAGAGGGCAAAAGTAGGTGGTTGCAGGGAACGGTAAAACTGTTTGTAGCAAAATTGCCACCGGAGCGTGCGATCCATCAAAATTGATTAATTAAAAGGATCTGTTTTGCGCTCAATAGAATACGCCTTAATCAGAAACGATGCAAAAGTGTCATAATTACGAATGTGTTTTGGTAAGAAAGTAATATGAAAATGTAAATAGCTTCTAAGTAACAAAAAAAAAAAAAAAAATAAAAAAAAAAAACGTTGAACGCGCTTATTAATTCGCGTCATCTGGTAATATTTTTCAGTTTTTACAACCATACGTTTGTAGGTTTTAACTCCTCTGGGAGCTTATATCTCGCCATAGATACAATTAAATAAAACTTTCCCAAGCCAATATCGATTGCACTTTTGAATACCTAGCCAAACAATACCACTATCGATGGGGTAAGCAAAATGGAGCACAGAACTTTATATAAGCAGGGGTGTGGCTACCATAGGGCTAGGCGGTGCAGTGCACTGGGGCCCCCACGCTCAGAGAGCCCCTGAACGCAGCTGAGGGGGCCCCCAAGCGCGGCTCAGAGGGACAAAAAAAAAGTCGCCTATCTGGCCTGAGGGCCGAAATTTTTTTTTTTTTTATTTTTTTTTTATTTTTTATTTTTTTTTTCCCCGCTTGCACCTAGGCCCTTTTTGACTTAGCTACGCCACTGTATATAAGTGAAGCTTGTAATTCAGTGAAAGCAGAATAACAAAAAAAATCGAAGCGTTTGGAATTTGATATAGTAGAAAAATATTAAATTTAAATGGAGAGAATGTGTTTTGCAAGGAATGGCTGAGGAAAGAAGTTTGTAAAGTCTTCCAGAAAGAAGACAGAGGTATTTGGGCAAATTTTAAGACATGAGGGACGGATTAATTTGTTAGTGGAGGAAACATTCGATAAGAAAGACCATATTGGAAGACAAAGATTAGGATAATTGAAGATGTAGATTATAACGGTGTCGTTATTTATTATTATTAATCAATTACAATGGAGCATATGCCCCGTGTGTATTTTCCCCGCATATCTACCTACCTTTGCATTACATGAATTTTCTCTTTAAACTCTATGAGAGTTTGAGCAAACATGTTCAGCAAATGCCCCAATAACATATTCCTCTCTTTGATTCCCTTAACCACAGATAAAAATTTTCCCAGTCCCTTTTGTCTGAATCAAATGGTAGTGTATCGTCATAGTTGTCTGTTCACTTCCACATATTATTCTTCATTCTTCTCTCAATAGCAATCCACGCAATCATCACCAACATTTCCTCTATATGCTCCAAGAAACCTCTTTTCCCATCTGCTGCTTTCCAGTGACTCCGAATCCAGTTCCTATTATTACTAAATAATATGACATGTTTATGTTTACAAGCATTTTGCTGCAAAACCTTTTTTTTTATGTCTACGTAACAAGCTGACACCTACACACTAGATATCCTGTGCTGTATAGATGTTCATAATCCTCTTTCGTTATACCCTTTTTTATTAAATATTAGGTCACTTGCAGAGAATCTTAAAGTCTGACTGTCAGTCATTGAAACAATCATAATAGATTATTCTTTAGATTTGTATCAGTGTTAGTCGACATTCAAAGAATCTTTCAAGATACTAAATTATGTTACTTTGTATAGTTTTAAAATTTTCAACCGTTTTTGTCATCATTAACCTTTTAAAGTTTGTAAAAATCGTTCAATAAACAACTGGTTCCATGTTTTAAGTAACGTAAGTTTTTTAAAAGAAAGACATATACGTAATAATCGTAATAATAAGTTAGTCAGTGGGTTGAGTAGTAATGGCAATTGCATATTAATAATAACAACAATACTAATAAAAGAAAACACAGTACGTGAATATAAATGGTAACAATTTACTAATCTGTACCTCATATAAGACTTGATAGAATATTAGTTTGAACTAGTTGAGAGAAAATGATAACACTTAATTGGTCTCGTGGCCATTCGAGAGATGTCTTTCAGGACAGTAGGTAAAGAATAGAATCTAAATCATCCATAGGTTCCTTGGAGACACTAATCGTAATAGAATACCGAATTTGGATGGAAGGATTGATATTTGTGATCAAAAATAAACGCTGTATTTCATTTACACTGAATGTCAGCAGCCTTTGAAGAGTAAGTAATAATTTTTCTTAAAGAATATAAGCTTCTCCATTTCTTTAACAGTTACCCTGTTTATTTATCTAACAATTAGTTCTGGAGGAAACTATTTCTCATATTGATGCATTTTTTAGTTCAGTCATTTTGGGCTATGTTGCGCATTAGTCTACGTCTACTTTTACAGCTGACTGTAAACACTAACGCACAACACAGCCGTCATTTTACTAGGTGTATACTGTTTGAACTGATAGTAGAATTTCCATACGAATTGCTGGGTGTTTATCGGCTTCAAACTAGGTTTCATATTCCATACTCCCATACAAACAGAAAAAAGGCACCATGCCCACAACTTATTTTACACACGCCCCCCACTCGACAAGTTGAAGAGCTAAAAGCAAATAAAAAAAAGGTCGCCCATTTGTTCTGGTCTGAGGGAGGGCCCTAACTGATGAATTCGTCAAGGGCCCCCAACTGATTACCCGGGGCCCCAAAATCCTACCCGAAGGAAGGTGCGTAAAGTTCTCTAGATGAATGTTAAGATAACAGCAAATTTAAAAGCTTATAAGACAGACATTCGTATAAAATGAAAGTTAAAATCTACATCCCACCATTTATCTTACTAGATGTAGAAGCTACAATATTTGGTGGTCCGATTTACTAAAACGAAATGGAGAAAGTAGCATTTGGAATATAAGCTTGAAAAGAATAGCGAGAGAAACGTCTCACCGAGTGACACAGTACTGTTTCAGCATGCTGATGAGCACCCACTGACCGCGTCCGTCTAGCCTGTGCATTGGCATTCATAACGGACTCTCCCAGTCAGCTCGCTCACGTTAACACGACGGCGCGTGACTGTGGCGGCACCAGCGGAGAATAGTGCAAGCAGCGACTCAAGCAGCATCGCAGGTAATCAGGAAAATGGCTAAGTTAATACACCAAGCAGATTCGAGAGTACCTTGCTCCCCACAATTATCTGATGTATGCAGAAGATCAGTGTCAACTTGTTTTCCAGCATCTCTAGAGTTAAAACTCGAAGCAGATTCGACAGTATCTTGTATTCATCAGTTCTCTGATATATGCAGTACATCACTGCCAGTATCATTGCTAGTTTCTCTGCACCCTACGAGTAAATTTATATAATCTCTTAGGAACAATCAGAGATTAGAATTCTACCTACTACATTATTTCGTGCTATGTAATATAGAAAAGATATCTCATACATTTAAGTCAATTCCATTTTTATTACTTTGAAATTCCAAGAAAAGAAGGATTTTTGTCAGTTGTCATTACTTATACCGTATATTATTTACAAATGCGTGATGTGTCTGATTGTCTTTCAGATACTTCATATTTTTGCGAGTTAATCTTTCCATTTCCAGGAAGTCTGGTAAAGAAACGAAAAGACATAAAAAATTAAATAAATGCTGCAGTGCGCTTTTTCTGTTTCGGCCGCTGATTGTGATACTCGGAAGGAATTTGTATAAAACTTTAATTACCAGTAAAGTTAATACTGTGTAACGTAATACAAGCAACACGGTTCTTTCAGGGGGAAAATTCTGACCCTCAGCCTTACTGGGAAAAAGGGTGCGGGTTTTCCTGTTTTCACCGCTTCCCGCTAACAAATTCCAGCTGAATTCGGATGTCCTTATTTTTTCCTCTGCTTTAAATGGATTGTACAAATCCTAAATAATTTTTATTATGTAATGACATACACCGTTGTTCTACTACAAAATTTTCTCTCCCTCGCTCCCAAAAACTTAATGGTAAGAAAATCAAGAAAAAATATCCAAGAAAATCCCATTGTATTTTTAAAAATGAAAAAAAAATCTTTCACTTGATTTGAGTATATTACCACCTGTCAGACTCTTCGTGAAAGTTAAAAATGTAAATTCGTTCATAGGTAGCAATGTTTCCTTCCCCTACAGAAAGCCATGGGAACCATAACTGTTGTTCACACAAGTTTTTAAGCATAATGTGTTGCGTCCACTTATATAAAAATAGTTTGGTATTCAGTGGCCTAATGTGCACAGGAAACTTGGTACCCTCTCAGTGTCTGTATCTCAACGAACACGTGAATTGCAAAGTACGTATTTCGTGTTGCTAGGTGTACCTGGGCCGCGCAGGAGGTCCATGGAGGGCGACGCTGCCCAGACACTTGCTACAGCTGATCCTGATTCTAGCTGCGTGGTGCACGGCGCTCTCCAGGATCTCAGACAACAAACACCACTGGAGTGACGTGCTGGCGGGCTCCACCATCGGAACACTCACAGCCGTTCTCACGGTAAGCCTCGAGTCGTCATTCGGTTATATTCTAGTGCAGATATTCTTTTCTGTCTGAATGCTATCTGGCATTGTCTATGAAGTTTATGACATCAGCTACTTAAATATCTCATCCAGAGATACCGAGCGTGGTGGTGTAACGGCTAGCGTTCTGGCCTCGCATTCGGGAGGATGGCGGCTCGAATCCCCGTCCGGGCATCCAGATTTGGGTTTCCATGGTTTCCCCAAATCACTCCAGGTGAATGCCGGGATGCTTCCTTCAAAAGGCCATGGCCGAATTCCATCCCATTCCTTGCCCCCCCCCCCCATCCTTTCCCGTCTCTAAAGACCTAGTTGTTATAGGAGACGTTAAGCAGTTAAAAAAAAAAAAAAAACAGCCAGAGATTGTTCTTTAGCAAAAAACTTAAAAAAATTAGTCAGAAGTTGGATTATTGTTCATCAGAAGGTTTTCCGTATTATAATTCCAATTTCTTAGCGACCAAGTGGAGCGCGATGTTTGTTTATACGGGGTTGCCCAATAATAAAAAAATAACCGCAATGTTTGAAAAAAAAAAGACAAATACAACTGTTCTTCAGGGCAACTATAGTATAACTAAGTGTTCTACATGTCATTGGCTATGGCTTGTTCCATGCGCTGTACCATCCTGTTTCACACTGTTCTCGTTTTGGGCTGTGCAGAACTGTTTCGATGTTTTCAAGTAGAGAGTAAAGGGTAGTGGGACGGATCTGAAGCTCTGTTCTAGCACTATCCCGCACAGAAACGCATCACATAAAGCCAAATCAGGACGGATAAACAGAACAGGATACGGAAAATCTGACCGTCTACTAATTAGTCTATCAGGAAACAGCTGTTGCTGTAGGGATAGATTTCCTCCACCAGCATGGGTGGTTGTGGAAGAAGCTTACAGAAAGAAAAGACAGGCCGGTAGGTCATATTTCGAGACAAGCAGATAATTGAGAACGTTTGTTGTAAGGGTGGAGACAAAGAGCTTAGCACAAGATAGGAAGGGATGGAGGATTGCGTCAAACCATTCGAAAGACTGTCGACAGCAAAAAGAAATAGTGTAGTTCTCCATATCCGGTGAAATGGTAACCTGTTATCAGATATAAAATTATTTTCATATATTCCCGTTCACAGTAATCTAGATTACTGTACTGACCAGCTTGTGGTGTTTGATATCTGTTCTGATTAGTGGTTTGAACTTCCTGTTGTAGCTACATTAACAATGGTTTCAAATTTTCAATGACCAGTTTCTTTGCTTCTGGTACTGGTATTTGTGTCTGTGTAGATGATTAGGGATTTTCTTTGTGTTGTGTGTACGAAGATTAAGGAAGGAGACGGCGAAAACTTTTGTCGACCATTTCAGAGTCACAGTCGTCACGGGACCGCCAAGTTAAATGTCTCAATCCGAATACCGAATCACCTTCATCAGCGAAGCCATCCACCCACAGGAAAGCAGAGTGATTTGTGTCTGAATCCAGCACTTTGATACAAAATCTTATGGCCAGGAGTTGTCATTCACCACCTCTTCTACCCTGCTGGCCAAATCCCGAACGTTTCTTTCATCACTGGAATTTGATCCAACAAATGCCGTGGCTGGTGCTAGACACCATCAAGGAGCGGCCAAGGAATTGGCTATTTACTCTGACGTCTATCAAAATCTTATGCAAAAATCACATGATTTGGTTCAGAAGAACACCGAAAAGACGATATGCCTCTCAGTGTGATGACTGTGGTCTGCATTGTGAGCCTGGTCGCGTTGTTTGGTGGGCGACCTGCCAGCGCTAACCGGACGTTGTGAAGACACACTTCGCATCCGGATACAACGAATGCTGTCATTTAATCTACCTAAGACAGAAACCGTTTCGTGAAGAGATGTGTTTCATAACCGAAATTAGTTAATAATCTTTTCAATAAGGAACGCTGTGTATGTTACTTGACTCTTAAACGGATCTAAAAAAGTAAAGCGAATATATTTACAACAGTTTGCAGCGGATCTCATTCACCAGTATCTATTTGTGACATTTCCGCTTACCAGTCAATTAATATAAAAATAGTTATATTTGCTTTTCTTCTCGCGGTGTCGTATCTAATTGATAACTTCACATTCATTACCAATACGTCCGATTCCAGGCTTAACATCCACGCTGTAAAATTTCCTTAAAAATAAATATCTTAATACTTCAGTTCATCATCAGTGACCCAACCACATGTTCTAAATCTCTCTGGCTTCCTCAATACACTGCAGTGTTTTCGTAAATATCAATTTACATAATGCTTTTGAGCCTGACGTTGTGTTAGGTCTGGAGATTGCAATCAAACAGATAGAAGTCTTGAAGTAAACAGCTGAGAAGGCAGTACTACAAATATCGTTTGAGAAAAATGGATACATTAACGTAGACGCAAAAGATCAGACCTGGACAGTGGAGACTAAGTATGGTAATATTAAAAGAACACAGAAGTTCACAGAGCAGTTAATGAAAAGGCTGCAATTGAAGATATGGCGAGAAAGGTGGAAACAGCTTTCAGAATATGTCAAAAGACATACAAATCAAAATTATTCTCCCGTCAAACGAAATACAAGCACTATAGTACGGCACTGAAGCCAGAATGTTTGTACGCAGCAGAAACACTAGCCAGAAATGAACTGACAGAAATAGAGAAAAAAAAAAGTTTCTAAGGAAGATCTTGGGACCAAAAATTGTCAGGAAATGAATTTAATATCCGTTTGAAACAAGAATTATACAAAAAATTAAAAAAGGTATCAAACACAATTAAGAGAAGGATATTAACTTTCTATGGGAATGGAGCCCGAACTAATGGCAGAATGGCAAAGAAAATACTCAGCTTTCAAAAGAACAGGGAGATTCAAGTTCCATGGGTGAAGGAGGTCATTAGAGGCGGGAAAGGACTTCGACAAGAAACGGGAAGGGTCGGCCATGGCTTTTTTGAAGGAAGCATCCCGACATTCGCCTGGAGTGATTTGGGGAAACCATGGAAAATCCAAATCTGGATGCACGGACGGGGATTCGAAACCACGTCCTCCCGAATGCGAGGCCAGAGCGTTAACCGTTCACCCACCACGCTCGGTCATCTGTGAACAATTCCAGTGTTAATTAACGTAATGTTCCCGGATAACAAACCGAATAAACATGTTAACTTTGTTTGTTACCCGAGAACGTAACATAAATATCCAACATTGAGAAAAACTTTGTTCTTTTAATCGGAAAAAAAATGAAAAATATAAAAAAAATAAAAAAATCAAGTGGGATCAAGTCAGATGAAGGAGATGACCTCCTCTTGCTATATACTTTCAGGGAACTTCTGGCTAAGGTATTCATGGACGTGAAAAAATTAACATAGGTTCCGTCATGTTGAACACACATCGTTGATGAACAAGTTGGATATGTTCCAATTCCTCGGGAAGCATGTCTCTCAGTAATTCAACAATGTTAGTACATTTAAGCGGGATGAAATAAAATGTGAGCCCATTGAATAATCGTTGGTTATTCCTCCCACCAGTTCAGTGCAAATCTGTGTCGTTAGCTCCTTACAATCGCAGCGCGGTGATTGTCTTCGGACCACACATCAGTATTTTGGAAAATGACTCAGGTTTGTAAGTTGCGACTCACGTGTTTACGGTTGATGGTTCCTTATCTTAAATTAATAAATTTGCCCTTGTCCACCATCCCTAAAACTTTGTGTCACCATTATGTAAAAAGCCCGTAATAACGGGTGACCCCAACAAGATTTTCAAACAACAGAAATTTTTATACAACCGTAAGGAGTATTTATGCTGATATTACAAAACTATGTAAGACTTCAATCGCAGAACATGAATCAGATGGTAGGCTACCACTATCTGACAGGGTTTTTTTTTTTTGGTCATCAGTCTTTCGACTGGTTTGACGAAATCCTCCATCCCTTCCAATCTTGCACTAACCTCTTCATCTCTACATACCCCTTACAACTCACGTCCTCAATTATCTTCTTCATATATTCCAATTTCTGTCTTCCTCTACAGTTCTTACCTTCGACTGTTCCCTCCACTAACAAATTAACGAATCCAGCATGTCTCAAAATATGACCTACCAACCTGTCTCTTCTTCCTGTAAGTTTCTTCCACAAACTTCTTTCCTCACCCATTATTTCCAAATCTCGTTCATTTCGTACTTTGTCTGTCCATTTAATTTCCAGCATTCTTCTGTAGCATCACATTTCAAATGCTTCAATTTTCTTTCTTTCTGGTATTCCTAAAGTCCATGTTTCACTACCATAAAGTGCTGTGCACCACACGTACAGTTTTAAATTTCATTTATATTTTAGCTGGGATCATGACAAACCGTGGCGTTTTTTTTTTTTTTTTCTTTTTTTCTTTTTCGTGCGGGGATTCGAGCCCGCTTCCTACCTTATTCAAGTCCCGAGCGTTACCGCTCAACCACCACGTTGTTTGTCGACTGGTTTAATCCAGTGCTCCACCCACTTGAGAGTGGCGGCTGCGTTCAGCGGAGAATTGCGTCTATTCACTTTTTGTCCAACAATCTAAATGAATTAATATATTAAAATTCTTAAATTTAAATAAAAAAATATTGAGAGAATCACATCAGCATTATAAAATCCTTAAAAATTAATCGTATTTGATTTAGTCCGAAGTCGGCAGATACTAAGAAATATAGTGAATAAAATAAGAAAATAGTGTGCGCATTAATAAAGCAACTATCAGGTTGTTAATGTTATATAATGTGGGAAACAGAAGTTATAAAAAATCGTAATACAAATCATTCGAAACAAAGATATATAAAAACTATAAATTGATTTTTTTTATCGAATACTCTACTTCCTCTTGCCACGAAGTAATAGTTATATACGAGATTACTGTATGCCATTTCTTCTGCGGTTACTTATTAAATAATATTATTACATAACTATGCCAATGTAACTATTGTAGATTTTATTTATTTTCTACGATGGATGTCAGAGTTGTTTGTTTTCGTTTCAAATGAAGAAATTATACGTCACGAGAGTAAATTTACTATTCATTTGTCTTACAACGAAACTACGAGGTAATACATATTGGTAGAGAGAATACAATATTCGACCTTTGTAGAATTTAGAACCAGTATTAATAAAAAAAGATCGGCTGCAACGGCACTTGGTTGCTGTATTTTTCTTGTAGTAGCAGCAGACGACGTTAAACTGTTTTGTTTGTTTTGTTTATAAACACAAAGAGCTTTTTCAGCAGTTTGAATTACTTGCAAAAGCGCATCTCGGAAAAACACTGCGGTAATATATGCCTTGGCTGTGGGGTTTTGTACGAGCGTGCATATTGCCGTTAATAAGATAAACGACCCCATTAGAACTCGTTGTGGTAAGCGGCTTTTGCGCAAAAGCGAGTTTCGTTAGCTGAAAAGGAACGTACGTAAAAGGGCATAACGACCTGCTTTCCATATAAGATTAATTGCATTTCTAATCGGTTTTAAATCATCATGGCAACTGTTTACAAATTTTGTTCAAACATAGATAGATCAACTTTGGCTAGGGAATACTAAATTATAAGAGTTGCCGCAAGATTCTACATGTGATATTGCGTAACCTTTTTTTTTTTTTCTTATTGCTTTACGCCTCGTCGACGGCTAAGGTCATTAGAGGCGGGATGGGACTGGGGACCAGGAACGGGAAGGAATTCGGCCATGGCCTCTTTGAAGGAAGCGCCCCACCATTCGCCTGGAGTGATTTGGGGAAACCATGGAAAATCCAAATCTGGATGCCCGGACGGGGATTCGAACCCACGACCTCCCGCATGCAAGACCAGAACGTTAACCGTTCACCCACCACACTCGGTATTGCGAAACCACCTTCCAGAAATTTTTAAATAGTTTTGAAAGGTAATTATACAGACTAAAAAGCAGAATACCATGTGTATTATGAGAACCTAAATATTGCTTTCAACAATCAAACTTCATGTAGATATCGAGATCTAATGCAATACAATTACGGTTACGATTTTCGACTAGTGAATAGAATAATAAACGCGTTAAACTGGAATACGAATCAATTGTTAAAAAAGTAAAGATATTTTGTTTGCATCCACCACAAGTGTTTCTCATATTTCACATATATTAAGGTTCCATAGCAAACATCACATCATGTTACAAAAAACTAGGTAGAAATACTACATATGAAGTAAATGGATTTTATTGGTTACTTTAAACATCCATACAATTTTTTCTTTAATTTTTTATGCGTTTGAATTTATATCAAATTCATAAACAATTTTGTGGGTAACATTTCTACTCGATTATTTAATGAGACGCAAAAGATGTAGTTTATAAGAAGCACAATTATAATTTTAATATTTAACAAATAATACAACGTATAAATATGTGAAAAATGAACGATTTGAAAAATATGCTCCAAGCTGCATACGAAAATCTGGAAATTCACTTTAATACAACGATGTTACGGATATCTGTTGAAGCTTCTGTGAAAAATTCATATTTTTAAAAGAAAGCTCCTGTTGAAGATGAGCAGTGAGCGATTGTTTTCTACTATACACTATTTCATGTGATTGTCAGGTGTTTTCTAAAATAATATTAACTAAGGGTCTAAAACATCGACTATCTTTATTTTGCAGACGATCTGGCATTACTAGTGGAAAAGCAACAGCTCAAAAAAAAAAAAAAAAAAAAAAAAAAAAAAAAAAAAAAAAAAATATATAAAATTTGCATGAGATTGCAGAGAAATGAGGTTAGTTAAGCGAACAGAGCAAGAGCTAGAAAGATGTAGCATGTAGACTAACACAAAACAGATACGACAAGAAAGTGATCTACAAATCAAAGATTAGAAATTAAATAACAGTTGTCAACACAGAGGCAATATTCAGATCAGAATGCCTGCTATTGAATAACAAAATGGAGATTGAGGAGTTAGAGCAAAAAGGGAAATCTTGTGACCAATAAAGGGAAAATATGGTACTTAGTGGAAGAAGAAAAATGAAGATCTATATAGTGTACAGAGAAAATTACGGACACAGTGCACAAGAGAAGGCTGAAATTTTATGGACATCTTATGACAATGAGTGAGAGTAGTTTGACAAAAAGAATTTTCGACTACATCACTAAATTAAAGGCGACAACAAAATTGGTAGAGAGAACTAGAAAAAAATTGGGGTAAGTTGGAATCCACCGAGACAAAATAAAGAATGTAACGACATTTGAAACTAAAATTGCTAAATTCAAGGTGTTCCAGGAACAATGTATAAAGCCCAAGACCACCTGGTTTAAAGAAAGGAGGAGGAACCTCAGTGAAAGAAGGAAAAAATTCTGGGAGAAGAAAAGGCGAACAGTAAACCAGTATAAATAACAAAGTTTTTACTGTTTTCGCATTTGCTACCGTCACTAAAAGTACCTAAGCCTTTTTAGAGTGATGTGCTGCGACTGCGTCCTTTGACTCCACCGATTCCTTTAATGTTTTCTGCCTGAACCAAAAACCTTCCGTATTGGTACCCTTTGTGTATTTGTAGTCTTGCTTTGAACTGTTAATATGAAGGCGCCAAAAGTTAGTTGGTGAACGGAAAGTGAGACAGGCAATGGAGATTTGTAAATAACCAAGTAAGCTGTAGTTTATGCGAAGCTTGAATATGTGCACTGATTATACGTACAGTATCAAAGGCAGCACAAATAACATGTTTGCAGCGTTGTGAAATATCATTGAAAACCTACTCACTTTTAATTTAATTGCGATGGAGAGTATGCTGCGGTGGAAATTTCGCTAAAACACCCATTTTACACCTTTCCTGTACCCGCCTACATTGGCCCTCTCCAAATTTCAACTTTAAATTCTTTCAGTGTTTTTGGTCAATTATTCGTAATCACTCTTAGTAATTAATTATAATCCCTTATCCATACCCTTATACCTGAAATCGAGTAGGCCTACCAGCTTGTGGTCATGGTCATCTTTTCCCTTCCATTAACCACTCCTAATTCTTCAACCAATATCTTTCCACGACTCATCACCAATAAACGCCTTGAGCACACCCATGACACTATTCACCCTCCTTTTGTCTTCCAGTGAAACCAGCTCCTTTATCATTTTATTGCTGATTTTGTTCAGCGGTGATTTCATGAGACAAATCTAGCAGCCCTTCTTTGCATCCCCTCCTAATCCTGTATTTGATACGCAAAAATGTGGCTCCCATACAACATCAACATATTCAAGCAGTGGTCTAGCCAAAGTTTGTACCCCAACTCCCTTACTTTTCTGGTACATCCTGTCATCAGTCTCTCCAACAAGTGCAGGATTTCGAAACCGTTTCCCACTACCTGCCTAGTGCGTCCTGCCCAATTGAGTTTGTTGTCAAATGTTATGCAAGGTATTTACATTTCAAGTCTTCGACAAGCAATTCTTTCCCCACCTCATAATAGACCTTTAACTTGTTTTATCTGTGTACCTAATAAGCTAACCCACCGAGCGTGGTGGGTGAATGGCTAACGTTCTGGCCTCGCATTCGGGAGGACGCCGGTTCGAATCCCCGTCCGGGCATCCAAATTTGGATTTTCCATGGTTTCCCCAGATCACTCCAGGCGAATGCCGGGATGCTTCCTTCAAAAAGGCCATGTCCGAATTCCTTCCCGTTCCTTGTCCCCAGTCCCATCCCGCCTCTGATGACCACGCTGTCGACGAGGCGTAAAGCCCAAGCAAAAAAAAAAAAAAAAGCTAACTCTTCTCTGCATTTATCTTCATCCCGTGTTGACCTGCCTTACTAGATATCCTGTGCAGATCACCCTGCAGCTGTTCACACTTTTCTATCGTTTTGATCCTGTTATATATAATTTTGTCTTCTGCAAACAACCTAGCATTCATTAGAATAACGATAGCAATGGTTGCAACTCAATGCCTTATACTTTTTTTAAAAAACTGCATTTCCTGCCCTACCTATCCTGCATTTATTGCCTGTATACTATGATTAACAGTTGAAAACAGAACAGTAAGCTCTCTATGCAGTTTTATCAAGGGTTTACATTTATATCGAGCGTACCCCTGAAGATGTACCAAGGCATGGATTGAAATGTGGTGGAATTGAAAGAGCCAAAGAACTTTGCATATAGCTCCGTGATGTTGTTGGTAGTTTTAGCAGCTTATGTCTCGCAATGTACACTGCATCTCCTCCTATACCGAATGGTGCTCTAATTTTGTCTCGAAGATTACACTCTATGCTTCAGCGATAAAAATAATCTACAGAATGTTGTAAGGAGTTTACGTCTGTTTATAAAATGTTATGTTCAATATCGTGTTTCATAATTTCGCAATAACATCGTCTTCTATTGCCGAGAAAAATCAATTCAAATCGGAAACACCTTAACGTCTTTCACGTTTTGCATTGTCTGACTGACTTTCTTGTTACTGCACCCAGTTATGGAAACGTTGCCGCTTTGGGTAAGGCTCGGTGGTCGGCCCCGGAATGTTAAGTACTGTGGGAAGGTCGAGGCGCGGTACTATGGCCTTGGCCGACAACCCAACACAACGCTGCCCCTCCTGTCTTCCCATTTCCACCAAAATCAAATATATCAACCATCATTCACCGTTTTTTTCAGTATTTTTAGGAACTAGTGATATTAAATTCTGTACCTATTAGTTTACGCGGATTTTGCAAATGTCAATGATGATGAACGGCAAGACCAAAAACATTACCAGTTTCTGTCGCCAAAATATCTCATGTGGTACAGTGAGTTAAACGAGATTTATATTTCACTTGGACATTGTGTTATGATAAATAACATTAACACCCGTTTGTCTTATGCTTAAGAGTTGTAGAATCGAAAACATTAAATTTTACCATATTCTATGGCACTGTAGGATTTGAAAGGGTTACATTTCTTGAACTTTATTAATCTCATTACGCTACTTTCCGTTTTCACTATCTTTAAACAACTGATTTAATAGATACTTCGCACTATAACATTCCTTCCCTGAAATTGTTTTGCGATGCTTCTCTGTTACGATTTGTCTGTATCTTTTCAAACATCGGATATAGAATCACAGATGAGGCCTATGAGATTCTTATTTTTTTTTTATTTTCTCTGTCATTTTATTACATTTACAAAATATACAGAATTTTAATGAGACATTTGATGACTTCATCAGGCAAATCGAAGCTGTCTGGTGATCGATGACCATAACGTCCTAATAAGTAAAACAACTTGAGGGAAACATTATGGATTAGTTTATGATTTTGCATCTTTTTTTCTAGCCTGAGCTTGAATGTGTACAGGCCAAAAATCAGTGACTTTAGAAACTTTATTCTAGCTTTTCTGTATTTCATCACACCCTCTCTCGATAATATTAATGAATACATATATATATTTTAAATAGTCCAGTCCTGTTTATCTTTCTCCTCGCTTCACTCCACACCTCCTGTTTTCGGTTTTTGCTCTCACATTTCGTTCGATCTGTGTTTCTTAATACTAAAATAACCAGTTCTTTTTTCATCTTATTTCACTACAGCTTATGTTTCAGGTTAGTAAAAATTGTAATACCTCACAAATATATATATATATATATATATATATATATATATATATATATATACATTTTGTGACTTTCTTTCACATGTTCTCGATAACTGTGCTCTTTTTTCTGCTAAATGGTTCCAAGTGCTACATACATCCTCATTTTTCATTTTTGAAGTCATATAATATGTATTATGGAATATTTCTACCTGAACTTTCTCTCTCTCTCTCTCTCTCTCTTTCTTTACCGAGCCTGGTATGTGAGCGGTAACGCTTGGGCCTGGAATTCCGGGTTCGAATCCCCTTCCAGCCATCCGATTTCAGTTTTCCATGGTTTCCCGAAACCAAATTCCGAGGTCCTTCCATCAAAAGGACATGGTCGAATATCTTCCCGTTCTTTGTCCCCTCTCCGTTCGCTCCTCGACTAGGTGTAAAGCTACAGGCAAAAAGAATTTTCTCCTTTACTTCCGATAAGCGGCAATTCAAAATATAAAAATGGGATAATAGTGCATATTCTTAACTTCACAAGCTGTCTCTGTCCTCACTATATGTTTACGTGTGTGTTTCAGTCGATCTACGTGCATCCTGCACGGCGGAGAGGCATCAAAGACGTCTTCCCGACGACGCTACAGTCTGAGTACGACCACGTCAACAGCGGCGGTGGACATCCTGCGTGAGACCTACCAACTGGACCACGTGACGTCATCACCACAGTGCTACGCTGTTTCTGTAACATTTGTGTTAAAAAAAAACCTCGGTGGTTGCGTTACGCCAATCATTCTTAGCAAGCTCATCAGAGTTTATAAATGTGAAGGATTCACAGAAAGCCGGAAGTCCTCAACAACATTTCTTCCAAGATTGTACAAGGTCATATCTGTGTCAAAGTGTATCGTGTTGTTAACATTGACAAGTCAGAAGCACTGTTGCAGCTTCAAACTCGTATCTTGTTGAAGCAGCATCTCGCTTAGTAGCCGGGGACATACTAGTATGCTGACTGGCGAATTATCCTCACCTTGCAGTTTGCTGCCTTCTTGTGAAAACATGCGAGATTATTTAAGGCTGAGGTGTTGAGCTTTCAAAACCTCAAGCTATGAAGAAATGAAGTTTGAGGCAGAAATCCACCGAAAAATTGGTTAAAGTCTAATTTAGAAAGTTAAGAAATCAAACCAGGACTAATTCCAACCTGCAAATTTTTAATGATATTTGGTGAAGATAACACGTACAATTCACAATCTAATAAGTGTTATTGTTCAAAAGGCAGAGTTCCTACTCTATAATTATAATTATATATAATATATCTATAGTTATAATTTGCGTGGATTAAAAGCAAGATGCATTAAATATTTATTTACTTACAATAAGAAGCTAAGTTCATTGTTAATAGTCATAGGCAAAATTACTATTTTTCATCATCTCAGTATTGTACATATAACTCCTGATAGTGTTACAACAGAGATATTAAATCATACATTACTCATTCTTGTTGCTTTCCATATGGTTGTGCTTCTCTTATCCTTGAGTCTGCAATGATAAACACCTGTCATAGCTCCGCTACTTACATATGCTGCTTTATAAAACAACTAGATTCTCACTAAAGAAGCTCTCGATCACTTTTCCTTAGAATTGAACAAATATCATCATTAATTTACTAACAATTGGTACCAGTAACGTTATGAATCAACATTAAGCAACATCAGGGATAAAACCAATGAAAATTAGAGAATAAAAACATAATAAATCTTCATAATTATGTATATACGTTCTTAATTTTCATCAATAATTTAGTGTCATTGAAAGGAATTTGGTTTAAGCCGGCACTATTCACATGATGTATTATATTTCGATACATTCAATCGTGGTAAGCATTTAGACTACGAGACGTTTGAAGTGGAGCGATGAAGAGTAGATCGCAGCCCATCTGCTGTATATTTTGTCCAGCCAGTTGCACAGCTGAGGACTTGGTTCAGGCGAAACGAATTGCACTTTAGCTGGCCTAATTTTTATCTGTTATAGTTTGAGTTTTGACCTGTTCCTATTTGTTATTATTTGTCTTTCAGTGTTTGTGAACTTGTTAAAAGATTTTGAGACGATAGATAAATAGGAAGAATAGTAATAAAACTTATTTAGTCTCGAGAAGAAGTATATCCAGCTGACGTCAATTTTAACAGCTAAAAGTAATTGATGTTTTGCAGTAGGTATGAAAAGTAGTTCATGGAAGGGAAAAGATGACCATGACCACAAGCTGGCACTTGATTTCAGGCACAAGGGTGTGGGAAGATTTTCTTTTTTTGGTAAGTGTGTCAGGGATTGGAATGAGTTACCAAGGGGAATGATGAATAACTTACTGAAAACGTTAAAAGAATTTAAAGTTAAAATTTGTAGAGGTCAAATGTAGGTGGGTGCAGGATAGGGGGAAATTGGGTGTGTAGGGAAATTGCCACTGGAGCCTGTGCTCCATTGCAATTAAATTAAATTAAATTTGACAACAATTCAGGCGGGAACCATAATAAGAATTAAGTAATATGCAGGGTATTTATATTAAACTTGGCTCTTCAATATTTATGTATAAAATTTCAGTGACGTATATCTCAAACACAGGATGTGTTGTGTAGAGACTTGCTAATGATTTCAGTACCACTGAATTGTTTACTTTGTGACATTGCCAGCTCTTACCCGTTACTTCATGCACGTGGGTTATTAATGCAAGGGCCGCTGTCTTGAACAGATGATTTGGGGAGGGCCTGAGTCTTCAAACTTAATTAAAGAACCATCTCCATCTTCAAGAAAACAGTTAGTTGAGTGCAGTTTAAATTTTTTAGGGGCGGAGCAGAAAGCAAATACTGTTAACAAAACTCTTTTATAAACAATGCTTCCACTATTTCTCCCGGGAACAAACAAACGAAGATTTTCAGGTTGCCAGCGTGAGAGGAAACAACGTACAACTGGCGATGAGAGAGACATTTGGTTTTGAGGTCAACGATTGCGGCAGGTAGTGTCTGTCTGTACGATTTTGTTATCGTCGTATTAAAGCAGGCGATCTCAGAAGACTGCATTCTATTAAGACGAAAATTATTAGGAATAAAGACTGTAGGATCTGCCTGTACCGAACACATCAGAATTTGTGCTTCGTCTGCTAAATTCCGATGCACAATTTTGTAGAAGTTACTAAAAATCACTATCGTAACTCGCTTTTTAAATATGATTTAATGCCCTGGGAGAACGGCCCCGTCACGGCGAGTATTTAGGCTACCGCGATCAACCACAGTGTATATAGACCACCTCGTTTCCATCAGCGATGAAGTCAGGTTCTTTTCACAAGTTACTCGTGCGGACTATTTAACTTTCTTATTTGTCGTTAGGAATAATTTTTCGCCAGTGAGGAAAAAAAAAAAACTACGTCTAGCTCTATGAACATCAATAGATATAGCTGTTAATTCCGTCTTCTTTTTACAGTAATCTTTATCTGCGGCTGCGTGGGATTGGTCACTTTTGTTCCGAGTTCTCAAAATTAAATACCTACCTCTGGCTCGCTAATCCCCTCATCGAGATCCTGCTATTACGGCTCACCGCATCAGACACCACAGAGTAATTTGCATACTTCTGTACGTTGCAACTTGTATAGTATTTTGCAGTTGATTATTTCAATCTTTTCTGTAAGAAAAGAGTATTTTCAAATGCTAGAAAATAATTTTTTTTACTATACCGCAGAAGTACTTCAGAAATAAAGTCTGTTAAACGTTATGCAACTGACTGACATAAATTCCAGCCGTGTTTTTAAGTAGTATGTAAGAGCTTCCAGGAATATATGTCACGAAAAAGTAAGTAGACGAAAAGTCTACATACCTTTTCGGGTTGCTGTATTTCTCCTATTTGAATAAAATATATACCATTTTTTTATTATTATTATTATCTTTTTTTTTTTTTTGCTTTAGACCTCGTCGAGGTCATGAGCGGTGGGATGGGATTTAATCATGGAACGGGAAGGAATTTGGCCATGGCCTTTTGAGGGAAGCATCCCGGCATTCGCCTGGAGTGATTTGTGGAAACCATGGAAAACCCAGATCTGTGTACACGGACGGTGATTCGAACCGGCGTCCTCCCGAATGCGAATCCAGAGCGTCAAATGTTTGCTATTGTGACAGTATTTACAGTATTTCTGTGACTATGAAGGAAGGGTAACGGATTAAAAAACGTTATGTTAGTACTAATGTCTGTAGCCTTATATCCGTGGGATGCAGATACAGGTGTTTGTAGTAGCTGTTATCGTCCCATGTACCAGGCACCCACTGGTTTCCTGCTACTATAATAGTTGGCAGGTATTGTCTACAGGGAACACGACCTACGCTTAGATGTTAATCAACATATGAACACAAAAGAATGGCAATGATGCCCACACACAACGTAGCTAACAATAAAATATATGAGTGAAGTATCTATTGCATCGTGATTATTAGGGTTGTATTGCAGTAAGTGCTTCTGATAACCGAGAATTCTTGTACGAAAATCAGACTTTCATCTGCGCAATAAGGCTTCAAATCAGTTCTGAATATTTTACTGACAAAGAGTACTATAAGAAAGAATCCACTCCGTTTGTTAGCAGTTTTAGTATTATACTTGACAGAATAAAATGAGGAGCAGATATCAAATTTCTGTAGACGTATAATGTTAAAAAATCACACTGGATTCTTTTATATTTGATATATCAACAAAAACACAGTGAATGGTAGCCAACTATATGTGTTAGTTTGCAATTAAAATTTACTTAGCAGAAAGAGTAAATTCGTAGAGAGGATATCCCAAACGAATTAAAAACATTTCTTATATACATAAGCACATAAAAATGCAGGATTAATTACAGCTTACTCAATGTAAATTTTGCAAAGCTAAAATTCTAATTAAAATAAAATATTTTTTCGGGTACAATACGGCGGCAACATTTCTATTCACTAAAACTTCTCAATCTTTAAAAATCTTATTTCTTGTTTAAAAATAAATTACTCTAACGAAAAGTAAAATGATTAAATAAAAAACAATTTATAGGTGCAAAAAACGCTCTACTATTATTATTACTCCGCGATTCACTAAAAGTGTGTGGCGGAGGGTGTATTGCACCTATTCGAAAGGGTGATAGTCTGAAAGGGATATACAAGATATGGCAGGAGGCACCCATGGACTATTGTGAGGAACCATCCCAGCATTCGCATGGAGTGATCTGGGGAAACCATGGAAAACCCAGATCAGGATGGCTGGAGCGCTTTAGTGAAAGCTACTCCTGTCGGATTTTAAGTTTACTCGCCCGGTAAATCCTTTCTATTCCATTCCCTAATCGCTCTTGGGAAAAATGAGTACAGAAATGAATCGGTTCTGGACCTGATTTCTCTTATCTTATTTTCGCGGTCATTCCGAGATATGAATGTTGCTGGTAGCAATACTTCCTGGCTGTCATTCCGAAACACGTCAGTCGTGAATTTTTCAATTAGCTTCTGTCGAGAGCAAAGCCTTCGATGTTCCAGGTCTTCCCAACCTAGCTCCTTCAACATTGCACTTACTCTTTCCCTCCAACTATGTATACCTGTCACGAATCGGGCGGCTCTTCTTTGGACTTTCTCTAACGCCTCGACGAAGAGAGTAACAAAATTTTTGTCAAAACTCTGAGTCTGTAACGTACAACTTTGTGCAGACTTGCTCTGTGCTTCCAGTGTGGGGTAAAACACAGAGTTTTGCTAACGGTATCTGGAAAATTTTGTAACTTTTCCTTCATATCTCAAGGAACGCATGACTGGATTACATATCTACATTGAGACAAATTATTCTTGTAGTATTCTTTTTAAAAATATGGTTATGAGAATGAAGGAGGTGACGAAAACGAACCAGTGTTAAGCTTCTAGATGTAGCTTTTTCAGCAACATATATACCAGCAGTTGTTCGCATTAGCTAATGTTACTGATTTTAAAAGTAGGAAACTTTGGGTAACTGTTCCAGTCATGGAGATAACAGAGATTTAGTAATTAATTATACAATTTTATCGCAGTGGAGCGCACTTCCCCACACACCTATTTACCCACTTTCTTGTAACCGCCTGCTTTTGCCCTCTACGAATTTTAATTTTAAATTCTTTTAGCATGATTGATTTATCCTAATCACTGATTCCGCTATTTAAGAAAGAAAATTTTCCAACACCTTTATGCCTGAAATCGAGTGCCTGCTTGTAGTCATAGTCGTCTTTTCCCTTTCATGTACCACCATTAATTCTTCCACCAGTATGTTTCCACACCTCACCATCAATATACGCCTTGATACGCATCGTGCGTTGATTTAATATTTTTGTCAAGCTGTTTTGTCGTTTGTTGGTATAAGACTACCAGCGTAGCAGTTCGAGATAAGATAACTGTACCACTAGGAAAAACAGTTGTTAGCGTTACCGACTGTTAAAATCAGCATCACCGAACTGAGTAAAAAGAAGTCGAATAAAACTAAAAAGTAAGCTCTCGTTTTTACTGTATACCGAAGAGTGGCATGACTGCAATAATGCTTATTCTCAGAGTAACAATGGATGGAAGAGCGTGTTTAATACATTCTACTCTAATAGTGGTAAGTCATCAACGTCGTTATAACTGCCTATTTAGGCTTTATATGGGAATTTTGCGGCTGGTTTTTCTGCAGTCGCTAAAGCACCCTCTTACTGAAACATAATTTTTCGTAATTGTCTCCGTGAATGTTGAGACATGCCGGATGAATGATTGTATTTGTGGCTTACAGTTAGCATTTGTTTATTTGCTGATGATAGGAGAATGTAAACTGCTACAGGGAACAGGACAGCTGGGGAAGTCAATATGAAATGAAGATAAATGTAAAGAACGGATAGCTAATCAGATACACATATAAATCAATATAAGTTCCTTTTGACTGTAGGCTAGAGGAGGTCTGGTGGGCCAGCGGATAAGACGTCTGACTCATGATGGAAATGTCCCCGGTTCGAATCCCTGTCTCGGAGGGGAGTTCGAGGACCCTTAACGCGACCCTCACAGAATGGTTCCGTGGTTTTGTTTCCACGTTAATTATAAGGTAGAATCACCGGATTAGGTTAAATACTGGCCGTCCTACCTCTACGTAGGGTTGAGGCCTAGCTTACGCAAGTGTAAATATTTTTGCATAACATTGGGCAGGTGGGTAAGGACAAAAGTTATATATATCATTCGACAGAGAAATTCGTGGATCGGATAACAAACAGCCTTTCTTAACAATTTTTAAGGTCCATTTTTATTTAACGGAACTTTTTTAAACTGAATTGGAAGAAAATTACCCTAAACCGAGTAATGAATTAGATATATAAATAATTTGTTATTAAACACTTAGCACGAGAAAGTAACTGGCACTTGATTGTTTTTTCCAAGTTAACTCTGCAGTTACTTGATCCTCGCTACATGTTAATCTGACAATGATCCTACCAGGATGTTCAATAGATGAAAACTACTATGAGCTAAAGATTACTCCTTTCACTTCAACTCTTGCTGCCTTTACTTTAAGGACAAACACGGGGAGAATTGCTGTTCAGTGGTGTTTGCAATCTGTGTAAACAGTTACGTAAGGTGGCAGTAGAGTAGGCGACAGGTGTGAGGCCTTGAGTCCTGCATGAAGGGGCGTCGTCCTTGGAAAATGGAACATCAATCACTGTCCCGACCGAGAGGAAAGTCCACCAGAGACGCTTTAAATGCCAACAGCAACGAGCCTCGTGCTGCGCACTGTCGCACATGAGCGACAGGAACCTTACGTGGAAAACATTGGGTCCCTTTATTCCGATTGCTCGAACTTTATCTGCATTAATCGTTCTAAATTCCAATTCAATCTAGTCTTTTCCTTAAGTCTGTGTTAGAAAATTGAGTACGAAAGTTAAATTGCTACAATTTTAATTTTTTAAATTAATGTTAGTTAGGCCAGTAACTGTTATGATACTTTCAGAAGAAATTGAAGTTTTCGTCATATGACCCTAGGCAGCATACGTTACATGTTGTATGGGCACGAATTGTCTTCCACTAAAAGTAAGTAAACCGATTAATGGTTAGAGACTATCCGACTGAACGAAATCATTATGCGCTGGTATCCCTGAATGAAAAAGGCGACATGTCAAGAATAAAATTAACTGGAGATGATATTCATCCTGAGTGAGTGTCATTTGTGGATAGTTTTCAATACTTGGTTCGAACAATCTTCTTTGATTAGGGCTTTAGGCTCGTCAGCGATGTGGTCATGAGCGCTAGGAGAAGAGGTATGCAAGAAATGAGAAGGAATTGGTCTTTGGAGGAACCACCACTCAATTCACCCGAATGATTTCGAAAACCGTAGTATGCCAAGCCCAGCGTTAATCGCTTAACCACCTAATTCGGTTTCAAACAAAAATCCAAGTTGATTTCAAACTATCATATCGACACTGTCAAAGCCACGTTTCGCCAAACTCCGCGGTAACGGTCTGGCCTCGCATTCGGGAGGGGGCGGGTTCAAATTCCCGTCTGGGCATCCAAATTTGAGTTTTAAGTGGCTTCCCCAAATCATTCCAGGTGAATGCCGGGATACTTTCTCTACAAAGGCCATGGCCGAATTCCTTCCTGTTCCTTGCTCCTTGCCCCCTCCCCCCCCCAATCATTTCCCGCCTCTAATTTACAGAAATAAGATATTGACGTGGACGAGGTGGAAAGCTTAACCCCCTCAACTGTTGGTGGGTACTCCCACCACGCTTATGAAAAAAGACAGGTACGTACTTGTCATAAATTTACAAAAAATTTCAGGGACATATATTGATCGTGGGTGGTGACTTTAACCTACCGTCGGTTAGGTGGGACACATACACTTTCAGGTTGGGTGGAAGAGATAGGTTAATAACCGAAACGTTCCTAGAATCATTTGCAGAAAGATCTCTTGAACAGATGGTCGAAGAGCCAACGCGGTGCGACAAAGATTCCTCGTCCATTCTGGATCTTTTTTTTAGCAATCCTGATATTGTAGATAAAGTTTGTATAGAAGACGGTATAAGTGATCACAAGGCGGTTGTGGTAACGTTAAACTCTAGTCTGAGTCTGAAGCATGACAAAGAGAAACTCGTGTTTTGCTTCGATAAGGCAAACGATGCGGGTATGGTTGATCACTTTGCGAAGAATTTTGAAACGTACACGCTAAATACAAATGTTGAGGAACTTTGGTTTAATTTAAAAGAACTAATATGGACCGGTTTAAACCAGTTTGTTCCTAAGAAGTGTATTAAGGTCAGTAATAACTTCCCTTGGTTCAATAGGGAAGTGAAACGTTTGCTCAGGAGGCAAAGGCGTTTACATGCCGCGGTGAAAAAATCGGGGGACTCATCTAATCGTGCTAAATTAGTCCAGTTGCGTGCGGAAGTGCGTAAGGCAATGCGCGATGCGTTTAAAGAATTCCAAGCCAGGAATTTATCCGAAGATCTGAATTACTAATCAAAAAAGGTTCTGGTCGTATATCAAAGTAATAAGAGGCTCTGGTAAGGTTATGCCGTCCGCTGATTAAGGAAAAATGGTGAATTATCAGAAAACAAGCGTAGAGAAGCAGAAATTTTGAATGATATATTTAAAAAAGCTTTCACGATAGAAAACTCAGAGGAGATTCCGAGATTTAACAATCGTACGACAAAATTATGAATGATCTCGTTCTTGATGTCGAGGGAATAACTAAAACTGCTTATGAATGTAAAAACCAATAAGGCTCCCGGACAGACGGTATTCCTACAAGATTCTACTCATAGGTACGCAAAGGAAATTGCACCGTATTTGATGAAATTATATACCGTACTCTCTTCGATCAAGGAAAAATACCAGCCGAATGGAAGACCGCTATCGTAAGTCCAGTGTTTAAAAAATGGGAATGTTAATGATCCTCAGAATTATAGGCCGATCTCGTTAACTTCATATTTTGCAGGATTTAGAACATAATCATCTATTCAAATGTCATGCGGTTCTTGGATGAAGGTGAGGCTTTTAAACCCAAATCAACATGGATTCAGAAAAGGCCGATGCTGCGAAACACAACTTGCACTTCTAATTCACGACTTGTGCCGAATTATAGATGACAATTCCCAGGTTGATTTAGGTTCTATTAGACTTTAAAAAAAGCTTTCGACACTGTGCCTCACACTAGGTTACTTAGGAAACTTCGTGGTTACGGCATATCTAGACAATATGCGACTGGGTTGCAGACTTCTGAAGGGCAGAACACAGTGTGTAGTTCTCGACGGTGAGCGTTTCATCACTTACTGAGTGGGGTCTGGAGTTCCCCAGGGAAGCGTGTTAGGGCCTCTGTTGTTTCTCATATACATTAATGATCTATGCGACATAATAGGGGGGATGAAAAGATTATTTGCCGATGATGCTATTATTTATCGCGAAATCAAAACCCAGGACGACTGCGCTTTGTTACAAGACGATATTATGAAATAATTGCGTGGTGTAAAGATTGGCAGTTGGAGTTAAACGCTAAAAAGTGCCAAGTCATGCGTGTAAGTAAAAAGGTGACACCAGTTAACTATGAATATACAATTAATGGCACTGTCCTTAGAACGGTAGATTCCGCTAAATACCTAGGGGTAACAATTCGTAATAATTTGTCGTGGAATGAGCATATCGAGAATGTAATGGGAAAGCAAATCGTATGCTCCGATTTCTAGGTCGTAATTTAAATCAATGCACTCAGGAAGTTAAATCGATTGTATACAAGTCACTAGTACGTCCTCACTTAGAGTATGTTTGTTCTGTATGGGGTCCCCATCAAAAGGGTTAATGGAGGCTTTAGAGAAGGTCCAAAGAAGAGCCGCCCGATTCGTGACAGGTATATGTATAGTTGGAGGGAAAAGCGTAAGTGCGATGTTGAAGGAGTTAGGTTGGGAAGACCTGGAACACCGAAGGCGTTGCTCTCGACGGAAGCTAATTGAAAAATTCACGACAGACGTATTTCGGATGACAGTAAGCAAATATTGCTACCAGCAACATTCATATCTCGAATGACCGCGAAAATAAGATAAGAGAAATCAGGCCAGAAACCGATTCATTTCTGTACTCATTTTTCCTCACGAGCGATTAGGGAATGGAATAGAAAGGATTTACCGGGCGAGTAAACTTAAAATCCGACAGGAGTAGCTTTCGATAAAGCACTCCAGCCATCCTGATCTGGGTTTTCCATGGTTTCCCAGATCACTCCACGCGAATGCGGGGATGGTTCCTCACAATAGCCCATGGGCGCCTCCTGCCATATCCCTTATATCCCTTCCAAACCATAACCCTTTCGGATAGGTGCAATGCACCCTCCGCCACACACTTTTAGTGAATCGCGGAGTAATAATAATAATGATAATAAAAAGTATCACGAATAATTACAAACCCTGCTTCAGTCTCGTTGCTGCTTGGTGACGGAAAATTATGAGACCTTGTTTTGAGCAAAGTCTACAGATACTTCACTTTGTGGAAAACAATTGTTTCTCTCCGTGTTATGAATTGTCGATTTAAAAAAAAAAAAAAAAAAAATAGGCCAATATGCATACCACAATTTTTACTAAACTGAGTATTGTATTGCTCTATGGTTTACTGTAAGACTTTACACACTCGAAGACAAAATCTTGGTTTTTGTGTAACGGCATATTATGGTAAAGCTACAGAAAATAACATATTACATGTCATCTATATGTGTAGACGTTTCACTATCTAATGTACTAAAACGTTGCAATGCTTATGGTTAAGTCGCCACGTTTTGTTTAATCAAGTACTAATAACACCAAGAGAAACCAATGTTTTTGAGAAAGTGAATACAAACTGTAGAATGTAGACGTGGCTCAAAACAAATTCTGATAACTTTTAATCACTTAGAAATACCTAGATTTTGCCCGATTCTTTAAAAAAATGAGATATCATATTTGTAAAGTATTCGAGCAAATATCAACCTTTTCATTACGAACTAATTGCTAAAATCTATTAAGCATAACAACCAATTACACTGAAGTCAATATGAGTTAATCTAACGAAATGTCTCTTCTTTAAGTCCCTTAACTCTACCGATATACGTCTTTGTCAAACTCCAAAGCCACAATTGAAAATTCCAACTTTCCAACACTATAGCGAGTAGCTTCTTTGCAGCAATAGAGTTTCTCCGTTTTCTTTTGTGTGTTTTTTTAATGCAGTTTTTAAGAATCAAGAACTAACTGCGTATTTGTAAAATACCCATTTGTAACCAACACCAAGCCCAACGATAAACGCTAGGGGTTGAATTTAGGGAAAACGGGTGTTCGATTCCCATTATGACCATCCTAATTTTGGTTTTCCATGATTTCCCGATATCAATCCAGGCAACCGCTGGGGAAGGACCTTTAAAAACCGTAGCTGAATCGACAGGTTCTCTTTTTGTACCGAGCGTTGTGGGTGAGCAGTAACGCACGGAGGAGGCGGGTTCAAATATCCGTCCACCCATCCAGATTTCGGTTTTTCCATGGTTTCCCGAAATCACTCCAAGTGAGTTCTGGGATAGTTTCTTCAAAAAGGTCGTGGCCGAATTCCTCCACTTTCTTTTTGTTAAAACATAAAAATTAGAGAAGTACAACGAATGATAACAGCCTAGAGTAGTGGTTCCAATTAGTGGTTCGCGTACCTCAGGGATACGTCATGTTGCTTCCAAAGATACGCGCGGTCAAGCAATCACTAAGATAATTACGCAAAACTTTACTATCGCCAAAATATATTTTAAGACAGTCTGCGTTTGTGTGAATTATATTACTGTAATGTTGTGGCTATACGAAACATTCGAATGGATGAACGTGTTTTTATTTACCATTTCAGCTACAAACGTTACGCAAAGTTGAGCTCTTTATTGAAGCGGTACTCGGGAAAAACTAATTGGGAACCTCTGGAGAGTCACTACGTCTGTGGAGACTGTTGTTGGTTCCTGTAGTGTTGTCTAATATTCGAAGCGGTTGCCCAGTGCCAGTGTCCCCGGAAGCCTTGCACCTCGTCCTTGCTGCCCACAAGACGGCATACTGACGGCTGTCAACAGGCGGGCAGGTTCCCCCACGCCAGCTGATCAGCCGCTCGCTGAGTGCGAAAACTAAATGTTATTACTGCCTGCAAATAAACTTTCACCTTAGTGCGTAGTAAATCCCGCACTTAGAGAATAGACCAAGTAACTCTTGATGGGTCAAGAAAGGGGTTGCAGTACTACATATAAGACGTCTTAGATATTGCCTTCCAACAAGCTATGACGCGAATGTGCGATAAGGACACAGGTATGCGGCGAGGAAGTACGAGTGGAAAGGATTGCTTGGAACATTTTGTTGGACCCCTTCTAGTAGCGTAAATGGGTGTCGCATCCCACGGTAATTCTACACTGATGTGCTATAAGTTGGACCGTGAATAGGTAACTTCACTTTACATGCAAGTTGAAACTTGTAAATTCGTCGCGTAGGTAATAACATCATTCAGTTCATTGTTACTTTTATTGCAAGATTATAAGAAGAAGAAAAAACAATCACGTTGTTGCTGTTAGCTAAGCGACTATGGACAGAATCTCATGTAGAGAGAAAGTAGTAATATACATTGCAGCTAGGGATTGCAATCCAGCAAAGCAGGATCCCGCAATCCCGCGGGATTCCACATCATTAGGCAGTCTGGCGGATCCCGCACAAAATTATGCGGATCCGCAATCCGCAAAATCCGGTGAAAGCGCGTGTCAGTCTGTGTGACTCGCTGCCCCACTCGGTCTCTATTGAATGTATTGCACTGTTTGCCTGTACCCCTTGCAGTTGGCATTTGACTCGCGTGAACAAACGTTTGTTTTTGTCAACCTTCGCCCTTCTAAGTAAACATATCCACTTTTACGTGTTAATTAAAATTTACGTTTGTTTTGAGCACACCTTTCTATAATTTAGTACGATTAGTATTTTTTATGTGTCGCACTCGTCACATGTATTTGCAGATAAAGTAATTGTGAAAACTTCTTGTATTTGCGGCTGAAAATTTTATTATTCGTTGATACAAAATTAATTTTGAAGACTGCATCCCCCTTTTTTTTATGCTTTACGTCTCTCAACAGCGAAGTCTTTAGAGACGGGAAAGGATGGGGGCAAGGAATGGGAAGGAATTGGAAGGAATTCGGGGATTCGAACCGCCGTCCTCCCGAATGCGAGGCCAGAACGCTATCTGTTACACCACCACGCTCGGTGACTGCATCCGTATATATTTAGCAGTTATCAAAAGGCAATTGTATATTCTTTGACTTATTGTTGTTTTGCCCGCCGCATCAATGCGTTTGAAAAACATGTTTTGTGACGAAAGCCGCCTGCTTACACGTGCCGCTCTGGTTTTCGATTAATCCTTCTTGGGTGGAAAATCGCCACATTACATTATTTCTGAGTGTATAGCATGCGTCCTTTCAACTCATTTTTTCGACTAAAGGCAACAAAAGTTATAATAAAGTTTTCACGGGTGTATCGGGAGTGAAATTTCGTGGTTTTACAACGCAATCCTGCTATACACCCGTGAGGACTTCATTCTAATTACACGCCGAGAAAGTCTCCTTTCTTACATAAACAAAATAATTTCCACTCTAAAAAAGTCGTTACGCCACTTAAAGCAAAACTGAAATTTGACAGTTTATGTCTTGGTGAATAGTTGCTTTTAATAACAATTTTTCAACTATAAGATAAATCAAGAAATCAGGAGACAGAATAATGAATCCCACAAAACAATTCTTATAAAAATAGACCAAGTTTCGTGCTTGTGCAGTGACAGAAAGTTATGAGATCTTGTTCAGAGCCAAGTTTAAAATTAAAAGAGTATATTCACTTCCATTTATGAAATAGAATGTTTTCTTTCGGTGTTATAGATCGTTTATTTAAAATAATAATAATAAAAACTCTGGTTACTTGGCCACTATGCATACCATGTTTTCAAACTAATATGATTTATTGTAAGGCACATAATATGACCTAAGACCGAATATTTTGCATTTTTATTATTTAATTAAAAATTGGTTTAGATTTTTTAAAATGTCAATCTCTAAATATAATTAAGACAGACTAAAAAATATTAATGTTATTTTGTGGATTAAAATGTTGTTAACTGTTATTTTTTATCATTTAACATAAAAATTGATTTATTAATTTAATTAACAGACGTTTATTATTTAATTTGTTAACGCTTTACATAACTATGTTTTAAAAATATGCGTTAAAATCTATTATCGCCATTCTCGCAAAAATCCTGCGCGATTAAAAACACTGCAGTCCTTAATTGCAACGTAAACATCCGTTATACATCCGCATTCACGGGAAAGTTTCGCACTTGCCGATGCGGAGCTCCGTTACATCCCTAGTTCGTAGTTCCCTAACTCCTCGAAAGATTTGATGGGAAGGCGTCTGCAGCGCCTCTGATATGCAGACACCTGCCGCCTGAGGCGTTGACCCCGGTCACGGTGGTGCCGCAGCCAACAGACGGAACGGCAATTAGCGCCTTGCGAGCTCATAACGAACATGCCAGATACCTTCACTCGGACGCATTCAGAAACTAGAAAGGTTGACGCACGCCCCAAAACTCTTGGCCTACCTACGAGGATTAATCTACATTCAGAAGATGCGCCCCCCCCCCCTCTCAGGTCAGACAATACCATCAGTAAAGAATGAGCGCCGCAGGGGACGTCATGTAAAGCTGTAAACTACGTCCCTGGGAGAGAGAGAGGTCATCCTTTCACAAGTTATATGACCAACTTCTAGCCTTACGCGTTCTCCAGATTTCTGCTTATGGTCATGTCATACACCAAGGCTACGGGTAAAAAATACCTCCCTAATCCTTCGTTAATGGAATTACTGTATACTCCACTGTGTTTTTTGTGTTTTCGTAACAAACTTTTCTTTATCCTCCTTTCGTTAAAGCCAATGTGTGCAATGTACAAAGCGGCTATTTTTTTGCACAAAGTAGTTAAGATTAGGTCTGGGAGGAGCCCCCCCCCCCCCCCAGTTAATTCCAGAATTTACATATATTTGTGTAAGTCCTCAACTTTCTTTTGCACGAAATAAAATATTAGTAGAGCGATACTTTAATGGTTCCGAGTGGAAATGTTGCTACATTGACTATCGTATACCACCCGAACAGAATTATCCTCGCAATATGTCATCATCTAGACCGGGGATCCCCAAACTTTTTACCCCGTCGACCCCTTGATACTATATTTGCCTTCTTATCGACCCCCACAAGTATTTAATAAAATCATTAAATCATATTTGGCATTTCTGATGCTAAGCAATAAGGAAGCCTGCATAACAACTCAACGAAATAATTTATAAAATCCACCCAATAAAATTAACAGAAAAACGACATACTTTCTACTGTTATTATAATCTCAAAAAATAGGAACAAAACTATGGATAGATGGAATAAATTTCTTAAAAAAGATCTGCCAAAAAGAGCATATGGTTGTTGTACTGTTTGAACTTGTCATATAGCGATGGATCCACCTTCCTAAAGCAGTCTTCAATTCTCAATGCTGCAACTATCACCTCTTGACAACCACCTTACCTCAGTGAGCAAAAGTAATTGGTTGAAATTTTCATTTACTTCACATGATTTCACAAACAGACGAGAAGTGAGAGGATGAGCTTTACTTTTATTTATTGACCTTTTAGTAGAACATTCCTATTTTTTCCTTTACAGTTTAATTGATCCTCTTTAGTATCAATCGACCCCCCTGTATTAATCGACCCCGGGAGATCTCTTATCGATGCCACTTTGGAGACCCCTGATCTAGACCTAATAATAGAATGAATGCCCACTGTGAATGATTAGGGTACAACTGCTCTACATTGACCAAAATATATTTAAGTTACAGTGCCCAAATAATCCCACTAATTATACCATAATGTGCCCTCTACTGTATAGATAAGAGATATAACAATGTTTCCGATTTCATATCGACATATTATTTTATAATACCAAGAATGTGAACTGATGTACATAGAACATGTAAAGAAACTAGAATGTAAATTGTTGTAAAATTAAATGTAATGAACTTGGCTGTATTGCCGATAAGGCCGAAAGCCATTAAATAAATAGTTTTAAATGAAAATTTCTAGTTAACCGAGCGAATGAATACAAATGATTAGACGGAAATGTGAATATTGCTACCACTCAAGTAAATCTGTTAGTTAAGTAAATAGTTTTTTTTTTTCAAAATTCGAAGACTCTAGACGTATAATTTTTATCACATAAAAATATGTTTGTTAGTATTAAATTAGTGCATAAGTTCGTAGCGTTTTTGTTTGGCATGTTGATACTCTGATTGCTATGGGTTTAGGTATGTATCGAGTGTCATTTTTCTTTTGAAGTGTAGTTAAAGTGATTGAGTTTACATAATGATTTATCCATTGTTGCGGATAATGAGTGGAGCCATTGATGCTAGAAAATGGAGTGTTAAGTGGAAAAAATGCGACATTTCTGACGTGTTCTTCAGTTTGAGTTCAGTAGAGACGCGAAAGCAGTGGAGTGTCGTCAGAAACATTGAAACCGCGTGTGGGGACAATCCAATCGGAGAGAGAAAGGCGCATTAGTGACTCTCCACGTCCAGGAAGACCTTTGAAGTTTGATGAAAGCCGTTTATACACGTTAATCCACAGTGAACCTGGTAAGTATACTCGAGAACTGGCAAATGTGATGAACTGTGGTCATTCCATCATCGTGCAACATTTGCGTTCAATGGTCAAAGTTCAAAAATCGAGTTGATGGGTACCGCATGCGTGAAGTGATGCTACAGCACGATTACCCCAGCCCGAACTTTGCTGATATGCCAAAAACAATATCCAGGAGTGGGTTTGGGAAATCATTCCGCACCCACCTTACTCACATGATCTTATGCCCTCAGATTTTTACCAATTCCACTCTTTACCAAATACTCTTCAAGAAACTTTATTTACAAATGAAAATGCTCCCCGAACATGGCTGGACGACTTCTTTAACTCAAAACCACAGGATTTCTAAAGGTGTGGAATCACTAAACAACTCCATCTTTGATATACTGTTGTAGTTAGTCAAGGAGAATATATTGTTGATGATTAACTTGTATCTTATATGTATCTGATGTGTTTAACAACCTTATGAAAAAACGCTACCAACTTAAGCACCAGCCTATGTATATTGCGGTAGGTTATACGGGTAAATCTGGTGACCGCTATTTCATAATCAGATGGTAGTTAGGTTGGCAAGCATGTGGGCGCATGGTTACAATTGTCTCAGTTTTGTTTATTACAATAAATACCAAATACAATACAACTTTACACAACAATATCAACAACTTCAAACATAAGATTTCCACACTATATCATGTAATAAGCTTAATTACCAATCGGTTACTTAAAATTCCCCCAAGATATACTTATATTAAATAACCACAATACTAGTTGGCCTTAATGATCCATGATGGCCCAAGAGTCCAAGGATTTACACACTTAAATTTACTTATGTCTAAACAACAATTTAATAATGGTAGAATATCCGGTGCTATAAGTTCCTAAACAGGATTTCCAAAGATCGAGCTTCTCAAGGCACTTATATCAGTTGAGCTCAACCAACACTGGTCTGTTTTAATGTTTCAGCACCCCTCAAGGGTACAGACAAACATACATACACTGTTTCCCTCATGTGAAAGAACAGCCATTAGTGACATAGATTGTCCCACGCAAGCACGAACACCAAACAGAAAATCTCCAATTGCACCGAGGAAGCAGAAAATACAACGAAGTTGAATTGTCTGAATACCACGAACTCTCTAACAGTCTATCCACTCGTGGAACATGAAGGCACAGGTTGCTCCAGAAGGTGCCAAAGCGCACACTTTACGAGGACACCCCAAACTGCCATATAGTCTGGGCATGTGAGGCGACGACACAGTTTACGGCCACTCAGAACTGCTTGTCAGACCAGGCACCGTCAATAACCCCTCGTCGACGGCCAAGTATCACGTTGCTCCGCCTAACTGCTGCCCGTGCATGGAGCACGTCGCCTTCTTCAACTGCCGCTTCCGACACCGCCACTTCCTCCTCAGACTGTTCACTTCCTAGCCGAGACTGACCGCAGAGACTGACCTCTTTCCTGAGCCGGGTCGCCCCTTAAATCCTCTCTACAGACCGATAGAGGGCACTCACATTCACAGCGCTCTCTATCGGCCGGCGAAAGATGACAATCGCCACCAGATGGCCGGAACCTGGCCGCCGCGCGCCCTAGCGGAGAAGTTAGCGATATGAAACAGCCGCCTAGCGACAGAGAGCCGCGCACGGCTCAACCTCCCCCGCCAAAGCTAGACCCCGGGAGATCAAGAGATTACGGCCTAACCTTACACTTAACCTGCGACAGGTGTACCCTCATCAGTCTTCTGGATTTGAAATCTTGAACTAGCAGGTTAACGGGCGATAATATTCTTCGTATAACGCAAGGGCCTATGAATCTGTAGGCCAGTTTACCAGATTGCCCGCCTTCAACGCCGCCTTGAGGATTTAGGTTACGAACGAAAATCTCGTCCCCGACCTTGTAGTTAAAGGGAACCCGACCGGTGTTATACCTTTTACGCAGACGCTCGTGGGCCAACTTAATATTCTTACGAGCTCTATCCCAATTATCTTTGACAGTCTGTGAATTAATCCTATCAGGCAAGAGTTCCCTAATGTCCCACAAATTGGACAGCGGGGAATTCAACGGGAAAGAAAGCATCAGACTAGCGGGCGAGGCCTTCAAGACCTCATGACGAGCAGAATTAAAGGCTAAGTTAATCCACGAGATGGACTCCTCCCATTTGGAACGCGAATTAGCGTGATAAGCAATTAATGCGGCCTTCAAATTACGATTCACTCGTTCTGCAAAGGAAGGTTCAGGATGATAGGGGGTAGTGGTGACATGTTTGATACCCTGAGAAAAACAAAACCTTTTGAATTGGTGAGAAAGAAATGTAGAAGCATTGTCACTCACCATGACTTGAGGAGGTCCAAACCAGGCAAATATTCTTTGGAGCTGACTTACAGTACACGAGGTGGAGGTAGTCCGAACAGGAACAAGCCAACAGAAACGAGTAAATGCATCAACCACCACTAAGATGTACCTATTTCCCAGTTTAGTACGGGGAAGTGGCCCGACATGATCGATGAACAGTTTATCCATAGGGTTTTGTTCCCGCAGAGAGCACAGATAGCCTTTCTTGGGGCCAGTGTCCGGTTTAGACATATTGCAAATACGACACTCCCCCACCATTTTGCGGACGTCCTTTATTAATCCAGGCCATGTAACACATTCTTGAATCTTGTGTATGGTCTTGTGTACGCCCAAGTGGCCCCCGGCCAAAGAATGATGAAAATAATAAAAAACAGACGAGATTAACTCACTAGGAAGACATATTCTAAGTTGCTTTCTTCTTCCTACCTGACGACACAGAATACCTTTATTCAAGACGAAACCTGGCGATGGTTCACCTTTACAAAGAGTTTGATAAATGGGACCCAGACAGGGATCAGATCTCTGTTTAACCCGGAGGTCAGAAAACAATAAGGGAACTTCAGTCAAAACGCCGCCTGCCAGGTCACAACCCTGATTACTGCTTTCCGAGGGCCCTTCCGGCTCCTCAAACATGCGACTAAGCGCATCTGCGACGCTGTTATCAGCCCCCCGAATGTGTCGCACCGAAAAGCGGAAAGCTGAGATCCGGACGGCCCACCTCGCTATGCGCCCAGTTTTACGGGGACGCGCCAGGACCCAACTTAAGGCTTGATTATCCGTTTCCAGAATAAACTCGCGATGTTCCAGATAAAATCCAAATTTCTCCAAGGCAAAGAGAACAGCAAGAGCCTCACACTCGTACACTGAGTATTTACATTCCGGACCAGCCAACCTTCTGGAAATGTAAGCCACCGGGGCTCTCCCCTGATCACCGTCCTGCAAAAGAACGGCCGCGATGCCAGCACTAGACGCATCCGTCTGTACCACAAAGGGTTTGTTAAAATCCGGAATGGCTAAAACAGGTGGATTGGTAAGCGCAGATTTTAGCGCGTCAAAGGCAGCCTGTTGGCTAGCTCCCCACACAAATTTGCAGCCTTTCCTACGAAGTTCATTCAACGGGGCAGCGATATGGGCAAAATTAGGCACAAAACGGCGAAAATAATTGGCCATACCAATAAACCTAGCGACACCCTTAACATTACGAGGGGGGGGGGGGAAATTTCGGAGATCTTTGGTGCGATCAGGATCCACTCTAATGCCATCACATGACACAAGATGCCCCAGAAAGGAAACCTGCGGGCAGGCTAAAGTAATTTTTGAAGGCTTGACGGTCAGACCAGCTTCCCTGAACCTAACTAGGACTTGTCTAAGATGATCCATATGTTGCTCAAAGGATTCACTATAGACCACCACGTCGTCCAAATAATTATATACAAATCGAAACTTAAGATCTCCTAGGACCCTATCAAGGAGACGGGATAACACTGCGGCCCCAGTGGCCAAACCAAACGGAACACGGTTAAACTCAAACAAATTCCAATCCGTGCAAAATGCAGTAGCTGCCTTCGAATCCTCACTCAGGGGAATTTGGTAATATGCTTGGTTCAGATCCAACACAGAAAAATATTTGGCGCCGGCGAACCAGGTAAAAGCATTGTGAAGATCAGGCAGGGGCACAGATTCTAAAACGACCTTCTGATTCAATGCCCTGTAGTCAACCACGGGTCTGTAATCCCCTTTCTCAGGTTTGGGAACCAAGAACATAGGCGAAGCATAGGGTGAAGTGGAGGGCCTGATAACTCCCTCCTTGAGCATCTGATCGATCCTTTTTCGCAGAAAATTCATCTTTGGGGGGAGACAAACGGTAGGGCCCCTGCCTCACCGGCACATCATCGGACAGGTGGATTTTATATTCAATAAGATGAGTAACTCCCAATTTGTCCACCAAAACATCTCCAAATTGTTCCAACATTTGCAAAAGCTGACGAGCTTGATCCTGAGGCAGATGGCCCACCTTATAGTCACCTACTTGAGTAAGGACGGCATTTACCCGTGACGAGACACGACAAGAACAAAGAGCTATTTGATGTTGTGGATCAAATTTAAAATGAAAAGTGCTCGAACTACAATCCATAATTAGACCAGTGGCTCTGATAAAATCAACTCCCAATATAACGGGTATTGATAACCCCTTTGTGACGACCAGATCGCAAGGCCAGGTGTAATTACACACCCGCACCCAAACGCGACACACTCCTACGAGACCCAACTTCTGACCATTAATCGTACGACATCCCTGCGGAGGGGGTCTGAGTGCAGGCAAGCGACAGATGTTACGAAATTCCAAATACCAGTTATAATCGACCAGAGAGAAGGAACTCCCTGAGTCAATAAGAACGCAAACAGGTTCATGATTAATAGTGGCACAGATAAAGGGCAGATGAGACGTGTTAGGAATCACAATACGTTTATGAAGGTCTTTAAGCCGTGAATGGCTCCTTTTATATCCAGCTAAACTCCCATTCAATTGACGCTTGGCCGCCGGGCACTCTTTGACCAAATGTCGACCAGACCCACAACGAAAACATCGCTTAACAACCCCACCTGGACGAACACTACTGCACCAATACTTATTACCAGCGGAACTTGTCCGCTGAGAGGCGTTATGTCAGGTATCAGCTCGTCGCACCGCTGGCACTCGGCACTGTTTGACGAAATGATCGCCAGCGCCACAACGAAAACACTTGCCTGCAACATAGTGATCATTAGCACGCAAACCCCTAGAATTCCTCTCACCTTTCTTAATAACCTGTGCTCTGGCTTCTGTTCTCTGCTGATCGACAAGTCGCAAGGCCTCAATCGAGGTAATCAACTGATTAAGCTGCAGAAAGGACACTGGTTTTATATTAAACACAGCCCTAGCCCTATCCTCAGGACGAAGACCTTCAACAATATTGGCAACTATATCCTTTTCAGAAATATCCATTTGCAACGCTGTTACGGCCATACGAACTCTCTCCACAAATTCTCCTAATGACTCTGTTATGGATTGCACTCTCCAAAAATGAACTCTCTCCAACTCTCTCAGAGCACGTATTGGTATTTTTTCACGAATTACCCTCTGTCTTAAATCCTTCAATGACCCTTTTACTTGCACAATCTCCGCAAGATAATCTGCCAAAGGACCTTTGGCCAGAGGATACAACAAGGCTAAAACACTATGTTGAGGGACCTGAAGAGCGTCGGCGTGCCTCTCAAACCGAACTGTAAGCCATAATAAATGTTCAATTTGTCTCATATCATCCACTGAAAGTTCCTCGACTTCTCTTAACAACACACCCAAAGGATTAGGCAATTTGGCAAATTGATTCGAAATGGCCTGATACTCGGGAACCACTTGGGGTGTCTGAGGATGCACCGTTCTTACTGCTACCTCTTCTACTGAATCACCACAAGTGTCATTCTCTAGACCCAGGGAATTAACTTGTAGTAACAATGTTTGTAATTCGGCACTCAACTGGTTTACAACAGAAAGTTGATCTTTATCTAATCTCAAGGTTTTTAAATCAGTCAGACGATCGTTAAAATGATTAAGCTGGGCTTGAATTCTATAAATTTGACGTCTGGTTGGGCTGCTCTCCTTCAGGAAGGCCACATTCCTTCCGAGCTCCTGCAACCCCACTACACAAGCGGAAACAGCATCACAAACCTCCCCAATCCGCTCTGGCGGAACGGTAACCGGAGCAGGACCGACAGTACGCAAACGTTCAATAAGTTCTGTTACACCACCATCGTCAGACAATCCCCTAATCCTGAGCTCATACTGGAGCTGCTCTTTCTTAAGGTAACTCCACCCTACAAAACGTGTGCCTTCCATAGAGAATCCGAAATGACAACAACAACAAGACTTGAGACTACCCAATGCAACCACGCTCTGCTACCATTTGAGGTGGTAGGTTAGGTTGGCAAGCATGTGGGCGCATGGTTACAATTGTCTCAGTCTTGTTTATTACAATAAATACCAAATACAATACAACTTTACACAACAATATCAACAACTTCAAACATAAGATTTCCACACTATATCATGTAATTACCAATCGGTTACTTAAAATTCCCCCAAGATATACTTATATTAAATAACCACAATACTAGTTGGCCTTAATGATCCATGATGGCCCAAGAGTCCAAGGATTTACACACTTAAATTTACTTATGTCTAAACAACAATTTAATAATGGTAGAATATCCGGTGCTATAAGTTCCTAAACAGGATTTCCAAAGATCGAGCTTCTCAAGGCACTTATATCAGTTGAGCTCAACCAACACTGGTCTGTTTTAATGTTTCAGCACCCCTCAAGGGTACAGACAAACATACATACACTGTTTCCCTCATGTGAAAGAACAGCCATTAGTGACCTAGATTGTCCCACGCAAGCACGAACACCAAACAGAAAATCTCCAATTGCACCGGGAAGCAGAAAATACAACGAAGTTGAATTGTCTGAATACCACGAACTCTCTAACAGTCTATCCACTCGTGGAACATGAAGGCACAGGTTGCTCCAGAAGGTGCCAAAGCGCACACTTTACGAGGACACCCCAAACTGCCATATAGTCTGGGCATGTGAGGCGACGACACAGTTTACGGCCACTCAGAACTGCTTGTCAGACCAGGCACCGTCAATAACCCCTCGTCGACGGCCAAGTATCACGTTGCTCCGCCTAACTGCTGCCCGTGCATGGAGCACGTCGCCTTCTTCAACTGCCGCTTCCGACACCGCCACTTCCTCCTGTTCACTTCCTAGCCGAGACTCACCGCAGAGACTGACCTCTTTCCTGAGCCGGGTCGCCCCTTAAATCCTCTCTACAGACCGATAGAGGGCACTCACATTCACAGCGCTCTCTATCGGCCGGCGAAAGATGACAATCGCCACCAGATGGCCGGAACCTGGCCGCCGCGCGCCCTAGCGGAGAAGTTAGCGATATGAAACAGCCGCCTAGCGACAGAGAGCCGCGCACGGCTCAACCTCCCCCGCCAAAGCTAGACCCCGGGAGATCAAGAGATTACGGCCTAACCTTACACTTAACCTGCGACAGGTGTACCCTCATCAGTCTTCTGGATTTGAAATCTTGAACTAGCAGGTTAACGGGCGACAATATTCTTCGTATAACGCAAGGGCCTATGAATCTGTAGGCCAGTTTACCAGATTGCCCGCCTTCAACGCCGCCTTGAGGATTTAGGTTACGAACGAAAATCTCGTCCCCGACCTTGTAGTTAAAGGGAACCCGACCGGTGTTATACCTTTTACGCAGACGCTCGTGGGCCAACTTAATATTCTTACGAGCTCTATCCCACTTATCTTTGACAGTCTGTGAATTAATCCTATCAGGCAAGAGTTCCCTAATGTCCCACAAATTGGACAGCGGGGAATTCAACGGGAAAGAAAGCATCAGACTAGCGGGCGAGGCCTTCAAGACCTCATGACGAGCAGAATTAAAGGCTAAGTTAATCCACGAGATGGACTCCTCCCATCTGGAACGCGAATTAGCGTGATAAGCAATTAATGCGGCCTTCAAATTACGATTCACTCGTTCTGCAAAGGAAGGTTCAGGATGATAGGGGGTAGTGGTGACATGTTTGATACCCTGAGAAAAACAAAACCTTTTGAATTGGTGAGAAAGAAATGTAGAAGCATTGTCACTCACCATGACTTGAGGAGGTCCAAACCAGGCAAATATTCTTTGGAGCTGACTTACAGTACACGAGGTGGAGGTAGTCCGAACAGGAACAAGCCAACAGAAACGAGTAAATGCATCAACCACCACTAAGATGTACCTATTTCCCAGTTTAGTACGGGGAAGTGGCCCGACATGATCGATGAACAGTTTATCCATAGGGTTTTGTTCCCGCAGAGAGCACAGATAGCCTTTCTTGGGGCCAGTGTCCGGTTTAGACATATTGCAAATACGACACTCCCCCACCATTTTGCGGACGTCCTTTATTAATCCAGGCCATGTAACACATTCTTGAATCTTGTGTATGGTCTTGTGTACGCCCAAGTGGCCCCCGGCCAAAGAATGATGAAAATAAAAAAAAAAACAGACGAGATTAACTCACTAGGAAGACATATTCTAAGTTGCTTTCTTCTTCCTACCTGACGACACAGAATACCTTTATTCAAGACGAAACCTGGCGATGGTTCACCTTTACAAAGAGTTTGATAAATGGGACCCAGACAGGGATCAGATCTCTGTTTAACCCGGAGGTTAGAAAACAATAAGGGAACTTCAGTCAAAACGCCGCCTGCCAGGTCACAACCCTGATTACTGCTTTCCGAGGGCCCTTCCGGCTCCTCAAACATGCGACTAAGCGCATCTGCGACGCTGTTATCAGCCCCCCCGAATGTGTCGCACCGAAAAGCGGAAAGCTGAGATCCGGACGGCCCACCTCGCTATGCGCCCAGTTTTACGGGGACGCGCCAGGACCCAACTTAAGGCTTGATTATCCGTTTCCAGAATAAACTCGCGATGTTCCAGATAAAATCCAAATTTCTCCAAGGCAAAGAGAACAGCAAGAGCCTCACACTCGTACACTGAGTATTTACATTCCGGACCAGCCAACCTTCTGGAAATGTAAGCCACCGGGGCTCTCCCCTGATCACCGTCCTGCAAAAGAACGGCCGCGATGCCAGCACTAGACGCATCCGTCTGTACCACAAAGGGTTTGTTAAAATCCGGAAGGACTAAAACAGGTGGATTGGTAAGAGCAGATTTTAGCGCGTCAAAGGCAGCCTGTTGGCTAGCTCCCCACACAAATTTGCAGCCTTTCCTACGAAGTTCATTCAACGGGGCAGCGATACGGGCAAAATTAGGCACAAAACTGAAAATAATTGGCCATACCAATAAACCTAGCGACACCCTTAACATTACGAGGGGGGGGGGGGGAAATTTCGGAGAACTTTGGTGCGATCAGGATCCACTCTAATGCCATCACATGACACAAGATGCCCCAGAAAGGAAACCCGCGGGCAGGCTAAAGTAATTTTTGAAGGCTTGACGGTCAGACCAGCTTCCCTGAACGTAACTAGGACTTGTCCAAGATGATCCATATGTTGCTCAAAGGATTCACTATAGACCACCACGTCGTCCAAATAATTATATTCAAATCGGAACTTAAGATCTCCTAGGACCCTATCAAGGAGACGGGATAACACTGCGGCCCCAGTGGCCAAACCAAACGGAACACGGTTAAACTCAAACAAATTACAATCCGTGCAAAATGCAGTAGCTGCCTTCGAATCCTCACTCAGGGGGAATTTGGTAATATGCTTGGTTCAGATCCAACACAGAAAAATATTTGGCGCCGGCGAACCAGGTAAAAGCATTGTGAAGATCAGGCAGGGGCACAGATTCTAAAACGACCTTCTGATTCAATGCCCTGTAGTCAACCACGGGTCTGTAATCCCCTTTCTCAGGTTTGGGAACCAAGAACATAGGCGAAGCATAGGGTGAAGTGGAGGGCCTGATAACTCCCTCCTTGAGCATCTGATCGATCCTTTTCCGCAGAAAATTCATCTTTGGGGGGGATAAACGGTAGGGCCCCTGCCTCACCGGCACATCATCGGACAGGTGGATTTTATATTCAATAAGATGAGTAACTCCCAATTTGTCCACCAAAACATCTCCAAATTGTTCCAACATTTGCAAAAGCTGACGAGCTTGATCCTGAGGCAGATGGCCCACCTTATAGTCACCTACTTGAGTAAGGACGGCATTTACCCGTGACGATACACGACAAGAACAAAGAGCTATTTGATGTTGTGGATCAAATTTAAAATGAAAAGTGCTCGAACTACAATCCATAATTAGACCAGTGGCTCTGATAAAATCAACTCCCAATATAACGGGTATTGATAACCCCTTTGTGACGACCAGATCGCAAGGCCAGGTGTAATTACACACCCGCACCCAAACGCGACACACTCCTACGAGACCCAACTTCTGACCATTAATCGTACGACATCCCTGCGGAGGGGGTCTGAGTGCAGGCAAGCGACAGATGTTACGAAATTCCAAATACCAGTTATAATCGACCAGAGAGAAGGAACTCCCTGAGTCAATAAGAACGCAAACAGGTTCATGATTAATAGTGGCACAGATAAAGGGCAGATGAGACGTGTTAGGAATCACAATACGTTTATGAAGGTCTTTAAGCCGTGAATGGCTCCCTTTATATCCAGCTAAACTCCCATTCAATTGACGCTTGGCCGCCGGACACTCTTTGACCAAATGTCGACCAGACCCACAACGAAAACATCGCTTAACAACCCCACCTGGACGAACACTACTGCACCAATACTTATTACCAGCGGAACTTGTCCGCTGAGAGGCGTTATGTCAGGTATCAGCTCGTCGCACCGCTGGCACTCGGCACTGTTTGACGAAATGATCGCCAGCGCCACAACGAAAACACTTGCCTGCAACATAGTGATCATTAGCACGCAAACCCCTAGAATTCCTCTCACCTTTCTTAATAACCTGTGCTCTGGCTTCTGTTCTCTGCTGATCGACAAGTCGCAAGGCCTCAATCGAGGTAGTCAACTGATTAAGCTGCAGAAAGGACACTGGTTTTATATTAAACACAGCCCTAGCCCTATCCTCAGGACGAAGACCTTCAACAATATTGGCAACTATATCCTTTTCAGAAATATACATTTGCAACGCTGTTACGGCCATACGAACTCTCTCCACAAATTCTCCTAATGACTCTGTTATGGATTGCACTCTCCAAAAATGAACTCTCTCCAACTCTCTCAGAGCACGTATTGGTATTTTTTCACGAATTACCCTCTGTCTTAAATCCTTCAATGACCCTTTTACTTGCACAATCTCCGCAAGATAATCTGCCAAAGGACCTTTGGCCAGAGGATACAACAAGGCTAAAACACTATGTTGAGGGACCTGAAGAGCGTCGGCGTGCCTCTCAAACCGAACTGTAAGCCATAATAAATGTTCAATTTGTCTCATATCATCCACTGAAAGTTCCTCGACTTCTCTTAACAACACACCCAAAGGATTAGGCAATTTGGCAAATTGATTCGAAATGGCCTGATACTCGGGAACCACTTGGGGTGTCTGAGGATGCACCGTTCTTACTGCTACCTCTTCTACTGAATCACCACAAGTGTCATTCTCTAGACCCAGGGAATTAACTTGTAGTAACAATGTTTGTAATTCGGCACTCAACTGGTTTACAACAGAAAGTTGATCTTTATCTAATCTCAAGGTTTTTAAATCAGTCAGACGATCGTTAAAATGATTAAGCTGGGCTTGAATTCTATAAATTTGACGTCTGGTTGGGCTGCTCTCCTTCAGGAAGGCCACATTCCTTCCGAGCTCCTGCAACCCCACTACACAAGCGGAAACAGCATCACAAACCTCCCCAATCCGCTCTGGCGGAACGGTAACCGGGGCCGGACCGACAGTACGCAAACGTTCAATAAGTTCTGTTACACCACCATCGTCAGACAATCCCCTAATCCTGAGCTCATACTGGAGCTGCTCTTTCTTAAGGTAACTCCACCCTACAAAACGTGTGCCTTCCATATAGAATCCGAAATGACAACAACAACAACAAGACTTGAGACTACCCAATGCAACCACGCTCTGCTACCATTTTGAGGTGGTGGTTAGGTTGGCAAGCATGTGGGCGCATGGTTACAATTGTCTCAGTCTTGTTTATTCCAATAAATACCAAATACAATACAACTTTACACAACAATATCAACAACTTCAAACATAAGATTTCCACACTATATCATGTAATAAGCTTAATTACCAATCGGTTACTTAAAATTCCCCCAAAATGTACTTATATTAAATAACCACAATACTAGTTGGCCTTAATGATCCATGATGGCCCAAGAGTCCAAGGATTTACACACTTATAAGTTCCTAAACAGGATTTCCAAAGATCGAGCTTCTCAAGGCACTTATATCAGTTGAGCTCAACCAACACTGGTCTGTTTTAATGTTTCAGCACCCCTCAAGGGTACAGACAAACATACATATACTGTTTCCCTCATGTGAAAGAACAGCCATTAGTGACCTAGATTGTCCCACGCAAGCACGAACACCAAACAGAAAATCTCCAATTGCACCGAGGAAGCAGAAAATACAACGAAGTTGAATTGTCTGAATACCACGAACTCTCTAACAGTCTATCCACTCGTGGAACATGAAGGCACAGGTTGCTCCAGAAGGTGCCAAAGCGCACACTTTACGAGGACACCCCAAACTGCCATATAGTCTGGGCATGTGAGGCGACGACACAGTTTACGGCCACTCAGAACTGCTTGTCAGACCAGGCACCGTCAATAACCCCTCGTCGACGGCCAAGTATCACGTTGCTCCGCCTAACTGCTGCCCGTGCATGGAGCACGTCGCCTTCTTCACTGCCGCTTCCGACACCGCCACTTCCTCCTCAGACTGTTCACTTCCTAGCCGAGACTCACCGCAGAGACTGACCTCTTTCCTGAGCCGGGTCGCCCCTTAAATCCTCTCTACAGACCGATAGAGGGCACTCACATTCACAGCGCTCTCTATCGGCCGGCGAAAGATGACAATCGCCACCAGATGGCCGGAACCTGGCCGCCGCGCGCCCTAGCGGAGAAGTTAGCGATATGAAACAGCCGCCTAGCGACAGAGAGCCGCGCACGGTTCACATAATAATAATAATAATAATAATTCTTTCCGTTGTGGAATAATAACACGGGCATCTGAAAAGACCCATTAAATGTCAACATGTCAAATGAAAGCTATGAAGACCGTGTGTGGTGAGTGAGCGGTTAACGCTCTAGCCTTTCATTCGGGACGACGCTGGTTCGAATCCTCGTCTGGGCATCCAAATATGGGTTTTATATGATTTCTTCAAATCACTCCAGGCGAATTTCGGAATGCTTCCTTCAAAAGACCGTGGCCGAATTTCTTCCTGTTTCTTATGCTCTGTCCTTTCCCGCCTCTAATGACCTCGACGTCGACTAGGCGTAAAGCCATAAAAAAAGAAAGTTGTGATTGATCCGAAAGTGTAGAAAATATATTATGTTAAACAACATTAACTACAATGCTGTATTTGTCGTAAAATTTAATTTTAATTTAATTACAATGGAGCAGATATTCCGGTGATAGTTAATTTCCCTACATACATAGTACATACTTTCGAATCTTTATATTATCAAATTCTTTGAATACAACAAAACCACCAAACTTCTGTACCCCTTTAAGAATTTTAAATTCTGTCAGTGTTCCTGGTTAATTTTTCGAAACCTCATATGCAGGAAATAACAAATTACATTCAACAACTGTAGTCTTTTTCACGATTTATGCTCAGTAACTTCTCAACAACATGATAACACATTTCTTTTAATAATACTTTTATACTCGTGATGACAATATTCATGTTATTTTTTCTCTTTTAGTCATCACACTTCAAAACAGCACTTTAAAAATCTTTCATGACTCGATTTTAAAGTGGTGAATCTGAGTCCTCGATATTGGCTAAGGTTATGTCTATAATATGAATCTGCAGAATCATTTTTCGTAGGTTTATTGATTGACAGTTTAAAGCAAGACCGTCGTAGAAAATCGGTTAGCGAATAACGACGAAAAGTGCTTCTGATAAACTAAAATTCCTTCGTAACTATCTCCAACCTCCAATTTTTTGAAAAGATCGTCGCCTTTGACTCAATAATTCATCACATCAATATTATTACAGGAAATATACAGAGCTGAATAATATTCATGTTACGATTTGTTCTGCATGGAAAGATATTGCAGTAGGTATGAAAAGTAGTTCATGGAAGGGAAAAGATGACCATGACCACAAACTGGCACTCGATTTCAGGCACAAGGGTGTGGAAAGATTTTCTTTCTTAGGTAAGGGTGTCAGGGTTTGAAATGAGTTACCAAGGGAAATGATGAATAACTTACCGAAAACGTTAAAAGAATTTAAAGATAAAATTTGTAGAGGTCAAATGTAGGTGGGTGCAGGATAGGGGGAAGTTGGGTGTGTAGGGAAATTGCCACCGGAGCGTGTGCTCCATTGCAATTAAATTAAATTAAACTATTCTTTATTGTTATGGATTGACTTTAACAGTAAAAAACTTCAGACCGGTTGGTAAGGTTAGAAATGTGTAACAACCATGCGTGACTTTATAGTGACATCCGCCATAAGTAATAAAAGTAAGTTGATCGCGTAGTACTGCCACTCGAGGTATTGACAGTGCTGTACACCTGCCTATTATGTGTGTGTCTGAGGTGAAGCGACACGGTCTGGATCGTCCATCCGTTAAAAACGAGAGCTGCGCCAGGAATGGGGCCGACTCGGTGCTCCCATCCAGATCCTGTTGGATGCGTGCTGCTATGTCAACCTGGACGAACCGGGCTCTCCTTCGTCCCGCACAGTAACATAGAAGACTTGTTTACAGTACATACAAGTACATATTCTTGAGTATTAACATACGAAACCCATGCATTTTACTTGCTCAGATAGTATACTTGATGTTGATTTATAAGAAAACCATAAGGAATCAACAACAAAGTTAAAAAGTTTACTTTAAAAGTGTATGAAAACCTACGCCAGCGTTGCTTCCACAGTATATGAAAATTAATTCTTTGAAATTCATGCTTCACTGTCTGTTGATAGCGAGGTCATCAAGGCTGGAATAATATTTAATTTTATTTGATGTAATTGCGATGGAGCACACGCTCCGGTGGCAATCTCCCTACACACTCATCTTTCTCTTTTCCTCTTCCCACCCACTTTTGCCCTCTGTTAATTTTAACTTTAAATTCTTTTAGTGTTTTTGGTAGGTTATTCATCAATTCTCTTGATAATTTATTCCAATTCCTTACACCCTTCCCTACGAAAGAAAATTTCCCCGCACCCTTATCCTCAAATCAAGTGCCCTTCCACCCACCTCCCTTAATCTCTTAATTCTCCCAGCAATATCTTTCCTGCTTATCTCCAATATACACCTTGTATACTCCCACGACTTTCTTCATCCTCCTTTTATCTACCAACGAATCCCACTCCAGCTCCTCTATCACATTAGTTATCGACTGTGTTCTGCGGTAATTTCCAAAGACAAATCTGGCAACTCTTCCCTGCACCCCCTCCAACTCCTGTATTTGATACCAAAAACGTGGGTCCCATACCACACCACCATATTCAAGCAGCTGTCTAACCAATGTTTCGTAACCAACTTCCATAAATTCTCTATAACATCCCCTCCTCACGCTTTCCAAAATGATGAAGAATTTTGAACCTTTTTCCTACCACTTGTCCAATGTGTCCTGCCAAGTCAATTTTGTTATCAAATGCCATGCCAATGTATTTACGTTTCAAATATTCAACCAGCAATTCCTTCACCACTTTATAATCATAATAAATCTTTAGCTTTTTATCTGTGTTCCTGACTCTTCTTTGCATTTATCTTCGTTCCATGTAGACTCATCCAGCTAGATATCCTATGTAGATAGATCACAACTGCAGTTGTTTAAAGTCTTCTACCGTTTCGATCCTATTATATAACACTAGCTCGTAGCCGCGACTTCGTACGCGTGGATTAAGAATTTTTTTGCCAGAATTAAATATAGAAAGTTGTTGGTAACGAAGGATTGGTCCCAAACAATATCGAGTCGGAATAATATGACAGTAAAGCTAGCACTATATCATTGTACCGTCGAACCTGTCTCTTGAAGAGAATCAATTTCCAACATATTGCTGTCACCATTCGATAAGGTCTCAAAATTTCGTGACTACAACTGTTGATCATACTGGAAAAAATATACTGTGCCCTTCATACAGATTTCCTTATGAAATTCCATCACAACGATATAGCTATTTAGTCGTCAAAACGTAACAAAAAGACAGAGACTTACTTCCGTATTTATAATAATATTACTGCGGTTCACACTCACACACTGACTGCGAACAACACCTGAGGGATCATTATAACGTAAAAAAGTGTACACCTACAACATTGCAAGACTACCTACGATTTGCCTAGCATTGCACCCCTAACTTTCTAATATCTACAGTTTAACATTCAATCCGAATAACCTACGGCCCAGGCCTGATTCTTACGATCAAAAACAATTTTTTAAATCATAGCCTCCACGGAGATTTGAACCGGAGACCACGAGGTTCGTAAGCAAGCGCTTTAACCACTAAGCTGCCAGTCCACTATACCGAAACACGGTACGGAGACGTCCATATCCAACGTGTCTGTCTAGCGCCGTATTTCGAAGTTATGGGACAACATGTGTTATTTATACAGATAATTTTTCAACCAAATGTAGACAGTAGTTTTCTCCTTGTTTCAAATGATAAGTGTGCAAAGTTTCATCGAGATCGGATGAAAACTGTGGATTTGTATGAAGAACAAACAAACAAACAAACATACATTCATCTTTATATATAAAGATTATGTCATCTGCAAACAATATAACTTCTGATAGTAAATCATTAACACCATCTTTCATTAGAAAAACGAATAGCAATTGTCCCACTACGCTACCCTGTGGAACCCCTATGTTACTTTTGAAAAGAAACAGGAATGTAACAGATCACGCGGTTCACAAACGAATCATCCAGATATACAGATGGATCTATCGGTAAACAAGTACTGATGAGGTAAAATCGGCCGGAGCGTAGCATATTTATTGTTTTCAACTGTTAATTTGGAATTTATGGTGTCTCAGTTAACTGTCGTGACCGGGTTATCAATAGTTTACCAAACAAACAATACGTGCAGACAAAATGCAATTTATTTATGGCCTTTTTCGGATAATAGTGGAACATTTATAAAATCCGAGGAAGTAATAGACTCCAACAATTAACAATCGGTGTTCAATACTTAACGATTACGTCACACAGCGACTCTGCAACAGAACCCTAGTTAACTATTATGCCACTACAGTAAAAAAAATTGTTAAGTCACAGAAGTGACCTTTATGTCGAGGCCCGGTTCCGATCGCTTTGTTATACGAGCATTGAAGTCTCCAGCAGCAAGGGAGTGCTGAATACACTCGTTGTCTCGTTAGGACATGGCTTATTACGAGGTGATACCAGCATCTGCACTGCTTATAGACACATTATTCGTATAACAATTATCACAAGAGGTATTCTCATAATGACTCATCAAACAAGTTATGGAAACTCAGCAGTCTCGAACCTTGAGAGTATTACACCGAGAGTGGTGGTGTAACGGTTAGCGTTCTGGCCTCGCATTTGGGAGGACGGCGGTTCGAATCCCCGTCCGGGCATCCAGATTTGGGTTTTCCATGGTTTCCCAAATGACTCCAGGCAAATGCCGGGATATTTCCTTCAAAAGGTGATGGCCGAATTCCCTCCCATTCCTTGCCCACCATTATTTCCCGTCTCTAAAGATCTCGCTGTTAAGAGACGTTATACAGTTGGAAAAAAAAGAGAGTATTACTTTTAATTAAATGTTCTAATAATTCAGTATCTAACTTCAAAGAAATCGATGTTTAATTTAAACATCTTCTTACCAACAAATTCTTCAGTTTCTGTTCGCCACCTGAAATAAAAAATCAACCCTCGCATAACTTCATCAACCTACTGATATTTGAGTTGTTTCGCCGGGATCAAAAATTGAACAATGCTTGATTCTGACAAGAGTTTTTACTGAATAGTTTAGAGCTCACAGTACATAATATTTTGTGCTCACGGCAAGGTAACACAGAAGACTGAAATTGCTGCATCCTATGATTCGTCTAGTCATAATTTACAAGTTCACAGTTCTTCTTCGAAGAAAAAATCGGATCCTGTTGTTCCCCGACTCAGAGACTCTTAAAGCTGTGAAAAGAAGTTCGCTCAGTTCGGCGAGTACGACGTTATTATTTAGGTTCATTAACGCAACGTATCCATATGTTTAGTCACGTATGAGACGAAGAATGTGGTTCACAGTAAATATACACTTTCAGCATATAATAAATTTATGTAAACAAATAGGATGGGTGAGTTAATAATGTGGAGATACAAATTTGGAATCTTTTTGAGAATAGTGTATACAGAGATTAAATCTAGCGATCGTATTCTGTATAGGTATTGTGAGTTTTTTTTGGAGATTTCACTTTTTTTTGTTTTTATTTTTTTTTTTGTTTCCAAAAAGACCTACTCCAACCTGATGGGTTAGTGGTAACGTTCTGGCCTTTCTTTCACGAGGACGGAATTCTATTCCCTGTCCGATCATCCGTATCTCGGTTTTCCAAATCACTCATGGTTCCTTCAAAAGTAAATTAGCTAATCCTCTCACAGCTCTAATGATCTCGATGTCGACGCCCTATCAGAAAACACGGGTTGGTTCCAATGAACCGTCATATGTATATAACAATTGTAGCTCTTCGCTTAAAATATTACAAAGACGAAACAAAAAAGCCTACAGTTTGAGTGCGTTGCCATTGTTACTGTTTTGGAACTGGAGAGGCTTAGTTCGAATCCACCATTGCCTAATTATTGGATATCTTAGTTATGATTGTTAAGGCAGTATTTCCCCATTTTTTCCTCAATACATTTTTTGCAAAAAGAATAACACAACACGATTCGAAGAATACATTGTTCGGAAATTTTTTCTCTCTGAGAACTTTATTGACTTTCGATAAAAAGAAAAGGTTCATATGCTGATATCAGTGCACGACTCACACTAACTACAGTTTCGGGTAGTTTTCCGTAAAATATCCCTCTACTGCTTCTTCTTAGCATTTCTGTTATTTTCATTTTACACATGCTGACCACAAAAAAATAAAATTGAAGCACCCAGAATACAATCGTCGGATGTCAGTGTAATATTATAAACACACATCATCGGCAGTATTTGAGTTGGAAAGACCCGTGACAGGTAGAAATCATGGAGGAAGGAATAATATGGAGACGACGCAAGAGACCTTTACCACGCATGGGAGTGAAGCAGGCCGGTGGAGGAGTGGGGGGGCATGGCCGGAGTGGTGGGGGCTTGACCGCTTCCCAACAAACACGGGGAATATGTACAAACACCTCAAGGGGACTCTAGGATAAACGTGACGCCGCAATCTGGTGATGTATTATTATGTAACTCGATGAGACACATAAAAAATGAAGAATAAAATTTTTTGATATCCTGCTTAGTTTTCGAGATATTCTGTCTCAAATGTGAAATGGTTTTGGTTGAAATTCAGAAGAAAAAATTATTCAAAGTCAAATTTTATGATGAATTTTTATTTAAAAAGACGAGACAAATAAAAAATAAAGAGTAAAATTTTTCGATATTTCACCTAGTTCTCGAGATATATTGTCTCAAAAGTGAAGTGTCTTGAGTTGAAATGCAGAAGAAAAATTTCGCAAAAGTCAAATTTAATGATGGATTCTTATGTAACACGACGAAAAAACTCGATAATAAGGAATAAATGTTTTCGATATCTTGCTTAGTTTGGGGGATATACAACATCCAAATTGAGGGGTTTAGGTTTGGATGCAGGCTGGACCAAAAATTAATTCTGTCAAAGCTACAATGATTACATGGTTGACATGCAGAATGGATATTTCAGTTTTATTACTACCACTTGTGGTTAGTCTGAAATGTGTCCTAGACCAGAAAAAAAGTAAGATGACCCACTCTAGGGATGAGCAACCAAGACATTTTGTAGGCTGGTACCAGAAATAAAATGTTTATTCAGTCACCTTAATGAACATTCTCTTGATCAAGATGTGTTGTCTAATTTCACAGCCCTACTTATTAGGACAATTGTAAAAAAATTATCTCTCAGTTAGATTTAGATACGGGGGGGGGGGGGGGGAGAATGTTGTACAAAAAAAAGAGACTAAATTAGAAACACATTCCCCAAATTGATTTTGTTCAAAGGCCAATAACTTCTTTATTTATGAAGCCCATTTTTATTTCTGCATGAACCTGTTTCGACATAAATAGATGAGAAAGATTTCAAAATCGGTAAAAATAGGTATAGACGTATTTACAAACAGAAACAAGTCTTATATGAAGCTTTAAAAATAACCTAAGTCAATGGCCTGAAATAGCTATTTAAAAAATTAATAAAACTCACAGCTTCTCACATAACAGTTAATTTCATCATCCATTGTCAGTATAATCAGCAACGTGACGAAAGAAATCGTAATAGTAAATTCACTGAATCGCGAAGTAAAACACGCCCCTTTAAATCTCATTTTAAACACTCGTTAAAAAATAATGCTAGTCTATTATGTGCAAAATAGCAAGGTTTGCTGATTTTCTACACTACACCAAGAAAAATTTGAGAACAAAGTCATCCCATTGAGAGCTATGACTAAATATTTATAGACGTGCTGCAAAGTTTGCGGTGTCTAGCGCTCACTTCAACAACGATAATTACAATTCAACTTACTTATGAAATGATATTCCAGGTTCTTTCCTGTCTGGCCTATTTGTGCAACCGTACGTAACACAAGCTGGCATTTTTAAACACTTATACACAATACTAAATGAAATAATCACTGCATCTACCACAATGTGAACACCTTAATTGTTGGGAAGCGCCATATGGTCGCTGCCGGTGCTGCCACCATGCGGGAGAGTTTAGTGCTTGCTTCACCGATTTAACGTCACTTCTCCTCCATATAATTCCTTCCTCCATGGTAGAAATGCCACCAGACTGTACATCTGTTGTTGGCAGGCGTGGTTCGGTATATAAGGGGTGTGAACAGTGTCCCGTGTCGAATGATCACTGTGAAGGACACGGGGATGCCATAAATTCGTGTGAGACAGCGTCAGCAGTACTGGCAGGGTTTTTAAAAGGGCCTCATGGCGTGTTTCCATTTGACGGGCTGATTTAATCGTGCAATATCCAGATTTGTGAGGCGTTCACACGTGACAGTGGACTGCGTGGGAACGTGAGGGGAGGCATACATGTCGCCAAGGTTCCGGTCGACCATGTCTAACCACCACAAGGGAGCACCAAGCACATCGAACCCGTTCACATCGGCGTCTGCCATCCGAACACATGTATTGAAGTCCCCGCTATACTCTGTCATACCGCAGCCGGAAAGCGTTTGGAATGGTGCCGTGACTGGAAGCAAGGACTGCTGATTAATGGCATCGCATTATGTTCATCGAAAAATCGCGGCTCTACATTACCGTGGATGACCACCGTCGGCAGATATGGAGGCGAAATGGGAAGACGTACCTTCTTCCAATGTTTTGGATAGGCACAGTGGTGTTACTTCTGGCATCATGGTATGGGGAACCATCTGGTGTGGCTTCACATCATGGTTGAGGAACTCTGACCGCGCATCGGTACATCACGGACATCTTGTGTCAACATTATTATCAGACATTATCGTGATACCATTTTTCGGTAACACGTCAATACGTCGGAACTTACAAAAATTGTCCTATCGGTCTGAAATTTGGTACATACATTCCTTAGGCGATAATATTTGATTAAAAGTATATAAAGTAAGCTTGGAATGTGTGGAAATAAGATAAAAATCACTTCAAATGTGGGTAGATGCATACATGTTACTACGCAAGAAATCCACGTTATTACATGTCGATATTTATGCTGTGTGTTTCTTACTCTTAATTCTTGGTCCAGTCTGCATTTCAACCTAACCACAACTGCTATTAGCAAAAAATTAAACCAACTTAAATGCTCTGTATCAAACATTCGTTACGGTAGATGCCATGTATTTCCCTGTAAGGTAGGCTGCCGTGCAATAAATCTTAGCACTGAAAAACATTATGTCAGCCCGCACAGATAAATTGTAAATGTTCTACTTATCACGTATCTGAAATTTGCATGTGTAAAGCAGTTTTTATTCAATAATGAAGACTTAAAAACATTTGGAATAAATGTCAACAGCTACTAATGTGTATTTCTTGCGTAATAACATGTATCTATCTACCCATATTTCGAGTGATTTTTCTTCATTTCTACATATTCGAAGCTTACGTTATACACTTTAAATCAAATATTATTGCCTAAGGAATGTGTGTACCAAATTTCATACCGATAGGACAATATTTGTAGGTTCCGACGTATTGAAGTGGAGCCCATTTTTCTACAGAACAGTGCTCGTCCAGACACGGTGTGTGTCTATATGAACTGTCTGCGTGATGTTGAGGTATTCCCGTGGCCAGCAAGATCCTCAGATCTGTCCCCAATACAACAAGTATGAAACCAACTGAACGTCACCTCCATCACAGTGCACTACTCGGAATATCAAGGACCAATTACAAGATTTGTGTGCCAGGTGATGATACAATGCTTCGTGACACCTTTCCCAACCGAATTAGTGCATGCATCCAGGCCGTAGGAAGTGCAATGTAATAGTGAAAAGTGACCTCATACTGCCAAGTTCTTTGTAAATTTGACTCGATTTTCTAATCACTTAAATAACATCACATGATCTCCAACCCCTGAAGTTCCATTACGTTCCTTCCTTCCATTCTGGGTGCTTTAATTTTTTGTCAGGTAATGTATTTAAAGATGATAAACTGTAATTAATGAACGTGGTCCAGTTATTAAAATGTAAGTGACGATTCGACAGGACTATGTATTGAAATATTCAGAATTTATAAAGGAATTGAAGTAAGGAAGCAATAAGTTTAGTTAACTTAAAACGAAGCATCGTGTGTGTAATAAACAGCATAAATTAGATTTCAGTTGTTATATTCATTTTGAAATTGACTTCAGGTAAGTTACTAAGCAATTATCAAGATAAATCATTGACTCCACAACTTTAATAAAACCAAACCTACCAATGTTCTGAGTACGTTAACACCACAATTACCATAGACATGTTGGCATATCCAGGTTCATATGCTGACATCGTACTTACTTACAACATATTTTTGACAGTTTTCCGTAATCGTTTGAGCGATTCCTGAAATGTTTCTACTAGTTTTCACGATTTAAATATCTAAGAAACCGGCAATACAAGTTTATATGGCATTTATACAAATGCGCGACTGACATTCCTACTTTTAGTATATAAATTAGGCCAAGAGAGAGAAATCTTATTTCCGTTGATCTCGACCAGGGCTAGCAATCAGAATTCCCGAAAGAAAGACTCTGTAGTGAACTACTGTTGCTGAATTTGTATCTAACTTTAATGATATATAGAGACCTTTATTCCAACAATTACTATTCTGTATCTTGTTATTTTAAAGTTCCACATCAATGTTCCCACTTACTATAAGTGTATATCTGAAAGTAACTTAAGTCACAGTTATCGTTGTATCCCAACACATCGCTTATGAAAGTTTATATACAAAAGACAATGTTTATAGTATTATCATGGCTGAGTGGAAAATAGAAACAGACATCCAGACGCTCTTTGTAATACAAAAAAGAAGAAACAAAATAAATTAAAATATCGGCAAATTTCATTCAGGTGATAGATACTAAATACTCTGAATCCTTCCTGACCAAACTAATGAATAGTTTCTGATTTAAGTGCATCTGAGACGATGTAACCACTGAAAATCAGAAATATGGACCAGATGTTGGCTACTGAAATTTGGAGAAACTGCTTTTATAGTAAAGCAATATACAGATATCTACAAAAGATTTTTTCGTTGTTATTTCTCAGAATCCAGCAGATCACTAGGAATTTCTTCCGGACCTTGAAACATTGCAACTGATAAATGGAATGAGTCATCGTATTGTAATTATACGTTGATGTGGATTAAACATACAAGGCATCGTCTACCATAAACCAGAAACTAAGAAAACCTTTTTGAAAATAGTTATTTGAGGACGACTAAAGAATCTGAAGCTTTAAAGCGAGTAAACAAATATGTATTAATACCTGACAAACACAATTTCCATTTCGATTTTAGATTCCTCTTTAGTATTGTGCCTTTCGGTCTACAAGGTTAGACGTCACATTGTAACATACGAGAATTCCAGTGAGAAAGGTAAAAACAGTACTCAGGGCTCGGAAACATTATTACTCGACGATGTCTGATTATTTGTTTACATGTGAGCGCATACATGAATAAAAACAGAAACAAACTCAACAACCAATAAGAAGCAGTGCAGAGGTAAAGTTGAATGTAAAGCTCTTTTATTTATTTGGTTGTTCTTAGTGCCTCTTGAACTAGGAAGGTGCTGCAGGTGCATTTGAAAACTATGTGGTTGATGGTTTGATATTCAACACCGCAATCAGAAGCTGCAAAATACTGAAATATTCCCTCAAACTCTGAAGCAAAACATCTGCACGATTCTACTTAACGATGCCCTGATTTTGCTGGGCTAGTTAAAAGCTGCATCCAGGCAAATGCGGGGATTCTTCCTTCAAAAGGCCATGGCCGAAATCCTTCCCATAACTTGCCCCCTCCTTTCCCGTCTCTAAAGACCTCACTGTTAAGAGACGTTAAGCAGTTTAAAAAAAAAAAAAAAAAAAAGCTGCAGTTTGATTACTGGTATCAAACATGGAGTGTCACATATCTGGAGCATTGATTTAGACAACCGATTTTGCCATAATTCCCATTTCCAGTGAGCCAGTGAGGTCTTTGACAGAAACTACTGGTGGATAACGGGTTCTTAATCGGTTGAGTTGAGCCTTTCCATGTCGTGGTGAATGAGTAGATCCTGGTTGCGCTGAACAATAGTAGCAGGGCCTTTTTGTGGGGGATGAAGATCATGCAAGCTTCTGGATGATGCTGTATCCTGATTTTAGTTCTTGATCAAGGTTGAACATGTGTCTATAAAAGGAGAGTCATGTAAGGAAGTTTTACTCGAATCTTATTTTACAGTTTCATATATGGAAGGATTACAATATAGAATATCGGTTGCACAAGCGTGCCGGTAACAGCCTTTGCAATCGCGCTGCCGCGTCTGGATAGACGCTGGACAGACTTTGCGACCTTCCAGCGACGCCCGACAGGTAGCGCAGCCGGTTGTGCAAGCCGCAATCCGCCGCCTGCAGATAGCAGCACAGTCGCAGGTGCTCGGCGCAGGTGCGGAGGTGGCAGCCAACGTGTAGTGTCACAATGGCGGCCGCAGGAGCAGGTACTGTATGTGCCTGAGACACATCGTCGTCCCGCGTCCTCGTACCCGCTGACTACCATGTATCGCATGAACTTCTACGAGAGCACGTGTCTGCGCTGCGGCCAGACCGTGTACCAGGTGGATCGCGTCGGCCCGCTCAAGGACTTCACCTTCTTCCACAGCGGCTGCTTCAAGTGCGCCGTGTGCGGAACCAAACTGACGCTCAAGACGTATTACAACAACCAGCACCGACAGGAGGACAAGGAGGTGTACTGCAGCAGCCACGTACCCAAGATCGGTCCGGGACACCTCGACGGCTCGGCAGTGGGCATAAGGTCCGCGCTCAACGTGCCCAAGTCGTTCTCGTTCGTCAACGAGCAGATCCGCGGTGGCGGCCGCGGTGGGACCTTCGACGCAGACGCCCTCAGCATCCGCCCGCACCTCAACGGGCACCACGGAGGGCTGAGCCCTGCGGGGCACCACGGGGGTGGCGTCCCTTCACCACAGCACCACGACGCCCTCGGCTACCAGTACGGCCGCTTCGACGCCAGCGCCCTGCACATCGCACACGCGCTCAAGGCCACGGAGCTGCAGCGGGCCTACTCCAAACACCGCGAGAAGCCCATCGACTACTACCTGGTGAGTGCCGCAACCACCTGCTCCTTCAATAAAATCCTCTCGGGAAGTTCATCGGTAAAACATGACGTTTCGGTGGTCATAAGCTCTGCCGCCATTGTTAAGTGACTCACTTGACAATGGTGGCAGAAATTATGACCGCCGATAAGTCGTGTTTTATCAATGAACTCACTCGCCTAGCTACCAGAGAGTATGTTGTTTATATTCCACTCAGAGAAAGCCTCTAGTCTTACACATCTCATTATAAAAATTTATTAAGAACTTGAAACAGACGTTGGTCTCGGGTTCTTTACTACACAGACGATGAAGTTTCCCCATGAATTTATTGATAAACATACGGACAGCTTCTTTGATTTAGGAATGATGTGAGATACCTCCCACCTACGTACTTGGGTTGCAGTGACAAGGTAGATAAAATAAGTGAAATAAGGTGTCTTACTGATGCCCGTAAGAAATCTTTTCTCTCTCGTGCCGTTGGGGATTGCAATACACTTAGTACGTGTTAATCAGGGTCGTAGCTACCATAGGGCTAGGTGGTGCAGTGCCCCCAAGTACAGCTCAGAGGGCCCACGGGCCTTCAGGGCAAATGGGCTACCTTTTTTTTTTTAGCTCTGAGGGCCTTGTGAACCTAGATACGCTACCACTTAGGGGCCCCCAAGCTTAACTCAGGGGGCCCCTACCAGCAACTTGGTAGAGCTAAAATAATAATTAAAAAAAGGTCGCCCATCTGGCCTGAGGGTCCAAAATAATATTTTTTTTTTTTTTTTTTTTTTTTTTTTTTTTTTTTTTTTTTTTTTTTTTTTTTGCACCTGGGCCCTTGTTGACCTAGCTACGCCACCGATGTTAATTCTGGTGCCTCTCTATCATCCACAGTTTTGTATGAATCACAAATTATACAATCGATTTTGAAATACTGTACTTTACTCTGTTTAGGTATAGAGCTGAGTTTAAATTTTTTGCTAGCATTTTTATCCGTAAGGTTAATGTCGGAACCATGCTATGAACCAACGAAAAAAGTCAGTGGTTACGAAAACGATGAAGAAGGAAGATACAACACTGTTGCAGATGCGGCTGCCATGGTTATATAATGTGCTTCTTCATAACTTCGCGGAGGATACGACGCTGTTGTCAAGATGCGTGTCAACCACGTAATCAGGGGATACAACTGCCTCATGTGGGCATGGCCATGCCTGTTTTGTTTTATAATAGATTTTAGCATTCGGGAGGACGCGGTTTCGAATCCCCGTCCGGGCATCCAGATTTGGGTTTTCCATGGTTTCCCCAAATCACTCCAGGCGAATACCGGGATGCTTCCTTCAAAATGGTCATGGCCGAATACCTCGCTGTCGACGAGGCGTAAAGCCCAAGTAAAAAATAAAATAAAAAAATAGTTTTTACTTAAATAATGTAAACAACTACATTTAATTATATAAATTCCATTAAAACAGTAAGTAGAAAATAATTTTATGAAGTAAACCTTTGGGGAGGTTGTGTGTAGAGTGCTTGTTGAACATCAGTACATGGCGCATAAAAATAAAATTTGCTGACCCACAATTAACAATCACAGATTCGTCAACACCGTATGCATAATTCAGGCGAACTGCATCTAGTGTTCAGATTTCTCATTGTTTTTTTAAGATTTTTCAGTGTTAACTGTCACTATACTTCAGAGTTGAGCGAGAAAGAAGATTTGTTTGTGTGCCGCTGTGATGTTCTTGGTGCAACTACTTGAATTTCAATTCTCGATCGAATATTTTCAGTCTGTTTTTCCCTGATTGGTACAATGTTTACAGGATGCAAGAGAGGGAAACAAAAAAGAGCGCAGAAAGTGGGAAAGTGATTTCGATTGATAAACTAGGTCAAAAATAATACTACTAAATATTAGCATAGAAACTAAGTCTTTCCCGGCGTTGAGTATTAATATAACGTTCTCAGGTTATAAGCAGAGTGAACTCGGTGAGTTCACAAGATATTCCATTGCTTCTCCAATTCTCCATTGCCATCTTCTGGTGAAGTTAGCGATCAAGTATTGGTTGGCTGAAATATGTGGAGAGACACCGCATTCACTCCACTTGTTTTCCAAGAGCATTATATTTATACAGTATTATAATTATTTTCAAGATTTAAAAAAGGATTTCTTTATCTGAATCACTCTAACTGTTGCGGTAGAATGTTTGGGAAACAAAATTACAAAAAAATTGACGAAATATATCATGTTCACTTTATGATACTAAGGTCACTTAATAGAGCTACTTAGGAAGATGTAAACAAAATAATGGAAAAATCTATAAATATTATTGTGTATCAACGATCCTCAGTAGTCATTGAAATTAATGGGGAGATTCAAAGTGTAATAGCAAAATTTATATTCCAGAAAACAAATTGTAGGAAATAACGCAATCTTTTAACGTGGAACAGCGGTTTTAAAATCTTCAGTTCTGACACTCGCAAAATCTAAAGATGTAACTCAAATGTTACAATCCAGGGATCCTTCACCTCAAATAGAATAAAAATTATTACAGAATTATTTTTTCGTCGTTCAAGAAACCGTTCGTTCTAAGACGAACAGAGAGGCTGTACTAAATTTTGTTCTTGAGAAAACTGCAATAACTAACAAAAGCTGTTCTCTGTGACAACTGGAACCAAACCAACACCCGTCAATTGTCATTTCTGTTGATATTAATTCCTTAAGGAACTTAACTGAAACAAAAACTGAAAGCAGCTCGCTTTAAAAGATTCTATTAAGTGCACTAGTTCTTCTTATTCTAATCTAATGAAGATGACTGTTACTGCAAAAATCAAATATTGGTTAGAGTCACACGAGTTCGCTTTGACACAGGCAAGGCTGACCAATGTTGAGAGCAGTTACAGTTCTCCAACACTGACCATGAAAGAGGAGTTCCGATAGACCCATAAAGTCACTTGTCGAAACCAAGTCACGCGGATCTCTGAGACAAAGCCATTTGTGACGGCCACAAACGCTGCCATTGGTACAAATCCCGCAAACGACCCGTTCATCGTGTCAACCAATGAACTAAATCCACCGCTATGTTCATTTCTGAGCACTATTCCCCATAACATAAGAGCAATTAAAATCGTGCTTCCGGCAGGACCCCCGTTAGTGCAACAATCTTCTGAAGCCAATTAATCTCAGAACATCTTGCAGTTTATAATTACTACCTTATAGCATGATAGCTAATTATTCAGTGCATACAGGTTTTAACTCATTAATGAGCTCTCTTGTCTTTCAAAGCGTATAGTAAACTGTGAATATAAGAGCACTGTACAGTGAGCGCGCACAGGTTCTGGTCTGAAAGCGGAGACCGTCTCACTTGATGAGTACAACCAGGTGGGTCGTTCACCCTCCCCCGCTTCTACAGGTGCTCCTAACAGTGACTAGTTCAACAACTTACTAATGAAACGAGGCCGAGCTAGGTGGGTGATGGGTAACGCTCGTGCCTCGAGAAAACGCGGGTTCAAATCTCCTTGCGACAACACAGATTTCGGTTTTCCATTGTTTCCCGAAATCACTGAAGGCTAATGTCTGGAGGGTATCTTCAAAAGGCCATGGCTGAATTCCATTCAGTTCATTTCCCCTATCCTCTCCTTGCGCTGATTACTACGGCGTTGACGAACCGTAAATCCCGAAGCAAAGAAGAATGATTACTTTACTTTCACACTAACTTAGTGTGAATGATTTATTTGAGCCGTATTGTGCCATCTCCCTTCTTCAAAGATTTCTCTTCACAAATCTTGTGTACAGTTCAAAATATTAGAGAAACGCGTTTTTTTTGTTGTTTTTTTTTGCATAAATCAGAACCAAGGGACACCATGTATGGAATATATGAATCATAACATACTGATACGGTGTGCGCCAGGTATAGTGTACTGGAAAGGAAGATGAAAGAGAAAACTGAAAAGTTTTTTCAAACCAATCAGTTTTTTTTTGTAATAAGAAAAAGAGATATGAAACTGACATTAGATACCTGAGATCCGTCATAGCTTTACAATATTAGAGAAATGTGTATTATTTTACTGTTTTTTTTTTTTTTTTGTAATAAGAAAAAGAGATAAGAAACCGACATTAGATACTTCAGATACGTCGTAGCTATTCGTATTGTCGACCTAATACTGGAAAAAGTTCCTATTAACGAACCCTGAAATATACCATACACTACAACCTACCAGGGTGTCTAAAAAATGCTCAGACACATAATAGTGACGACGTAAAATGAAACTTCGCCAGATTTGTTGATCATCACTCGTTACAAAACAATGTTAGCTCCTTACACTTTTCTGTAAGTTTATTTATCTTTATTGCATAAACTGATATCTCAAGCTACGAAGAAAATTCGATTAGTATTTTTTAATCATATTTAATAACCTGATCTGAGATAAACGTTAGTTGTAAAAATTCATTAGTAGGTTACAGAAACATCTTAATACCAAATTTCCTTTACAACTCGACATGAGTGAACGAATTAGCTAGAACAAGGAAATCATATTATTACAGTCTCAAAATTCTGATAATGATCGCAGTTCTCTGAAATTCGTGGCAACCGAAAGTATGTATCGTGATAAATGCATTTGAGATTACACCAAGATGTCCACACCCGAGCGTTTTCAAATCTATCTTAAATGTGTATGTATGTATTTATGTTCAAGCACCACTATCAAACGGCTGAGGTAACTTTAATTAAACTTGGTACATATGTTTTTCGTTGGCCAATTAAAAATGCTGTTGGTGGAAATCAAGCCCAACCCACTTCTGGATAAGATAGGGGTTAAGTCGTTAAAATACGTAAAATAAACGGACTGATTGACATGAAATTTGATTCACACGTTTCAACATGGTTGGATTAAATCTTCTCTATTCAACCCCTTAAGATGATAACTGCCCCCAAGACGTGTATGAATGTCTCACGAACTTTCCAAAACGTTCTGTTACTTTCGTGAAACGACTGGGACGATTTTGATGAATCTTGGTTCATACGTTTCTCTCTGTAGTACTAAATATACTTTAGCGTAAAATCACCTCAACCAACTCCTTTCTGGGCAGGGTTAGAGTGAATCGTTTAAATACGTTTTTTGTTAAGAAAAAGACTGGGCAATGCGGGTACTTTGCCGGTACTGAGTGTATTTGCTAAATTCCAACAGTTCCTGCGTGGTAAGTGAGTCGAGGATCAGAAGTCCTTCATTGTAGTTTTCTGTCTTTTGCTGCGTACTACCAGTATATTAATAAAGTGATGACGTCTGTGATCCATTGCGTTAGCAAAATCATGCATATTAATCCAATGTTTGTTTTGCATAAATCAGAACCAAGAGACACCATGTATGGAATATATGAATCATAACATACTGATATGGTGTGCGCCAGGTATAGTGTACTGGAAAGGAAGATGAAAGAGAAAACTGGAAAGTTTTTTCAAACCAATCATTAAGAAGATGACCAAAGAAGACCAACTCTGTCCAAAAAAGATCTGATCTTATTTTTCATCCGGAAGGTAAATGCTGCCACCAATCTGTTTGAATTTTTTCTGTCTCGTCTTTTGCGTCTTTCACTGATGTGTTGCATTCTGAATTCACTAATCCCGTGTGATATAAGATAGTAAAAGTGGTTTTTACTGTTCTACAATGATAAAATACAACTGAAATGTTCCCGGAAAGACAACACAAAAAGTCCGAGCAAAGTTATTCTGAAGATGGTGTACCCAGCAGCCGGGATGCTTCCTTCAAAAGGCCATGGCCGAATTCCTTCCCATTCCTTGCCCCCATCCTTTCCCGTCTCTAAAGACCACGTTGTTAAAGAGGGACGTTAAACTGTTACAAAAAAAAAAAAAAAAAAAAAAATGTACCCAGCAACGGCAGGACTAGTAGCATGAAGTTAGGTGAAAGAAAAGCTTTCCAGCCTGCGCGATATCCGATACTTGTTTCTAATATACCTCCATACAATCTCTTTAAGCTTCTACCACTCGATTAAACTCTACCAGAACAATTATTTTCTTTAGTACGTGTTTTTATGCCCCTCACAACATAAATTTTCTATGGTCAACAAAACGGTTGCTAAAAGTGGAGGTAATGCCATTTTTGTAATCTGTAGCTTTATGTTGAAAGGTAAAGTAGTGACGGGTACACTCTTCAAATATTTAACAACTTCAGATCAATTGTTCGCTTTCGAACTGCTAAGAGAATAAAAAAAATAATGATAATGGCAGAAAACTAGATATATAAACTAATAGATAAATAACAGCATTTAGCCAAGATGATAAGTTAATTAACAGTAAATACGAAATAATATGATTATACAAGTAATTTCCGGAAATTACTGTTAGCTGTCGTAAAAAAAAACGATAAAAAAAGCATGTTTAGCATTTCGGCAGTTGTTAGGAAATTAACAATGCCATCCGCATCTATCAGGAATATGTTAATCGTTATTTAATTTTTATTTTTTTTTACTTTTACAGCCATTTAGCTGGTTCCTGTAAGTGTATATTAATTCAAGTATTTGAATTCACTACGGTACGGTCAAGACAACATCATAAGAAGGCTCCCATACCTGAGGCCGGACTCGAACCGGTGACCCCTGCAACTCAAGGACAATGCACTGACTTCCATGCTGCCGAGAGCTGACTTAATTTCAATCAAATAATTCATTTTACAAAGGGAGGCATAAAGCCTCGAGCAGAAATGTTGATCTAGAGAGTTTTTAAACTATAAAACAAAAGTTGAAATATAATTTGTCTGGGATTATTAAGCACGAGAGTTATGCAATGTATCATATCATTCGATTCGACGATACAACAATCACAAGGATCTTTCATACACTGAAGCGCTCATCTCATCCCACATTTTTTTAAACCTCAGTTCAAAGAAGAAAGTTTTTTTTTTTTTTTTTCTTTTTTTTTTGTAATTTAGGAATTAACATATTGATCTTTCAGAATAACTTCTGTTTGTGGAAACTAAAGAATGTCTACATCACTTGAAACTTGTGAAGCGCACTCCAACTACAAAAACTATTTCAGCGTTCACCAAGTATTAGTGTTAGTTTAAACAAAATTTAGATCTGGAACTGACTATATGAAGTGCAAAATATTTGCGCTACACACCATCGAAACGTGTTAAGCTAGACTGCTGTAGCATGTTCTACTATATTCGTTAATGACATAAAACCAGATAAATGGGAGGTTTAGGCGTATTTTGTACGCTTAGTAACGACTTCCTCGGTTAGACGAAAAACTGAATTATAACCTCTATAAATATCAGTTTCTGCGTCAGTTGTACATATAGTCAATTTCAATGTTGTATTTAAAAGTTTGTTTCCATGTCAAATTCAAAGATGCTATCCATTCCAGACGAATTTGGTACGTTAACAATACTACTACAGTTTTTCATGACTTTCTAGCGTGTGTCTTGCTGCTAGCATCATGCTTCTGTAAAAATTACATATATTATATCATGAGATCTCACGAACATAATGAACAGTACACTTTGTGTTTCTGTTTTAAGACATCAAGCGCGTTCGCATCTGTTTCTAAACTTATGTTGCAGCAGGATACTTACATTGAAGACGAAAAGATTAGCTAATATTTCTGAAGAATACGTGAAGTGATAAGACAAGTGTCGCAAGCACCTTGCTATTTTTATGAACTTTAAAACCCTTGCGTCATCTTCTATAATATACTCGGTTACTCAAGCCAGAGACTTTAACGCACGTAAAGACGCTGAACTTTGAAGCACTATTTGCACCTCTTGTTGTTCTGTATCTTATCTGGAAAAGTATTTAGTTATAAAGAAAATCACGTAATCTGATTATCTACCTGTTAATAGTATCTAATTTCATTGTAACTGAGAAAATCTAACATACTTCGATACATAACTTTCAAAAAGCAAAGAAACCAAATCTTAATAGATATACTTCTCTTCTTATCAGTATATTTTCATATTTTTACATAAATGCAATACCGCTTGGGTCTTCATCATTTTCTTTATATACTCCAAACTCGGTATAAAATATTTTCTGCTCATCTTTCGACTTGCTAAGATGGCCCTAAGCCACGTTTTCCCCAGTTTCCTGCACTCCTTTTTGCTGTTAGTAATATAGTAGCCTTCCAAAACGTAAAACAGAAGTTGGTTTCACAATTCAAATTCATCATGAAAAATATTGATTCAATCGGTGGAATAAAAATCCATGTGAACAATGATCAATAGAATAACTGACGTCTGGTCGTTACGCTTGATATTTGCTTAGATGTTTCTTATAATATTTGCCAAATAAAATGTGTCAGTAGAGATTCGATTTGATTTTTTGTATGGACGCAGCCGTAAGCTCATAAAAATCTGAGTATTTCACAGACACCACTCAAGTGGACAATCAATTACCGCCAGTGGGAGAGATTATTTGCTTCAGCTTCTTATTTGGAGGGGTTATTGTTATTAATAATTTACTTAGTGCTATAATCAGCAGATAACTTGACTAAGTGAACACCGCGTAATGGTGCTGAAACCAAATTGATTTTTTTTTTTCTTTTTGTTCTTGAAAGGAGATACAATACATACAAAATACGATAATGCTGTTTCAGTATTATATGCTTCAATAACAGGGTGACTCTACTGGTCACAGATATCATTTAACTGATAAATTTGATAAACTAGTAAGAACAAAATTTAATACAATAATATCAAATATAGTCTCAGGATTAGATAATTTTTGTAATTAAATTGCGACAATATTGTTATCACAAATATTTCCGGTTGAACGCATGCTTTATTTGAATAAGTTATCAAATAGAATTCTCGGTGCTTGAATATATAATTAACAGCTTTTTTATAAACAAGAAAAATGGAAATAATTAATAGAACATTTCTGAGCTTCCATAGAATTTAACAATTCCTGATGCTTTCCGAAACCCGAAAATATTTATAATCGAGTCCTAGAAACTATGTTTAATTCAAAGGTACTGATTTCAGACGTGTAGCTATTCCATTAAGTTCTGGAATGTATCTAAAATTAGCAATGATTATATGTTTCTCTTATTTGAGGTAATTTTTTATTGGATTTATCCTAAGGGAGAAGGAACCTGGTACGTCTCAGAAACAGCACGTTGGATTAGTGTGTCAAAAAAGATAAGTAAAAAGATCCCGACCAAAGTCGGGATCTCGGTGTGGCCGAACACTCAGGACAGAGCATGATATTTAAGTATTCAGACAAAATTCCGCCATCAACTTTTCACTTTTTTCATAATAAATTCCATAAAATAGAGGAGTAACATGCTGTCGTATAAGCCTGCGAACAGATTAAGTAACTGTTGCATAATATATCGAGCTCGGTGGGTTAGCGGTAATGCCGAGCCCTGATTTGGGGAGTACGCCAGTTCAATTCCCCGTCCGACCATCCAGATTTCGGTTTGAATGGTTTCCCAAAATCACTCTAATTGAATGCGGGGATGGCTCCTTCAGAAGGCGCTGGTCAAATTCGTTCCATATTCTTACCCCACATCCTCTCCCGGCACTAATAACCTCGACGTCAACGAGCCGAAGTGAAACAAAAAATGCTTGATTTGTTTAACACTGTGCGAGCTGTTGCGCTCGAGGGGGCCGCTAGACATTTTCCACTAGTTGGTGGCTCCTTGAACCCTGACTCATAAAGTGGGTACTGGAGCCAACCTCGTGGGAGACACTAACAGTTACACAGCCTCACAACGGATCCTTCCTACCAGCTCTAGTTTTACGCTGCTAGCATTCAGAAATTACTTTCATTCTCTCTTCTAAATAACGGAAATAACGTGTCTTAATTGTATATCTGAAATAACAGAGAATGTTGAGTCCTACGCCAATCTCTCGTACAAGCACAGCGTCATCAAGATAATGTACAATTTTACTGTTTTATTATCCCATACATACCTGACACAGTGGTATGAGAGAACAGGATCGTTGAGTTTTATCTTGATGTTGCTTGCGGTACATCCGCATAACTGCGTCAGCATTCCTCACTGAAGACTATGCACTTCACATCATTAAGCTGATCTTCATCTTAAGGGTCTTCATCCAAAGAAAGTAGCAAAACAGTCGAAATACCTCGCACAGAAATTCCCTACCGAAATTCTGTCTTCCTTAAAAGTTATTCGTCCATTTCTTAAATATTATATAATATCTATGGAACATTAGGCTGCCACTTTTTTCCTTCCATTATCTTTAAAAAATGTTCATCGAAACAGATTTTTTCCTTATGTGATAAACCAAACTTTTATATTTTACTTTTAGTTTATTTATAATTACAGCTAGCTACTGCATCAATACTTTTTTAGTGTACCATTTTGAACAAATCATGCATGATTTTTAAATCATCGTGCTCAGTTTTTAATACCTTAACGATTTTTTTTATTGCTTCTGGCTTTACGCCTCGACGACTTCGAGGTCATTAAAAGAGGGAAAGGAACGGGAAGGAATTCGACCATGAGCTTTTGGGTGAACCATCACGGCATTCGCCTGGAGTTATCTGTGGAAACCATCGAAAAACCCAAATCTGTATAGCCGGACAGGGATTCGAACCCACATCCTCCCAATTGCGAGACGAGTGTTACCGCTCACCACCATGTTCGGTCCTTAGCTATTAATTGTGTTACATTCGATAATTTAAACGCAATATGTAAGGGTAAGCCTCTCCCGGTAGCCGTGTATAAGCAGTTGAAATGGATAATGCTACCCCTCCATAACAATGTCATGTTGATATGTAGCAAGTTGTTTCCCATATTCAACAATCGTCTATCATTTGCAAACGGGATCTGTTGCTATTACAGACTATGCAAAAAGTTCAGCGTAACCAGGATCGAACCATTCATTACGATATGGGAAGGTTCACATCTCGCCGATTAAAATCCGGTTAACATTCGGTAGCTTCTGCCAAAAATTTCACTGAAAACGACATGACTGCAATTTTGCTTGGCAAATGCAACGATCAGAGCAAGTTCCAACTGTGTGGAAGTTCATCCTTGATACCTGTTATCCGCAACATCTGGGTGTCGTTAAACAGAATCCGGAGGATTTTTAGCAGATATGGTGCTTTGCTGTTAGAGTGGGGAAAGCGAATCTCCACCTTGTGACTGCGGTGCTGAATATCAGACCATAACAACATAATTTCTGAATGTCCGCGCAGAGCCTTCCGCGGAAAAACTCAAGATTTCGTACATGCGTAACCTAGAGCAATCAAATGGATTAGAGTGATTGACAAACATTTTTAACTCATCTTCTTCTTAGACGTATTTTTTTACCATCGTTGAATTGTTATTCTTGTATGCAGCCAAACGCTAAATAAATTAAGTTACTATGATGGCTTTTTTGTTGAGTGTAGTTGTTTATGTTGTGACTGAAAAACAAAAGAACCTCTGGCTGACCATTCAGACTAATTCTTCCGAAATATACCTTTGTGTCCGCCAAGTTTAACACCTTTATCCGACCGACAAATCACCGTCAACAGTATCGCATGCAATCGCTCCATGTCACTGGAATTTTTCGGACGGTTTTGTTACTAAGTCTGCTAATTATGCATCGCACTCCACCCTTTTTCTCCTCTGTTGATGGTGTCGCGCATGACTACAATTCCTTTTCACCACAGGGCTTCGAACCATATAAGGCCATATCGAGAACCAACTATTGTTGTAGTGCTTTAGCAATATCAACCAACGAGGCGTGTTTTAAACTCTCTTTTATTCCGAATCTTACATTTTTCCAGCTTAATTATTGTTCTTAGGGGTATGGTGATTCAGTAGTTAAGGCGTACGACGAGATCGAAAGGTCCCCAGTTCGAATCGCTGTCTCGGCGGGGATTTCCATAGTCCTTTAACCCGGCCTTCACCTCTGGCACAGCTTGCTGTGTAATGTGTAGTACTCCAGAACGCTTCAGTGTTTCTTATTCCACGATAAACTGTGAGATCCCCCACACACGGAAGGATTACTGGGTTAGGTGAAGGCGGCTACGATAGGGGCAGAATTCGCAGCCAGTAAAAACCCTGTCATCAGGTCATTACGACCTTCGGTGTATGGATAATTAATGTTTAGTTGCAGAAAAACAACAATTGTTACTTTTAATACTAAGCACTGATTCGTAACCTATTTGGACATTGATACTTCATAGTATTGGTATATTTCCTTTAAAATGAAGGATCTTTCCTTCTGAACGAAAAATATTACTGTTAATAATATTTTCGCATGGGATTTTTGGGTAGAATCAAACTATTTGATTTTTCAGTATCCTACGGACACTATTTTTTACATTCCCTTGTTTTAAATGTTCAATAACTGAAATATTGCCACTATTTAATTGACACCAGATTCAGAATGTTATAAGAATGGTCATGTATATAGGCTATGATATAATATTTTTAATTTGAGTTATGGCAGTATGTGCGTATATGTGACATAATATTTGTAAATTGTGTAATGGCGTTTATGGTCCACTGTAAAGTAAAAAAAAAAAAAAAAAAAAAAAAAAAAAAAAAAAAAACTATGCTTTAACCGCATTGCCAGCCTCAACTTGAATCGTTTCCAAAAGACATTAGAGACAAATGCTGAAACGGTAAACAAGATAAACATTTCGTACATGTTTTAGCTTGTTGGGAGAGGCATTTCTGTATTAGCTGCTAGTTGTTTGCTATTCCACCGCCTGCCTCTGGTCCAGGCTGCTGTTGTTGCACAACCCCATCATTCAGCCGGCGCGGCCCGGCGAGTCATTCAGACTCTTACGCATTTCGACCTCATTCCCGCCGGGGTCGACAACCTGCGACCCGGAGCCGAGCCGACTCGAGGCCTCACTAGCATAGGAGTACAGATGCACTTCCTACAGGGCTGTACACATTACTTGTAGGCAACAGTCATAGTTTACCAGAAATAACTTGTATGTCTTAAATAAATGAACACACTGGAGGTTTGCTTCTGAGCATGAAACTTATTTTTAAACCAGTAAGCTGTCAGAGCGCAAGACATTTGACGTCACATTACAGCAACGCATTTTACGCTTTATTTATTCTGTTCACTAAGACTTTGCTTTTCGTCGCAGTCGAGGTTGTTGGTTGTTACATCGTGGAGAAACTATTGGCAGGGAAGTTGGTAGCTCTTGTTATAAGGCAACATTATCATCATTCACTGGGAATTATTTCAGGAAACCATGGAAAATGAAAGTCAGGATGGCGGCAGTGGTGATCGAAGTCGTGTCATCCAAAATTCCAATCTCCAACGTTAGTGCTCATGTATAAGGTAACCCCTTCCTCGTGCTATTTAGTTTTTATCCGTCACTATCTTCTTTGTTTATGACGTTTATTAATATTAAATTTGGTAGTGTAAAATATGAACACAGCACTTCATTTTAAAAAAAGTAAATAAATAAATCACGTCTTTGAAGCATTTCGAACAACATTGTACTGTTTCGTGAGCTACCGTTCGCTGAATCTCTGTTGGACAATATTGACAGTAACTTACATTAGATAGAATCAGAATAATAACAAACAGCCATCAAATCGAGGTATAGTTTATTGTATAATGTATCCATCAAGTTGATTGTTAATTTTTTCTAATATTCTTCTTCGAAATAAATACTGAATATTAGCACCGGAAGTTAATTAATTATCGACAGTACCCAAAATAAAATATATATATGTTTTTGAAAACCTAAGGTCATACCGATTCGTTAAACAAGCGTTCTCGTTAACTAATAGCTGCCATTAAGACTAAAACAACGAATCCAAAACAAACGTGTCCGTTGAAGGAACGCTATAAATGCGAAAAGAAAGGTTACAACATTTGCTTCATCAGTGACAAATAGAATTTTATATACGTTTTCGGCCACTCTACTAGTCCAGTAATCATTTAAATTTACTTGAGAGCATTCGTTTTTATTTAACCTCCGCATGGAAATTTTGTATTTTCATCAAGAACTGTGTAAGCAGTATTGGTAATTGTTTTTGTGTTGATTTGTTTGTCCACCGTGTGATTTTGGAGTTGGAACCATACGATCACCCTAAAGATGATGATGGTCAACGCAGAGGACAAGCCAATTACACCTTCCCATATTAGTAAAACTGCTAGTGAACTCACTATCTGTGCAAGTGTGGCTGTGTTATAAAATATTGGTTTTTAGTATGAAGATTTATTTCCCATGGGTAATATTATGCCATATACAAAGGAGTGAAACCTTCTTCAAACACCCACGGTGATCATTTTACAACTGTGCTATTATTAAAGCATTTGCTTCACTATTGAAAAACATATTTTTAAGTTTTTGAACTTATCGTACTCTCCGTGCGACAACTCTCCGGCCTGGCATTCAGGATAGCATGGGTTCAGTTCCCCCTCCAGCTATCCGGATTGCGGTTTTACATGGTTTTCAGAATTCCCTCCAGGAGAATGACTGGTAGAATCCTTCAAATGGCCATGGACCAATTACTTACCTTTCCTTGCCCAAATTCCTTTCTCGCGTCTAATTTGTAGCTAAGAAAAAAAAGTCCTTCAACTTTTAACAAATAAAACTGAAAACCTTACATTCATTTTGAAGAGGTAGCAAATTAGTATACTCAAAGAAACAATTCGTTCTGCCCCTGTCGAGTCTTAAATAAGTATTAAACCTGAAAAAGGGGAACAACACATAATCATGCAGCGATCTGGCCTATGTCACACGAAACAAAAATAAACTCCATACAAGGTAAAGCAACTTCAAGGGACTAAGAATTTCGCTCCAATGCTGGGATTCCTAGCACAGACTTCTCCCTCGCCAGTCTAATACTCTAAATACATGGACAAAAGATTGATCTCTGAGACAGAATGCCAGCGCATGGACAGAGCGAGTTGGGTGAGTGGTAACGCTTTGGCCTTGCATACGGGAGGACGTGGGTTCGAACACCCATCCGACCATCCACATTTGGGTTTTCATGGTTTCTACAAATCACTCCAGACGAATGCTGGGATGGTTCTTCTTTCACGTTCCTTGTCACCAGTCTTTTTCCGCCTCTAATGACATCGACGCCGATGAGATGTAAAGCCATAACAAAAACAATTGAGGAGTCTAACAGAAGCTCTGTGCAGCGTGCCCGGCTGCTTGTGCCGGCTCCGCCGCAGGTTTCCTTGTGCGGCTGCTGGAATGCTGAACATTGGACGTCCCACTTTCCCTTGCGCGAGGATCGGCCCGCGTTCGGAGGACGGCTTTCATTGCATCTGACAAGTCTCCCTCCATTGCCATCGCCGTAATTGCCATTTCACTGAGCGTTCACTTTCTTAAGAGATCGATAAAGTGAAAACAGAGAAGTTGACAGTAAAAAAGCTCAGAGGCAATTGAAGCTGTGAAACCAATACTGTGGATTCACACTGTGCTATCAGACAAGGCAACAATATGGGTTATCGGTTGCATGTAGTATCATCTTTCTCCCAGACTGCTGGCGCAGACGAAAGAGGCGTTAGCGTCGTTGTATTCAATATCATCTAAAGTTGGAGGTGTACACCTCTTGTTAAGAATTAAATTACTTTTTTTTGCATATTTATCAATAAAATTATTAATGGTTGAAATTGCTGGTGTGAGGAATTTGGATGTTGCATCATATATTGACAACACCGTTGTACCTACGTCTGACGTTATGTATGTTTATTACAAAATTACTGTTCATCAAATGTTATTAGCAATATGACAGAATTAAACAAACATCTTGAAATCCGACAGTGGGTTGATTTTAGATCAGTTCTCAGGGTTTCTATACGTCCGTTCATTAATCTCAGCAGGACAATGAGATTTTTCTAGGGCGACGCTGGGTTGATCGATACGATAACGATTTGTGGTGATTACCACATCAGCGGAGTTACCATTTAGCGGAAGTACCGAGTCTGCTGTCCGGAGTCGTCCGAGGTGATGGTAGCATTTTCTACTGGGCGTCGGAGAGACAAGTCCACTCGGATGATGACATGCAGCAGAAGAACCACCACAGACCGCACCGGCGTTAGTCGCCGTGCATCTCTTTCTGCAGGCTGGCCACGCACTCACCCTCCAGCTCGCAATCCACTGTACTATCCCTCACCGCGTCACACAAGCGGCCACGCTTTGTTCCTTCACCAAGGGCTACTCGAAACACAGCCAGACAGTTACCGTTACTTTTGTACGTACCATGCACCTGTGCGAGCTACGGGTCCAGCTTCCCGCAAATATTTTCCATGTAGTGAAACAATACAGTGCAAGTTTCACCCTACGTTACAAACTACCGACACTCCACGTATGCCCCTTTTAGCAAAATATCTTTTTTTCAGACGTCCAGTCTAGCTAAAGACGTTGTTGATGCTTCGATAAATTGTCTATTCTTACCATGAAATGCAGTCTTCGTGGTATGATTATAAAGACTAGAAAACCACGGACACGTGCACTGCGAAAATCAAAACCGCACACTGAGAAGCCGAAGATGAAGGAATATCAACTCGTCTAAAACAACCTAATCTGGCGGCAATTCCGTGAAGATTAAATTTCAATGACACGCCGCGAAAGCCTCCGTTCACGTATTCTCACCAAGTCTGCCATTTTCCGCCTAAGTATTTGATTTTATATCGTAAGGTACATTCGACAGCTCATCTAACTGAAATACGTGTCATAAGAGCGGGCGGATTTCGTAATTTTTCGCGAAGTGTATAAGATCAGTATTAAGTGAGCATTGCTTTATTCTACTTTTGATAGGGAAAGCACTCAATTGACGAAAAACCACAATCACGATGGCAGTACATAGGAGGCTGTAGTATTCAAACCCACTTAGCTGAAACCTTGCCAACGCCTTAATATAAACTGTTTGTTAAGCATTCTCTAATTTAGAATGGGAACACAATGTACTATTTTTTAAATAAGCTAGTTGTTAACAGTCTCATTGTAAACTCACCGTATTGTCTCAACAGTGTTTCATCATAGTGTTTTACCGGCCTTATACTCATGCAGCCAGTAAATTTAATTCTTTCCAATTTTATATGTATATCTACAGGTTCCACAAAGTACAAACAGCACAATACGGGCACGAAACTTACATAAAACCACCCATGCCCGAAGCCGAACTCTAACCTATTTCATAATAGTCGTTACAACTACATGTGTACAATTAAATCGGTAGTCTATTATGTAGTAACGCCGAATTAAATATTATACTTTACTTTCATGACTGACAGGGTGGATTTTGGAATGACGATAGGAAGAATATATCTCTGCAGACATCTTTAACCGAACAAACTGTCATTCAGATTTAGGTCAGTGTCTTAATTTTTTAGAATTTAGTTTTTCAACATCCCTTGTAAGGGAGAGCTTTATAACATATTGATTCTAAATTTCACCTCTGTTTAGCTGCCAGTAAGGCCGGCATCGCTGGCCGCTATCTCTGGCTCCCAGGAATGCCGCTCGACCCACAAGATTACCTTGCTTGGCCGCATCTTCCGCTTCATAATCGCTCATCGCTATGCTGTATTTCCGATTAGCATTTAGTGAAGTAGAAGATGACGGGCGACAGCCACAACACACTTTTTTTCTTTCGCTTTTGGGGCCACCTGTCTACGAAGATACCAGAAAAAAAACTTCCGACATCCGGGAGAAGGATTTTTATGTTTCATCGGAATATTTGTATCTTTCTGGTATTTTCTCAATAATACATTTAAAACCACTATTTCTCTCCCATCACGGTTGACACGAAGTTCAAATTTAGATAAAACATTTCAAATTTTTCCATGAAAATAAGTATCAAACGCGATAGCTAACGAATGTTTCACACAGAATTTTTTGTGTTTCGTAGGCTAATACATGACTGGACTGAAAAGATTAGGTTGTTTATGGATTCATACGGAAAAATAAAAACATAACGTGATTTGATAACAAGATTCCTTAATAGTTTCAGATCTCCACTCCAAATATAAAAAAATATTAAAAAACTGAGTCTAGTACTTAACAATCTGTAACATGGCGTATGGGTGCTTTTAATAGACTGAGATCAGTGGTGAATTTTGTGTATAACGATGATTCCATCTGACTTAAAACATTTTTTGATACAGCCTCTCTGTACCAGCACCGAACCAAGTGATCCTAGCAGGTAAAATGGACCTTCGATTTTATGCGGACTTCAAAAGCAAGTGTTCTTGGTTAATTCACATATGAAAGCCAACTTATTTATATTTTGAAGACGGGCTAAGTGTTTGTTAAAATCCTAATTTAAAAATAGGGTTGAAATGGAACTTCCTGTCTGTAATCTGACTTTAAATATCGTGAAATATCGACTTGTCCACCCACAACGGCTTTCCTCGCAACATTATAATTTGCTAATGTGATGTCGTTCTCTGGTGCAATCACTGCTGCTCTCCACTTAAGCAAAATCTTCGTGAGTTTTTCTGTGCCTATCGGAAGAGGATCTATCGACGTTGTGCAGTTGTTGATTACGAGCCAAACAATTTCTGCCTCGCAATACTTCAAGTATAACGAAAGCTCTGTCCAGTCTGTAATACTCGTATTACGTTGCTACCGACTCAACAGATGTAATAGGGCGGGTGAGATCAATCTCTTGATTCCACATAAGAACATACAAAATTAATTGTTTATGGCTGGTAATGATACGAAGTTATATTGATATCTCCAACATTTCCAAATGTTTGACGCATAGTTAAAACCTTATCAGTCATAAACTTTGCACCAGTTACTTCATCGTACTTTATGTCCGACGATAAAAAACAATACCATCCTTGGGAGCACCCTAACGTGGTATGAGGCCAGAGGCCCGACGTTACCAGGGTCGACATTCTCACAACTTCAATTTTTCACTTGTTCGTTTTGAGCGTCCCTACCAGCTGTAAGTTCATCTTTCGCTGCACACTCCATTATTTTCTTTTTCGGAACCGCAATGCTTTCAGCATTCGTAAAGTCCTGTTATAGTGCATTCAGTTAATAGAGGCGCCTCAAGGTCACTCCGTCCTGTCCTCACACTACTGCCCTTATCCCTACATGCGAAGGGAAAAGCGTTCCCGCTGACAAATTTGCCACCCGTCTGCATGGACAGGGTCTGTTTGGAGTTGAGGTGAGGAGCGGAGCCAAAGGAATATGACCTTGAACCGCCAGTTGGGGGTGAACAGAGTATAGCAGATGATCCCGTCACATTACCGCAATGTGGAGAGTTCATAGTATTCGCTCTAGTTTTAATCTTTATGCTGATTTTTAGCACAAGAATTGGTTGGCAGTAAGAAGATAAGTTCCACATGGATACAAGGCCGTCCAGGGAATACATCGCTACTAAGGGAGCGTGCACAAACCACGTAGCTCCATTTTGGCGTACTGTGAACCCCCCCTCCCCCCCCCACGTAGCACGTAGCTTTTTTCCCTTTTGATTTCAGAAGATATTTTTTACCGTTTTCTCTTGTCAGACGATTGTAAATTACGTAAGGAGATAATAAACTAACGGAAATAAATATTCGCATGCTGTTGTGTGTTTTGTTCCCTATTTTAACTGTCAAACATGTTATGAAAGGAAAGCTACGTGGTCTGGCTCCGAACCCCCCCTCCCCCCACGTAGCCCAGCGTAGCCTTCCAGCCAATCCCTCCCCCCCCCCCTGGACCGAGCCACGTGGTTTGTGCACGCTCCCTAACAAACGCTTTCCGTTGGGTGTCCCTGGCTGTTGATTCTGGATGTTGGCGATTGTCCAATAGATGCGACAGCCCACGCTGCTGCAGGTGGGCGAGGTACGGTATTCGACCAGCCGGCATCTCGTTTGCACCTCCGGTGGCGGGCGACCTCAATGTGGGCGGGGCGGCCAATGAGGAAATGAGGCCCACCGACGGAGCGCCCTAACGGGAGGCTGCTCACCTGAGCATGTCAATGTCCAAAATGCTCAGGTGAGCTGGCAGTACAAGCTCCGATACAAACTATGTTTTCAAAAGAAATATTTATTTTTGATCCAGTCAGAAACAGTGTGCCACTGACTCGTGATTCTTAACAACCTTGACAGTTTTTTTCCCGTTAAAATGCAACATACTTTTATAAAAAATTTATTACTGAAATTCTATCCCAAGACCATTTAGCCAGAGCAACCTTGAAATAATGACTTTATAGCTTTTTTAAAAAACAAAACAAAAAACAGTGAATTCACTTAATTAACAAACTTAACTCTGATAATATTCAGTCATGATTATTATTCTTGTTACGAGTAGAGATAACTCTTGAACTATTATTCTTGACATTAGAGGCTGGTTTAAATTTTTATTTCTTTGTATAGTAGGAATTTTACCTATGACTGTGTAGACGCGTTATTCATTCGCGTCTAATACCTGTAAGTTCGAAACATATGTTGATAAGTTTATGGCTGATAACTGTAGATTTTCCAACAGCCTGAAAGACTGTCCCCCAATGCCTTTTACAATACAACAGCTTGTGATTTACATCTCCCTCGCTACACTTATCGCTTCCACACAAGAGGGATTGTACTAAATGCAATCTATAAAGATTTTTGGGAAATCTGTCATGACTGAATTTTAGTCGCGCTATAATACTCGTTATTTTTCTTGTAACAAACCATCTTCGATGCCATAGTTTAATTGGTAGCGATGGGTGCGAAAGTACATAGTGTCGATCCTTAGTTTCCATAGATTTTTCCCATGTCTTTTCCTATTTGTTTTTCGCAGTGGTCTTAACCGTAGGTATTATATCTGTCGTTGGGATTAAGGGATATATATACCTGGCTAATGTAACCGCTAATTTTTCCTATTATGCTATTGTGAGCTATAATCCAGTCCAGTAGCACCTGATTATAGAAGTTAGAAAAAGAGTTTTAACACTTCAATGCATTTGCAGCCTAGGATACTTTTCCGTTACTAGTACTGCGATTATAGAGGCATTCAGGCATGCTTCTTCAATTTGACAAGATAAGAATATTATTTAGAGTTGTGTGTTGCACATATTGCAATGATTTTAAAATGGCTGCCATATATCATTTTGGATCTGGAACAAATTAAAACTGTTCTGAACTGATGTTCCTACCTTCTGCATCTTTCAGTGAATGCATAGGAGAATTATTTAACGAAATCTTCATAGCGCGTTGGGTTTTATGGATTCTATGTGAGGAATTATTTAACCTTAAGTACTGAACGAGAACAATTCTTTAAAAAAAAAAAAATCGGAATGCCACTGTTTCCATTACTACAACAACGTCACATTTCGATCGTCGAAAAATTGACAGTGGATTGATGTAGTCAATCTACGAGCTTGCTAGTGCTTATATTAAATCTTCGTTACAACATGGAAACACCAACTGGAACATGTGCTGTTTCTGGTGGTGATTCACAGAATTTATTTAACAAAGATGTTGCGTATCCTTTGGAACCTATAGCTTTGACTCAACGAAACCATATGGATATACTAAACAAAAAAAAAATAATGTAATGATAAATTTTTATTTCAAAAACTGTTCACGATATTAGAAACTGCGAATGGCATATTATTTTATCTTTTTATTTACTTTAATTTTTGTTAATTTGTCAAAGTATTTGAGTTCAAACTCCTTTCAGAATGAATTAAAAACTTTTCTGGCCTTTAAAAATGACTAACATAAATAGTTCTTTAGAAGGCACTAAATAGCCCAAGTTAATTAACAGCGCTCAACTTGGAAACCAGCTCTGACTGCTAACATTTGCAACTGTAATACGATCTTTCGCTAAGAGACCGGTTCACATCTGTCCCGGAAGTACTGAACTGTCAGCGACAGTGTGCCAGTGAGAGTGATGCATCATCAGGCGTAATAACTCAGGGCTACGAGTGAAACGCGCGGGACACAAAAAATTCGCAACAGCGACTGTCAAAAGAACTAGCCTTCAACGAAAGTATTTTTCCGTTCCACTTGTATCAGTAAGAACGAAATAAGAAGTCAATGTTCTGTAAAGTGTTATTTCGACCTGAGAGCTGTCAATCAGGTTTTTGAGGAAGGGCCGTTATTATACAGGACGGCGACAACTAGTTTCTGAGCAGCCCGTCTCTAAGTGGCCTGCACTCTGTTAACATTCTTTCAGAGTGCAGGAAATAATGGTCATTCCCTGCAGTTCGTAAGCCTACGTTGCTTCCTGATCGAAGCGCGGTAGAGCTAGTCTCGTTTATATGCTAAGATTTAACTCAAGTTGATAGATCACCATTAAATGATTTTATGAAAGTGTTTTCCTAAAAACGTATAGACAGTTTGAATCATTCATTATGACCAGAGAATGTTTCATCTAAAATAGTATTCCTCGGTTAAATATTGTATTCACTAATTTACAGTACACTGCAGTTGGTGACTTCTATCAAAATTTGTCATCCGAAATTCCATTAAATATACCAAACGCGAAAGTTGGTTTAATTTTATCCTATAGTAATTCCGCTTTTGTAAACATGCTGGCATACAATGGAACGAATACTGCGTTCTTCTCCTGTCTGCTGGTTGGGTTTTGTGACCATTCTCTCGAAAGCAGTTATACGCTTTCATTGAGCTGATCTGAGAAGAGTACCTATTACAAGTTGTAGGACGAATTAAGGTGAAATGTGCAGATACTGTTGTAATAACTACTATATCACTATTTAGATTCAGTTCGAAGAAATTTTTTACTCTATGAATTTCTTTACTCTGTGATTGAATGGCAAGTAGTGTAACGTTGATGGAGGGTGTTAAATTAGCGACACATAAAACGCAGTAGCGTTCATTCTTCAAAATAAAAAGGTATTTGTCCAGAAACGGCACGCTTGCGAGTACCTTTCAGTAATGCATAGTGCCTTCTTGATTTGTTGGCGAAGATATTAAGAGTCTTTTGTAATTACACAAGGCACCCATCGTCACAAAACAAAGTTTACAAAGTACAAGGCTTTACTGTTATACCACATCCATTTTGTTGGTCAAGGAGTCACAACAATATAACGGATGCCAATATAAGTTGATACGATCTCTGTGCCGATTACAGTCATGCAATAATTACTTAGTTTTAGGAAAAACGCCGTATATAGTCTACTATGTGATTTGTCTTGAGAAATTGGTACCATTTTAATAAAGTGCTCATTTCCTGTGTAGATAAGTAGCCAATCAGCGAATGGGATACTTACGTGACGATCATCGACCAATCGTGTACACACCTATCCGTGCCAGAGCTCTAACAGGAACGGTATCGCATATTAACGCATTTCGTGAGACATAGTGTCTTTCATAACTAAATTTATGACTCCGGGGCACACTTTCTCTTCAAGAATAAGCGTTAAGCAACCTTTGCTTCAAATTCCAGCAGGTGAAAATAACTTCTTTTTGGGTTAGGAGTGGTGTGGTCTATCCGTAATATGGTTCTATAGGGAAATTAATGCGTTGGCTGTATTGTTCATTGCGTGATGCGGAAAGCATACCTTTAAGGCGGTATAGCAAACACGGGTCGGCGAGTAGGCAGGCAGGCAGGCAGCGGCGTGGGTATCCCTGTAGGCGTGTGTGTGTGTGTGTGTGTGTGCGTGTGTGTGTGTGTGTGTGTGTGTGTGTGTGTGAACTGTGCGTGAGATGCGTGTTACAACACCTGCCACGCTCCACGAGTACAACACGGCCACACAGTAGAAAGCAGCGCCACCTGCTGCCCGTAAATCAGGCAGCTCTCGTCTGTTATTATCTCTGGTTTCACAGATTGCTTTCCACTCCCGGAACAATCTCCTCGTAAATGTCCCCATTGACGTTTACTTGCATAACAACCTTTGACGTTTGCTTTGCTCCGCAGTTAATACCCTTCGCTGCTGCCATTTGCGGTTTGAAAGTTAATTTGCTTTAATGCAGAGGCTAACGTTCTATTGGACAAAACTTCACTATTTATGAGCCCTCAGTCCTTGCAATGCATACCTATAATGTCTTTTGTGCCGTGAATCGTGAAATTTCTAGTTAATTGCTACCTCGTCGTTATTAAAATAAATTTAAAAAAGTAAATGCGAATGTCATTATTGGCCAGGATATTCCCTGACTGTTCGGCCGCCAAGTGACATAGTTTTAGATTTGCCGAGCATGAGCTTCTGTCATGACTACCTTAACCCAACCTGATAATTCTACCTGGTAAAGACAACCCACAGTTTTACGTGGAATTCGGCAACGAGCATACTAGCGTACTTCATATGAACGAAGTAAAGTTTTTACAGAGACGAAGATCGTTTTTTTTTTCTTTTTTGCTGTCATCAGTCTTTTGACTGGTTTGATGCAATCCTCCATCCCTTCCTATCCTGTGCTAACCTCTTCATTAGACAGTTGTACTAAGTAACATTGCAACCCGCCAGTATGGCTCAACGCACTAATGTGTCGCACACTGGACAGGGGAGTTTCAACGAAACTGGGCACGAACACAGACCACCGCGTACCGGGCATCCTGATAACGAAACCTTCAAGGTGAATGCCAATCCGGCCCACCTTACAAACTACACGTTTCATAAACAAAAAAATAGGTTTATCACATACTGAACATAGTTACACGTTAAACAGACAGATGGCAACACTTCACTTCCCCAATTAGGGAGCGTCCATAAACCACGTAGTTCCATTTTGGCCTCCTGTGAACCTCTTCTTCCCCTCCCCCCCCCCCACGTAGATTTTTTTCCTATTGATTCCAGAAGACATGTTGTACTGTTTTCTCTTGTCAGACTATCGTAAATTACATACGGAGATAGTAAAAAATAAATATTTACGTGCTGTTATGTGTCCTGTACCTCATTTTAACTCTGACAAATAATATGAATGGAAAGCTACGTGGCCTTGCTCGGACGCCCCTCCCCCCCACCCACCCACGTAGCTCAACGTAACTTTCCAGCCAACACTTCCCCCCCTTCTCTTAGACCGAGCCACGTAGTTTAAGGACGCTCCCTTAGTACGTAGTACGACCAAGCAGCAGGTATAAAATTCTTGACGTCGGCCAGGGCATGAGACTGTAAAATCAGTGCTCTAAATTTGACAATGCCAATGATGAGTAAATCTCACCAAACGCAACCGAACCCAAAATGATGGGAAAAGATGGAGAAGAAAAGGCTAAGTAGGTCTACCATTGCAAATTGTTCAATGCCTCCCAAATAAAATTAAAAACATATAAGAAGTTTTATCTACCATCCTAGTTTTAAAGTATCGGTATTTGAGATTCATACCCATCAAACGAAATGTTTTCACATTAATTGTACTGATATGACGAAGTTTTGGTGGTGGACTGAACTAACGCCTAGAAGTAATAGTGGTGGTCGTTGTTTTGAGTATCACGTCTCATTGATATCGATGTTATCAGAATCCAGATTAGGAATCTGACACTATTAAATTATTAAGAACTAGAATTTTCCCGATGCTTCGCACGAGCTTCCCTTAGTGCACGTAGTAATGCGTTTGTATTTTGTTTTTCTTATAGTAGCAAAGCATAGACGCTAGTAATGCAGGCTCTTTGAAACCCTTACAATAAATTAAATTCCACAATTTCGTTACGCTTAGTGGAGCATTAATCTTTGAAGTAGGTGTTTGATAAACGTTTGTCATGTACTCTAAAATACAATATTCCAGAATACTGAAGAAATAAATAACCAAAGTTACGTAGTCAAAAAACAGAACTCAAAGAGTGGAGTGTTTGTCTGTGTTACGCGTGATCTTTGACGGTTATTTCGAAAAGGAGTGTTCATCTGTGACACACTGTGATCTGTGGCGCGTATCTGTTCCCCATACGAACGAACTATCGTTTCTTGCTCAGTTACCCTGTCACGTAGATTCACAAGCAATACCACAGATATTAAGCTGAATTATAAGTTTGAAACCACCCCATCTGGTTCGGTATATTTTGGGAGTTTTCTAGAGAAAGGAATAGACAGACGCAGAACGCTTACAAATTTAAAACAGTACTAGCTGTACCCGTCCACTCGTTACAGACTGGTCAAATGGAAAAAAGAAAGCACTCTTATATGTATAAATTCACATTGCTTGCGGGTATACAATATTTTTTGATGTTTCATTGGCTGTGCATATGTAGAGAATGTCTGGTTTGTCAACCTTAGAACACGCAACATTTAATTAATTAATTTAATTCCAGTTTTGGTGGAGCACACACGCAATGTCCCTACACCCGCACCTTTTCAGGACTTTTTTTTTATTTTATTTTTACATCCTACCCACGCCTGCCCTTTACGAATTGCAACTTTAAATTCCTCTTTCAGTGTTTTTGGTAATTTCCATTGGTAATTTATTCCGTTGCCTGACTCCTTTACCTACAAAAGAAAATTTTCTTATTCGCTTTCGCCTGAATTCAAGTGCCAGCTTATGTAGAACTCCTAATCCTTATCCTAATATCCATCCATGTATTATTGCGATTATAAGCCTTGAACAAACCAAACACTCTCTTCACCCGTTTCTGTCTTCCACTGACACCCAACCCATCTCCTTCAGCATGTCAATTACTGATTGAATTCTGCGGTAATTTCAGCAAACGAATCTAGCTGTTCTCCTTTGTACCCTTCCAACTCCTGAATTTGACACCTATAATGTGTGTCCATCAACAATCCATCATTTTCAAGCAGTAGTCTGAATAATTGTCCATGTGAGTAGCAGTACGTGTCTAGATCTTGTAACGTCTACCTTGCGGACGTTTACTTTTGGGTCATACTGTTTTATCATTAGCAAAATTATCAATTTGGAATATCAAAAATCATACTTAATCTTCAGCTTATCACATGAAATATTATTGTAATGAATAGGAAAATTGAAAATTGGGTGTACAATTTATTATTGTGAAATTAGTCAAACATGAAGTTTGTTTTTATTCTGAGGTTAACAATTACATATCATTGAATATCAAACAGTTAGAGCAAAATCTCAGGGTCATTGCAAAATCTCAGGGTCATTACTGGGTGGAACGATTGCATGAGCTTCCGTCCGGGCCGTAGCTTTTACCATTGCTCACAGCCCAGGTCAGCGACCAGGTAAGACCAGCGCCACATGCGGTCTTTCAGCTTCCTCGAACGCACCGCGTGATGGCAGCGTCCCCAGCTGCCGACTCGTACTCCGCGAAAATCACTTCGGCCGTACTAGATGAAGATCTGCACCAGAATCTCTCGTCGTCCGTTCTCCTCCTCCGAGCAAGACTCTGTACTTGTCGTAATGCGGTGTCGGGTCGGGCTCTTGGCGAATCACCGCAATCCGCGCCAAAGGAACAGCGTCACATTGGCCCCAGAACAGACAAGAAAAAACACCAACACGGCAATAAATTGAGGCGGCTTCTCTATTGGCTGGATCGTCTTCCCCTACTCTCATAAAGCACTCATTTACTAGGAAACGTCACTAAGGTTTATTTTTGCTAGTCCGCGCCAGTTTTCGGCGGGAACTTTCCGAAACGTGCGAAAATAGAAAGCGGGTCTCAGTTATTTATGGGGGTTATAAATCCGCTTAATGTCCAAGTTGAGTGGGACCTTGTCAGCACCCCCCAAGGTGCGTGTAAATCCGGACGCTTTAGTTCCGTCACGTTTCTGTTCGTTGACACGACGCATCGGCAATATTCACACATACCGTGGGATCACTTAGTGCCTAATGGCACTGTACCTTTTAATTCATTACAACTACCCCATCACCCGTGCAATTGAAAATTATTCTATGGGATAATTTTCAATTCAGTTTTTCACTATAACTTCACTTATTTCTGGTCATTGGGTTAATGTTCCTTGTGAGTGAGATTAGTTCGTTCTATTATTCTCTAACTGTTTGTGATCTTTGTTAATAGTTACATTACCAAACTTCTTAAGATATACCCATCTTCAATTCTCTATTTTAATACAACATGTGATAGCTTTGTACTTCACGAATTACTCTTGTGCCCTACTTTATTCCTCAGTGAACTCGCGAGACAATCCAGCATGTCTTATAACTACATATTACATATCTTATGAGTAGCAGTGACATATATCATTCTCTATACAACTAATTTAAATCTTTCTTAGATTGCCCTTTTTTCAAAAAAATATTCAATTAAAATAAAATTACATCATTTTATTATTATAATATGCAAAATTATTTATTATCTATAATTTTTTTAAACAATTATTCTTATAATTACTTATAAATTCACTTTTTCATCACAAAAGTATCCTAACAGTTATATTTGTCAAATCAATACATGACATGAACTAGCATTTTAAATACTAGCATTTTAAATCCTAATGCTTGTAATTAATTACAAAATTTTATTACAGCCTCCTTTTTTAACAACCTCTGTTGAAATAATTTCCCAGACTGGTATCTTTTTCCAATTATTTAATATAAATACAGATTTTATTGAATGTTTTCCATAACATCAGAGGCATTAACAGCGTCTCTGGTCATATTTGACAGGCCAGCTGACTCGAGTAAACAAACCCCACTGCGATTCCGCGAACGCTTTCCCTTTCAAAGGGGCAGGTATAAGACTCGGTCTCACAACAGAATACCCAGCTGCCTATTGTGTGTTGAGCTAACTGTTACTTCACACCCGCTTACAGTTCAGTTTCGGCTACATTCCGTCAAACTAAATATAATTTACTTATATTGCATTTATGAACAAGGTCTTAAATTATAAACAAATGACTTAAACATTTACTAATTTGTTAGCTTAATTCTTCATTTCGACAACAGATTATCTCGGGACATCATTTTCTACCTCAGACAGAACTTTAGGCTGCTTAGGGAAAAGGAACATTTCTATTTTTCTTTAATAATCCATTACTTTTCACGTGCTTTATTTTGGTATTGTCCGATGAACAATCGTCATCGACGTTATGAAATTGCTCTTCCATTCTACATTAATCTTTATCTTTCATTTCTTCATAGACTAGCGCGCATTTTCGTGCTAACCGACACTTATCTTTCCAGTTTGTGTAAATTCATACAATTTATCTCCTCTTCTAAGGGAATGTGGGTGTTCATATTAAAAAGCATCTCCATTTCTTTCACGACCTGGTACGTCTTATAATCGTTAAACCGTGGTAAACTATCGATTTCTTCCTGAAATCATAAACCCTTCGTTTTTCTTTGAGAATTTCTCAACAATTGCATCTAACACGGCTTTCTTCGCGCGTTCCCTTCTTTATTTTGAGTTCCTAGGACAACTCAGAACCGCATTTTTCCTTTTTCCGTGAAACATCTTTTAATTCATCATCCCTTTTTTAATGATTCACCGCGTAACTCGTAAGTACTTCTTCAAATTAATCCATTTTATTTCTTCACAGGTCTAGACAATAACATATAAATTGATGCTCTCCTATTATCTTTATTTTAATCATTTCTTGATTTGTAACAACCCAACAAAATCCAACTTTTCATTCTATGAATCCGCAAAGTCATTTTATATTAATTTAATTCCATTAATCGTCACAGTGTCTAATTGTTAGCTTTTACTCTCATCCGACTTCACATAGCGATCGTTAATCACCTCATATTATAATCTTCTCATTTTCTTCTAAAATCTTGAATTTGTCTATCGGACCAAATTACTTTTCTTCTTTTACCATATCCCACAGATAACGGCTTATTTACACACTTTTCCGCATATTTACTTCTATGACTTTGACGAAGTGATTATTCGTGGGTCTCCCCCTTTTAATGATGTATAAAGTATATTTTCTTTGATGCAACCACTCATTTTCTTATTTTTCAAAGCAACGAATATTTATCTAGTTTTACAGTATTTTTTTCACAGTAATCCACAACGTTCACTGTTGGGTTACCGTAATTATGACGGCAATTCTTCTTTAGTCTTAAGTAGAACAAGAATTTTACTGTACAAAATGGTCTTCTCGCCCGAAACACATGTACCAATACAAATAGCAAATCGTTGCTACCATCTTTTGAGGGTGGACAGGTTCCATTCGTCAAAGCACGTCTCTTTGACCGAGGGTTGCTCGTCCAGTGAAATACAATAGCCGCCCCTGGACGCAGGTAGCATTCTAGAATTCCGCTACCCTCTGTTAAACTTTCTCCAAACGAGTCCAGCAAACTCTCGTAGCTCAGGCATCAATAATTTACAAATCTCTTGTCCCATCGTTCAATGCTGTAGAGGCATAATTAACTCGCTTTCAATTACGCCCGTTAATACTGTTTGTCTTCTGTAAAACTAATGAGTATACTTGCAACAAAAACTACACAAACTACAAAAACAATACTATTTTTATCTAATTTACTACCTCCTCAGGCATATTCCTTAAATCTTCACGAAAAATTCCCTATTTCAATCTTACTGCAGGGATAGCATGTCGATAGTATATTCCTGATTCTGGACTGAGCCTGCCCTTGTGTTATCTGCAATCAAATTTAACGTGGCATTCTGGTCTGACGGTTTTTCACGTATGTGTTTATTTTGGTACCGACGCTGGTTATTCTCCTTTGGATACCACTGCCTGTTAAAATCTCTTCTTTGACCTTGTTTATGTTTCAAGTGTTGGTTTTGACTATAAGGATTTCGATCAGCCCTTGCGAGACCATCGTGGTATTGGCTTTTTTTTCATCTGATCGAAGTATCTTAATGTGTCCAAAAATTGTTTTCGCGTTGTGATCACGGCTGGGTTCAAAATTAATTGCATTTCTGGAGGGAAATGCGTAATGAGCGCGGCATTTAGTTCCATGTCACTCATAGGCTCATCTAAATATCCTGACAATACTGATAATCTCATTGCATATCCAAACATTGAATTACCTTTGCTTGCATCAAATTGGCCCCGGCATATCCGTCTTCGGGTTTGTATTTGTTCGTCTTTCGACCAGAATGTACTTAAAAATACACTTTTAAATTGTGGGTACGTAAACTCTGGTGGGCAGAACACTGTACTCCAGTCTTTCTCCTCTGGACCAAGAGCTAATCTGGCTACATGTGTCTTTAGAGCTTCCGGGGTGTTCTTTAGATCAAAATAATACTCTAAATCATTTATAAATCTCCGTGGATTAATTTTCCGTCGAACTTCGAATTTTGGCAGTGCCAATTCCTCTTGATTGTATGTTATTGCTTCAGAACCAATTGATACCCTTCTCTCATCGACTTTCGCTTCAATTTCCTTATATTTTTCGATAATGTCAGCCCGAAAAGTCTTCTGAACTTGATGCGATTCTTTGTATAGCTCTAGTAATAAATTTAGTGATCTATCAAAATCCCTCATTCTTTCATTGACTGTTGAAAATTTTTGATCCGTGCTAGTCAGCAACTCTGAAACTACCTGTTCAGTGTGTAAAATACGTGTTTCGTGTTTTGAATTATCTTCTTCCAGTTTATCACATCTTGTAATCAGTTGATTCGATGTGCACTGAACTACAGACATTTCTTGTTGTATGTTTGTTCGAAAGTCTTCAAATTTATTGTTAGTTTCTGTACAAAAACTATCAAACTGGGTTTCTAACTGACCACTTAGTGCTTTAAAATTTTTGTGAATCTGTGTGTTTTGTTCGCGAATTTGAGCTTGTTGAGCGCCAATTTTAGAGTGAATCTGTTCTATTTGTTCTGTTAATACCTTTTTTAATATTACAAGTACTGATTCTTGCAGGAACTGATCACTATCAACGTTCTGTTGGCGTTTATTGTGCTTAATGTCACGTTCCGGAACATCCGCGTCTATATTGTCTGACTGACTCGGTAGCGTCACTGTGCTATCGTTTCGCAATTCCAAATATTCCACTCTGTTATTTGCCATGATTGCACAATTACCATTGGATCCATGTACTGAGATAGCTTCAGTTTGATTTTCAACCGATTTTGGAATTTCAAGCCCATAATTAAATTTTAGCATAAAGTGCGAAGCTGTGCAATCAACACTCAGACTTAATCCTTTTTTGTATATATACCCGATAACAGTCATGATACCTACAACCAAAATGCGATACGGTCTCACGGGTATATCATCTGGAATGCCGGAAATAAATAAAAGTGCGAGAAACAAACAAACAAAACGCTCCATTTTTCTTTTCAAAGGTTGCGGAATGACTCAAAAGTGACAAAGTTCCGACTGAGTTTATTTAACTTCAAAAGGAAAATAATTTTTAGATCAACGTCCCATTAAATCTGATCGACAACAATAATATTTTGATTCCCGATATCTCACGACGGATTATCCCACAAATAACAAACAAGACGAACACAACACATTTGACAAGTTCTAGGATCACCAACACACGAAAAAAAAACTTGAATGGTCATTACCCAAAATTTAGAAAAATAAACACCTGCCACAGAAGACATTCAAAAATCAAACATGCCATTTTTCAACGCTGAACCAACGAAACAATCTTACTATTCACACCAGTCTCGAGAAATCGTCTCAACAGATCCATTACCATTCACTACCAAAATTCGACAAAACCACAACAATCGAAAGAAAACACAAAATCATATTTCAACAACACAACAACATATCAAATGAAAGACAATTGTCACATCATATTTCCACCATTGACAAACAAAACAATTTTTCAACGTCGATTTCAACATGTTCCAATACAATATCACATAGTATGAGATTCAAACTGCATCCATCTCCGTTGCAGGACTAAAATAAAATAATTCACATGGCATAGCATTAACATATCACATATAACATAAAATAAAATTTTTTGCTGGCTCATCTGGTTTTCAACTGAAATAAAATTTCACCATTTGTTTAATATCAATGCATCATAGAAACTCTTGCAATCATTCATATTTCGATAGCTCCACGTTTAGGGTGCCATGTTGTAACGTCTACCTTGCGGACGTTTACTTTTGGGTCATACTGTTTTATCATTAGCAAAATTATCAATTTGGAATATCAAAAATCATACTTAATCTTCAGCTTATCACATGAAATATTATTGTAATGAATAGGAAAATTGAAAATTGGGTGTACAATTTATTATTGTGAAATTAGTCAAACATGAAGTTTGTTTTTATTCTGAGGTTAACAATTACATATCATTGAATATCAAACAGTTAGAGCAAAATCTCAGGGTCATTGCAAAATCTCAGGGTCATTACTGGGTGGAACGATTGCATGAGCTTCCGTCCGGGCCGTAGCTTTTACCATTGCTCACAGCCCAGGTCAGCGACCAGGTAAGACCAGCGCCACATGCGGTCTTTCAGCTTCCTCGAACGCACCGCGTGATGGCAGCGTCCCCAGCTGCCGACTCGTACTCCGCGAAAATCACTTCGGCCGTACTAGATGAAGATCTGCACCAGAATCTCTCGTCGTCCGTTCTCCTCCTCCGAGCAAGACTCTGTACTTGTCGTAATGCGGTGTCGGGTCGGGCTCTTGGCGAATCACCGCAATCCGCGCCAAAGGAACAGCGTCACATTGGCCTCAGAACAGACAAGAAAAAACACCAACACGGCAATAAATTGAGGCGGCTTCTCTATTGGCTGGATCGTCTTCCCCTACTCTCATAAAGCACTCATTTACTAGGAAACGTCACTAAGGTTTATTTTTGCTAGTCCGCGCCAGTTTTCGGCGGGAACTTTCCGAAACGTGCGAAAATAGAAAGCGGGTCTCAGTTATTTATGGGGGTTATAAATCCGCTTAATGTCCAAGTTGAGTGGGACCTTGTCAGCACCCCCCAAGGTGCGTGTAAATCCGGACGCTTTAGTTCCGTCACGTTTCTGTTCGTTGACACGACGCATCGGCAATATTCACACATACCGTGGGATCACTTAGTGCCTAATGGCACTGTACCTTTTAATTCATTACAATCTTAAACATCACAATTCTAACGATTGGCCCTGATCTTTGTTGACGGTGACTGCAAATACCAATCAAATTAGGAATTACAATCTCTTAAACTGAAATGGTGTATCCACTGAAATCATAGGAACGTGAGTAATGAGGACATCTTCATCTAAAGGTTTTGTCAAGATTTTTTAATGTAACGTTGTGTCAAAATTTCAAAGCAATATGTGATAATATTGTTATGTTCGTAGACGCCTTTGTTCTTGGCGGCACGAATAGCTCATTCATTCAGCCAATCGTGATTCTTATAATTGATTTGGATATTGAGAAATACGTTTCAATCATTCTTCTTTTGACGTTACTAAATTGCAGAAGTTATGAGGCAGTGAAATTCATCCTGAGGTCAGGTCAACTAGCATCTTTTCATTCCTAGAAATGAATCTTTTCATTTCCAGAAAAAATTAAAAATGAATATAAAAATTATTTAAACTCAAACGAAAATAAGAAAAAAATCACACTAAATCAGTGAAACAGAAACATAAAAAAAAATTGGAAAATAAAAAAGTAACGAAATAATTGAATTAGATGTATAAAACCTCGCGCCACTTCGAATGCAACGTTATGTCAACATTTCAAAGCAATCGTAGAAGAATTTTCGGAGTTTTACATGCAACACGTACGAAAACGTCAAAGGTGGTCCATGTCTTCTCCACGCTGTTAAAATACAGATAGGTAGACTTATGCTTTTTTCCCCATGACTATTGTACTAGAATGGTGGTTGTTTAATCGCACCATGTTCCAGCCGATTTACCCTCAGAGGACATTCTATAGTACTCATTTGATAACTCGTTTGGTTTACCTCGGGAATATTTTCGAATGTTCAGCTTCGCGTAAGTATCGTTCGATTAAAGAAATTCATACCGCAACCGTTGAATTAGCAGGCGCTTGTTCAGCGGAGGTAGCTAGCCTAGATAACTATGCGTTCATCCTGGCTTGTAATGAAGCGATTTATTTGCCAAGACTGATAGCAGAACAACTTAGTGGTAAATTGTTTAGATGGGCATCAAAACGGTAACAGCTGTTATGCTGATATATTTATTTTTCCATCTTTATCTTGACCTTGAAGCTATGAACGTTTCTAGGATCAGATTTCAGGTTAAACGGCTGGTCCCAGAGAATAGAAATTACACCATATCTCAGGTACTCTGGATTAGTCCTCCGATTGTGGACTACCAATAAGATTCTCCCCTAGATTCTTACAGGAAAAACTGTACTTGGAGGATTCTCCGTCGGAATTAGGAAGTTGGAACTACAAGTCCAACAAATTAGCAGTTAAACGTTGCACTACATATATAAGGGGACTGGAACTTTCTTTATAAACACCATACAGAAATGTGAGAGGGAAGATATTATCTGCGATTAATTATATGGAAGTACCCACGAGCATTCCGCTGAACTTGTATTCTAACCACAAAAGTTTCTACCGTTTCCTTTGCGGTCATATTCAGATGATGGCGATCTATATGTTTCCACAAATTGCCAGCTACTGTACTATGCACCATGTATAAACGTCTTTTACGCCATTTCTTTCGTGAAATATGTATATTTCTGCTGTAATCAGATCACTCAGTTTCTGATAGTTCGGAAAATCATTTGAAAATCGAGCACCCTCAGAGTTAATTATTTACCGAGGTACATACGTTCCGATGCTGTTTCGGGTACTTGCTGGTTTGTATATGACCTTATTCCTGTCACGTAGGTGATTAGGAATTACTCAATCTTGTGGTGACTATATATCATTTGTGGCAGGCGGATGAAAGTTATTTATATAGTGATCTTATCACAGAAAGACCTAAGCCAACTTTTGGTATCTACTTATGAATAAATTGTTCAATCCCATGATAACTCACCAATGTTGCTAGTAATCAAAGTAAAGCTTAAGATGACATACAAGTATCTGAAGTTCCGTTATCGACTGATACTAATTATATTTCACCCTGAGTCCCAGAGTTTTTTTTCATTGAAAAACTAGTGGAGAGGTTGATGGAATGGATGCATAATGCTGCCATCCATAACATTTTCGCCGTAGAATCAGCTAAGTAAATGCCAGGCATATTCATAAATGATACAGCAACAGTATGTGTCCTTGATACCTGCTATCTCGGTACCTCATCTGTTGAAGTATGTTACTGTGTTTTTACAGGCGGTATATCTGTCTGGGTTTTCGTTTCGCATGTCTAACTTTTATAACGTGTCAGTATACTGCACCTTCACCAATTAATTACTCACTTTACTGTTGTTTACTTTTAGAGCGAACCCGGATGTGACGCAGCGAATGTCTGTGACACAAGAATCATGAGCGCACTGGTCAGGCCTTTTATCCCAAACCCGGTACCGCCACTGAGGTGTAACATGAATGTTCTAGATGCTCCTGGACGGAAATCTCAGTGTATTATTCTGAGTCTACACAGCCTTTTAACTTCAGTATTATTACACACACGAGGAGTAATACAGTCTCAAATAGTTGTTTTAGGAAATAGATCCCAGATTTAATTACAACTTCTGCCTAAGCTGATACGGTCTTATGCTGAAAACTGTTCCAAATCGCACAACTTAATCGCTTCTTAATATCATGTTTCTTCAGACTTGTTTAAGAATACTAAAGTGATTATTGACTCAGTGGGACTATGTTCGGTTTTCTCGTATTTCCAGGAAGTGATGAGCATCAGACACAAATAGGATTCTGTCTTCACGCATGTAGACACATGTTGGATTCCAGTCTTAGTTGAATGTTATATTTCATTGTATTGAGAAACACTACCCACATGGAAGAATCATTAATAGACTTGTGAAATTAATTTGGTCTGTTGTAGCCAGCAGACAGAAAAGACGAATTAAAAAAACCAGCTTTATCGAGATGACAGATGAAAGGACGTGTGTTTGAAGACAGACGCTGGTGGTAGTCCGAGAACTTCCTGTCCAGAATGTCTCGACAATAATCTAATAATCTCAATTAATGAAGATTCTGTACGTGATATGTGCGTCTAAAAAGACTGGTTTTTATTACTGTAAACTGGTAACATACTTACCGCTCTAATACCTTAGAGCGTTCAGATAGCTCAGTGGTTAAGACGCTTACTGTCGGAAGGTCTGGTTCCGATCCCGATTTCAAATCCCGGTGAGACCAGAAATTTTTAAGAGTTGTTTTTTATCATTTGAGTTACTCCAGGACGTTCAGATTCCACGTTAAACTGTACGTCCCAGAGGATCTGATACAATGGCTTAATATGCCTCGATAGGGAGGACCCAACCAACCTTCGGATTATGGATTAAGTTAATTTTTATAATGCCTATAAACAACGACATATGTAACAATGTTCTCATTAACAGAGTCACGATTTAATCTCCGCCAGCATTTTACACTTCAAGAAGTTATTATTTTATTATTCTCTTTTATATACCTTTTTTTTTAAAAAAAAAAAAAAAATCGCATAGGTATTCTAAATTGGTAAGGTTAGGTCGTTTCATAAATCCGTTTAATTTTTTTAAAACGTGGCTTTAGAGAGAAGTGTGTACGGTATGTGGTGCATGTGACCCAGGCAGGTGCCCAAGGTGAAGGCGGGGCTGACCTACACACGGTACGACCGGGTACCAATGAGGTCGAGGCCCACTACACACCTCAACTGAACAAACACATTCAACAACACTTAACTTCTTCTGTCGTAATACTAAGTGAAAGAAATGACACGAATAAGATATTCTTCATTATAGAAAGCAACAGATTTTTGTTAGGGTTCGATACGATCTGAATGGTATTCTGTAAATATCAACTTTTAATTTTTAAATTATGACATCAAAGGCAGACAAACATCCCCTACCAATCTCGTATTATGAAGAAACAGGTGGTGAAGTCATCAACAAGCAAACAATGACTCTAATTGCTGTCATCAGAATGTTTCCTTAGTTACGACAAGTAATAAGACAAGATATCCTTAATAAGATCTCTGAGCTGTCTAGATTGTGGGTGAAAAGAATAGTGATTTAGCACATAACTGGAATAAGCATGTACTTGCTGATACTTTCTGTAGATAGCTGTCATGTTCTTGGAAGACTTTTACAGACTCAAAATTGTCCCCGTTCCTGTCAACATGAGTTCTGCATGGTATCCCGAATTCATTTTGGGCTAATGCAAACGGCCATCTCTCATTCCTTGCCAAAAATCCTTTCCCGGCTCTGATCACTTCGACGTCGATGAGCCGCAATGCCCTAAGAAAATAAAATCCTATTTTTTAAACGCCATATATGCAGTTAATTTATTCCTATGAATTCCTACCTTTCTTAGCTGTTACCTTACTTTCAAATACTGCCACAGTCTGCAGCTATTGTAACTCTGCTGTTTGATTAGAAACATTCTGTTAAATTCTCCAGACCGGTTTTTAGTTCCCGATCCATGTCACTTTTATATAAGACAGAACTTTTTAAAAAAAAGTTACAATATGTTTCAATGATAACTTTGATATGAACTGAATTAATTCTTTGAAGTGAAGGGATGTCAGACATTGTCAAATCATCTCATTGGTATACGTCTTGGTAAATCATGAGAAACCGAAATTTTGATAACTGCACCGAGAATAGAATCTCGGTTCTCCGGAATGGTAGTTCACGTACTTACCCTTAGTCCATGTAGATCGGCAATTTCCTAGCGTTTAAACTCACGACTTTTTTCGATGTTTACAATTAACAAAATACTTCCTCAATTACGATAGGCGCGTTAGGTGATGTTTGGATGGGGGTAAATCTATGAATTCGGGACTTCCCGTCACCGACATACTATGACGTGTAGCGCGTACGATATGCGCATTGGACGCTTTTGGGATTCGTAAAATCTTGTGAGTTCGAGTCACTAACATGTTGTAATAGCAGTATATCTGTAGCTGCAAGTATGACATATTCCGCTTGGACAAAAGATTCTATTTGTATCTTCTAAAATATAAAAACGATTGTTTCTTGGACGGCAGTGAAAGTATATATTTGTATCTAATATATAAAAATGAATGTTTTTGTTTGTTTGCCAATGTTTTTCAATTCGATTTTCTCAACTTTCTATCATTGTTCACTTTGTCCTCGTTGCTAAAATGCACTGAAACGAATTCTCTGATATATTTTGAGGTACTGCATATGAAACTATCCGGCATGACCTATTATTAAGAGTCTAAGGTGAGAACGTAAGCAGCATTTGAGAAATCGATATCTCTAAAGTTTAAACAAGTGACGTTTTTGCATGACAAGGATGTTGCATCTAGCGGAGATGTTCATGGTGGCAACACGTTTATATGCAATTCAAAACCATTCAGCTCAACAGCTACACCTTGTCTCGAACGCTTCCCCCTCACCTACCTGTTATTGAAGAAGTCAGCTTCCATCCATTACTGTGAAGCTGTAATTGCATTTGCTGGAGTACATCATTATAAAACCCGTCAGTCGAATATCACATACAGCGTCCCGACGCTTACTTCTCCCAGAAAAATTGTATACGTGCATTGTGTATTCGCTATTGGAGTCTAATCACTACAAAAATGCAATGGCAATCTCGTAATCTATATACGCGTTATTATAACAATAAGATTATAGACGAGTATTTTCGAATACTGTTTATTGAGATAAGCATTAATCTTTGACTCATTTATACGTAATTGGTATTAAACACAGGCTAGCTTAGCAGAGAGACATTTTGCAGATCTCTCAATTAAATAAATCTCAATTAATATGAAAGTAATTTTTGAGCAAAGAAAAATTGGTGTCGCGAAAAATGAAAGGAAAAACTGGATACCAACGAAAGATGTTACTTTATTTGTAGGAAATTATTACGATGTGATTAAAAAATAAATTACAAAGAATTAATGAAAGCAGTCACTTAAATTCTGTAATTATTCTGCGTTGATGGACTGTAATTGCTAACATGCCAACCACGTTTTACAGATTTCATTTGAAACTTAGATATCCCAACAAGCCTTTTACATTAATGCTGTTTTTCTCCATAATAACGGTCTTGTAACTTCCTTGTACATATGAAATGACACGATGTTTTACAATCTAGATATTGGAAACTGTTTTTTACGTTCTGGCCAAGGCTGGCGAATTTTGTTCGCTGTCAAATATTGCACTCTCACTTTGTTTCAACGATAAGGAAATTTACTAGACTGACGGGAACGAATTCATAAACGCTGTAAGAACCTGAACGTAATGGCTTCTTGAAAAACAAGTAAAAAAATACTTGTTTTCCGCCAAAGCAGTTTTAAACGGTGAAAGTTGTTAATCAAGACTTAGAATGATGAAGAAAGGTAGATATAAAAGCATCTTTGGCAATTAAAAAAGGATACAAACACGTTATTTTATTCCAAGAACTGCATCTGAAAGTGTGACTCAAATGTAGAAGAGAAAATATGGTCTACCATGTGGAATGACTGTATAGTGAAAAGTTGTTCTCGCAGGTGATTACTTAACGTTTCTCCGAATGCAAACGGCGACACATGTCATAGACATAAACTTAAATCATCGCTTTTTTATATAAACGTTCGCTAACCGTTGTTAATAATGTTTTATAACGAACCTCTGCCATTTAGACCAATCGTAACTTTTTGATATTTATGGTGTACTGAACTGGATTTACAAATGCACACATACTCAATTGAAGTACAGATTTCAGTACTTACTTAACGTAACGCAATTGGTACGGTAGAAGTATGTCAAAGGTAACCTCTGTAGAAATACAGATTAAGTAACAGTTTAGGTGTCATATGGTATTTGTAAGATAGTTGTATTACGTCAGATGGTAAACAAATGCAGTTATGCGATCGGAAACAACAATAATTTTAGTTCAAGGTAGCTAAATATATAAAGCACGTTAGGATTAAAACTGAACAATGCTTCTATTATATGCCACACAGTATCAGCAGGAAATTCTTACTTTTGTTTGATTATGTCTGGAATATCAAAGTATATTAAAATAATATTATTATTACTTTGCGATTTACTTCAAGTGGCTAGCAGAAAATGTATTGTACCCAATTTCTAAGATAATTTCATTAGGTCAAAGCTGTATGCCATGCACGAGCTTTTCACACTAACCAATAAGTTATAGCATGTATGATCTATGGAAAATATGAAAAACCCTGATCCAGCAGCGAGTGTGGTTTCTACGAGTATATCTCTTTTGTCTTCGTAATTTAGTTGTTAACAGCAGGAAAGGATTTTTTGTAGTCCAAATTCAATTATTCCGTAGTTTTGATTCGATGTTCAACTGCGTCTCAGAGGGAAGGAGCTCCCACCTCTAACGCAATAGGTTAGTACGCCTCCTTCGGGAGGATCCAACCAACTCTCGTACTAAACTAGTATTTTTTTTAAATTAATTATTAGTTACTTTCTTCTTAAAGAATTTCCCTGGAGAAAGTTATATTCCGTAAACGAGGAATAACAAATGGTGTAACTCGAGCTTTTCACTTACGCTCTGTCTCTGAATGGTGGCATTGGTGTTAAGCAAATACTACCCACGCTTAACAGCGAAGTGAGAGTTAGCTACGGTCCGTAAAACCCGTAACCTTTAAATTTGTATTTGTTGTGAAACTCTGTTTGTGAAACGTGTGTTAGCGAAAAGTAAACGACCAACCATTTCAGCTTACTCATAAATGGCTGAACTGTTAACTTGCATCAGACATTTCGATACAAAATTTTATGGATATATCTAAAGCAAAAAAAAGCCCCCACAGTTGCATCCTGGGAGTGGAGACTTTGCAGTTTGTCAGTCGTCTCAATTGGCTGAAGTTAATTGGCGCAACTACTTACGCCACTGACTGTAATTCTCAATTGCTATCCTGGTAACGAACACAAACAGTTCGCTCGGCGGAGGCAAATAGAATTTATCGGCAGTTACACGACGCCCAATAAGGGGACAGCTGACGTCACGTGTGGACGGCAGATGAAGAAATCGGTGTTGCCGTCAGAATTGACTGTCGACAAGAACGGAAACCAGCGAGAACGAGTTCGCTAGAAACTGCAGCGATATTCGCACAATGTTGTGCAGTGTTGATATCTCAACCCTGTCGGTTGAGGCGTTAATATTTTTCTCTCCACACCAAATCAGTCAGATGGAGTGTGATACTCGCTACGCACAGTGGTCGGTCGAGGAACTGGTTTGTCCAGGCGCTTGATGGAGACAAGCTGAAGCACTTTTAGGGACTCATTTGCGGTTACCGCCTTTTAAGACCTGTCCCAAGAGAAGTTCGATTCATCCCTACCTCTGGATAATGCGTCATGGAGGCGATGAAAACCATAGTTAGGTTCAGTTACCCGAATGGCTACTGTTTAAACAGTATAAATCCACCAAGATTCTCGAGCTGATCTTTAGCAGTAAACTGCCTCGGTTCGAGCGCATTGAGAAGTTGATAGGGAAAGCTGATAATAATCTTCTGTTCCTCAGTACGAGAACCTTACTAAGCACACTTAACAGAGGTAGTACGTAAAATACAAATGATCAATTGTTCACTAATTGCATTACCAGCAATCTGAAAAAGTAATTGTCCTGGACTTGGGGAACAAAGTTTTCGTTGATATATCTGTCATCTTGATCACAATATTCATTTATGCGTCTTGAAATTCTTTGTACATCTAAGGTGATTATAGATGATTCCTGCTGAAGTATGGAAGTGAGTACCGTACGTCAGAAGCTTTGTGTTAGTGTTAACAAATAATACCATTCTATAGGCGGGCATTGCATTCGCGTTAGTTATTATATCTTTACAAGTTCCGTAAGGCAATGCTCTAATGCAGGAGAGCATCTGCGGTATTCTACAATCACGTAGGAGTATGCAGGCTTACTGCAAAGTTAATCCTTCATCGAATCAAAAAAAAAAAAAAAAGAGGCCTCGTTGAATGTGAGGGCAGCAGAGTGAGGAATTTGATGAGTTTTGAATGCTGGCACCTGTTGGCTTCCGTGGACTATTGTTTCGATACAACCACACAGCGCAGTTCTTGCAAAATCGTGAAATAGTGACTGTTGTAGATAGATTGACCCATCGGAAGTTAATGGAATAATTATACGACAACAACAACTATTGCTGCAGAATTCAGTAGCTTCGACTATGTGGGGGACAGACAGCGTCTTGCCAACATTGCTCATTACTTTGGGTCGCGGATAAGCAGGTAACCACGATTATGATATGAGAAAAGAAATTTTCTTTGTCATATTTCGGTTGTGTTAACGTGAACAACAAACGGTTGCGCCGGTTCTGATTCTGAATTAGTGCCGGTATATGTGATATCCATCATGCAGCTAGATGTACCCCACTTTCGCTTATAAATTATGTTTAACACACTTACACAACTAATACAAATTCATTGATGATCGTAGCAGTGTTATGTGAAGAACCATCAAGAATTTTTATTTCATCATTGGTTTGGTAAGAGTTCTATTAACGTCTTGCTGACTGGTTGAATCCATAACTCCAAAGTAATAGGGGATATGGCAACGCTTCTCACAATACTCCTGGTCTCCGACGTTCTCAGATTTGCGAAGGTACCATAAATCTTGTACAAAAAAACAAAGTGACACTCGCGGATATCATATATTTGTGTCTTAAAGATTAGTGAAAAATTGGCGTCAGATAATCGTTGTGTATCGGTAGCAAAAAAATAAACGAAATTTGAAAATAAATTAAAATAAGATATAATTAGTTGTCCCCGAATTGTATAACAAAACACAAATTTTCCTTAACAAACAAACAAAAAATCCGGAAAGCTCCTTAATATAGAATACACACACAGCTTACTGATATCTCTGTTGATATGCGGCACTGCAATCCAGTGGTAAAGCGATCAATCCTTATCGACGGCAGAGAAGCCTGGCGGCTTGGCTACGATCTGTCTCATAACGTGCGTGACCTTGATAGTTGATACTTTTAAGGGCCGAACTCCGAAAACTGACTTTTAATTTATGATGTTACAAAAACGGAGACCTTAATTTTTAATATACACCTCATTTATCGATTTCGGTTAGATAGAAACGAAGCTAAGTGCCTCGTCACAAAAAAAACACCTTTAACAAATAATTTATGTGATTAACTTTTTTCTTCTCTTCCAACTACTGCATTTTCTTAATCATCGTGCGAATGAAAAGTATTTTCAAAGGCATACACGAACTGGAGTTATTTCTTCAGCAAGATAAAAAAAATAGTTTTCGGTAACCACAATTTTAGTTCAGCTAAGAAAAATGCTCCGTTTGGTTGTATGGACTTGCAGAAGTTAATTGTACTGTGACTGTTAATTCGACTCAGGTTATAACGGTGAAGCCATTCCCGCACGCAGAGTGTTTCGCAGTCTGTGGTTTGCAGACTGCAGGCGCCGGCGGTAGCAAGCCAGGAGAAAACTCTTTGATTCCTTATTGGGCGCCTGGCGAACCCCGCCCGCTGACCTTTCGAGGACCACTGGAAGCCGCCAACTCGAAACACTCTCCCACGGCAGCGGCTTCTTCAGAGCCGACAACGGATGGAACACAACAGAATGTCGCGAGAAATTGGTTGATTCATTTGGTCTGAGCTGAACCTTATAGATATGGATACCGACAGCAATCAGTAGCAAAATTAATTCGCAGCGGTTGTTGCTTTCAGTAACTAAGGGAGCGTGCACAAACTACGTGGCTCTGTCCAGGGAGGGGGGGAAGGGGAGGTGGAGCGGTTGGCTGGAAGGCTACACTGGGCTACGTGGGGGGAGGGGGGGGGGTTCCGAGCCAGGCCACGTAGCTTTCCTTTCGTAACATTTTTCACAGTTAAAATGAGGAACAGAACTCACAACTGCATGTGAATATTTATTTCCCTCAGTTAATTATCTTCCTATGTAATTTACAATCGTCTGACAAGAGAAAACAGTAAAAAATGTCTTCTGGAATCAAAACGGAAAAAAGCTAGCTAGCTACGTGCTACGTGGGAGGAGGGGGGGGGGGGTTAGAGGCAAAAGCCACGTAGGAGTTCACAGGAGGCCAAAATGGAGCTACGTGGTTTATGCGCGCTACCTAATCAGCACAGAACGCCACCTGCAACAGTCAGTCACTCATAAAGGATTGCTCATCCATCTGTATCAGTCGCGTGCCATCCAAGGAAACATTCGGTCTGTTACGGCTAATGCTAGTAGTATCACGGGTAGTTCAGTGGTCAACACGTTCTCAATAAAAGTTCCGGGTCGCAGGTACGGGTTACAGAAATTTTGAGGGCTCTGCTTTGTTCATATGGATATGCCAAGATGTTCAGTGTTTCGGATCATTCATTACTTTAGGTACACCCAGGAGACCGGCATAATAAGCGGAAAATATAAACTCTCTCACCAGGTCGCAAAATCATACGAGTTTGCTTTACTTAATTTAAAAATTAATTACCTAATTATAATTAATTAAATTATTTTTGTAAGCATACAAAGAAATAACATTGGATCAAAAGTGCAGCTTACCAGATTACGGAAATTAAAAAATAAATAATAATATTCGAGGTGTCTACTGTCTAAGAATATTTAGTAAAGCACGAGCATAGATTCTAGGTGAATAGATGATTCTCTCACCAGCGAAGATTTTTAAAGTATTTTGAGTAACGAAAAAAAAAATTATAACAGTTGTAGATGATTTGAAAAGTGAAAGGGAACTCAATATGTAGTATCTGGTTCAGCACAAATATTATGTCTCTGTGTGTCGAAAGTAATGTCCGTTACAAATTTTCGTTCATTTTCAATCCGATTACAACACTAAAAATGGCAACAGGTTTTAGATAAATATCTTGTGGTTAGATGAGTAGCATTCAGAGATACTGAATATCGCAGCTTTCCAGTCTGTGACACAAATATCGAGGTTGGATAAAAACTGGAATATCACTTTTGGTCGCGACATTTCTTTGCTTCTTATGAGGACATTTATGGAGCGACTCGACAGCAGCTGGCTGCAGAAAGTAACATTTAAATATTCAGTTAGATGTTGCGGAGTACTTTCACGTGTGTCCTATACGTTGTCTAACCCTCTCGCGTATCAAAATTAGTGAGCAATGGTTAAAAAATATATTGCGATTTCGAACACACGCCTATAAATTTTGCTTAACCTGTCACAGGCGTTTATCGAACCGGCGAAACTGAATGGTGCTTTCTCCGCTTTATTGGAAACTATACGGACACGTACACAACCAGAGATATAATATCTTGAAAGTCGTAGTCAAGACATATCAAACGAAACAGACTAACTTTCATTTCGTGGTTTACATAGTAGCAGTAACCTGTAATTTACAAACAGTGTGCTTCGAAAATTGAATACGAACCGTATAAAACAGATCAAATTGTCATATTCCCTAATTCGTTTTCCTTTCTTTACGTTAAAAGTAACGACTTTGAAGTTCCAACTGGCTGGGGAGTACAATATCTGTGGGATGTATTTATTTTCTCTTTTAATCTTATCTGTCTCCCATTCCTATGATAAATAAATTTATGTATTACAAAGAAATGAAATAATTTGCTATGTAGTTTCGAGGGCGATTTCTAGGGGAGGGGGGGTTCTCATGGACCAGATCTCACCAGAGGGGGGGGGGGGTCCGGAAATCCGGAAAAACACCTCACGTAATTTATGGATGCCCCCTTATGTAGGTTTATTTGGCGTTTTGATTTATACATTACGTGAAAATGCAGTGAATTAATTAAATAGCTTTTTCAAACGTGTTCAAAGTGTTAAAACGTCTGGCACATTAATTAAAGAACAGTAATTGAGATTATTGTGCCTGCCATCATATTTAAAATGTAATTTTAACAGTTTGCAGTGTTTAATTTCGCTAATGCGACGATAAATGAAAATATTTTGATTTAAAATTGCTCCCATTTGATTTCATTTAATTTTAAGAAGGTTTTGATTGTTTTTAAGTGATACAGTATTTGTAGTTTGCTTCGACTGTTAGCTCTCTAGAAATGACTGTCGGTACTTCTGAACGCGCCGAATGTTACAATAATCACAGCCTAACAGTCTGTCACTTTATGCCTCAGTATTCTTCAGAGAAGTCTGATGTATTTTTTCTAATGTGTTTCTCTGGTTAAATAAAACTAATGTTAAACTTTATCGACGGCCTTCACTATTTAAAAGCTACCTACTCGTACAATAGTTGTGGAGAAGTTTTTAGCACTCAAGAGGGCAACTATACTCGCCTGGGGGCCAAACGGAATTCGAAATTGTTCAAATACAGGTTTTAAGAGATATTTATTCCGAAAAGTTTCACAACCGCCCAAGTCTTCCAAACAACATTTCGCGTTTATTTGAGTGTTGCATGTGGCCTATAGTGTCAGCCTAGTGTGGAGTAGAACTACTTGAATGGAAATCTCCGTAAAGAAAGCTAGGTGAAATTATTAATCTATTTAATCCAATGTAGAAAGGATGCAGATAATTATGAGTGCTCCTAAAGAGTGTTTAAAATATTTCTGGGTTGCCCGTATTGTGGAATTACATCAACATGTTTGCCAATCACCTCTGCATTCTAACACTGACTGTGAAAACAAGAAACCATTCAACAACAACGTATAACTTGCTCAAAATTCTCTGAGTCTTATAACGACTTTTGATATACAAATAACAAATAATTTAAGCACTGTCTTTTGCAAACTGATTGTGGCCGATGTAGCTGATCTTTTTATGCTGACTTCTAACCTTTTTAACTATCGGCAGCATTTTAGAACGCTAATTCAAAGAGCTTACTTTGATTTTGTAGCAGCAAACAGTTAAAATATAAGGCATAGGAAAAAAGTTTTTATTAGATTTTGGGATGAGGAGACTTTTCTGTCATAGACGGAGGGACAACTGGATTGCATTGAACAGAACTATTTTCAAATAATAGACTGCGGCGAGATAGTTGATATTGCGTTACACTCGTACTGTGATGCCTCAAATACTATCTTGGCCTGTGGTATATACAAATATCTAGTGTCAAACTACGAAATAATGCAGCTGGTACAGTTAACCCAGTTTGGTGCTCACCGCATAAAAACAAGTGCCGAGTACTATTTTTTAGCTTTTTCTCACTAATAATATTAAAATGAATAAGTTAATATTACGGCACATGGCCAGAATGCCGATTTAAAGAATAGAGAGTAAAGAAGAGGGAAATTAAAATCACAAAATTTCATTCCTTTTATTACATTCCGTTGTGTTCCTTTTTGCAAGCCATCTAAAAACCATACTGCCATTACTGAAATTAAAAGTCATTCATCTTAACGGAAGTTGAATGTAACAAATTCCAGACTCCTTCTGGTGACTATTCGTAATCAGTAAGGAACAATTCCAACTATAACACCGAACTGATTGCATGTAACTAGATATTAAATGTTTGAAAGGATGAAACACACAGTTGAATATCCTGGCAAGAAATTCACGCTAAATTGCATCCGTTATTCTTGAGGTTTGATTTTATTTCTAAGCTAATCTCACCAAGGATTCTTAGGCAAGAAGAAAATCTATATCAATAACTTATTTAAAGATTTCTGTAACAGATTTTCGTCATGTTGTTTCTGTTCCAATTATCGATTGAGCGCGGTTGCCGGGGTCAAGGCGCCTATGCGGCGGTCAGCCTAATACGGTCACTCCAGTGACGTCACATCCCGGCCGTGGGCAGTCTACCCCGAAAACTGGTTCCGCCAACGCCAGCGGAGTACTCGCGGAGTTACACAACCAAACAGTAGTACCAGCGCGTCTTATTAGGGTGGACGCATTCTGGCATTGGGAAACGCTGCAAGGCCAACGGCCTTTGCATCGCGATAAACACCACTTCTCTAAGAATTTCGTCTGGCACTAACTATACCCAAACAGATTACGATTCTCAATTGTATTAAAAAGGGATGGAAATACAGTGATTATTCATATAATTGAAAGCCTAATTATGTTTATAGATAGAATAAGTCAATAATGAGTTATGCATTGAACGCTGAGTAATACACATGACAGATCATGTTGTAGGTTTACTCACTTGGGGGGGGGGGGCGGAGAGAGGAATGTACGCTCTCTATTAAAGCAAACGAAATTATTAGCAATGCCATGAAGGAAATATTAATCATTCGATTCGCATGAAACTGCTTTTACACGGCCTCAGTTAGATTTATGTAATTATTGCTTTCCTTAATCTCTCTATTTACGGTCTTTAGCATACTGTATATATTTAGATTTTTACTAAAATTTGGCACAATGTAGGTTGAAAGCTACGTATGAGTTTGAAGAATTACTAAGAATAATCAATGAGAACTGTCCATTTCATGATTAGTGACGACTAATCTTACATTAAGTGAGGCAGAAAACTTGGATAATTGAGTTTAGATTTTAATATTTAACAAACTCGTGCTTTTAATCATTTTGCACTCGAAATCCAAAGGTTTAGTTTTTTAGAATCGTTTAAATTTTTAATATTTCTTTTTTCTGTTAATCAAAATGGAAACTGAAAACTGTGGAGTGCTGTACCATAAATTTGTGCTGAATCAGTAAATGTTATACTTTCCGTGGCAGAATATAGGAATCTTTACTTTAAAAACTGTAAAAACATGTAGTATCTTGCCATGCCTATGATCTCAGATATACATATGTCTCGTAAATACAGCTCACCCATAATGCAACAGTAATATTATTTTCTTCATAGCAGGTGTATAATTACATGGTATGAAATCGATTATTGTTAATAATTGTCTGTCATAGGAAAACTCTATCTTAACTATTAATTAATTAAATAGATTATTGTTGGCGAAAGTGTCATAAAATAATATGATGTAAGCAAATTTTACGGGAAAATAACTTACAGCCTCTGATTTTACTATACGTTCACTACGGCTTATTGTTCAAAGATGTCTGGTAGAATCGATACCGTATAATCAAATGTTTTAACAGTTCACAGAGTAAAATAAACACTTTTGAAAATCTTGTTGTCTGATCTGTTCTTGGCTGTGAAGCTAGTTTACCTTAGTTGACTTCGCACAGATAAATTGAGTAATTGTACCAGGTTAGCCCTATTGCTGATGCAGACTGACGAATGTTTAGGCGTCTGCAGACTTTGTGGGAACCTTCTTAGCTCGCAACACACGCACGACATCTTAGTGATTAACTATTACGTGTCTTAAGACGACCGACTGAACCATTAAATACTCATAAACTACTTAAACGACTTCATCATTACATCGAAGTTGCACTTTCCTCACTTTGTATTTCAACTAATCACTTCTAGCTCCGGTCACAAATTGGCGACTTTATAGTATTCACCTAAGTGTTTATTCTGTGCAGAGCATGCTTTCAATCAGTATTTGACTAGCACGAGATGGTTATAGTAATTAACACAGCCACTACAGTGGTAGAGACTCAGTCATTAGAGAAAATTCACTTACTTAACGAAATCAATCCAAGATTATTCTTAAATCTTTTACTAAGCAAACAGAATAACGAATTACTCTGCCGATTAATCTAAAGAGAATTATTAACTTTCTGTAGACGTCGCCAGCAAAGGTGGACTAAATGGTAAACGTGACCGGTCACGTAAATCCGAATTTATTTATAGTCTGAACTAACAGTACAAACATCTTAACTCTTCCAGTGCCCACAACGGATTGCTGACAATTTGCCAACTATCGATAACGGATCAATTATTGTTATTATTCGTTTTGGGCTTTACAGCTCGTCGATATCGAGGTAATTAGAGCATGGAGAGGCAGGGGACAAGGAGAGAAAAGGAATTCAGACATGGGCATTACAAGAACTATCCCAGCATTCGCCCAATAATCTCGGGAAAACATTAAAAACCGAAATGTGAATGGCTGGAATGGGATTTGAAACCACGACCTCCCAGATGCTAGGCCCGAGTGTTATCACCCACCGACTATACTCGGTTCTCAAGTTGTTAGCACATGCCAAAACCAAATAAAATATCACTGACTGATTCGAGAAAAATCCTAACCAATACTATAAGCTATTAAAAACAGATTTTGTGATGAACACTTTCTCTATGAGAAAGTAAACATTTTCAAATAAGAATTGTAATTACTTGGTTACATCAAAGTAACTGCTAACTTACACAATAATTGGTAGTAATAATGATCTATGACACTATGAGGCGACAGAAATGTATCATAGACCGTCTAATTCATTGACATAGGTTTGAACTAATAATAGACAGTCATATAAATCATAGACTTAAGGAATTTAAATTTAAAATTTGTAAATCGGAAAAGTAATTGGGGAGGAATTTAACATTCCAATTATAAAAGAAAATTTTATATATATATAAAGGGGTAATTAGATGACTAGGGAAATTAGCGCCATCGTAATTAAAATTAACAATAGTAATAGACACTAAAAATACACCAACACTTGTAGGAGACATTTTGCACTTCAGTGTATTACATGGAGAAAATAAAATTCGAAGGTAATAAAGAAACCGCCATGGTAAGAGAAATGATGGGAAATCTTCCTACAGCATTTGCCCGATTCTTTTGCTAATAGTTTTAATATGATTGGTAATTCCGGAGACAACAGGATTATATCATTCCGATTGAGAATTACAGTTTATAAGTGTGCTTGTTTCTGCGACTGAAGTGTGTCTTGTGACGAAATTTTGAAAACTTTCGTAGAAAAAAAAAAAAAAAACTTAATACTGTCCTGGAGCAAATTTTAATGATTTTTAGAAACAAAAAATGCCTCATTAAGCATTCAGATCATATTTATAACAATTGTGCTGGCGTACGTTCAAGGCCTTGTCTATCACACAACTGAAATTAAATTGGAGACATAATGGAATTCATCTCAGTGGTTCTAGAACAGCCGAACACTGGAGAGTCAGCTGAAATTGATGAAACATCATTTTTCATACCTTACAATTATTACCAGAAATTAACCAGCAATAGTACAACAATGCCAACAATTTTAGTTTTAAAATTTTATCCTGTTTTTAAAGTTTTAATACAGTGACTTACTGTCATGACAGATGTTTAAGAACACGGTAATTAGATTAGCTATCGTTCAATTAACGGGTTTTTTAGCTGCTCTATTACAAAATCTCTGCCTTGAGATAAGTGCTTTACTGTCATTGTCATTATTAAAAGCTTATATCTATACCTACAACTGAATTTATTACAAATAAACTTGTAAAGACGTAATTACTTCTACGACAATGGACCACCCAACAGTTACAATCTTTTGATGTTAACGGATTATAAATTATCGCGGGATATACAACTATCTCATTTTCATGAGGCAACCGAGTTTGAAGTTCCATGTGTTGGACACAGTTCATTTACTGTTTATTGATTCCATTTACTCTAGTTGAAGTCAACAAGCAGTTTGGTAAGTTGAAAAATGTATACTAACTACGAATTACAAAACTATTAGATAATTTGTTGGAGGACTGATGCGTTTATATTTCCCTTGATCGCATTTGTAGTAAATTGCTTTTTATGTTAAATAGGGCGAGTTAACTTTATAACCTGAGAAAAAATGAATTCCTTTAAGATTGCTTGAAAATTTATTCCACATTATATTGATATCAGATTACATGAAATAAGTTACCCTAACGAATCTTCAGGCATACTGTAATAGCCCTCAAACTTAAACTTAAATGGAATGGTATTTTGTGAAGCACTTATAGTAAGTCAGAGTTTGGTTGAATATGATCTTGTATGTTTGTTTTTCAATTAACTGTAAATCAGTGTAAATAGACTTAGTTTTTTGGAAAAGAAATTATTTAAATACCATTTAATGTGTTTAAGGACAGAATGATGCAAGAGAATTGCTTAAATGTTTGCAATTCGAAGTATTAAGGCAAGTTACGATGTCTAAAGGACAATTTACTACAGTTTAAAATGATTTCTGTGAATAATTTGGTGTTTAAGTATCTTTAATTTCTATTTCCGATCATTTTGTAATGATTGAAAATGATTATGTGTTAATTCTGATTGTTTTTTTTATATGTTTCAGTTGTTTAAGTATTGTTAATGTTAGAGAAATACCTGTCGGAATGCTTTGAAGTGTATTAGAAATTTCGATGTAGCTTATATAAAGCGAAAATCCGAGACAGAGAAACAGTTTATACAGACTCAATATAAAACGCGAAGGACTGTATTGTCTGTAGAAGAAGTACTGTATACAATCGCTGGATTGTACGTATGCATGTAAACAGTATCTTTGACGTCGTGTTTACGAAAATAAAAGCAAGTTTAAAGTGAACTGTATGGTGAACTGGTTATTTATCATATTAATTAAACCACGAACCATCTAATAATACTCTCTTTCTCCTAATGTTACTCTGACTCACACAAGAAGAATCTGAATTGATTTAAAGCCCTTAAATGGCACGTATTTAGAGCAAAAGACAAGACGTAGTATTCCGGAAATAACGTTTTATCTCATCCGTTATAGCTATGCGTGAACTCTAATTAACATGCTTTATTTTTGTTGTTTCAGGTGAGTTCTGAATTTACGGGTCTTATGCTGACATAGCAGCAAAAACACGGTAAGAAAATGACACCCTTCATACGCTTTAAACCTGCTCATACGCGAGCAAACATTTACACAGGAAACTCCCAGCAGACACACGCCACGCGCTAAATGAGAACTACACGATTCTGTAGTGCGCAGTATATATTCATTACAGAAACATTTTAAGAAATCTCGCATCATTACTGAACGACAGGTATGTGACCCTTCTACCAATTAGATGAATAGAAATGACATGACAAAAATAAAAATAACCCACTGATTTATATAACTTTCTTAAAAAAAAAAAAAAAGTAGGGATCAGTTGAATATTGGATTGAATTTTTAACTGCGATGGTGCGCATGCTCCGGTGGCAGTATCACTAGTTATCTGACTACCCCTTTCTTATTATTGTGATTATTACTATCGTATGTACTTCAAGTGTTAAATTTCTTCACGCATCTACGTTTGCCATTTACAAATTTCAATTTTCCTTCAACGTTCCTGGCAAATTATTCATTACTTCCCTTGGTAATTTATTGCAATCCCTGACAACCTTACGCACCAAAGAAAATTTTCCCACTTCCTTATGCATGAAATCAAGTACCAGTTTGTGCCCATGGTCAGTTTCCATACACTACTCCTAACTCTCCGTCCAATATACAGTACGTATCTCCAAACCCCATCACCAGCATTTGTCTTGTACACTCCTCTCTTCATCCTCCACCTGTCTTCCAAAGACTCCCAACCCAGCTCCTTTATCATATCTGTTACTGATTGGCTTCTGCAATAATTTACACAAACAAATCTTGCTGCTATTCTTTGCATGTCCTCCAACTTCTGTATTTGATACCCAAAATGTGGTCCCAACCCACACCATCATATTCAAGCAATGGTTTGACCGAAGTTTTGTAACCAAATTCCCCCACTTCTCTAGTACTTTTATCAAGACTTTAATTTTTCATGTAGCTAGTTTTAGACAGTCATATGTCTATGAAACTTCACGTTGCACATACCAAGAAGGTACGAGATTTATTTCGCTGGATTCTAACTAAGAACATGATGGTCTAATACTTCTAATTTCTGTTGTTCATGATTCACCAAAAACACCTCTAGGAATTGCTCCCTTCCTAAATAGAAGCTATGGACCAATATAAGAGCGAGGATTTTTTTTGCACTCAAGAATGCTTTGCGATTAATGGTGTTAGTTCTTTAGCTGCACGCAGGCTTACGGTAATTAATGTTGTTCTGTAATCTTCTAATGGAACCAAAAAATAAACGTTTCTCAAACAGAGTAATACAGCATTGTTACTGCATTGTCTACAAGATTTACAGAGTGATAGAGACACCTACCGAGTATACGAGGAGCGGATCAAAGTAAAATCACAACATTCAAAAATGATTAAAATTTTGTTTGAGATGATTGAAACTATCATCTAGCGTTTGGGATCTAATTGCTATGTGAGCTAACATCAATCCATAAAGTGGGTTTGCTTATGTTTGTTAATCAGCGTCGAGGAAGCGTTTGTGCAAGCCACATGCATTGCGAAAATAGATGTTGAATATAAAAGTTACGTTTTAATAACAAGAAAATTGCATAGCGACGATCACGTTTTGTTTCTAGGAAATTTTTGAGAACTTCTAGAAATTATCGAGCCATATATCATGAAACGAATTACATGCTCTTTTATACTCAATAATACAGAGCAAATGTTTAATTTTGGAGCTTGTAGACATGTTTATCAGCGAGAAACGTACTGGAAAAAAATTTGCTGTGGCCAAACTGGAGGATTTCCAGATTGTCTACGGGACGATAGGTTGCGATTAAAATCCCTGAAATGTCATGGAATGTTAGCCAAATCTACTGTTATGTCCTTTCGATGCTGCGCCTCCAATACAACCTAAAAATGAAAAGATGTTACTATTACTTAGAATTACCACTTGCTCGTGAATGTACTGGTGAGTTTAGCGTCTTAATCACACGTGGTACTAGACACGTCTATCCTCGAAATTGGTCAGGATATTCTCTGGCCGGATTTAGAGATGCCGCTAGCAGTAAATTTTCGATTCGTTCCGTTCGGGGGAACCTGCAGAGAGCGACAGGTGTGTGGCTGTGTCGCAAGCAGGCTGGTGCGTTCCTGCGTGTTTACGCGGGAGAAAGCAGACAGTGTCGGCTGGAAGCTGTTTGTTGTCAGTGAAAGCCGACTGCGATTTAGGCTGGACCTCTTCCGGGCACACAAAGTGTTACATCACATAACTCACAGCAACTGTGTATAACAAAACACCCCGCATTCAAGTTTCTTACTTTGACAACATACTTTTTTTTATAAATTATTTCATTCGTCTCGATTCGCCTAATGAAATTATCTCCTCATTCTTTTTTAAATAAATCCTTTTATCTCTGAAGCTGTATGATTGCAGACGATTCTGACTAGAATAGGTGATTCGTATTCTCTAATGTTTGTCCACGTATGCTCGAATATAGATTTCAGCTTCTAACAAGCTTCTAAGTCCTGTGTCTTCCAATGTAGCCCACCTACCCCTCTATCCTTGTTGGGATTTTTCACAAACTCCTGTTCCGATTTAGTATTTGTGTAGCCCGATTATTTCACATTTTTTTTTCAACTTGATTTGCTCTTCCAGCTTGACTGCTTAGTTTTTAAAATTCTTTTAGTAAGGAATGGGTGACATGCAGTTCCCAATTTACTTTTGATATATTCTCCTCTTTGCCGATCAGTCCAATGTTAGCTCCGAACAAAGTTCCCATCTCACAAGTACAGTTTCTTCTAATAATTTCTTATTTTCGGTCAACGATATTGTTCTCATCCATGTTTAATTACAGAATATTTTAATCCGTATCGTTTTTATTTGGTACAAATTCTTGAATTGACGATTTACTCATGTTGTTCAGTAATTCCTCTAAAACTACACCACAAAACGCGTAATTTTTCAAATGCCCGTTTGTTAAAATTATGATCTTACTGTATATGGCATTACGATTCTTATTAGGTGCAAAACTTTTTGGTTAATCGTAATTCAAGAATAAATCTTCGGACCTTAATGACATTCTGCAATTACTCTGCATCTTTTCTCCTCGTGAATGATTCATGGATTCCTGTTTTATCCTGCTTTTTCCGTGGACGCTAGAGACCTCTACCAGTCAAAGCATTGCAAGGTCACGAGCAGCGTCGAATTCAACCTTGATCCTGACCTGGGAAGGCTATCATTGTGTAACCAGTTGTAATACGCCAACTTCCCTCTCGTTCACACACACACATAATGTGAAGCACAGGATATAGACATTATTTCAAAAATTAGGATGTAGTTGGGATTTATCAGCTAGTTTTCGTTGATAAAACGAAAAAACTAATAATAAATATAATTGCAATTTAATACGTACAATAAATCAATAAAATAAAAATACAGAAGAATGTGCTGTACTTTCACTAAAGCAAACTCACTATATATTAAGTATTCCGCAGAAAGTACCCACGATGTTGTACGAGGAAGTGATAGAAAATTACTGCAGCGAATAAAAAAAATGTTGCTTCTACCTCAAAAATCTTTAAAGTTACAAGATTTTTCTATAGATTTGAATACTGTACTTTTTCAACCCTTTTCTGTAACTTGATAATATCTTATTTGAAAATAAACTGATTAATTGTGGAAGGAAGAGAATGTTTAATTTCCGTGGCTGATTTAACCAACCTTCTCGTTTATCGAGAATTATTTAATTCTTGAGAATCACTGCAAAAACATATCAGTTAAATTAGATACGTCGAACAGTTAATTCTTGTTATAAATCCTTCAGATTCGATTATTATCACTTGATCACTTGGGTCTCTTAAACCTGTTTCAAAATTCTCAAGAAATTAAACTTACCTTGTCTCTATAACACATTTCAACATTTCTTGATATATGATTCCTCAGACTTACACGACCATCTTTGTTCATGATTAAATTTACTTTCGGGTTATGCCGCGTTGTTTATTTCATTACCTGAGCTTTCGGCTGGTATCCTACAGCCGGATACCAGCCGAAAGCTCAGGTAATGAAATAAACAACGCGGCATAACCCGAAGGTCAATTTAATCATGAATTTCTTGATATGTTCTATACCAATTTATCTGGACAAGAATCCTGCTTGTTTTTCAATGTTAAACACACGTTCTCTTTACATTCTCCAATCTCCACTGCAGACCCCTCTCGCTGTCTGCTCCCAGCAGCAATAACACAGGGACCACTGTAATACTCAGACACTTTTTTGTAGGCAGCTGATTTTTATGACAGCTCTTCAAGAAAGTCAGCCCTTCCTTCCCACATCCGGTTGAACGTTGATGTTAGCCGGCGTTAGCGCCCCTCTTCGGTAATTCTGTGGTTACTTTGTATCGTTTTTGTTATGCTTATGAATTTCTCCATCTCATCTATCTGGGCTGGTTCAGACGGCATACTTACACTTCATCCTATCTCCTCGTCATCACAGTAGTGTTTTTTCTTTCGTTTTTCTCAACACTGGAACAAAAAATAATACTCAGTCCGTTGTAATAATCTTAAAAGTACAGCTACGTGTCAGCAACTTTAGTTCTACTCGTTATATTTTTTAATACTCAAGCCTTCTTTTCATTCAGTTTTGTACTCGACACATTTAAGATTAATAAACATATTCTGTGCTCAATGAAAGATAACGACAAGGCATTACCAACACTGTAAGCAGGTTAAATAATTTATTAGCTTATTGAGTTTACTGACGCTTTCGATTATACGAGTTTTAACTAAAGCCTTTAAGCAGTAGTTTCTTCCGTAACTGATACATGTATCTTAGATTGCATATTCATGAAAGCACATTATGTGTGGAAACTCTATTAAAAGTCGGACAGGAGGAAGTTACAGTTAATTGAATGACAATCGAGAATTAACTAGGATAACTGAAAACAGATCCTTGCAGTTTACCGAATTTCACAGACGTTTTTTACGATATGCTTTTAACCATTTTTTAAATGAAATATCGTTACGAGATTCAGACCGCTGTGGCCAAGCATTAGGGAGGACGCGGGTTCAAATCTCTGTCCGGCCATCTATATTTCGGTTTTACATCGAATGATGGGATAGTTCCTTCAAAAGCCATATCCTAATTCCTTCCCGTTCCTTTCCACCCATCTTTTTCAGCCTACAATGTCCTTGACGTCTACGAGACTTAGAGCTATAAAAATATGAGATTCAGGTATTACTACGATTACTATGCAGTAAAGAAGTGTTTATATTGGCAACGACTATTAGTGTCCCAGGAATGAGTCTTTCCTGGGGAGTAGGTGCTACTGTCCTATGGTGAGCTCCGCCGTCTTCAACGGATGCTGAAATTTTCTTATGTTATCAGCCATACGGGGTGCTGACTAGCAACAGAATGTAATAAATTTATTTTCTGTTACTCTTTGATAAATATCTATTCTCATTCTGGACGGGTCTCTGTCTTTTCCAACATCACACAAAATCTACAGAAACGATTTTGATAGGGTTTAAACAGTCACCTTAACTTGAGGACGAAGCAGAAAATTAATATCTGGTCAAAATAATAACAAAGAAATGTGACGCTGTCCTGACCCCATCCATCTATTTTTTTATATATATATAACTATCTGATAGTACGATATCAAACCAGTCCATTTTATTATTTATTTATTTACTAGCTTTTGGCTACTTGTCACACTGGCGTATCATAAAAATACATTCTGATTAACTCACATTCAGATAAACATAAATTACAGTGAGACATATTATTAAATGTTAATACGTTAGATTGATAAGAAATTTATAGCTTCTCACATAACACGATTTGAACTGTTGCGAAAAAATTTGTAGTTGACACATTTTTTTAAATCCAATACCTAGTGATGAAATTACATGTCGAAATAATTAGAGGAAATAAATTTCTCGCCGATAACCGAGTGGTTATCATAGGGGAGGGAAAATGGTTTTTCGTTAATCAGAACTAACTTGTTGCTTCAGCCCTCTGTTGATGATGTTAATGTTAGCTATTCAACAAAGATTATGCTTAATTTTACTGGTTCACCAATAGTATCCATTTCGAGTTATTTAGAAAACAGTACAGCTTCTTGAGCACGAATTTTCTGAAAATAACATTAGTCTGACTTGCACGTATTTTAACTAGCATTTTCACACTGTTTCGCCCGCAAGATCCTTGATGTTCATAGGAATGCACATGCGTAGTAATGCGTTTGCCTAATTGACCATAAATTAGAATTCACAATTTCGTTACTGCTATGGGATGTTAATCATTGATGTAGTGGTTTGTTTAACGTTTTACTCATATTCGAAAGTACTATATTTCAGAAAACTCACGAAATAAATAACCAAAGTTACCTAGACAAAAAACAATATTAACAGAATCTAAAGGGTGTTTATCCGTGTTTGTAACATAATCTTTGGTGGTCTACCGTAAAGGATCTTCGTCACATATCTTTTCTAGCTACGAATAAATTGCCATGTCTTGCTCCTTTTCCCGTTGACGTGGAGTCATTATATATATCTCAGATTTTAAGCTATGAAAACCTCATCCAAATTGATGTTTTAGTTTTTGCGTGCGAAGCCTGGACAAAGGGCCAGACAGGTGCAGCCCGCTCTCAGATTATAATGGTATAGATAAACCGAAAATGTGCATTGTTAGCAAAATAGTTGCTACTTAAACTCGGTTTCACTGATTCACCAACGTAACTGTCGAATGTAGACGAAACCGCGAGAAAAATCCAGTAACGAATTATAATTTAAACTTGATTTCTCCTCATATAAACTGACTGTACAAGGAAGTATGGATATTCAGACCAAATGAGGGTAAAATCTGAAACGAAGTGTGACTCGTGCATTAGGCACCCAAACATAACGCCCCCGCTGTTGGAGTGAGTTGCTTAGTGGCACGTCAAATCATCAAAGACGCCGAACAGAGAACGAGCTCTAGTCATTCACAGGGCGATAAGGACTGCCACTCACTGGTCTCACATCGGGTCACAGAGTCTAATTGGGTGTTTATCTTTCACCACAGCTTGCGTCACATCCGGTCAGTTCTCCCGCAATTACAGCTGTTAGTGACAATGCGAGTGCAGGAAATCTCTTCAACCTACTTTTCCTAATTTTGTCAGCTGGAAAAATACCTTAAGAACTGATAGATATGGAAAGCACATATTTAGTAACAGCATAACCAATCCGTATAGAGATCATCTTATTCGTGAATTTTTTGACAAACCCATTCCAGAAACCTTAGAACTACTTGTATTCACAATGTACACTGACAGAGAAGCCACCATATTGATCCCGATATAAAATTTGACACAGTTACCTCATTAATTAATTTTATTAATGAAAATAATTATAAACGTATTTTTTTAATATAAAAACAACTATCACAGGTGGCCAAGGCCTGAATTGTATATGGATGATGTTGATGGATCCTTATTTAGGCAGAAATAGCCGAAATAAGGGATAGTTAAAGGAAGATAAACAAAACAATTCTTTTCCTATGGAATATAATTATTGTATTCCATAATCATGGAGTAATTTTATTTTTACATTCGTATGACCTTTGTAGATTGATTCAAAGGTATCAATAGATGTGTGAGTTTTGGGATTCCCTCAATCCGTTTTTAAAATCTCTACGTAGAAGGATGTATGGACCTATGTGCATCCTTGTTTCACAAACTTTTCCGGTGAAGATGGATAGCTCAGGTGATAAGGATGGCATTTATTTGAAGTTCCCAACTTCATTCCTTAATTATCTGGTATCCATTAATTTCAGCATTTTTCATCTTGTTTGCGCCATTTCCCCACAGATTTTATAATTCTGTTAAAATGTGATAGATGTGAAATTTGGCGATTAGTCTAACGGACGTGAATAACGGAGATGATGTATGTAAGAATCTGCGAAAGGGAAGTAATTGCATTTTGTGGTCGGTTAACTGAAATTTACTGTAACTCTTTCTAATAACGATGGTTTCAGTAATAAGCATCTAATCTCCATCTTATATCTAATCTATAATTAAAAATCGGAGTTTTTCTGGCCAATTTAATATTTCCTTTCATATTGTTATATTCAAATACCTCATTCAGAACAAAGTTTTAACTGATATTGCATGTTACTGATCCAGGTATCTAACAGATCTTTCCTCATGCCTGACACGAATTAATATTTCCACCGGAATAACGTCCCGTCGAGAGTCATACATATTTCAATAGAACTGCGTTTCGGGAACGGGGTAAGACGCTGTTTATATATTTCTGTACGTACCGGATAAAATGGGTTGTTTTAAACAATGTCAACACGTATATTGTACAAAATATTGAGGGTAATATTTTGTCTGCATGACTGTGTCCTTCCTTTAATATGCCTCAAATGATGTACATAATTTTTAACCTTCATCTCAAACGTTCCTATTATTAATATTTATGGTCCTCCCAATACTCTTTATTAGTGTTGGACTACACCAATAATTTATATTTTAGGTGTTAAGCACTTGATTCATGCGTTATTAACGTGATTATTCTGTGACAAAATTACAGAGTCATTACGTGACAAATTAAATTTGTATGTAGAAAGTTTTAGGGAGCGTCCATAAACAACATGACTGAAAAAAAAAAAAAAAAAAAGGTGGGGGGGGGGGAGGTTTGGATAGAAAGCTACCCTAGTCTGTATGGTGGAAAGAGAGGTTGGGCTCGTAGCTTTTCATTCATTTTATTTGTCACAGTTAAAATAGGATACAGAATACAAAACAGCATGTGAACATTTATTACCGTCATTTAATTATCTCCGTATTTTATATATCCAAATTAATGACTGAGTCGCGCATGCATGTAACTGGAGGTAATAAATAGTGTTCTGGTCGCATGGGGCAGGCGCATTTGAATTAACTGACACATGATGGCGTATTACGCGCCGAAAAACATTAGATAGTTGGTAGCAAGAGTCATATTATCTTATAGATGTTACACGGGGTTTCCCAAGCCATTTCGTATTGCTTTGATGTTTTGAAAAAAACTGTTTTGATTCAGATTGCCCACGTGTCACCACACCGCTTGTTGATAAAGTAATTCTAACTTTGTTCTGCCTTATGAATTTCAATGCATCTTTAATTATGGTGGTCCTTGAAGTATTGTTTCAAGTGTGGTGTGAAATGGTGATGCACAATAAACTTTAGTAGGCTTATTGGAAATGTATTTTCAGAATTTTTTCAATATAAAAAACATCTTCAGTGAACTGTGAAAATATTTTAGCAAGAAAAAGAATGGTTGCCTGTTAATGTAGAGATAAAGGTGGCAGAATTATAACACTAGAAAAAATGCAGCTCTTATTGTTTGTTTTTGTTTTTTTTTTTACGTCAGCGTCCGAGATGGGAAAGGGTGAGGGGGGGGGGAATCAAAAGAGGCTGAAATGGAGCCAACTAACAGCATGTAAGACATCTTACTGCGTGACGTTACTTTCCTGTATCCTGCATTTAAACTAACCCAAGTTGATGGTACCGCGACAAACGTTGTCCCTCATACGTAACCAAAGTCTGCATCACTTTTTCGCTAGCTGAATCGAGTAAACGCCGGCCTTACTCAGCTCTTAACTGTCGCGCCATCAAAGTAAGAATGTCGGAACGTGTCTGGCTCAACAGGTGTGTCCTTGTTAGTCGTTAGCAAATAGAAGTCTGTCGCTGACTTTAGTTGTACGAGCCGCACAAAGTCAGCTTTCTCCAGCACCTAACGCGTGTGTTGTATCTCTTCTTCGCTCTACTATTGGGATGTGACTTGCACAACCAGACGCCTGGTGCTGTGGGATACTAGCCACAAATAAAAGAGTTCACAGGTAGGAAACCGGAGTATCTGCAGTCAGCCAGCCCTGTCGAGAAATACGATCTCAGCAGAAGCGCTCCTAAGACTCCTGTGCAGGGTCTATCGCAAGAAGCCTTAATGTAATCGTTACGACATTTTCGGTTTCATAGCTTAGCATGTAGTTCCATTCTAAACTAACAATGTTTGTCGGATTCGCTCGTAAAATTAGAAAGAAAACCGAACAAACAAAAGAAAAGAACAGAACAAAGTTTACTCTTTCAATGGTTAAAGTGAAATAAAAGTGTTGGATACCTGGCTGATCAGTGGGCTGCATTTGATTTCAAGTTCATGTATTCGCAGAAAAAGATTTACATAATATCTGTTACGAATATTTGCATGTTTGATACACTTAAGCTGATTCTATTTGTCGAAGTGTATAATAGTTACTATCACAGCTTGCATTTGTTTCGTTTCACTGAATAAAAATTACAAGCAGATGTTTGAAACATGAAGAGACTGTTTAAAAGGATTGAGTAAAGAAAAGTAATAAATATCCAATTCTAATAAGATATGAAGATCCAAGGTGAAATTGTAAAATACGGATCCACATAAAAATCAGATCTATGACCTTAAAAAACATAAATGTTGGTTGATATTGTGAAAGAGCGTGGGATTCTAAATTTCAAATCACTGATTGAAAAAAATGGTATTTTTATTTCTGAAATTTCGTATCTATTGCAGGAAAACTATAAAGGAAAAAGAGCTATGTAAAGATCTTTTAAATTGCCATAGTAATAGAAATCCTGTAAACAGGTGACTAGAAACGAAGTTTCTTCAAATCTAGTTATTAATATAATACTCTGTCATACACCAGAGTCGTTACGCAGAAAAAAATTCTAAACGTCAGACTTTCGAGATCAGTCGATAGATTGATTTTGAATTTTACTGGACAATGATTACACTACCATGTTATTGGAGCTTAAGGGCGCGTCGACAGTGGTATCATTAGCGCCCTCCCACCAACATAATCGTTTATATTGTTGAGTTAAACCTTTTCCATTTTTATAATTCTGTAAATATTTACTTTGCACTGACACTTTATTAACAATTTCATCTTTATTACAAAAAATACGAAGGAACATATCCAACTATTGAATGTAAAACTTTTTCATTATAATTAATTCGATTGCGGTTAGTTCTGACTTTAACAAATAATTATTTCGTCAAATTTTAGGATTATATAGCTAGAAAAATAATTTTATTAAAATGAAGTGTTATCCTATTTGCTTTGTTTATTTACGAACCTGGTCTATTGTTGACCCAGTGAATTTAACGATAAAAGTAAGCTAAATCTGTAAAGTCGTTTTTGATAAATAACAATCACTTCGAAACCTCGGCATCAATGTTTGCTGGAAGGAATCCGCCTCTCAAGAGCTGAGTGACGAAAGCGCGGCCACACACGACACACCCTCTGGCGGCAACTTTCATAAACACGTTACGCCAGCCGGGCGACCTTGCGTGGCTCTCGTAGGATGTCATCGCGACATTTAAATGAGCTGCCTCGTGTATTTTAATCCTCTCAACCCGGCTCTCGTTACACTCTCCCTCTATCGCGTGAAAAAAAAAGGTAAAGCAAGAGTTACTCACACCCGCTGAGAATTCCGTACTCTTATTGTCCATTAAATTTAATTCACTAAAAAGCTTTTAAAAATTATCGTGTATAAATTTCAGTAACATGTTGTATTTAGGTTTTTGTTTTGCAAGTTGCCTCTATCCACTACCGGCTTGTCGTAGCTTCATCCCGTTGGTCGCCATTTTTCAAGGTTCCTGTAGGGCCTTCACAGCTACCGTATCAGTCCCGGGGTACACTAGGTACCCACTGTACCTCACCCTTACAGGCAATCCACGACTTTATGCCGTTGCCCATCTCCCACCATGTGGAGGAAGATGGGAGAGGAAAACATGAAGGAGATGGCTTTTGCGGACGATCTGATGATCTGGGGAAGTAATGAAGAGGAAGTGCAGTGGCACTTGGATCTACGGACAGACAGTGTGGAGGAATATGGCCTGAAATTTAAAGAAATGTGAGTACATAGTAACAGCCAGAAAGAAGAATAGGATAACCCACGGAATTGTGATGGCAGGTGAACAACCAAAGAAGGTAAGCGGGTCCAAGTACTTGGGGAATGTTTTAGAGGAATGTGGAGGAAATGTTGACGAGATAAGTGAATGAGGAAGACAAGCAGAGGCGTTTCTAAGGAGCATTAGAAGCCTGACATGGGATAGATATGTGCCACAGAGAAGCAAGAGAGTAATTTATCACACGTACTATGTGCCTATCTAGACATATGCTGCTGAAACACGGACAGTGAACAAGCGGGGCATCAGCAGAGTACAAGCAAGTGAAGAGGTAGAATGCGAGTTACTAAAATGGACAGAATAAGGAATGAAGTGATTAGATGCACTATAAAAGAGGAATCCCTACAGGAAAGGGTAGAGAGGACCAGACTGAGATGGTATGGACGTGTAAAGAGAATGGAGGTTCAGAGAATCCCAAGAAAAATCCATGAAATTAAGATGCATGGTAAACGACCCAGAGGAGGAGCAAGAGATAGATGGCTGAAAGGAGCGGAGGAGTGTGTACGGAAGAGAGGAGAAGACTGGAACAACGTGGTGACAGAGAGGTGGTGAGAAGAAAAATGGAAGTGGAGAGTCTTGTGCATGAAGCAGACCCGGCCAGTGGCTGGTAACTGTTGAGAATGATGATGATGTTGTATTTAGGCCGAGTTCAATATTTGTTTCCGAAATTGTCTATACAAATGAAACACAAAAAAATGTTAGCTGAGCAAAATTATGATTATTCTCAGAAAAAAATTAAATTAAACACAAAATTATTATATTAACATTATATTTACTGTTAGAGTTACGATATTCTCTATTGAATGGTATATTTAATGGTTTGTTTTTTTAAAATATACTCAATAATCAAGTATGTTAAATATTACTTTTTTCGTTATTTTACAAAAACCATAAACGTCAAGAAGGAGGCTACAGTTTTCCAGCTGTCTTTAGGAAGCTTCGTATCACTGTAGATTACGAATGTTTTGGTCAGTATTTTCGGAAATAAAAGGTGGAATTAGAATCTTTTATGGTTTCCTGCCAAAAACTTCTTCAAACTCCAATATTTTCCAAATCGATACATTTACAGGTTTTTTTAATGGCCGTGAATGTTGTCAAAAGAAAAACTGTGAACCGCTTATAATTAATTTTTTTACAAATTTGCGTGGGTATAGCGGTCTGTTTGGGGAGATAGGCACCGAAAAGGTGTAGTGAGGTAAGGAGCGGGTTGAGGGTGAATAGAGTATAACATTTAATATCCTTGAAAATTTTCTGCTGATCAAAATCATCGATTTCTCCCTTAAGCAAGTATAATCTTCAGGAAATAAAAAGGCGTCCTTTCTTTTTTTGCAGCAACTAGTTGAACAATTCCTATGTTAGTGTCCCATCTACAAAGGTCTGACACAGTTGCTTGGTCCAACAGTTTTCCAGAAAAATGAGAGCTTTTTGGAGAAGAAAAAACGATATTTGTGTGCAGTAAGCTCTCATTGGAGGTCAGACAGAATAGAAAAACGAGCAACATCTTTGCCGCAGAGAGAAGTTGTATGGCATAAGTAAGAAGTACTCGTGAAAATACCGATAATAATAACGCTTCCATCTTTGTTCCCAAGCTCTCTGTGGATTTGTAATTGACTGCCACTCCTTTTACTTGTCCTTTTCAAATGTGATGAAAAAGATATTACATGATTTACCAGAGTAGCTGTTTGACTGTAATTTTGTTTATTGTAGTAAGCATTTCGCATCCATCTCCTAGGTATAATTAGTGACGAATCTTTTATTTACATCGTTACTAATCAGCTTTGTGCTCCTCTTTGAACGAATTTTCAAAAGGCGCTTTAACTATTTCTTGCGTAGATAATACGCCGAATCTGTAATACTTAAATGTGTATTTTATCGCTTGTTTGCTGATAAGCAGAAATGTTCAGCTATCAAGATATTTAACAACAACGTAACAAAACATTTTCGTTATTTATGATTCCTCAGAGAAATGGGCGAAATGCTAAACAAAGATTTAAAGAAGTACTATTTCACTGGTGTAACCTCTCAAATTTGATTCAGTTATCAACACTGGTGAATATATAAAAGGTATTCAATTCTTTTGTGTTCTCCCAAAATATTTACCAGGTAAACTTCCCGTGATTACAAAGGGATGCTGGTTGGCTAGTTTTTCTGCAGAATACAAATTCTTTCGCAAGGCATTCCGAGCAACGGACTTTTCTTCTTTTCTTTTTGCTCAGGGCTTCACGCCTCTTCAACGTTCACAGGTCATTACAGGGTGCAACGAACAAGGCACAAGGAACGGGAAACCATCCTTGCAGTCATTCTGAATTGATTTCTGGAAACCATGGAAAACCGAAAACTGGATGGCCCGACAGGTATCCGAACCTACGTCCTGCTGAATGCGAGGCCGGGACGTTAGCGCTCACCCATCACTCTAGCTCAACGGACTTCATTTCACCTGCTGAGTAATTTCGACAAATAGTAGGTCTAGAAAAACACATTTATAACGCTGCGGTATTTCTCTGTTTTCTTCCTACGCTCACCGTCTATCCGTCTACCATACCAGCCATTCCCACCTTGGCATTTGAACGCAGAAGGACTACTCCCCCTCCTCCCACAGACTTTCAGTGAGAAGCGTCTTCAGCCACCCATGCAGGTGTCCACTTAACTTGCGTCAAAGACGGGTCCGCAGCCATATCGGTCGTCGGTTATAATGCAAAGTCGCAGGATGCAAGTTACTCCCTGAGCTAACTGGAGTGGCCGTGCACTTCTCAATTTAATTTAATTTAATTACAATGGAGCGCGCGGTCTGGTGGCAATTTCCACACACACCCAGTTTGCCCTTTTCCTGTACCCGCCTACTTTTGCCCTCTACAAATTTCAACTTTAAATTCTTTCAATGTTTTTTTGTAAATTATTCATTTCTCTTGGTAGCTTATTAAAATCCCTTATCCCCTTACCTTTGAAAGAAAATCTTCCGACACCTTGTACCTAAAATCGAGTGCCAGCTTGTGGTCATAGTCATTTTTTCTCCACCATGTATCACTTTTAATTCTAACACCAATGTCCTTCCCACGCCTCATCACCAATATACGCCTTGTACACTCTCATGACTCCCTTCACCCTCCTTTTTCCAATGTATCCCATTCCAGCTCTTTTGTCATATTTGTTTCTAATTATGTTCTCTAGTAATTTCCAGAGACAAATCTAGCAGCCCTTCTCTGTACCCTCTCCAACTTCTGTATATGATACCCAAAATGCGGGATCCATAAAACAACACCATATTCAAGCAATGGCTTTACCAAATTCCTTTACTCCTCTGGTACATCTCCTCATCATTCTCTCCAACGAATGAAGGATTCTGAACACCTTTTCTTAATACTTGTGCACTGTATCCTGCCCAGTTGAGCTTGTTATCAAATTTTACGCCAAGATATAAACAACTCTTTTTTCTTTACCTAATAAACATATATTCTTTGCATTTATTTTCCTCCCATGTTTACCAACCCAGCTAGATATCCTGTTCAAATCGGCCTGCAGCTTTTCACAGCCCTCTAGCGTTTTGATCATATTATATAGCATTATTTCATCTGAAAACAACCTAACATCTAATAGTAAACCATCAACACAATCATTCAATAGAATAATGAAAAGCGCTCCTATTTTCACTTCCAATACTTTTGATACTGCATTTCCTACCATAACTTTCTCTTTTCTATCTTTTAAGAATTCTTCTACCCAGTAAATCACTTTCTCATTCACTAAAATAGTTTTTTTCTTTATTTACCACCATTTTATGGCTTACTCTGTCAAAAACCTTTGAAAGATCTACTGCTACACTATCAATTTGGCCTCCCTTGTCCATTTCATCCGAAATATCTTTCATATATCCTACTACCTACCCTGCGCCCTTTTTTCGAAAAGTTCTTCCAGTTCTACTTGTTTCTTTGTCCCCTGTGTCTCATTTGTTCTACTTCGTTAAGTTCATGTGTGACGCTTTTCAGTGCTTGGTGTTTGCGTCTTCTTTTCTTATTTCTTAGTGGCAGGTCCCTTGCGGTTGAGCCTCAAACCAGTCTTGCTCATCGCCTCTGAACAATTCGAGACGGGTGTTTGTGCCGCTGGTCCCCAATTATTAGCGCAGCGTGGGAGCCGCCGCTGGGAAGTAGCGGTGTGCGGGGCATTGTTCCCTCAGCCAACTGCAAGAAGTGAATCCCACCGCAGCGCGCTATAACTAGCTTCAGGTCGTAAAACCCGAGTCCCCACGTTATTCAACTACCGTTGCTTGAAGCTTCAGACTGAAACAGGAACGCGAATTGTATCAGAAGCTGCTCGACTCGGCAAGGATTTGTGATATAGCAATAGTGATTCTCAAATGCCCGACCTTCCTATATGGAACACGCGAATTCTTCTTGTTACATTTTTAATGAGTTGCAGCAGCAATGGGAGCGTGCATAAACCACGTAGCTCCATTTTGGCCTCTCCTGTAGCCCCACGTAGCCAGGGCGTGGCTTTTGCCTCTACACCCCCCCCCCCCCCCCCCCCACGTAGCACATAGCTTTTTTCCATTTTGATTCCAGAAGACATTTTATACTGTTTTCTCTCATCAGACGATTGTAAATTACATACGGCGATAATTAAATGAGGGAAATAAAAATTCACATGCTGTTGAGAGTTCTGTTCCTCATTTTAACTGTGAAAAATGTTACGAAAGGAAAGCTACGTGGCCTTGCTCGGAACCCCCCCCCCTCCCCCACGCAGCCCAGCGTAGCCTTCCAGCCACCCCCCCCCCCTGGGCCAGGCCACGTAGTTTGTGCACGCTCCCTAATCAGTGGTATCGGTAGTATCAGAAAACTATTGCGTTAGACGAAACCGCACTTTCCCCACGATAAGTTCAAACCTTTCTGTTCTATTTTAATCCAGATCATATCAATGGGCTTCCATCGCAAATATTTTGAAACATCTACATATGTGATCAACCTGGCACTTCACTGCTTCACTGGTAAACAGATTCCTTCTTTTTAGATAGGCATTAATGAGACTGCTTAACATCAGTGAATAATGCTTATTTTATACTTCTTTCCGTGTCCGGACTGTTAAAATTGCATCTTTCCAGAATCTAGCTGCTTGGATCACTTTGGCTGAGAACAGGTCTTCTACTTGGCAAGTGAAGCCCGTGTCTCTGCACTCGAGGAGATGCTCAGGTGTAGCTCAACTGAATCCATTTCTTGAGAATTTTGGTATGGAACAAGATCCGACTGCTTAGCACAAATGTAAAATCCATCGTCTTTTACGTATGTCACTATAAGTCCACGGCATGAAAACAGACCTGCCAAGGTCATGCAGTCTCGGCTGCCTTCCCTATCCACACCATATCCCCTTGCCCATAGGTACAGCCGGCGAGATTGTATCCGGTCGCTTTATTTCCTTAGTTTAAGGCATATTTGGCTACTGTTAACGGTGGTGATGTTCAAGAACAGAATCATACAATTACTGCATGAAAATGAACCTGCAGGCTGCCGGGGCATTGGAAACCAAATTAATTTCAACGTAGCAGATATTTTAAAGTATTTTTTTTTGGAATATTACCTATAACGAATTGGCAAAAAAAACATTATCTTCGATCAGTTTCAATTTTTTTTTTTTTTTTATCTGCTTAACGTCTCTCTAACAGCGAGGTCTTTAGAGACGGGAAAGGATGGGGGGCAAGGAATCGGAAGAAATTCGGCCATGGCCTTTTGAAGGAAGCATCCCAGCATTTGACTAGAGTGATTTGGGAAACCATGGAAAACCCAAATCTGGATGCCCGGACGGGGATTCGAACCGCCGTCCTCCCGAATGCGAGACCAGAACGCTAACCCGTTACACCACCACGCTCGGTGATCAGTTTCAAGCACTGAAATGAAGGTATTTCCGAGCAGTCGTTTCAAATTATGATTGGTCCCTTTTATTGGATACATTATCTTTTGTTTTGTCATCGTTTCTCAAGTTTTGTCGTGGACTTTGTCATATATAGTTCACTGTGTACGATGACAATAATAATTCCTATAGAAGCTGAAAACAGGGTTTCCATGGAGGACTGGAAATATTTTTCTCAATAGTACAGGAACTGAGCGATCAGCTCGCGTTGAGTGCGGGCGCTGTACGCAGTCATTCATGCAAATAAACTGTCAAACAATCAAGAATTAATTTCAATAGTTTCTTAAAAACAACAAATAGAACGGAAGTCAGTCAGCCGAAACAACCAAGTGATTTCTGTAATATCTGATTATTTGATTATATATATATATATTCGGTTCTAGTAGTGTTAATTTTCAGGAAGTCGCGTAATTTTTTCCAGCTATTTATTGTCATTTGTTTTGCTTTTTCTGTTGGTTGAATTGAATAAAGTAATTTGATTTCTAACCTTCATGGAAATTATTAATTTTTTTAAATACTCACGTAAATGTTTAAAATTAAAAAGCATATCACAGTATACCGCAAGTTAAATATTATTTTTTAGAATTATTTTTGCACTTATTACTGAAAGTGTAACTTTTGGCTGATTTGCAACACTTCGGAGACTCCGAGGCTTTTACAATACTAATTCCGTGCCGGAGTTCTATCAACCATCTACTATTTTTATTTTTTATTTGTCAATCAATGCTCGCACGGATTTCAAACATATCATAGATCGAGATTAAATTTAACAAGAAGTACCGGAAAATCATTCATTAATAGGCGATGCGCTTGAAAATTAAGCAAAGGAAGTGAATTTACTTGGAACACGTTGCTGTATCCACATAAAGCAGAGGAGAATGGAGTTTTGCAATGGAATTCACAAGCTAATCGGAGGCGAAGATGACAAGAAATGCGCTGTTGATGAATAATTCCCGTAATGTGAAGTTGTTATCGGAAGTAAAGAACTGGAAGCATGCAGGAAGTTTCATGGTGTCTTGAAGCCTCGTCGAGGACATCAGAGGCTGGAGAGGATTGATAACGAGGAACGGGAAGGCATTCGGCCTTAGCCTTTTCAAGGAACCATCCCAGAATTCACCTGGAGTGATTTAGGAAAACCACGAGAAACCGAAAGCTTTTTCTTTTGAAATTCTCGATGCTGATGTTACTTCTTTCTTCCGAACTATTGGCATGCTATTTGTCTGTGCTTAAGTGAAACTTCAAACTGTGTGCCATACCCAGTTTCATAACGTAAGCGGTTGGAGAGCTTACCTCTCCATTGTAACATCCCGATGAGATGTAACTGGAGTGGTTTCTCTTCTCTTTCTCAGTGTGTAACGACTCATGTTACTGTGTACTGGGATGGCTCTAATGGTGAATGTATTTTTCAGTGTATACTGCTGTTTGTGTTGAGGATGAGAGATGGAAGAAAGGACAGAGTGCAAACCGGTGTAGGTCCATTCAGGCCTACTGTTCCGACAGATACCTGGGTTCGCCCCGCGGAAAGGTGAAGGATCTAACCCAGGACTCTGGTGCACAATCTGGAAATTAGGAATGGTGCATCACCAACTCTCATATCCTGCCGGACAAGTCACAATAACTTCTTCCTCCACCGGGAATGTAACCAGTTTACCCCGTGTCAGGTGCGGCCTTTATATATATATATATAAATAGAAATAGCTGTTGCTAATTCTTAACGTCATTGGTCGACGATCTCTTCTATATTTTTAACTCGACACAGTAATTAGTAGCCGGTGCTCGTATGGCTCTGTTGGCATATATATAAAAAGTCATTACCACAGTATTGCTACTCCCTTCAGTCACCATGATTTTAAAGTATTCTTATAGGAAACCTAATTGTTACTACTCAATCGTAAAACACAGCACTCTTTATACCTGAAGATCTTATTACTTGCGTACTAGCCAATTCCTTCAATACATAATGCATACCCATTTTCCCATACAAAACTATTTATACATTTACTTCCCACTTTAGTAACGTTTAACTTATCAAGAGCTTGTGCCCCATAATTGCTCGAATAAAACCGTGTACGCCATTCTTACACATAGTCTGCCTGCTAGCAACTCTCTCCTTACACTTCTGCCAAGTGTTAAAACTAAAAATTACTGACTTTAACACTAAACTGACTAAACATTTTATTATACTGTGGAGCCTTATTTCATTTACGCCTTAGAAATAGATCGTTAGTTGACTTGTGGAGTGCCAGTATTAACCATGTCAGTATTAGAAAGTATTTCTACCGATATCGCTTAACTTAATACTTTAAGTCATTTTTTGATGTCTTTTCCTCCGTAGGGAACTGAAGGAAATAAGTTAATCATGTCTGTGTGGCATTGCGGCAGTTGTTAACATAACTGGACCTCCGCTCGCCTACCCGGACGTCACCTAAATCACTGTTCACGGCGCGCATTGTGCGTCGGGATGACAAACGTCTGTATAGGGGCGGAGTGCGCAACGCTTAGTTAGGCCCACACCATGGGCACGCGTCGACCTGCAAGCTAATATGCATTACACTGCCCGCCCAGCGACGCACACAAATCATCTCCAAATGTTAATATCCTAAATAACTCATCTCAGACTAAAAACAAAATTTTGTGCAATTTTGATCGTAGTATTTTTTCAATAAAAAAGTTCACAGAAACATTTCACTCATGTCAAATATGTTATAGAATTATTCAGAGAAACTCGAAAACGTGAACATTTGTAAAAATTATGAACTCAAAATAGTTAACCAATTATATTTTCTCTAAAACATGTTAGATTTTGCAATTTTCGCAATATCTGGATGATTATCATCTATTTTAATTAAAGACGGAACAGAGGGAAGTCAATATCATTTTATTTTCTCAAGATGTAGTTAATTCTGTCATAGCTAGTTATGACAGCAATACTCAAATTCATACTGGTTTCTTCTTACACGGTATTTTGTCACTTTGACGAAAATAATAATAATTATTATTAGAAGTCCAACTGATGACATGGAGAGTTCAAGATTTTAAACATTACTTAAACGTTAGCTTCAATAATGGGAGTACTGTAGAGGGAGAAAAGGAGTCTGTACATGATTGTGGGACAAGGTTAATTAATATAAAATATTAAATGTAAGAAAGAATAAACGCTTTATTTCAAACTAAAGGCACCAACAGTTATTTTGAAAACTCCGAAAGCGTAACAGATTGTGCGTTCATGTTGCGAGGGAGTCCAGTTGGAAACCGAACCCGGGTGTGGATGGCTTTAATTAAGTGCTGTGCATCTTGTATTCCTCTTACTGTAGCCTCGTGTTTACTTAGAATCGATTCAAAATGCACACAATGATAAAAAAAAAAAATAAGTGGACTGTATAACATCGGTGAAATGCAGTTATTATCATTGGCCAGTAAATTCGGGTACAATCAGATATTAATCTTACGGAAATCTGAAAAATTAATTGTTCAGAATCCTTTAGAATTAGATTTTTATTGATTATTAGTAATTTTTATTGCGTTTTGTATCAAATTTGTAATAACTTCTTTGACTCTTTACCGAGTATACATACAAGTCAATTGATTTTCGCACTACTTGCCAAAATTTTTAAGCCCGTAGCACTACCTAACAGTTATCTGACTGACATTTTTTGAATCTATATCTGTCCATATGTTGTTAGTTTCACGGTTATGCATCCTTAAGGCATTATGAAGTAACGCGGAAGCGCTCACCTCTGAATTAATTTAAAATAAAGGTATATATTGAGTAAATGACTTTGTAAGGTGTATTCGTAACTTCGCAGATTCAACATTCTTAGAGAGCGTGCACAAACCACGTAGCTCCATTTTGGCCTTCTGTGAACCCCCCCCCTCCCCCCACGTAGCCCTACGTGGCTATTGTCGCTACCCCCCCCCCCCCCTTCCCACACGTAGCCCTACGTGGCTTTTGCCTCTACCCCCTCCGCCCCCTTTAGCACGTAGCTTTTTTCCCTTTTGATTCCAGAAGACATTTTGTACTGTTTTCTCTTGTGAGACTATTGTAAATTAAATACGGAGATAATAAAATGACGGAAATAAATATTCACATGCTGTTGTGAGTTCTGTTCCTCATTTTAACTGTGAAAAATGTTATGAAAGGAAAGCTACGTGGTCTGGCTGGGAACCCCCTCCCCTCCCCCCAAGTAGCCCAGCGTAGCCTTCCAGCCAACACCTTCCCCCCCCCCTTCCTTGGACCGAGCCACGTAGTTTGTGCACGCTCCCTTATGACACTTCCGAGAATACAGGTTTTATTGAGAAACAACTCCCGTATATAAATTTAGTATTCGTGGGGAAATAACGGTATCTTTTCTTTAAGGCTCCGTTTAGTAAATATTTCCCACCATTGAAAAAAGAAATCCTCAATTTATATATCTAACATCTTTTAATACGGAAAAAGTTGTATTTTCCTTGTTTACCTTCCTCAAGAGATTTATACCTGACAAGAGGGCATAAATAATGGTGGTTAAGTGAGTGCTACATTATTATTCCAGTTGCGGATGTATGCACTTTTTTGGAAAGCGTGACTGCCATTAAAATTCGTCTTCCACTTCATACATCAGGACGCAGGCTGTCAACAGTCGCTGCAGCGGTGATGTACAGTGAGTGCATTGCCAAGAGCATGACCTGGTTTGCTTACACCTGGGAACTTTTCAGCAGCTTTCTAGACTTCCTTCAGATGCTATTGCACTGAAAGTCTCTTTTCTCTCGGTATTCGATTTTCTGAAATTTTGTGAAATTAGCCTTAAGACTGGTTTATCTCCCATACCTTCAAGTAATAAGCATGAAATAGCATAACGTTATGGAAAGTTAAAGCATTAAAACTTTAACAGATTCTTGGATGGTTCATAGTGAATCTAACCAGCATAAGTACACGCTCACATCTTCTTTTGGTCGAATGAACTTATATCTTGAAGAGATCAAAATAAGAAATTGAAAAAACAATAAATTTACTGAAGATAAAAATCACTAGGAAAATGATAAATTGTTACAAGCAAATTTTTTGAATAAAATCTATCACGGCAAAGGCAGGTTAAATGATGCATTACGCGAAAATTTTTTGGAGCCCACTACTTCCTGCAGACCATGATAGCAGGTCCACTTGATATGCAGATGCCGACGTGATCGGAGGCCAACGTGATCGATGACTTAGGCCTGAAGTCTTAAAAGAGCTTCGTAATTTATTCCGTAAGCCAGTTCGCTTGTTTAAGTAAGACCTGTAAATGATTGCCGGGCGTTGCGAATTAAAAATTTTCCTGCTGTCACAGCACGTCTAATCTACGGAAGTCTTGATCTTTGCTGCCTTTACCGTTCACATCATTTCCGTAACCAGTTCTTCTGCTCTTTCATCGATGTCAGCATTCCTACGCTAGTCGGTTCATCGGTGTTCACTTGCGCGTGGTCTAGCTTGTGGTTGTTACAGTATCAGAGTGAGATCTGTATGAGGAAAGAAATGATACAGATTGTTATAATAATTCCATTCTCGTTCCTTACCGCTAGTCCTTAATGACCTCGACGTCGATTAGCCGTAAAGGAAAAAAAGTATGCAAATGGAGACTTTCCCGGCGTATTGATTCAATGAAAGTTTCACGGGTGTCCAGCCGGATGGTGTCATAAAACGACAACGTTTCGACAACCTGCTCGGTTGTCTTCATCAGGTTGTCGAAACGTCGTCGTTTTATGACACCATCCGGCTGGACACCCGTGAAACTTTCATTGAAGGAAAAAATGTATTTTGCGTGCTTATTGAGTATTTTCAAATGACTGTCTCTATCGAATCGCGATGTTGGAACTGAAAAACTACATGTAAATTTTAAATTGGGAAGCAGCTAGCATATGTGAAATGCAACAATGTATTATTTTGATGTAAAATTATTTGGGCTCGGTTTCAAAGAGCTCGAAATTTTCCGCCAAGCCTGGAGAGTGAGCGGTAATGCTATGGCCTAGCAGGACGTGTGTTCAAACCCCCGTCCAGCCGTTCAGATTTCGTTTTTCCATGGTTTTCTAATAAGTTAATAACCACGACGTCGAAGAGATGTGCGTATTTTCTGTAAGTCTTCCGAATATTCTGTGACGTTGCATTATGTGTGCGTCTTTGAGTGTTACAATCCTGCGTTTCTTAAAAAAAAAAAAAAAAAAAAAAAAAAAAAAAAAAAAAAAAAAAAAAGTGTATCTTAATACTTTTTGCATCTCTTGAATTCCCTGTTTTGGTTACTGGTATCCATTCATTTCGTGGTGGATGCTTTTGTATCGACTGAATTCGGTGATCTGCTCGAAAATAATAATACAACTGTATTTTTAATCAGACGATGGAAGGCATTCTTTGTGTTGCACAAATCGCCAAACAACCGATTTTGTTCGGTCGTTTCGGAACTGCATTGAATATGACTATCCTTGGTCCAAGAAGAGCTGCTCATCATTGCCTGAAAAAGAAATACGCGGTAAGGGCACTAAAAAGAAATCAAACAACCGGTTCCTGAAAGTCTTCTTAATATTATTCTCTGAAGACACGCTCCCAGTGACATGTTAAACCAACGGCTGAGGGAAATCGTGGTCGTAAAGAATAAGTACGAGTCAAGCGGCGAGGTCCTTTCGTTATGAAATACGATCAGGTTTCCAGGAACCCATAGGAGGTATTCTCGCCGTCAAGCGACATTGTAACGAAGGATACGTGTTATTTAAAGCATTTGCATGTTGAATAATTCAACTACTCAATTGATATGACGGCACCGTAATGTCAGAAAAATATTTTACAATCCATAAATTTTTTATTTTTTGTTTTATTTACAATACAAAAAGAGAACTGGTAGTTTGGTTTCAGCGTTATGACACAGAGATAGTAACGTTAAGAAGTACTGGCAGGGGTTAATATCCATATCTTCCTGCTTGAAACAGTGTAGGAATACGCGCAGATCGTCTGCAATTTGTGTCTCAAAATCATTCATTCGCTCACGGACAGCAACAATCACTTACCTCCACTATCATAGAGCGTCTTAAGTGAGATAACCATCTGATCGGAACGTTAAACTGTAGCAAAATTAAATCCTGTGTTCACTGGACCATACAACTAAAAAATTACCCATTTTAATAACTTATTTTACAGATTATCACTATCTAACAATGAACTAACAGCCCGATATGCTGTAATGATTCCTCTAAATATCAATGCTTTAGTTATCCGAACAATTTTACAGTTAGTCTTATTTTAATGCGTACTGTATAATTGGAATGTCACGAACTGTGCTGAAATCTCGAGAGGTCGGCTAGCTGTGAGCAAATCCGAGCACTTAATAAGTCAGGCGCTGTGTATAAGACGTTCCAAGCAGTTGGCTAGGAACATCGAATCTGGGGTAGTACCGAGACACCATCACTTTGGGGCCGAACTATGAACTCCGCAACCTTATATTGTTCGCTCTAACTCTGCCCAATCAACCAGTAAGCATAGATATTTTATTCTATTATATGGTAGCATATATTGGTCACTTGTCTGTCAAAATGTGTAGATTACGTCCACAACATTAGTGTGGTGTATAAAGAGCTTCAGGCCGTATTTGCAACGAGTTATAGGATGTCATCCCCTTACGATTATCTCTGTTTATTTTAAGTCTAAGAGATTGGATAGTTAAAACCGGAAATCCACTGTCAGAATGTCACCAGATTCACGTCATGGGTAACCAACCATTAAAAGATACATTCTCATTTTTTTGGCCCGTGATATCTTGATATAACAGCAAAAGAAGTAAATTATGTTGGGAATAACAAATTTGCTAACTGTGCATGGACATTGAGATAGCCTAATATCAGACAGCATGATTTCTACGTCCATCTGTTATTTGATTGAAATTCGATTTTTATGAATAATTATTAGTACCAGAATACGATTCTGGCCGCAAGTATTTTTAATTAAATTTTCAAAAAAAAAAAAAAAAGAAACTTTGTTCACTTGTTTTTTTTTTTTAAATATATAATTCATTTCAAAGAGAGGCATGTAATGAACATAAATATTATGGGTTGCCTATTAAAAGCGGGTATTTAATTTTAATTTAATTTAATTTAATGTAATTGCAATGGAGCACAGGCTCCGGTGGCAATTTCCCTACACACCCATCTTCCCCCTATCCTGATAGCTGTTGAAGTTAGCAGTCTGACAGACGGGTTGGTGCGCTAACTCTCTCTCGCTCTTAGATATCTGTAACAACTGGCGACACCTACTTGCGGCTACTTATTAAAAGGTAACATACTTTTTATGTTCTTTACATGTTTCTGTTTGAAATGAATTATAATTCATTTAAAAAAGAAGTGAAAAAAATTTTTGGATTTTTTTTTTGAAAATATTATAAAAAATATTTGCGGCAATATTTTGATAGGCAACCTGGCAGAATCGTACTCTGCCACTAATAATTATACATGAAAATTGCATTTCAATCCAATACCACATAGACGTAGAAATCATGCAGCGGGAACTTAGGCTATGTGTAGTCTCGTTCCTTGTTCGGTTACAGTAGATTGACATGTGGACCCCGTAATGAATCTGAGGACTCGTCCGTGAAGAGTACAAGGCCACTACACTATTCCTTCTCCTGAAACGCGCTTATTTAAACGTCAGCAGCGAATGCCGTAGGCGAGCAGGCGTGCTGTCTCTGAGGTTCGGGAAACAGAGGCGTTGATTAGGGACAACTTAAACAAAGCGGCACCTGCATATTCATGGCAGCTCCTACTGGACCGCCCGACTCCATGTAGAGACGGGACCAAGGACGGACGAAAGCAGCGCAACACGTCCCTCGTTAACTTTAACGAGCATCGTGCGCGGCAAGGCCGTGCCTGTACAGCTACACGCACCTCGGTATCCCAACCCAACAGAGACCCTCGGAAACTTGAAGGGCACTTCTGTTGAACTGCGTGATCTACACTGATGACCACTGCCCACGGCGAAAAATAACGCCGTTTGGTGATATTGCCAGTTCGTATTGTGGTAAGGAAAGTTTGTAGAGGCTTTGGGAGTCATTCTACCGACGGTACGTGTGATAAATGGGGGAATTCACTGACATAAGTGGCTTTGACAAAGGGAAGATTGTTATGGCCCGAGCATCTCGAAAACACTGAGGTTGGTCGTCTGTTCACGTGCCACTGTAGCGAGCATCTATGGAAAATACTTGAAGGATGGAGAAACAACGAGTAGGCTACAAGGTGGTGGACGTCCACGTCTTATAACAGAACGGTAGCTCGAAGATTTGCTCACTTTCTAAAGCAGAATAGGCAGAGAACAATACTGGTGCAGCAACAAGTGTTCCGCAGCACACCATTCAGCATGTTGACCAAGGAGCCCCGCAGAAGACAGCCCCAATGAGTTCCCACGTTGGCCTAATGACATCGTCAATTACGTTTGGAGTGGGCACGAAATTATCGAGATTGGACCGTGGATGAATGGAAACGTGTCGCCTGGTCGTTGAATCACGTTTCTTGTTATGCCAGATTGGTGGCCGTGTTCGGATACGCTGTCTTCCAGATGAATGGCTTGTAACATGCACCATGCCACAGATGCTTAGGTGGGAGCAGTGTTATGCTATGGAGGACATTCACCCAGGTTTCCATCAGGCCTGTGGCAGTGATCGAAGGCACCATGACAGCCGAGGACTAACTGAAAATTATTGCCGACCACTTGCACCACTTCTACATCTACAACTGCAATTCACAACTACTGTGTGGTGGCAAAGGGGGCTTTGCACCAAAACTATGTGCATTTCGAACCCGAAAAACAAGAGGAAATACAGAATACATACAAGCATCAGTAGAGTATCTTATTTCTCTAATCATATTTCTCCTGTCATTGCGACCTAAATAGATCGATGGATGAAGTATTGCATCGGATTCGTGAATGAAAGAAGATATTCGCATATTCGTCAAGAAATTCAAGTGAATTCATGCTTCATGTCTTTCTTGCTACAGCGGTTTGAAAAGTATAATAGTGAAATCACGTTGATTTCTTGGCCACCAAATTCACCTGGTCTCAACCCTATATAATACATCTGGGACATTATCGGTCGCCAGCTCCGCTTCAACAAACCATCGGCCCGAAATTTATGGTAATTGCGTGACTTGTGCGTAGATATCTAATGTCAGATACCTCTGTAAACCTACCAAGGACTTGTCGAATCCATGCCAAGTCAAATTGTTCCAAAGATGAACCTGTTAAGCATGTAGTCGTAATATTTTGACTCATCAGTGTAGGTTTGTTTTGTAAAAACGCTATCATTGTGCTACTACTGTTAGATGGAGGATGGCTTCAAGAAAACTAAATTATTAACCTACGGATCTGAATTCCCAGTCTCCTTGAAACATTACTTGCGTCTTCTAGCTGTCCCGTCACCGTTTGGATCATACTAACAAAACGACTTTGATAACTGAACTGAATTGGATCTCAGTTCGGGTCACTTTTAGCCTATATTTCTAGATCGAGAATCTCAGGGAGTGACGTACGAAGTGATGTAGCACAGTAAGACGACTATTCTGTTTGGCCAAGAAAGTCTAAATCAGATATGAGAGATGAAGAGCTTCCGTATTTGTCACGGACGCAGGCAAGTGGGGGCAGTAATGTGATCTTTGTTCAGGTTGCGAAAGAAGTCTTCCTCTTCGCTGTAATGTTATCTTTGGAGCCTATCCGTTTAGTTAACGAACAGATTATTATTTCCAGCATTCACGTAGAGCAAAAGACATACAGCAGTTTTTAAGTTAAATCCCAAGTTTTAAAACAAAAACCACATCCAAATCGGTTTGGTAGTTTTTGCCTGATGCAAAACGCATGGGGCAAAACCGCTTAAGGATTTGTGAACGAATGATTTCCCGGCGTGTTGCTGAAATGCATCTTCACGGGTTCACCCGGCGGACAACCCGTGAAGACTACGTTTTGCTTAAAATTTTGTATACCCAATGATTCAATTTTTTTAAAATCTGTCTCAAAGTATTTAATTTATTGTCTTTCATCTTAAACACGCTTCAGACACCAGACGCAGTTGCTCCTTTTTGTTGTATTCTTGTTAATCATAATCAGGTTATTATATTGACGAATCAATTAGGCAGTTACTAATTCTACACTAATTCTAACCTACCAGCCCTTTGCCATTTTCTTTTAGTTTTTAATATACCTCCTCACTTGAAGTAACAGTTTTTTCTGCAAACGTCAATTATTATAGTTAAAAATGCGCTTGAATCAAGACGTCCATTCAGAATTAGGTTTGCTTTTGCTTTTTTAACTCTGCGCGACGAATGTCCTGATGAACAGGGAATAGTTTGCTCCATCCTGTTCCGTATAAACAAACCAATCAAACCAAGACTTGCAGTACAGAAACCAGTCACCTAAAGTGAAGGCATGTAGATCACTACTTTCGATACCATGTGGATCTTTTTAATTAGTAGCGTGTTCCTATATCGCCTTGTGGTTCCTTATAGCGGCAGGCGGTCCCACAGGTAAGCTGAGAGGACACGGCGCTTGAGTCGAGTTATCGCTTCTTCCATCTGCGCGAGTGACGGGCCTCACCTCTTCGCGTGACGGATGGGACGCGGAGGGGGCGATGACTCTGCGACCGCGAAATCCTAGGATGGCCTCGGCCTCACAGGCAGCTACGTGCGTATCTTGGTAATGAAGTGTAATTTCGACACCTACCAAGCATCTTTTTGGAAAAACGGACAAATGTGAACTCAAACAACAGAATACCTATTGTCTGTTTATTACAAACCATCTAAATTAACTAGATGATAAATACACCTTGGTATGAGAAAAAAACCCCCTAACATTCTTATACTATTTCTCTCGAATGCTGTCCTTCGTTGAAATTAACCGAATTCTTTCTACTATAACAACGTGTTGCCAAAATGAGACGTGTTTCTGTACTGTCAAGTCGTTATTCCATTTCGAATGACTTAGAAACTAAACGTGTAACCAAGTGATGAGGAAAGATTTCGAGGGAACGTACGTTGTGAAGGAGTTTGGGGAAGAAATTTTCAACAGTCCCGTCCGTTTTTATAGTTTTAGGTTTCAACAAAAATCCTTAGACAATGAACAGAAATTCATGGCAGGACTGTGTGGAAGCAGATAGTTGTCTTCTTTCCCATTAATGATAGAGTCATATTTCTATTAACTAAAGTTCTGCAGTAAGTAGTGGCAAGTATGTAAAATTTCTTCTTAAGGTATTGCTTCACTTTAATGTTGATATGTCGCAATATCAAATTTAACATAAATATTTATTTTTTCCAGTGTTACGTGCATTCAATTGCGCGCACAAAACCTAGGATTTAAATTTTCACATACGGAATCAACTAATAGACTTAACATTAATTTCTTCTTGTATCTAAGTATTTATTTAACGTACTGAGGATTCACATTTATGATGAACGGATGAAATGTGGTGAAATTATACCTGTACTTGCTTTTCATTCTAACTACGACCACAACACAGAATAATGGCACATTTGAACCCACTCATTGAAGCTTAAATGGTTAAACTAACATTGTTTACGAAAATTGCAGCACCAAGAAGGAGATGTGATTACAATCAAATTTACTCCACAGATTAGAGACATGACTATACACAAATGATTATAATTACAGAACTGTACATACACTTTGACCGTGAACATTTGTACTGCTGAAATATGGCGTGTGAGCTGCCTGCAAGAGGTCAGTGCCCCGAACCTTAAAAACTCCTTGCTCAGATTACCCTAAATACATACGAGGCGAGATCGCATGTTATATCCTATAGCTACCCAAAACATCACACTTGGCGTTAGGTCGCTATGCCTTTCAACAATGCAATCTGTCCAATTACCTTCACCGAAGTAGTGTCTAAATAGTACACGGCAATCAGGGCCACATTTAGGCATAGGCTCCCTAGGCTGAAGCCTAGGGCCCAGCACCAAATGTATATATATATATTTATTAGTCGCTGTCACCCTGTTGACATACTTTGTGAATTATCAACAATATTACGTGCTTTTATCGTTTGTTTTATGTTAATATGTAGACCTACAGTTTCATATTGTTACTAAAACTTTTCAGTTTGTAATTTTGCAGGCTTTTGCAACAACAGCACTAAAATAGGCAATACCATATCTATCGATCATCAGTCATCAAATTGAACGGGTGGGCATCACTTGAAAACATCGTTCACTTAAGTCTCGGAAACGATGCAGAGCGCACGTTGCGAAATTTCGATTCTTCAGTAAGTTATCCTCGTATATTTTTACTATCATTACATTATTCAGTATTTTAAAAGGTTTATTAATTTAATAATAAGTAATCGATATTGCTTTTTATAATATATATATGTAAGGGCCCGCACCACAGTTATAGCCTAGGTGCCTACACACCCTAAATACGGCCCTGACGGCCACCACTGTAGGGCAACTCGTCCAGAAACAGTTTGTCACTAAGCACGCCAGTGAAGGCGTTCGCGTGCCCATTGCGGTCTGGGGTATTTATGGTTTCTGGTCAGTGGAAGCCGATACAATGTCATGCGTGCCATCAGTTAGGCCCTATACAGACAGCGTCGAACCGTCGACGCAGACGTAACCACATCCGTTGAGCCAGCACTGTGGACGAATCTGTTCAGTCGGTTACGGCACTGCGGCCATCCCGCGCTTTAATATGAGATATAAGTCTTTCTCGGCGTATCTTCGATATAAATTCTTCTCGGGTTTGCCGCCGAATTACATTTTCTACTGTCAAGCTTTCGGCGACTTTCACTGCCGCCATCATCAGGTCTGTTGTATCTGAAGGAACAACAAAAACTGGACTGAATAGCGGAACTGAACGAGCCAGGAACGTTGTCGACTTCCGATTGGCTCACTCAAATGACGTAACCATTCCGTGACCTTCAGATACAACAGACCTGATGATGGCGGCAGTGAAAGTCGCCGAAAGCTTGACAGTAGAAAATGTAATTCGGCGGCAAACCCGAGAAGAATTTATATCCCGCGCTTTGGTCATATTGCGTGGTACAGTACCCGCTCGTCGCTTTGTACGACACACTTCTATTCACTAATTCCAAACATGCATCACTGTAAGGTCCGCTATGTCAGGATACGATAAACATGTTACCCGGAAACGAAACTTCGAACTCACGCTTATACTGATATTGCGCCCTTTGACGTCGAAGAGGAATACCGGCACTAGCATGCACGTTTTCACTTTGTTTGACGGCCCGTAACCAATTGAGCGTGGCGTAATAATGACCACTCCGGATATACAAAAGAAGGCGCTGCAAGACCTACGTGCACGTTATCTCTATTCAGTCCTAATCACTTATTACGGTTCCACTTTTCTACACATCCTCCGATTTTTCAGTGATTCTGACCTTTGCGTAATAGTGTTTAAATTTACACATACAATATTGTAAGCTGTTTGAAGCATCATAATAGGAATTCTGTAGAGCATTACATGATAACAAAAGTTTAACTCAAGCAATAAAACGCTTCCTTTTAGCAAAAATGTATAACAATTTATTACAGAATTGTCTTGAAGTCTTGACTTATCTGTGTTGAAATTTTGATACCTTCATGTCTTGCAAACAAGACAAAACATTTCGCACAGAAGAATGAGCGTGAAGACTGTGCTCCAAACTGTATATATAAACTGAAAACCTTGTATACTAGATAGTTTAGGAAACTAACATGAAGAATAACTTAATGTTATTACATTAAAATGATATAGTTTACCCAAGGAAAGGGAACAGTGCAGCAAGTTCTCCTGGAAAAAAAAATTTGTAAGCATTTTCCAAAAGTATCTCATAAGAATTTCCAAAAGCTGACAACTATGCCAATTATCCTGGAGCATGGAAAGCTTTCAAAAAATAGCAAGAATTTCAAATTTTTTAATGGTTTAAGCAATGCAGAAATGTATGACTGCCATGTTGAAAAAAAAATGTTAAAGAAAGCGTAATAAAGTTAAGTAGAGGTGCTACAGATGCCTAGATGATTTTTAGTTAAGCTGAACTGCTCACTTAGTGGGTTTTAGCTGTACTCCGCCACGGAGGCAATAAGTGGACACACAGTGTGTACAGGTGTACAGCATTTACGAGTTATAATAGCCACAGGAAATTGTCGTTGGTCATTCCAGAACAATTCGTTCTGTGTGGCTTCGTATCACTAATTATACTGTAGTAAGCAGTCACCAGCTGTGCTGAATTGTGGTGTAATTCTTACCTCTTCACTGGTTTTTACCTGAAGTGCACCTTGTATTTTTAATTGCACATTTAATACCACAGTAATTCCATTAACGTAACTGAACTGTTGTCATTCGTAGCTGTCACCAAAGAGGCTGACATAAGTCGCTGAAATTGAATTCTGGAGGGTTTCGATTCTCGGTCCAGGGTCTCCATTATTTTGTACAATTCCTTAGTATAATCCTTAGATGATTTCGTTACAATTCTTCTTCTTCTTCATCACCTTTTCCGAATATTTTAGGGTCGGTTGGGGAGTTCTACTCATCTTTGGCATGGTCAGTTTTGAAGCTATGCCTTTGCTGATGCCAAGCATTTTATACCAACTGTCAGATCGTACTAAGTACTAATGGGAGAAGTGAAGCGTTGCCATCTGTCTGTGAGACATGTAACTACAGGGTGTTTCAAAAATGACCTGTATATTTGAAAAATCAATAAAAACTAAACGGGCAGCGATAGAAATACACTATAAATTGCAATATGCTTGGGACAACAGTAAATGTTCAGGCAGACAAACTTTCGAAATTAGTTACAATTTTCAACAACACATGGCGCTGCAGTCTGTAAAAATCTAAAGTACGATTATTCTAAGGAATAAACCATTTTTTCACAGCAAACATGCAATCTGTGAACAGCACACGCTTACAGCAGAAAGACGACTTACAGAATGGCGAACTCACAAACTGCGTTTACTTCTATATCTTTCAAATCGCCTGCAGCGCCATCTGTTGTTGAAAATTGTAACTCGTTTCAAAAGTTTGTCTGCCTGAAAATTTAGTGTTGTCGCAAGCATATTGCAACAAACGGTGTATTTCTATCGCTGCCAGCTTAGTTTTTATTGATTTTTTCAAATATACAGATCATTTTTGAAACACCCGGTGTGTTCAGCGTGTGATAAGTGTATTTTTTGTTTGTGAAATGCGTAGTTTATGAGACAGAGATAAGGGACTATCCCGGCATTCGCCTTGATGGCAGAGGAAAACCGCAATCAGGGAGGCCGCTACTCGGAGGCCTGGCTTCGTGTCCGGTACGTAGTACCTCCCAGAGCCACACTGGCGGGAATGATTTCATTACCATTCGTTCGTAGTCACTGTCTACTGCTCAATTAGGATGAGCTGAATGATCACTAACTGCCTAAATTGTTCTCTTGATGTTTAGTTTCTTTCGGAGGAGGAAACGACGGGAAGGGGCAACGCACTGCTGTGGGTGGCGGAGTTCTTTCTCTCTTTACGAGCGGCTGCAGCAGATAAAGAGAGTCAGATAACCCTCGGGCAAGATGTCTCGGTGCCGACGCTTGGCGGTATCAAATTAGGCGTCGTAAATTCGAGGCCGGAGACTTGAACGCGCGTGTAGGCGGCGAGCTCTGATGTAACTAGCGGCACGATCTGGCCTGTGACGTCACTTGAGCCGGGCGCCGCGCCGCGCTGTTACATATATGGGAGACGCAGCCGAATAACTGTGGGCTATCGCTAACTGTAGCCAGAAGAGTATCTGCTCCTGTTCGGATTATACGCAAAACTTTCACCATGTTTTTCTACATACACGTGTTTTTTTTTTAATCTGGTTGGTGAGTTGATCCAGATTTATAATTAATATTCAGATTACCAAGCCATTAAGTTCGGTTTCTTTTAAAAGTATAACGTTGCTTTCAGGGTGTATTGATAGCAGCGAACCACCGAGCAGAGTGAGTGAGGAGCAACAGTATGGTCTGGCATTAGGGAGTATGCGGGTTCATATCTCCAGCCGGTCATCCTGTTTTCGGTTGCCGTTATATCCCAAAACCACTCCATGAGAATGCCGCTACGGTTGTTCTTATGGCCATGACCGGATTCATTCCTATTCCTTGCCGCCAGTCCTCTCCTGCCTCTAATGATCTCGACATCGACGAGGTATTAAACCAGAATTAAAAGCAACGAACAGTGCTTACATTTCTGAGCGGAAGATTATTACATCTTTAGCATGCAGATCTATGGAATATCATTTCATTTAATAGCAGAACTTATTCCGATGTGACTTACTGCTAAAAATTAAAATAGTTTTCATACCAGATCAAACATGAGATTACATATTCAATGTTTTTTTCTCAAATTTTCTTTTCAGTTATATTTTCTAGTGTTGGTAGGTTACTATAGTTTTTATTGACTTTGTCTGTAAAGCAATTTCTAATTACGTGTTTGAAGCTGTTTCGATCATCGAGTAGATAAATGGTAGCTGCAATGTTTCTATCGTGATTGAAATTGCTCGTAGTGTTTGTAGGTCGCAGAAATTTGTCGTAAATAGTTCCGTAAGCCTGATACTAGTAACCAAATGGTAATTGATCGAAGTGTTACTGTTGTTTGTTGGTAGCCTGTTCAATTTTTGGTTTCCAATTTTTCAACTGACTGCCTAACAAAGAGGTGTTTAGCTTAGGTCGAGAATTTGCATAATTATCTTAATGTTGTAACAGTCATTTGGTGGATACCGATCGCTCAATATAGAGATGAGACTTTCGAAACTCAACTATGTATCGTGATTTCTCTTCGTGGTCTTTGTTTATCATGGTTCATTGCATGATTTTCGGAAAACAAGTATCGAAGTTTTATGTTCATTTACAATACTGTATTCACTGCAGATTTACTTTGCATTTTTATTTAGGCCTATACACAAATTCATGACAATTTTATGAATAATTTAAGGACTGAGAAATTACAGTTCACTTATGATAGCACGTGATGGGTAGGCGACCAAGTAAATATAATACAATAACACAAAAGAACTTCTGCGAAAAACCTTTATCAGTGAGGAATAGTATAACGTACAATTGCCCTGTAGACACCTTCTCATGTGACGAGTTCTTTCTCTGTCCGTAACCTGATTGAGGTAAAAAAAAAAAAAAAAAATCTACAAATGACGCGAAAGTCGATTTTAGGGGGGTTTTTCGTCTAAAAGTGGGGATATAAAAGAAACAAAGGTCTCAAAAAGTTGCGAGGGCGATTTATAGGGGGGAGGGTCTCACGGACCAGATCTCACCAGAGGAAGGGAGGGGGTCGGGCCATATTTTACGAAGTCTCACCAGAGGGGGTGGGGCCGAAAATCCGGAAAAACACCTCACGTAATTTATGGATGCCCCCTTACGTTTATGAGAATCACAAATTAGTCTGAATCACATTTACACCCTGGTAGTTTCTGTGAAATGATGAAAATATTTTTCATAAATAAATGCATCCAACTTAATACGAGCTGCATTAAGAAAGTATTGTGTGAAATAATAGTATTAACAAAAGTAAAAGCAAATATTCGACAATAAGATGCGTCACTGCGCATTCACAATCATTCATCAATTGCACTGGTTGTGATTTCCATTACGAGGGATAACTTACATATTGACAAACAAAGCCGATAACAGTGATCCTACAAGCTTATCTACTCCTTAACATTTTTTTTTTTTTTTTTCTTGGCGAGTACAAGCCTAGGATGATTTCGGAGGAGTATTTTTTTTCCCTTAAGCCATGGCCTCAACATCGACGGTATTAGAGGCGGAAAAGCATTGGGGGTAAGATACGGTAAAGAATTCGTTATGGCCCTTTGAAGGAACCATTCGTCTGGAGTGATTCTTGGAAACCATGAAAAACCGAAATCTGTATGTTCGAACCATCTTCCCGACTGGTTACAACTCACTCAGCATACTCAGTCATAAGGGCAGCAACTATTTCAAATATTCTCGTTCTACCAATCTGGTTCCAACAGTTAAGAGCCTTACAACTCTAGGGGAGCGTCTATAAACTAGGTAGCTCCACTTCGGCCTCCTCTCTCCTCCTCACGAAGCCGACGTGGCTTTTTCATCTATCCCCAATCCCAACCCTCCGCGTGGTACGTAGCTTTTTTTCCCTATTGATTCCAGAAGACATTTTTTCTCTGGTCATACTATCGTAAATTACACGCGGAGATAATTAAATGACGGAAATAAATATTCACATGCTGTTGCGTGTCCTGTATTTTATTTTAACTGTGACCAATAATATGCATATAAGCTTGGTGGCTTGGCTCGGAACCCCCCCCCCCCCCCCTCTCACCACGTAGTACCGTAGCTTTCAAGCAAAGCCCCTACCTTTTTTTGACCAAGCCATGTAGTTTATGCATGATACCTTCACATTATATTTTAGGCTTTCTTAACCTCTGTTGAAACGCAACATACAAATTCAATTACGTAACATACAAGGGGAGGCCACCAACTGTAAAATTCATATTCAATTCATACTATATTTTATAAAAAAAAAAGTTTCCCGCAGTGAGATTCGATCCCGTGACCGCGGGTTTATGAGATAAAGAGAGTTTGCTCGCTGCACCACGCGTCCCTTAAAATTTACTTAACGTATAAAGTATTTGAATATTTCAATGCCTATTTTTTCGACAACGGTGAAGAAGCGCATATCACTGCTTTGTCACATTGCACATCTGGCTATGAGCTTTTATTACACATAGTATGAATTTTAAAATTGACGCCTTCCCCTAAGAAGTAAATAACAGTTGACAACAGAAAGGAAAATTTAGCTGAAACAAAATTTAGACCAATAATCCTTACTGACGTTGAAACAGGCAAAGCAAGATTGATGCGGTTCAGACCCTTATATTTGTATTATACTGTGATTTTTTCTTTTGTTCCTTACAGCTAATCGACAAAGAGAATCGGTAAAGTGCTGTGGATAAAGAGCTGAAAGGGAATCTATGTGGGCTTTCAGAGAAAAACTGTCCATGCACTTGCACGGAATAATTTCGCAAAACAATCGAAACCAGAAATTTGTATGTTCCAACTGGAAATCGTACCCAAATCGTCCCGAATGATTCACGATATTCTCGTAAACTTATCTAAATTTTAGTTTCACCCCATACCGCAGTTAACTACGTTGATTATAAGGTTTCAGTTCTACTCATTTTTCTTTAAATTTTGTTTCTTGGAACATGGAATTCACTATTCTATTTCAGTAATTGTCTTTTCACGTGCTGTTGACATCAGACTGTGGACATGTGATTTTTTTTAAAGGAAGTGTTGGCACAATACAGTTACACAATCTCTGACACAACACCTTAAAAATGACTGATTACATCTGTCACCCGGACAGCCAAGAATCAAAACAAAAACAAAAAGTCATTTTCGTGATTCACGACGCGATTCACTTCCTAATATCATTGCTACAGCAGCGGCGACAAGTGGAAACTCGTCGGTAGCATTTTGTCACTGAATGGCATTTCCTATATGGACGCAGTAAATTTTCAGTGCATCCGGTGCCTTGAAAGAGCTGCCTTGAAAGTTTCTAATTTTTGAAAAAAACAAATCTATATAGAGGAGCGCTGATACTAATTAACCTGTTGAGAACCTGACAGAAATGAAGGAGGAGCGAAGTGTTGGGGCACGCCTGATGGTGCAGTCAAGGCCCGGCCCATTACGACGCTGAATTAGCCGCTACGCTACGCGCCGGAAGGGGCCCGGCCCGCACGCCACTGCTCGTTTTTTGTAGGCAAGTAGCCGAGCCGCCCTAAAGAGGACATCCTGCCCGCCAGGCGGTGAAACCCACCGCATTCTCAACATACACTTGCCGCACGACCTACAACATAACGCCAAAGATGTACTGATATGTATTACTCCCATCGTGTTGAGGAAAGAGAACCAATCCACTGCTTACTCTATACCATGCCTCTACATAGAAAATAAAATTTTCGGGGAAGAACCTTCATTAGTAAAGAGATTTCAGCCCAACTACTGTGGAAATTGAAATGAGACCTTTGGGCGATTAATACCACACACCACTCCTAAAACAAATACCATCATTAACACGAACAGTAACACCTACGATCATTTTCATACCATCGAAAGCAACTTGGAAATATCTCGTACATCTCCCCAAGATATAAAACGAGCAACCTTCAGATTGAATCAAAGAAGAAAGGCGATTAAAGATGTGTGCGTAGAAGAAACAACTGAATAGCGGTATCGGAAAGCGATTTTGATTTAGAGAGGATGCCTTTATTTGTGTATGCAAATAAATAAACGGTAAAGATGCAATTAATGTAGAATATGCCTCCCCCTTGAATCTCCTAGGTTCGCCTGTGCCGCCGCAACCATGCAAACACTCTTTTAACTCATGAATGTCATTGAGGCAAAACACTGTTGTGTCCTGATGTGTTTCTCCGAAGTCTCGACTTATGCTAATTGTGGCCCCTTTGTCTGTAATTTACATTGAAGCATGACGCTGATCGTAATGATAGAACTTCAGCAGGATTCAGTGGAAGCATAAGCTAGACGGGGATCAGGTAGACCAAGCGTGGTGAATGAGCGGTAAAGCTCCGGTCTCGCATTCTGCAGGACGCCTATTCGAATCCCCGACCGACCATCCAGATTTCTGTTTTCTTGGTTCCCGAAACCAATCCAGGTGAATGTTGGTATGGTTAAACGATGGTTACTTCAAAATGCAATAGCCGAATTACTTCCTGCTTTTTCCCCGTTCGTTCCTCTTTAATAACCCCCGATATCAAAGAATCGCAAAGCCATTAACAAAAAGAAAAGGTATAAACAGTTCTACAAATTGCATAAGCGTCATTTTCTTATTTAAAAAAATTAATGATTTGGAGGGGAATATTCTAACTTATTTTTAGTTCGCAACTTCATCAGACTTACTATCATTAAGAGAATTACGAAGCCATATTGAAGAATCTTGCAGTTTCAGTTACAGTAGTACAACGACTCAGTAATTGGTTTTATGTCACCTATTGGTTAAGGGATAAGTTGTTGACTTTTCTGCTATACGGAAAAATAAAATCTAAGCTAGTAATTAAACGACGAATTGTCATCAGCCTTTCGACTGGTTTGATTCAATCATCCTCCATTTCTTCCTATCTTATGCTAACATTTTCATGTCTTCATATCCCTTACAACCCACGTCCTATATTATTTGCTTCATATATTCTAATCTCCGTCTTCCTCTACAGTTCTTACATTTGACTGTTCCCTCCACCAGCAAATTAACTAATCCAGCATGTCTCAAAATATGACCTACCAGCCTGTCTCTTCTCTCTGTAAGATTCTTCCACACACTTCTTTCCTCACCCATCATTTCCAAAACTCGTTCATTTCGTACTTTGTCTGTCCACACTTAATTTTCAGCATTCTTCTATAGCACCACATTTCAAATGCTTCAATTTTATTTATTTCTGGTATTCTTAAAGTCCATGTTTCGCTAGCATAAAGTACTGTAATCCACACATAGAGTTTTAAAAAGTTCTTTCTAATTCCTAGATCAATGGTTGAAACTAAAAGATTTCTCTTTTTCGTGAAGGCTCTTTTTGCTAGTGCTATTCTGCTTTCAACATCATTCTTGCTTCGACCATCGGTTGTAATTTTGCTTCCCAAGTAGCAAAATTAGCTTACTGTCATTAAGAGAATTACGAAGGAATATTGAAGAATCTTGCAGTTTCCGTTACAGTTGTACAGCGTCTCAGTAATTGGTTTTATGTCACATATTAGTTAAGGGATAAGTTGTTGACTTTACTGCTATACGGAAAAATAAATTCGAAACTAATATTTAAACGACGAATAGTCTTGACACTTAAAAGAGCAAATTATTGTACTGAGAATGAAAGAGGAACAAATAAGTGAGGTGGGCAAGACGCAGTAATGGTTCCATGGATGTGGTAGTATTATGACAAAGAATTCGCAATGCTTATCTGATTCCTTTATCACCAAGAATTACACTTGTATCCAGTCACTCTAGAATCAATGTCCATATTAATAAAGAAGTCAATAAATGAGAAACATTGAATTTTCTCCTGAGTAATTTTCTCGAAAAACAATAAATATTTGATACATGAAAGTGCTTGGCAAGCAATTGTATCAAAATATTTTTATTCGCTTCATGGTACGTCAGCATAGTGGTATTAGAAACGGACATCAAACAAATCGAACATTGCTTATATTACGGAGCCGTTCAACCATTCGCTTAATGTCGAACACTAAATATAGATTTCAGATGAAGAGCCCCATCTCCACAAACGCAAAACCCAAATATTGCGGCATGTCTCGTTTTAACACTAATAATTATTGTTACTGATTACTTGAGATACACGAACTAATTGATTAGCGCCGCGAAAGTGATATTCCGTGACTTTCCAAACACATTTCTACGCCAGCATTAGTTGCTACTTTACGGGTTTCTTAAAGATTTCACTCTACAAATAAGAATGAGAAAATCGTGGGGAAACTGTAGTTTTTGAAAGAACCGTTGGTTCCTGCACACTTCACTGGCATCTCGTTGCGACAAACCCCGCTCTACCGCACTCCACTGGTCACGCCCAAGTCTTTGTCGAATACTCTAGACAGTACGATATCAGCTCTTCCAGTCATACGTCCTTTTCAAACAGAAACTAATGCTTATGAAATAATATTGGCATGCTTTTTGAGGAGCCTTTCAAAAAACTTTATGGCATGACAATTCTGAGGTGAAACATGGCTTTTGGAGGTGGATTATAACTTTTTGCCTGAGCGTTGACATGACGAATGCGTTCTGGAGACACAATTCTCTACTTATAGGCACGCTTCTAAACTTCTTATTTTCAAAACATCGCTTTTACAGCACAGAATAGCGAACAGAAGTATCTTCGACTCCGTTTTCTATTAATTGAAGTTGGCAAAATTTTGATTGTACGCCTAAATCACTATAGTCAAATGTCAAAATAACGTTTTGAAGCAGAAAACGGCCTTCTTTCTTGTAGCATAGTAAGCCTTTGTTAATAATAATAATAATTGTTTTCTCCTAAATTAAAAACATCGTTGCACGGAGCATCTTTGAAACAATAGAAAGAAAAATAGTGATAGTTAAACGGATCTGTCGAAAAAAAAATCATGTTACGGTATCCTAAAAGATATAGGATAAATAATTAATTACTCTTAATCAATAGTAAGCCGACGTAGCAAGTAAAAAGAAAAGTAAAAAAGTTTGTGTAAATAGTGGAAATTTAGAAATACCGTGGAGATCAACATTTAGTGGAACACGGAGTAACCTTTTTTTAAATTAAAAGAGTAGCAGCGAAATATAAAACGACCATCTGTAAGATAAACTGAATCAGTGCTAGTTGCCACTGTCTTTTGTTTGTGGATCCTCGTGGTAAAAGAAACCTATAATCTGGGAATTTGGATAGAAGTTAGAGTTAGCAAAAGAGTGGAGTTGAACTTTTAATTCAAATAGTACCTTATAATTATTTATTGTGTTAAAACAAACTAACTCTCTCTTAAAGAGATAGCGGTCGTTTAAAGTTCTAATGAAAGGATCTGGCAACTTCAAAGACATTTGTTTTCTTTGCTTCGAGTGTCATGCTTTCATTTACTGCTACCTACACGGTTATAGAGCGCATAGTATGATTGTATCGACTGAATCAAAGATATAGAGAAATTTACAAACACAACCAGAGACAAGGTTAAATATGTTAGTGCAATTTTCTTTATACGAGTAATTTACTATGTCTGTTATTTTGTGTTGAAAGTCAATAATTTTAAGAGACATTCATGTATGTTTATGAATGTTAAATTTTGTTAATGATTTGCATAGTAAACGTCTTTATTAAGAATTAACTCCGGTGCCAACAACAACTATGATAAAATCAGGACAGGGATTTGTTTCGTGATACTTGACAGTATATAACTTGTAACTTCATTTTGTAATTTTTTTGTATGGTTTAAGAATGAATGTGTATCGATGTTGGAAACTCAAAAGGGTGAATGTGAAGAATGGCAAAATTTTCCTAATTTACTGTCGAATGTGAAAATGATATTTGAAACAAAAAAACTGCCTTACTCCTTTTGTTATATACAAGCTATTAACCCCAAGAGAAAGTTTCCAAATTGAATTTGATGTCATTATATAAAGTTCGGTACAGAAATTATACATTAACACTGCACGAAATTGCTTTGACAGATCCGTAAATTGGTAATCAGAAGTACTGCATCACTCAAACTGCATTAAAAGTGAATTCGTAGTAAGCTGAATACATACTTGGCTGTCTCACGACGCCAGAACTCTGGTTTTCTTAATGCCATGCTACCTGTCGTAAGGTACCAAAGGTAGAGCAGGTTGTTAAGAAGGCGTAAATGAATGACCCGGCTCAATTGAACCGTTTGCTGACCAGTTTACGGTGCTCGTTAGAGGGGCTAATTCAGACGAAAGAATCTCAGATGGATAGGAACCCATTAACTCAGCGACAGGTTGTTAAGAAAAGGAACTCTTGAGAGGGGCCAGCATCGTTCGTGCTGGAGTCTGACATCCAGATTGGAGTCCTTTGCCTTTAAATGTACTGATCCACGGGACGTGTATAACAAATTTTCATCACTTTCCATGTGAGAATAGGTTGATGACTTAAAGCTGACGGTTGTAGGTTGATTAATATGCTTTCGAATGTGGAGCCAATTTCACGTAAGAAAAGTAACTACGACATCTGAACAGGATGCAGAAATAAACAAAAACGAGAAATCTTCAAAACCATTCACTCAAACTTTAATAATGTCTACCTTTGTATGAGATTGTAAGCTATTCTTTATTACTGTAGGCCATTTCTTCTGCATTTACGTGCATTATTATTTAGCAAATGTTGGAATTTTATGTTTATTTTCGGACGCGTTTCACCTCTCGTTGAGGTTATCTTCACCTACTGTCTCCAACCAGTATTATCATGATCAATATTGAGGACACAGGTGATCAACTGCCATAGATCACCATATAAATGTAATTGTATGAACCGTATAATACTGATATATATATATATATATATATATGTGTGTGTAATTTTAATAACATTCAACTAAATACGGCGAATAAATTGGAAATATATTGCAGAAAAAGTTAGATTATTGAAGATAACTCAACTAAAGTCATAATGTGCCCGAAAATAAACAAAAAAACTTGTCTTTCACGTACGGATGTTTTATGGAGCACTAGAACCACAATGTCACTTCTTACAAAACATATTCTTTACAGAAGTAATGATGACTCTTTAATCGTTCTGTTTCGTATCATTTTATAGCCATGTCTTCCTGTGGGAACTGTGTCTTCCAAAGAGTTACTCATCCCCACACAGCCTGCAAACATGGAAAAATTACCAAGCCTGAAACTTGTCATTTGTTCAAAATGTTTCTCTAACTGAAAATTTCCTCATTTTCTTAAATTACGATAACTATCCCACTCTGACTTAATATTAGAATGAAATCTGCATGCGTTAATAGTATTAGCATTTAAGCTGAAGACCTGACAAAATCAGTTCTCAAATACTATATACCACTTCAGTGTGAACAAGTGCTGATGTTCACAGGTAGAAAATTTCGCTTATTCACACATTTTGGTTAGCAGTGGTTCCAACATTTTATAGATTTATGTGTCCCATATTAAAAAGGTGTGGCTATTAGACGATAAGCTACAAAACAGTGTTTCACTGTTGCAGCTTAAGGACAGGCGAAGGAAGTAAATGTGGATTTTCAGTAACAAGACACTTAATATTAAATGAGTTTCAATGCATTTTCGTATCTTTTTTCACAACTTAATTAAATTCTGTGTTTTTACTTGCTTTATTTATTTTACCTCCCTCTTTTGCCGAAGTCACTGACAAACTATGATAGTGGCGAGGTTTGGACATGGAATTACGTGATTCGAGGCTCGGTACAGGAAGGAATAACGGAGAGGAAAATGTAGTGCTGCGTAATTCCTAACCACCAAGTTGTATACCAACGACTGGATTAGATGTGGAACCACTCCTTAGGGTGTCTGGAGTAAAAGTAAACTACTTTGTAGATGGAGATTCATCCGCAGCATAGGGAAGTAAAATTTGGAGAAACCCTTGTGACTTTCGGAAAATTGTCCTGAATCAACCAGCACTGGCATCACCCTCACATGTGCTATTGAAAAATTTATGAATTAAAGTAAGAGATTTCAGTTTTTGTTTGTAAATAGTGATAACCACGCAATTTTCTTAACAACTAAAAGGGACACCCAAGTGAATCTGAAAACCATTCTTACATAGTTTCGATAGAAATCTTTCACAGTCTATATATAAAAAACGTTTATATTTGTCACATATATACGAGCTTATGGCTTTACACCTCGTCTACATTGAGGTCATTAGAGACAGGAAAGAACTGGGGAGCGAGGAACGGGAAGGAATTCGGCCATTGCCTTTTGAAGGAAGCATCCCGGCATTTGCCTGGAGTGATTTGCGGAAACCAGGGAAAACCAAATCTCCCCTTGGTCGTAGGGAATCACGAACTCTTTGAAACTGTCTTGGTTGGTGATGTACGCCTTCAATGCATGCCATCACTTACAGGACCAACCAAGACAGTTTCAAAGAAGATCTGAGGAATGCAATACCATGGGCGGGCGTTACATTGAGGACCTGTTATTAACTCCAAAACTATTCGTTTGCGACCCATGTTTACTAGACAATTTTGTCTTATTTTGTTGCATACTATCACCTCCTAAAATATTTTACAGTTTTTCTTTAGTACCCTGTATAAACGCGTATTACTTCGGTTATAACTGTGTTCATGTTTTTAAACAAAACTAAATTGTAACCACGTCATCACAAAGTATCGCTTAGAACTATTTGCAACCAGCATTAATTAGTCTTTGAGAATTCAGAGTTTAAGAAGTAAACACGTAATATACTCATCTGACTTGTTTATGGTCTCGCGTTTATCAGTTAAGTAATAACACAGCACAGAATGAAGTTGGTATGCAGACATGAAGCTCGTCTGATAGTATTCGTATTCTCCGTTATGACAGTCTCTTTCCCTCGTGCTGCAACACGCTATGCCTCCAGTGGTCTCGCTCCACATAACGCTAATTTGTTGGTGCCGCAGGCTCGCCAACTCTCCCAATATCAGCTACCTCACATCCAGTCACAAACACAAACAGTAAAATAACAAAAATAGATCAGTATCTTCTGCAAGCTTGCGTTTGATTATTCTCTCTTTATATGATCCTTCAATTGAAAGCATGAGAATCTAAACATTGTAATGAATATTTTTGAACAGCTTTTTAGAATAAACACTGATACCATGTCACCATGAAAAATAAATGAAAAAAATTGAAAATTTTGTTTTGCTTATATAAAAAGACACTTCCTATTCATTATAAATGAAACAAGGAACGACGTAACAAAAAATGATAAAATAAAATTAAATCTAACATGAGCTACTCAGCTGAATTTTAACTGTGAAAAATGTTATGAAAGGAAAGCTACATGGCCTTGCACGGAAACCCCCCACGTAGCCCAGCGTAGCCTTTCAGCCAACCCCCCCCCCCCCTTGGACCGAGCCACGTAGTTTGTGCACGGTCCATAAGCAACTGTCTGACAAATAATTCATGTTTATCTTTTTGCAAAAGTGACTAATAACTTTTCTATAAAATAAATCTGTAACCAACGAAGATAACGTAAATTTCGTGACTGACTTGTCAGTGTTATGAAAATACTTCACCACTCTGATGGTTGAATTTAATTGCGACTTATCCCTTTCTTCTTATTATTATTTTCTTATATACTTCGAGTTATTATTCCTTCACCCACCTACTTTCGCCATTTACGAATTTTAATTTTTAAATTCCTCCATCATTTTTGGTTGATTATTAATCACTTCCGTTTTTAATTTATTCCAATCTTTGACACCATTATCCACAACAGAAAATTTTTCCACTCGTTTGAAATCGAATTATGAGCTTCCATGCATTGCTCATAATCCTTCGACCAATGTCTATCCAAGCCTCCCATCTTCCAACGAGTCCCAGTCCACTTCCTTTATCTTCTCAGTTACTAACTGGGTCCAGTGGTAATGTCCACAAACAAATCTAGTTGCTCCCATTTGCACGTCCTCCAAGGTTTGTCATGAAATATAAAGCACATAATATATTCTTCTCAATTAATTGAATAGGTTATTCAGAAGAAACATTAAAACCAAAGGAATTGATAATCTTTTTACTAAAAAGAATGAAGGAAGCAAAACTCATTAAACTCTATAATCCGGATTAATAAATTCCAAGGAAACATTGAAATCACTAGAGTAACAATATAAATGTGGCAGCGCTGGTTTTAGTGTTTTGATACATTCCGTCGATGTTAGTTGGATTACAGTCGATGTCTTAGGAAGAAATTTATTACAAAAACAGATGCACATATTTATTTGTAAATTTGATGCAGAAATAGTTAACGCACCAGACAAACCGAATGAAAAACATGTCAAGCACCAGGCTTATGTTCTTATTTTTGGAGCTGTGCCGGGTGTCGTTTTCTCTCGTTTTCCCCATGCACGACCGCAGCTGCTCGGCGCACCCACCCAGTGGCCGGTCGGGAAAGCGGAAAACGGACGGACGGACTCGATCCGTGGAGCACGTCCGTCATTTTCACCCCCGGCCCAGAAGGCGAGTCGAGCGTGCAGCGGAAACACCTGCCCGCCTGCTGCAGGCTGGAATATCAACACATGCTCATTGGCCACTGCTTTGTCATCCGCATAGCAGAAGATATATGGGTTACGCTATCAATAAAACATTTCTGAGGGTTAATAACTGTTACCCGCTACTTCGTAAGCATGGACTTGGAATTTTATTGCTAGAAATGGATGTAGGAAGCTGTAAGTTGCGTAAAAGGTGTACCAGAGATAAACTGCGAAAGAAACAAAGCCCGAGCACGCTCTCCGTCTGTCCGTCAACGTTCGCTTAGTTTTCAAAATTTCATTACAAAATACATTATTTATCACGAACAAAAGTACCCTATATCCTTCCTAATGATACACGGTATTTCGCTGTTAAATTTCATAAATATCGGTTTAGACATTTAGTCGTGAAAACGTAACAAACTTGACGAGAGAGAGAGAGGGAGAGAGTTACTTTCACGTTTATAATATTAGTTTTACATTATGTGAGATATATTTATCTCATTTCGTAGTGAACTACCCTGGATCACAGGCTCGAGTTTTTTCAGGGATTTGCGTTTAGGATTACGATAAAACTAGCCAGTTACCATAAAAAAAAAAAAAAAAAAGTAGTAAACGTGAAGCATTCATGGCTTTTATTGTGAAGACATTGTCAGCACAGCGAGTTCATCGTATCATCTTTGCAGTTATTACGCGGAAGTACCAATAAACTCAATAATTCGACTGATTGTGATGGAAGTATTTCAGGTTCCAGGAGCATTTCCTCTTCCAGTATTTTACTGTATATCTGCAAAATCTCAGTAGTTTCTATCTGCCGAACAGATGTTCACATCGCAAAATAAATATACGCAGATTTCTTTATTTTAAATCACACATTTCTAAAAAACAACATCAGTTAAATGGTGAAGTACTAAATAAAATTTCTTAGCGCTTAAACGGAGATTTTGTTTATCATAAACGTAGGTTTTACCGAATTTCTCTTTTCATAAAAAAAAATCTTCGTATGGAATCCATATCTGCAACTGTGCTGTGTAATTGATAGATGCCTGTGGCTAATAACTTTCTTGTACGACGAAAATGAGGAAACTACCCAGTTTCCTCTGTAGACATCTTTTTTTCTATACTTTAAGTCTCATTTTTTTAACAACAGCCACAAACATGTCGTAATCAGTTCAGTTACCTGCCCTTTTCAGTACGTTTAACAATAGGAGATAAAATGATGGTATCAGTAGAGTTATTACTATCCTTTTGGGATGAGTTGTTTCCCAAACCTTCAAGCTTTAGGGCCCAAGAAGAACTGGAGAAATGGAAGACTTTGAACGGACTCAGAACAGGAGTATCGAGGTGCAGGATCAATATGAAAAAGTGGAGATGCACGGATGACGACGAGTGTGACTGCGGATACATTCAGACACCAGAACATCTCCTCGAGTGCAGAGACATGGGCTTCACGTGTCAAGATGAAGACCTATTCTTAACCAATGATAAAGCGATCCAAGTAGCTAGTTTCTGAAAAAAAAAAAATTTGAAACATTCCGGACACGGAAAGTAAGTAAGTAGAGTTTTTCGTCTGGGGTAGTATGTAGGCCATTCCGGTTCGATCCCAGTCTAGGGTATGGTTGTATTTAATCCTCTGTTAATCCTGTTTTCATTTACTGCTGTGCACACTAAACTTATACGAGTAAAAAAAAATCCTGATGAACGGATGTTTTAAAAACTGAATTTCATTAATGCAGGCTGAATAATATTACGCAATGGAAGATTCGGAAGAGGTTATTCAACATAGTAACCATTGGAGCCAAAGGAGAGAGACTAAACTGTAGTACACTGAGTTTATTTTTAAGAATTCATCAAGACATTTACCTTTCTTAATTCCTAAGATCGCAGTCTTGACGAATTAAGCCTTAGTTGTCTGCCAAGTTATTAATTTGTTTTATCTAATGTTGTATTTTGCTTTTCTATTTTTTTTTTAAAGTTTTTGTTATTTTCAGTTGTCTTAGACTTTCTTCTTGTTTTTGCTCTTTGGGTAGAACCGTGGTCAGAGATAAGTTTTATTACCTCGTACTCTTCCCTTTATTGGTGTATGAGAGATGGTTGGCATGGCACATCAATTGAAAACATTGTCAAAAATTAAAGAGCAGGCCTTAGTCATTTAGTTTGTTGTGCCGGTGGGTAGTATGAAAGCCAAAAACAAAACGTACTGCCTCTCCGGAAACTGTGTGTCAGTTCTCTCTGGAAAATACGAAAAAAAAGAAAAAAAATCCGCTTGTTCCGTTTGCCTTATTGGGTTACCCATTTCCATCCCGAGACAGCGTGCATCTGGGGTGGAACCTAACGAACCGTCTCTGCCTTGTAAATCAACTGTGCAAGCACCACGCCACTCTCGCCGTAAAATTTGCTTCTCTTACGCTAACACCCAACAGGCTAGACTTCAAGGCGCTGAAAATATCTACAAGGTTCCAGGAAATAAATCTGCGTATATACGAATCTCCCCATTGACTATTGATCCTAATAAATTATCGAAACACCATCAGTATACAAAACCAAAACATAAAGGAACATAAAAAATCGGTGGAGGGACGGAGTGAAACTGTCTAAAATTATTAAAATCTAACTCCGATAGCATCATTACAAACATATTCATCATGCTTTATCTCTGATCATTCTCCAATCAAGCAAATTATTTACCGTAGCCCAAGCTCAATTTATAAATTTAGATAGACCATTTCTGCATCCAAAAAATATAAACAAAAAACAAAAATAGAAATAAACGAAAAATCCTGAATTAAAAATACGAAATCCATCGTTTGTGAAAAAAAAACAATACAAATAAACAACAAACGAACACAAACATGAAAAAATAAAAACACAAATGACAATAATTATTAAAAATTTAAAAAAAAACGAAAAAACCTGAATTAATACGTTGTGCGTTTTGAGAACAGTGTCGATAGTTATCTATTCATAGGAAAAAAACGTACACACTACAATTTATAAATCAAATAGCATGTACTTATTAATCACTGCATTACAGCAAATGATAATGCCAAACTCCGGAAACCTGTGAAACGACGTCAATGAGAACAGAATGTGTCAATTAACTTAAAAGAAATTTGATTTTTACGAGGTGCTGTAGCTGTTGGTAGCCCAGTCAATAAAGGTTTTGTGTCGGAACTCTTTCTGGTAAAGCTGATTTTTTCAAGGGTGATAGACCTTGATGAGAGGATTATTTTCTGAAAAGTCCCCGAAAATTCCAATGGAGCTTCCCTCCCTACCCCCCCTTTAAGTTTAAAAATGTAGAGTTTTACGCAATCGCATACAACTTTTTAACCAAACGTTTGTTAAGGTTATATTACTTACAGTTTTATTCCCTGATAAATATTCTACAACTTTTATAATAACATAATTTATGATAAGTGCAGCAGTTTTCCCGTAAATTAACGAAATGTTGTAAAAAAACAATATTTTTTTGCCACCTATCTACGTTTTTGCAAAACCATACTTTTATTCTTCGCCAAATGAAAAAATGCTTCCAATAAAAGTTGTAGCATATATATTCCTGAGTACATCGGTGTATAAACATATACAGTTATGTGTATTACTCTACTAGTAACATAGAAAACAGTAGCTAGGTTTTGAGCGCGAGAGCGCTCGGGAGTCGGCGGGCGTAGGCGAAAGGCGCCTTATCCTCATATGCCTATTCAATTAGTTAATACTGTAATTATAACATCTATTTTTAACACTTATACTCGTACTAGCCCATAGTGTGTCGACCTTTAATTTGTAATTTAGTAAATATTTGTGTATAATCAAAATAACATTAGAGTGATATGAGAAGTAAAATTTGTTTTTCTGATTGTAACATATTTGAATTAAAGATTTTAATTTTATTCATAATTAATTATTGTACACATTTGTATGCCAGTTTTGGTTCGGGGGATTTAACCTAGCCTTGTTATATCAGGCCATTCCATTATCCACCACCTATGGACCCGCCGTGTCCCGGATTGGCTAAACCGGCAGCTGTTTTAAATTACTTGTGTTTTAAAACAGCATCACGGACCTCCCACCCACCACAGATATTATATACACCGATTTAATATTTACAAGTCATGATTATTGTAACTCATAAAACTTATTTTATGTTTAGAAGCATGTCTCTTTGATAACGGTTACATATTAATCTGTATGAGGAAATTCATCTTCTTCTTCTGAATACAGGTGTGAATTTAGGCAAGATAAGCCACTACAGTGTTCACACATTGCAGTGCAACTCAGGTTCACTTTTCTACATCCACAGTATTGTCCGCATCCTTGTTTACAAGAACATGGCACTAAGTACAGCAGTTCGTTTGGAGCAAATGGCTTCGAGGTAGGAATTGGTTTCAATGTTCTTTTGGTACCTCTCATTTCTTTCACGTTTTCAATTTTCCAACCCCAGTTTGTAGCATCAAGAGTATTACCTAACCATTTTTGAACTTGCAAAAATACTCTCAGCGAATGTTCACGACATGCCTCAGACGTTGGAGGTAATGTTGCTAGATGAAAATTTTATCTAAGGGAACTTTTCTTTGTTACTGTCAAGAACTTGTAGTAACGGGCTTCATTCAGATTTGAATATTTCTCTAACCCATAAAAACATAAAACAAATTTCTCACCATCAATCAAAAGGTCCTCTCTTGTTGTAGAATCATCCAAAAACTTCCTCGCTGTATTCTGCATATCAGGTTTCGATCTGAGCAATTCTATCGCTTTTAATTTGCCCATTCCATACATGCTGGATGTGGTATCACATCCGGTCATAGCGTGACAAAACAGAAGTAACTGACGTTGATCTCCAAACTTTTCTATGAGAGTGGCGATTCTGTAGTACACTGTTAATGGAACTGCACCCCCTATCTCTTTACAGAAGTATATACAAGTACTTTCAGGAGCCAGTGCCGTAAGTAATACTATTAAGTCGGTATCGGTTCCAACGACAAATACCTTACAGTCACTTCTCTGCTGTTGAATTGCTGTCATAACAATGTGCACATCAGCATCATCTTCCGCTGTAACAACTTGTAGTCCTCGTTTTCTGAATTCAGATGCCAAAGCTAGTACCAGTTTTCTCTTGTTACTAGTATTTCCTAAAAACTCCTCTTTTCCAGTAACACAAATTGTGTTTTCATCAAATACTATGTCAGGTGAAGATCTTTTGGCTGCTCTTCTGTTTTGCTCTTCATTTTTCGTTGTTGGCTCGTCTGGATAACCATCAAATACTACAATTGAATTAGATCCATATTTATTTACAACATATGTACAGTAAGTTTCTAAGATGACGCCATAGGAACAATTTCTTGGCCACGCTACTTTGTGTAGAAGAAATCCCCCGTCCAAAACATAAGTTGCACCATTTTGGTCCATTACGTCGATGACACCTTCTTCAAATACCTTCATCAGTGACGATTTTGTTCCTTTTCGTAAGGATACATCATCAAACAAAGCAGGTGGTCGAGGAGCCAGTTCGAATTCCAAGTAAGTCTTCAATTTTCCGGGACTGTCGCACACACACAAAATACGGTTAAAAAGTTGTTGGGAGTTCACACAAACTTCTTTTGATCGTACCAATGCTGACTTCTGCACTGCTTGAGTCTTAACCATATCCTTCCTGTGAAGTTTAATATCATGGAAGTTAGTTCCCTTCATTTTGGCTATGGCTGAGAGGACCGACATCATAAGCTTCATCGCAGTTTATTGAGTCATCACACACGAATCCAGATGTCAATGAAACTAATTCACCTGATAGTTTTGTAAAAGGATTGTGTGTTTGGAACCATGTTGTAAATGTTTGCAGGTCCGACAAATCTCTTTCTCTTCTAGATACGCGAAGTTCAACATGCTGCTTAAAGTTTGAATTTTGTTGAACGTGCTGTTTTATAAAATGTGTATGGAAGTGGTGGGATGTACTTAAAATGTATGCTAAAAGTAATGAAATATAGGGGCTAATAAAGATTTTCCTACATTAGCAACTATCCCTGACACGTTAGATCAAACGAACGCTGTTAAATGCATTAAAAATTATTTCTGGAAATTATAGCACCTTTATTCTTCCTCTTACACAACGGGCGCGGCCGGCTCACGCTGCCCGCCGACTCCCGGGCGCTCACGCGCTCAAAACCCAGCTACTGTTTTCTATGTTACTAGTAGAGTAATACACATAACTGTATATGTTTATACACCGATGTACTCAGGAATATATGAGCTACAACTTTCATTCGAAGCATTTTTTCATTTGGTGACGAATAAAAATATGGTTTTGCAAAAACGTAGATAGGTGGCAAAAAAATATTGTTTTTTTACAACATTTCGTTAATTTACGGGAAAACTGCTGCACATATCATAAATTATGTTATTATAAAAGTTGTAGAATATTTATCAGGGAATAAAACTGTAAGTAATATAACCTTAATAAACTTTTGGTTAAAAAGTTATATGCGATTGCGTAAAACTCTACATTTTAAACTTAAAAGGGGGGTAGGGGGGGAAGCTCCATTGGAATTTTCGGGGACTTTTGAAAAAATGTCTCTCTAATAGTGATCTACTACTGGGAGAAAATTCTGCTTTACCAGAGAAAGTTCCGACATTCACTGTTTTTGGCCCTTTATTGACTGGGCTATGGGGTGTTGGAGTGTGAAACCAAAATTACAATCAAATTTGCCTTTGGTAGAAGGAAAAATGGCCAAGTCAGTTTTCGTATGTCTTTAATACTTACAACGTAATTTTATTTCACTTACATGCATTCTAGGTAAATAAATATACAAAAGTCACCAACAATCTCATATGGGGGTTCTGAAATTTCAAATAACCGGCGCATATCATACATAACACGCATGGCAGCTACAATCTAACATGGAAACCGAATAATGTAGAGCTTCAGGGCGGAAAAAGGGCTTGCAGATGTGAAAGCACAGACGTCGGAAAGTTCTTCCATGTCTGCGATTCGAACAGGAGTAATTTAGATTTTCAAGCATACACTTACCCTCTCTGTGAATGTAATAATTCTGGAAACATTTCATTTTTCCGGTGTTCGTTTACTCGTCGCACCGAGCGTGGTGGGTGAGCGGTCAACGCTCTGGCCACGCATTTGGGAGGACGCCGGTTTGAATTCCCGTCCGGGCATCCAGATTTAGGTTTTCAGGGTTTCCCCAAATCACTCCAGGCGAATGCAGGGATGCTTCCTTCAAAAGCTCATGACCGAATTCCTTCCTGTTCCTTGTCTTCATTCCATCCCGCCTCTAATTACCTCGACGTCAACGAGGAGTAAAGTCATAAGTAAAAAAAAATTAAAAAATTAAAAAAGTACTCGTCGCACAGTACTTTAGATTGTTTTGCGTAATCATACCCAAGCAGATGCCGGAGAGCTGACTAATTCCGCCTCAAAAATATTTTTTCTCAAAACACGTAAACATAAATCAGACACATATTTCCTCTTAAATTCATTTTATAGAAAATCTCATTTAAATGCGCTTAGCTAGTTAAAGAAAGTTCTGTACATTATAATGCTAAGCGTGATCCTCCACCCGAAGGTTGCTTCGACCCTCCCGAAAGAGGCATCCTAAGGCTGCTATCAGGAGCACTACAATCATTTTATATCCTCCTTCTACCAAGTAAAAGCTGCCTAACGTCTAACGTGGATTCCGAAACACCGAAACGTTCTGGCGTCCTTCATATTAGACGGCAAGCTGTGCCAGAGGTGAAGGTCGTGTTCAGGGCCTTGAAAATCTGCACCCAGGCGGGAACTCGAATCGGGGACCTTTCGATCTGCACTCAGACGTCTTAATCACTGAGCCACCAGATTGCTGTCTGTGCGTTATGTAAATAATATAAATTAACCCACCACACTTGAAGATAGGGGGCCCACGACGATCGCATAAATACACACTTTACAATACTTCGGTATAAACCTTAGTCATGATTAGAGGAGGACATATGGCTAATGGATCGGATGTTTACACCCTGAAACTCCCCTCATGATTAAATCAATGACGAACGAAATGGGAAGGGTTGGGATGACAAGGGCATTGGTAGATGTTGACCAACGTTAATTATAATCTCTGTAACGGCGATCGAAGTGAGAATTTCGTAAAATAAAATTAGTAATCTACGTGGAAAGTAACAGATAGCCACCACTTGATATAAGTCGTGAGTGAGTGGGGAAGTTTTTATTTGTCTGTCAGTAAGTCAAAGACCGCAATAAGCTATGGAGTGACATGATGAAAAGGTTACCTCAAATACTGACAGAATTTAAAGTGAAAAATTTTGTGATGCAAAAATAGGTTCGTATAGAAATTTCCACCGGGACATAAGCATAAAAATAGCTTTGTTCAAATCCACAGTATTCATTTGATCTTGATGAAACTTTGTACACGTATACTTTTTTTAAAAAAAAAGGGGCAACGATTCAGTTTTTAAAAATAATTTCTTGGAAACGGTAGAGAAATCGGCCAAAGTGGATGGTGATATTTGAAATCCCATAAAATTTTCTGTTTAATGTCGTTTGTCTGTTTCTGGTCGGACAACTACTCACCGAGAAATTCGAACCTGAAATTTAAAAATTATTTCAAAACCCACAATTTTTAACCGATCGATATTTTAAAACAAAGAGAAAAGATATATCTACATTTGGGTTACAAAATCTGAACCCCTTTATCTCCCTGAAGCAAAATTTTTATGTGAAACTATTAATTTTTTATTTTTATTATTTTTTTGATAATGTTCTTTATCCAATAGCATAGTTTTTATCTGATTTTGATGGAACTTTAGAACAAGGAGAAAAATACTGTTCACATTTGGTTTACAAAAACCTAACCCCTCTGTCCATTTAATCCCCGTTAACAAAATGTTTACGACAATGCGATCAAATGTATAAAACGACAGAATTTTCTATCCAGTACTCGAGCAACGCCTGGTAGTCAGCTAATTAATGATAATAATAAACTACCTATCTAGCGGTCAGGTAGTTCAATGGTTATGGCGCTTGCTTTCAAAACGTTCGCTGCTCTGGCCCAGGGTTCTAATTTTGAGAGTTGTTTTTGATCGTATGAGTTACGCCAGGACGTTTCGTGGACGTTAAACTCTAGGTCCCTTCTATGACTAACAAACCTATTTGTAACACGACGTGTCACAGATAAACGAAGGCTTAACGTGGTCACAGTTGGCCCAAACGAACATACATAAATACAAACTACCTGTCACATCATTCATGCATCACCTAATAAATAAACTGGATATATCCTCTTTCATGCAAGTATATAAGCATGTTACCAGAATCCGTACGTCAGTTTATTTGTAGCATCGAACGCCATTCTAAACACTCTAACTCTCAGTCAGCAGACCACATGCTGTGAGAGGTCTGGGATTGTGTACTGCGCCGTGGCAGAGTGGCACTGCGCAATATCCTGCCCCATTGCTCGCCAAGTGAGCAATTGTCCCCCCCCCAGGCAACACGGCCCGAGGAGTCAGAGAGGGCTTGAGTCCTGATGGTGTTCGGTAGCTTCTTGAGCAGCGGATGCTCAGCGTCTTGTAGAGGAATGCTGCCCGCAGCCGGTTTGCTGTGACCTTTGCAACAGCGTAGAAGCTGTAAACATGACCCTGCCAATGTCGCGACCTCCACAGCCTCTGGAAAACCGATCTGCGCTATTAGGAACCATAAACACTCTTACACTCACCCTGTTCACTACCAACGACGATCTGCGCCATTAAAAACCAACAAAAACTTATACTCACCCTACCAACAAAACCGTTTTATTTATTTTTGTATCAAACATCATTTTCGGAAATTTTTATCACTAATTTGGCATTTTAGAGTTTTTATGATTCAGTTGTACTACTTTTTATGTGATTTCAGCATCTCTTATTTTTTTAATCAACAGTTAAGTTGGGGGTAGTTTTTCTTGGGAAATTCCCCTTTGATGGTATTGTATTTACGTGTTAATTATTCTGTGTGAATGACTGTAATTTGTGTATGTTTAGTGTAGAGTGCTGTTTGAGTTGTGAATGAATGAAAGATGGGAGAAGGGATAGGGTGAAACCCGGTGCCAGTGAATTCAGGCCCAATGTGCCGAAAGACATGAAGAAAGCCGTCAGGCTTAACGTCTCCATACAACGAATGAATCATCACCAACGGTGTCGTATGAGATGTTTGGGATTTGATCCAGAACCTTGGTGCACAATCTGGTGATCCAGTGATTAGAAACTTCACTCCACCATCTCTACTACCCTGCCGGCCAAATCTTGGTGACGAAAACTTCTTCCACCCCAGGACTCAAACCAGAGACTCGCTGTCAAGTGCCGGACACAGTCACGATGCTGGAACCAATTCAGCCATGTACAACTTATAATCCATCGTGAACAATCACTTTAAAAATGAACCCATTGTAAGAATTAGAATAATCAAGTTAGTAAAGATTGTTGAAGATAGATCAAATACACCAAATTTTGTTACTATAAAAGATTTTGTTGTTTTCGCAGCCATCGTACTATACTAATATAATATAATTTGCTTACGGGATTAATGCTACGTTTAATTCAACGTAGCATTAATCCCGTAAGCAAATTATATTAATTTTTGCTACTGTTATTTAGAGCTCTGGATGACTTGAAAGCAAATAAGACAGTTGGAATTGATGAGATCCCTGCAGAACTTCTTAAATCCCTAGGAGAAGAAGGAATCGAAAGATTATTCATGCTGATATCAAAAAATTATGAAACAGGAAAAATTCCAACTGATTTTGAGAAAAATATCATCTTCACACTCCCGAAGAAAGCACAAGCTGACGAATGTGAGAATTATCGCACCATTAGTATAACATCACATGCTTCAAAATTACTGACCCGAATTATATACAGAAGAATGGAAAGGATAGAAGTAGAGATAGTAGGTAAGATCAGTTTGGGTTTAGGAAAATCGGGTTATGAGGGAAGCAATTCTGTCTTTAAGATTAATATTTGAAGGGCGGATCAAGAAACACAAAGATACTTTTTTGGCGTTTGTTGATTTAGAAAAAGCTTTTGATAATGTTAGGTGGGACAAGATTTTCAAAATTTTAAAGAAATCCGGTCTAAAATATCGAGATAAAGGAACAGTTTATAAACTATATAAAAATAATGTAGCTATAGTAACAGTAAAGAACCATGGCAGACATGCATCAGTTAAAAAGGGTGTGAGACAACGTTGTAATCTATCCCCGTTAATATTCAACTATTATTTAGAAGAAGCAATAAAGGAAATAAAAGAAAAATTTTCATGTGGTATAAGTGTTCAGGGAGAAGAAATTAGTATGCTACGATTTGCTGATGACACTGTCTTGTTAGCAGAACGATATTGAGAAGTTACTGTATCATGAACAAAATACTGAAGGATTATTTTGGACTGAATATAAATCAAAGCAAGACAAAAGTGATTAAATGTAGCAGAAATAATACCAATCACAGTAGATTAAATATAAAAATAGGATCGGATGCAATAGGAGAAGTAAATGAATTCTGCTACTTGGGAATGCAAAATTACAACTGATTGCCGAAGCAGAATAGCACTAACAAAAAGAGCCTTCATGAAAAAGAGAAATCTTTTAGTTTCAAATATTGATTTAGGAATTAGAAAGAAATTTTTAAAACTCTACGTGTGGAGCACAGCGCTTTATGGTAGCGAAACATCGACTTCAGGAATACCAGAAAGAAAGAAAATTGAAGCATTTGAAATGTGGTGCTACAGCAGAATGCTGAAAATTAAATCGACAGACAAAGTACGAAATGAACGAGTTTTGGAAATGATGAGTGAGGAAAGAAGTTTGTGGAGGAAGCTTACAAAAAGAAGAGACAGGCTGGTAGGTCATATTTTGAGACATGATGGATTGGTTAATTTGTTAGTGGAGGGAACAGTCGAGGGTAAGAACTGTAGAGGAAGACAGAGATTAGAATATATGAAGCAGATAATTGAGGACGTGGGTTGTAAGTGATATGTGGACATGAAGAGGTTGGCACAAGATAGGAAGGGATGGAGGATTTCATCAAACCAGTCGAAAGACTGATGACAGCAAAAAAAATCCAGTGGAGTCTGGATTTCATTGGACAAACGCTTATTAGAATATCTCTTTACTAAATTAGCGTTCACGCGCTCGTTAGAGGCATATCAGTCCGACGGGCGAACGGTTTAACGGTTGGTCCTAGTATTCCAACGAACGCGAGTTTGATCCCCAGTTTAGCCATCAAAATTTCGGTTATTAATGGTATCTCGCTATCTGGAAAGTTTCTGGATGAATCCTTCAAAGAACCATTGCCGAATTTCTTCCCGTTCGCTGCCTCATTCTTCTACAGGCTGCAATGACTTCGAAGTTAAGAGGTGCAAATTTCAAACAATATATATATATCACTCAGAAAGTTCTTTTAGCGTGTCGTAGGCTGGTGATTACAAAAGCTAATTAATTTTTATCCGCTTCCTTTCTGTTCATATCATCGATCTACGTACAATGATAGTATCTGTACGCGCCATCTGATAGAATATAAGTTATTTTACTCATCATTTCCATCACATCCTATCAGGAATTAATAAGAAGACAAAAAATATCTGATATTTTTGTAAGTGAATGACTGTGATATGCGTGTGTTCACCCACTGAAGTTTTACGCAATTGATCTGTTACATTTCTTTTTTTTATCATCTCCACGGTTTTCGTTTATGAGGCAATGAAAAATCAGAGGCGATTTTTTCATATACACTATACATTCTAAAATGTGAGAAGGATCCGGTGAAAACAGGTGCAGGTACACATAAAATGACAATATTAATTAAAACTGTTGACAGCTTTTTGGGAAAAGCGTCTGAATGTATTTGCTACATATAAATGCAGCAAATAAAGTAGCACGCGGGAAAACATCAAGGAACTGCGTTCGCTAAAAATTATACTGTGAAGATTTAAATTTTTAAACGGTTGTCTGGAGCACCTTACAGGTGAACAGTCTGACTGTCAGATTTTTAATTACCACTCTGTTGATATTCGCTAAGCCGCAGTACGTTGTGCTCAATTCATCAGTATGAAATGTTACCAAAATGCAAGGTATGAAGTTTATCTACTGACAATAATGTCAGCAGGTCATTGTAAGAAATGAAGCCAGTACCGTCTATGTGAATCAGAGCGCTGTGGTTTTCCGATCAGTGCACCTCCTCGATTGGTTGCTGATGTAATCGCTTTCTGTTCTATACTTACGTGGCCGGTAGAACAAAAGGCAATTCTTTCCGCCGAGAATAGCTCACTGTAGTTGCTTCGAGCCATTCGCCTGTCACTTAACATACTATATATTACAAGGTTATTCAGTTGAATACCAGTTTGTTTGCCTTGAGCATCAGTCACCTAATGTGTTACGATAAACGAAATAAAAGTGGTGAAAAATGTTTATAGGCATCCGGATCTTAAGAAGACATTACTTACAAACTAATAATTACGGGAGACTTGCAAACGGAAAAGTTGAAGGTAAAAACAGCAGAGGAAGACAGAGATTAGAATATATGAAGCAGATAATTGAGGACTAGGGTGTAAGGGATATCTTGAGATGAAGAGGTTGCAGCAAGATAGGACGGGTCGAAAGACTGATGGCAGCAAAAAAAAAAAAAAAAAAAAAAGATGCTTGTCTCGAAGATAACATTTTTCTATTGCTTTATCGTACAGCAGAGCTAGTCAAAGCTGTCACACCAACGGCATCAAGAACCTCAGTAATTTTTATCGATGAATGCATCAGTGGCTGATGTGAACAACTTCATATCTGAACCTATAATTCAGAATATAGTGTATATGCGACGACTCCTTGATCAGTAATGCAGCCGGCGGGGGTTAAGGCCGCAATGCGAAAAACGTGTTTTGGCTCTGCCTCCACTACAAGGTCGCTACGAAAAAGTGCGCACTGGCGGAGACTCGTGGAGTCTGCGGCCGAGATCTCGTCACGGCTGATGGTCCGCGGCCGGAAGAGAAGTCACGCTCTACTCACGGGAGCTCCCACACACCACCACGCGGCATCTCCAACAAACCAACATGCTGCGTGAGTGACATCAGGAGCAACTCACTTCAGACCGGCCACCCAAATAGCTTTAGACGTGAAAACGACTTTAAAATCGATGCCGGTTGCGGGGAGGCAATAGACCAAATGAGCTACAGTTTCTGTCAAAGTAATTTCGAACTTCAGTGACAGTTAAAAATAGACATAGCGCCGCCATATTAATCTAGGTTTGAAAATGAAGCATTAAGGTTTATTCCGGTACCGCTCCGACATTCGTGAAAGACGGGCGTCGCGAACTGGACGCACGATTTTCGACTTTCTGGATTAGTTACCTGTACGTAAACGCGATCATATCTCAGAAACTAACTATCTATTCCAACTATGTTATAACTCATCATGGACTACAACTCTGTATCTCGAAAAATCAAAAAGGTACAAGACCGTGAATTTGAAAATTTCCCGATTTTATTAAAATGTCGCGATATATGAGGGCAAAGTAGAACCAGAATTTAAAAAATCGGGCTTGAATGCGTAAAAACAAAATTTCAAAGATGACTCCTGCAACGCCAGGCTCGAACTCAAAACCAACGCGTAAATTCAACGTAATGATGCGGCATGTGGTGAGCCTGGGTCAAGTATGGAACTGGATTTCCTTACTGATGTGATGGACAGTGCAACGGATGTCGACCTAGACTCATCGGAACTACATGGCATACCAGTCTGACGGTTGGGTCCCAAAGCGCAGCCGACAACTACATTGCAAATTTAGAAATTCTACATGCATTCGTTCAAATATTCTTTAAATTTGTATTGGTGAATGATTTAGACCAGTGTTTCTCAACCTTTTATGGCACGTACCCCTATAACATGTCCCGGGCGCTGGCGAACCCCCTTGAGTAAAAGCTGTAACCTTTTTTATATTTTTTTAGCTTCACTACTAGCGACAATGGGCAACAATGAGCAATATTCACCATTTTGCGTGTTAATACGCATGAGATAGCCATTGTCCACCATTACGGAAATCTTGTCGCGAACCCTCTACGATCAACTGGTGAACCCCTAGGGGTTCGCGTACCCCATTTTGATAAACGCTGATTTAGACTAACCAATCACGCAATGGAAATCTCATATAGATTTATCATTTGCAAGAAGTATTCAAATAATTTCAAAGCCATATATATCCCACTTCTCACATCACTACCCTGTATTCAATAAGTGTAAGTTACAAACAAAATTAAAATTAAATAAAATTATTTATTATATTTATTTAATTATTTCCTTTAATTTAATTTCAATTTACCATACACGATAGTCTATAACTGTGCCAAAGAAAAACACTGCCAAAACTAAAAAATTTTTACATATTTTCTCCGATGAATTAATTGATCCTCAAAACCCACGATAGCTTAAAGCGATAGTCGAATTCCTCCCCGTTCTGTGTCAACAACACTCGACCGACTCAAATTACCTCACAGTGTTCGAAATCTCTGTCAAAAACGTTAGAACAAATAAACACTACAAATATTCAAGACTTTATAGTGGGCTTTTCTCCTTTTTATTTATCTTAATAGTTATTTGACCAACAGCCTTCAGCTTTGGTAGTTGGTGTGTATATCATATCTTTCTTTCCATTACTAATATTTATATTTATTTAATATCAAAAGTCATGGGGTAGCAGCAGCGTGTAAATGTATAAGTAACGCAAACATCACATAGAAAGGCGAAGATGGCTATCAGTGCCGTCATTTCGATTCGAAATAATCTGGCTAATGAATTAATCAAGTCTGAACGCGGAATGGTGGTTTGCAGCACGACGCGTGGGGCAAAACATTTCAGAAGTGGCTACGAAATTTAGGATTCCACGCTTCACAGAATCAATAATGTGCTGAGAGATTCTCATGGACGATATTACCTCACACTAGGGTTGACCACGTCTGATTAATCATCGAAACTAGCGAAGATGGCCAGATACGTACACACTTCGACAATAAATTTGGCCGCCACTGAAAAATTCTGTCACTCTTGTTTTGTACAATCTGACATCAATGTCATCCCAGGAAACAGTAATGCAATACTGGCAAGGCAAAGTGTGTACAGTACATCCGTGGCAACAGAAGAAATACGCTGTGTGAAAACAGTGGCACAGACATTGCAGGACGAGTCTCGTTCATACAGCGGGATTTGGTGTCGATGGTACTTGACAGGTGCCTTTAACCACAACACAATATCGTTGTAAGCGGATCTCTTGGACTCGCGAACACATGCACTAGATTCTAGACCACTGAAAAAAGATATCTTGTGTCCATGAGTCATGTTTCCAGTTGGTACCCCTTGATGGTCCAGTTCGAATATGGCGCAGTTGCCAAGAGGCGATGGGTGCTAACTGTACTTGTCAGCAAGGCAATTGCTAAAGCCGTGTACCCACAATCTCTTGTAACAGAGGCGGGACGGGACTGGACGGATACTCAACCACACGCCATGGGAACAGAGCCGCCTCTGCTGGCGGAGATGAGACGCAGCTACCCACTCTGTGTCGTTAAACACCACAGGTAGTGGTGCGCTGTTGTCATCGGTTTGCAGGACAGGTACGCGCCCCTTCTCTTGCTGTAAAGTGCTCTGTGCCAAACGACACTAGGCAACGTGGGGGGGGGGGGGAGGTGGCGGCGAGGGTAGCGAGGGCTAACCTGCGGCGCACGCTCGTCCCTACACTTAAGCTAATGAGGTGCCGCCTCCGTTACAAGAGGTCGTGGGAACGCGGCTTTCAGTTGATGGTGGTTCTGCAGTGGTGTGGAGTACCTGTGCCAGGCATGGTTTGCGTCCTCTGGTCAAACTGTACCGACAGATGATGGAATATCACAATTCTGGGTTACTTGGTAAACTATTGATGTAGATACAGGCCCTGATTATGCATGACTGGTTGGGGGAGCATTCTACTCAATTCCGGCATCCTCATCGCCTGACATTAGCCTGGGGGAGGATATGTGGGATCGTTTGTGCACGGAGTCTAGAACCTGCCACAACCACGCAATCATAGGGGGCTGTAACGACAGAAAGGCTAGTCGAGTCTCTACACTTCGCTCGACGCGCCCTAAAACCCGAATAACAACAACAACAACATCTACACTTCGCAGAGATAAAGAAGGCTGCACACGTTATTAATGGGATATCCAATAACTTTTGACGTCAGTGTAAAGAGCTATTTTGCACCTATATTTTTAGTATTAAATACAAATGTAGATAGTACTTTTATAAGAGCACCATTTTTATAACATATTTACATAATAGATAGATAAATCAGTCGTAAAATACATAAAAGGAAGTTTTCCTCGGTGTTGAGAATTAATATAATGTTCCCGGGTAATTAGTCGAGTTAACAAAGTGTTATGACACCATATCGCCAGAAGATGCCGACGGAGTTCTGATCGCTGAAATATCGTGTTGATCACCTTCTTCAATCGTCTATTTACCCGAAAAAATTATATCATTTGTAAAAATGTTCAAGTAATTTTTATTTTATTTTCATTAGAATGGCATTAGAAATTTAATTATTAGATACCTCCACAAGATTCAGAACTGACTTTATTTATTGATCTACTGTTCCTAACGTACTTTCCGACACGGACATGGGTGAGTCAGTCGTTCCGAAACAGGATTTGAAGTGGCAACTGCGACCATCGTGCGCTATGTCTTGAAGTTGGAAACAAAAGACAGCAGAGAAAAAAAGTCGTAAAATCCAACAAATGTTAACTTCTTCCATCCTTTTATGTTCTTGCAAGACTTACGGTGTGTTTTATGTATATATCATAATTTATGGTCGTGTACAACAGATTCTTTGTTCCTGGGATGTTTGAAGCAATAACCACTGCCTCCTCACAATAATTCGTATAAATTTGCATGTATGTATGTTCGTTTGGGCCAACTTGGACTACGTTAAGTTTTGCTTGAATTTGCTGTGGATGTGTAAAGATCAGTGTTACTACTAGATAACTGGTATCAGAAGCTATGAATTTTGAGCAGCAAAATTAGTGTAACTGGTTAGGTCGAAATGCAGACATGACCTGAATGGCAACTGACACAATTTTTTACAGAATAATTCACAACGAATTTAGTTTTATAAATAATTTAAGCTGCTTTCATAAACACCTATTTACTGAAGTTATTATTTCCTACGGAAGGAAGTAGTTCTGTATTCATCGCGCTGAATGAGACCTGGCACAGCACTAAAACCATTATCATAAGGTTTCGGGATTCATAATTATTTTTTATTTCATTGGTTCCCTAATTCTGACAACATTCATTCAGTAGTTGTATAAACTACAACCGACATATGTACCAAATTACAAAATAAGTTTATGAGCATTACGTAACAACGATTCTGTTTATTTAGGCAAACGCAAATAAATGAATTTTCAGAACATTGCTTTCACCCATCATTTTTGATGGGCTTAGAGTAGGGGTCACCAAACTTTTTATCCCGTCGACCCCTTCATAGAATATTTGCCTTCTTATCGACTCCCAGATTAAGTATTATATAAAACATTAAATCATTTTTGGCGTTTCTAATGCTAAGCAATAAGGAGACATGCATAACAACCCATATAGTTCCTATTTCTTATAAAATCTACCCAATAATATCTACTGAAAAAGGATATATTTTACATTGTTATTACAATCTTAAAAAGTAGTAAGAAAATTATGGATAGATGGAATAAATTTCGAGTAAAGGTCTGCCAAATAGAACGGATGGTTCTTGCACTGTTTTAACACGTTACATTGCAATGGATCCACAGTCCTAAGTAACTCTTCAGATGAGTCATACAAGTCAAACACGCCTGTGCAAACTATCACCTCTTGACAACCACCCTATCTCAGTATGCAAAAGTAATTGGTTGAAAAGTCAATAATTTTCTTCACATAACTTCGCAAACAGTCGGTAATTCAGAGGATGAGCATTATTTTTATTTATTGACCTGATTTTTATTGAAATATTCCCATTTTTCCTAAACAGTTTAATTAATCTTATTTAATGTTAATCGATCCCCTTTCGACCCCAGTGCAATAATCGACCCCTGCAGAACTCTTATCGACCCCTTTGAGTCGATATCGACCACTTTGGGGACCCCTGGCTCAGAGGCTAGTTGAGTATAAAGAGATGAGGATATTAGCTCAGGACAGATACATGTGGACGACTGCATCAAAACAAGGTAAAAAAATAGATAGCATTCTGCTGTAGACGTAGAGAATACAAAGTAAAGCAGTGCCTTGTAGAATCAGGCGCCGGGTAAGGAGAATCTATCCTTATTGCATACTTGAGGCGATTTCTAGTTGGAGAGCTGACAGGGCCCGTATCTCACCTGCCTGTGCAGCCAACCGGCTGAGAGTTGGTGAGTCAGCAGTGGCGCCACTGCAGTCGGTTTTTAGTGCACCGGCCGTGATGTAACACCGATGGCGTGTCTCGCAACCCCGAGGATACAGACAACGCCGTGGCTAGCGGCGGATGTGTCGAAACGCGGACGTTCCGGATGGAGGGACCTTCACACTGACGTCAGCCAGGAAGGATCGACAAACACCACAAAACACGTGCACAAACGCCTTTACTCCCTTCTTGTGTCGAGAATGGGGCCACAATCACATTCCCTTCCTGTGTAGCGGCTAGGCGGCTGGTCTCACGTTGCAAGTGTCGCAGGTTCGAATCTGACTTAAACTATGGCATAAACTAGGGCTGCTTTCAATTAAATGCTGTGGTCGTCTTGCGTTTTTAGGGTTCCGATCCCAGAGGGAAACAGAGCCCTATTACTGTCCATCCGCTAACTAGTTTTTATTATTAATTTATTTGCAGTGGAGCACATTCTCCGGTGGCAATTCCCTAGTCAACTAATTACACCCTTCTAATTATTTTATAAAATTACTAGACGACCCGTGCGAAAATTTCGCGAATAAAAATGCGATGAATAGTGAGGTTGAATGCTTGTAATATAATGAATAGTAGAACTGTACTTTTGTAGCAAATATTTCATTTAGTGTAATAGATACACAGCAAAATACTCACAACATATTACGAAACAGTTAAAAAATTTAAAACACACTGCATTTATGACAAACTGTCACTGACCTTAGTAGAATAAAACCAACCTTAACAAATTGCACACAACATATCAACATCTCTGAAATATTTGTTGCTGTGTGAATAAAATGTTTACATTTGGAATTGTATAGCAAAACGACATTGTTTCCATAACAGAAAAAAAATATCAGAAAAGCTACTTATTGAATAAAAAAAAAAGTTTATTGACACATCTGTGACATCCGCTGCTGAAATCAGGGGACTTGGCTCTGAACAGTCTCATACGTGCTACCACTTTAAGCACCAAATTCCGAACATTTGTTTCTTAATTTATGATTTTATCTAGCTGGAGACCTTAATTTTTACAACAATATGTCATTTATCGATTTCGGATAGGTATCGAAGAAGATAAATGGCTTGTATTAAAAAATTTAAAAAATCAACACGTTCCTATAACTAATATTGATAATTTTGCCCTTTAAGGGTTGAATTCCAAAAAATTCCTTTTATAAAATATCAACCAAGGTAAAAAAAAAAAAGTTTTGAGAAATGATGATATTTTTGCGCCTTAAGGGTGTAATTTGGAGAAAGTTTTTTCTTAAAATATGATGTGACCATAGCGCCTAATTTAATATTTAAATCGATACGTCATTTATTGATTTCGATTAGGTATCAAGGGAAATAAACAGCTCCTGACAGAAAAACGCATTGTAAAAATATTAATACTTTTGCCCTCTAAGGTTAGAATTTTTTTTAAATTTCTACTTAAAATGTGGTAACGGAACCGAAGACATTACGAAGACCTGAAGCTTTTAAACGATACCTCGTTTATCAATTTTGTTTAATTGTCAACGGAGATAAATGACTAAAGACACAAAAAACGCATTTTAGAAATACTGATATTTATGCCCTTTAAGGGTCGAATGACGAAAACTTCTTTCTAAAATATAATGTGACCATGGCGGAGACCTTAATTTTTAATATGATACCTCATTTATCTGTATCGGTTATATATCAAGGGAGATAAATGGCTCGTGACACAAAAATGCATTATAGAAATATTTATACTTTTTCCCTTAAATCGTTCAATTTCAAAAACATTCTTTCTTAAAATATCATGTCACAAAGCTGAGATATTATTCCTCATAATCCTACTTGATTTACCGATTTTGGATAGATATCCAGGGAGGTAAATTGCTCGATATACAAAAAAAGCATTTTAGAAAAATCGACATTTTTACCCTTTAAGGTTCGAACTACGAAAAAATCCTTTCTTAAAATATAATGTTACCACGGCGGAGACCTTAATCTTTAATATGATACCTCATTTATCTATACCGGTTACATATTAAGGGAGATAAATCGCTCGTGACACAAAAATGCGTTATAGAAAAATTTATACTTTTTCCCTTTAAGTGTTGAATTCCAAAAACATTCTTTATTAAAATATTATGTCACAAAGCTGAGACATTGCTCCTAATAATTCTACTTGGTTTATCGATTTTGGTTAGATATGCAGGGAGATAAATGGCTAGAGGTACAAAAAACGCATTTTAGAAAATTGACATTTTTGCCCTTTAAGGGTCGAAAAACGAAAAATTCTTTTCTTGAAATATAATGTTACCATGGCGGAGCCCTCAATCTTTAGTATGATATCTCATTTATCTATATCGGTTAGATATTAAAGGAGATAAATCGCTCGTGACACAATTACGCATTGCAAAAATATTGATACTTTTGCCCTTTAAGGGTCGAATTAAGAAAAATATCTTTCTTAATATATGACGTCACTAAAGAGGAAATCTTAATCTTTAAAATGATACTTCATTAAACGATTTCAGATAGGTATCCAGTGAGATAAATGACTCGTAACACAGAAAACAGCGTTTTAGAAATATTGACATTTTTGCCCTTTAAGGATCGAATTCCAAAAACTTCATTTCTTAAAATATGATGTGACCAAAGTGGAGACCATAAGCTTTAAAATGACACCTCATTCATTGATTTTGGTTAAGTATGAAGGAAGATACAGGCTTGTGACAAAAAAATACCTTATAGAAATAATATATATGATCTTACAGGATTTTAAATTCCACCCCCCACCCCATCTAAATACGAGATTTACGAATTTTAATTTTAAATTCCTTTAGCATTTCTGATAAATTATTCATCGCTTTGTAATTTATTCCAATCCCTGACACTCTTACCCACGAAAGAAATTTTCCAACTCACTTATGCATGAAATCGAGTGCCAGTTTGTGGTCATGTCATCTCTTCCCTTCCGAACACCATTCCCCATCTTCGACCAATAACCTTCCAAGCCCGATCACTAACATATGCCTTGTACACTCCCAGCACTGTCCACCTTCCTCCTGTCTGCAAATGACTCCCAATCCAGCTCATTTATCATGTCAGTTACTGACTGGGTTCTGCGAAAATTTCCACAAACAAATCTAACTACTCTTCTTAGCACGCCCTCCAACTCCTGTATTTGATACCTAAAATGTGGGTCCCGTACTACAGCACCATATTAGTTAGTAAACAAAATAAGTTTCAGACTTCAAATTTGCCCTTTAAAAACGTTTCGTTGGCTGAAAACCGAATATCGTTTGTAAAATTATATTCTAGATGTGTGACATAGAAATAAAGGGTTTAAAAATATCTGCTTCGTCACCAAGTGGAGAACTAAAATATTTTTCCACTGGAAAATAAAGACATGAGTGGCTTTAAAATTTGTCAGTTTCGGACCAGTTTTGTTACAGGGTTTATCAGAAAATCGCTGTTACCTAGGAACTTGAAATTCGTTCTCATTAACTACTATATCCTATTTTTAAACCTCAAACACTAATATCACTTACATGTACGTATTTTCTAAGTTGTGAGGAAATAAGTAAACTTTTTTATTTCGAGTTTAATTTGATGTATATTAGTACAGTTTTATTTAAAATGCTTCAAATTCAGAGTAAATTGCATTTTAAAGAAGCATCTATACTATTATAAATCTATAGCGGGCAGCGTCTGTCTTTACTTTTCCCAGGTGCTACACAAAAATTATCGAAACACTTTGGATGGGAATTTCATATTATGAATGCACATGAAAATCATATAATATATCTTTCCTCCCTGAGTACTTACTACTAGTACATAAATATGTTTCTTCAACCAAGATATATGCAAGCTTCCAGCGCTTCTCTCAGCTTCTCTCTCTTGGTATAGTTTCCAGCAGATTTTAACTATTTTGAAATCCTCCATTGTGAAGTTGGTTCCATCCTAGTCTTCCATTTTCTATCCATTCTGCTGTATTATCCAATGAACATATTTTTCTGATATTTTTATTTCCTTCCTTACCCCTAAAAAATTCTTCTGTAATTTCTCTTAACATGCTCATTTCAAAAGCTTCGAATTATTTAGTTTTTGCTTTCTGAGGTCTAGTTTTGAAGCAGAAGCAATATATTCCTAGCAAGAATTCTGTTCATTTTTTCTTTCATTGTTAACCTAATTATTTTTTTTTTTACTTGAGTCTATTCACTTCAGTAACCTAGTTTCTTACATTTTTCTCTCTTCTGTTATTAATCGGCAGTATGCCTAAGTGCTGTACCAGTATTTTCATGGCTCGAAACTAGTTTACATCCTTGCGGATATCTAGATATTGTTATAGACATAATTATGTATGATTTGTTGCAACAACATAGCATCCTTTGTAAGCCATACCCAGTTTTCAGAAACAATACTGTGGCTTGTGCATAGATTACGATATTTTTGTTTACCCACTAGATGGAGTACTGAACTCCCATAGTATTAGACTGAAATAGTGGACTAAATTTCAAACGTCGTTTGACTCTTCCCCCGAAAAACGTTTACTTCCATATCATTTCAATAATATTCAGACGGTATTTACGTTAATCAATTCATTTTCTGAAGAAATTACCCGGAAAGTTATATAAACTTCATAGTAATACCTATGATACGTTTCTCACAAAATATTTGAGACAGATGCTTCCGCTTTCGGATTTCAAACGTCTTCTGGAATAAGTGCAGTAACGAATCAGGTTTAAACAACTGTGAAGACATTGGAACCAATTTTTAGTGGTTTAAACGCACAATCATCCGAGAAGTTTCTTTCTTTTTTTTTTTTTAATCTGCTTAACTTCTCTTTAACAGCGAGGTCTTTAGAGACTGGAAAGGATTGGGGAAAAGGAATGGGAAGGAATCCGGCCATGGCCTTTTGAAGGAAGCATCCCGGCATTTGCCTGGAGGGATTTGGGAAACCATGGAAAACCCAAATCTGGATGCCCGGACGGGGATTCGAACCGCCGTCCTCCCGAATGCGAGGCCAGAACGCTAGCCGTTACACCACCACGCTCGGTAGAAGTTTCGTATACCGGAGAAATGTCACCTTGTGACAGCCAAGTGACGCTTCGAATTTGGCTGTAGTAGATAAATGATCGTTCAACTATGCAGCACAGAAACTCATCACTAGGCATTGTGAAGTATTTAGTAACAAAAATAAAATTTTTGTCTAATGCAAACGTGTTATAATTGTTACATCTTTCTATGTTTATCTGTTGACACAGACCCAAGGCCTGGCATTCCGGCGTAAAGTATCAAGTTACAGAGCTTGATTGTGTTTCGTGTTTGTAGTACAAACATTTACCAGCAACTCCAGTTAGGTACTCAACATTATTCATCCCGTTTCGCTGCCTTTCCTGAAACTTAGGAAGACAATGTGCTATGACTTAGTGATAATGCTCTCCGAAGTCTGCCTGAGATCTGTGACTTATTATGCAAGCTATCCAAAAAGTTGTTTTGTCAACGCATGATCTACGACGTGCAGTTCCATTGTAAGTGTTTGCAGCACGACGTAATGATGCATGACCCTGCTGTCTCAGCACTTATAATTACTATTGTGAGACTGTATGTACAGTACATATGTCAGAAACAAAGAATAATGGATGTTAGTATTCCAATCTCCACGTGTGCTATCTAGGGATTGCAATCCAGCAAAGCGGGATCCCGCAATCCCGCGGGATCCCGCATCTTTAGACAGTCTGGCGGATCCCGCACAAAATTAAGCAGATCCGCAATCCGCAAAATCCGGCGGAAACGCGTTTCAGTCTGCGTGACTCGCTGCCCCACTCGGTCTCTGTCGGATATTTTGCACTGTTTGCCTGTACCCTTCCAGTTGGCATTTGACTCATGTGAACAAGCGTTTGTTTTTGTCAACCTTCGTCATTCGTAAGTAAATAAATACACTTTTACGTATTCATCAAAACTTACGTTTGTTTCGAATACACATTTCTGTAATTTGAGTTATGTTGCTTATTTAGTACGATTTTCTAACTATATAATTATTTTTTAAGTGTCTCACACGTTATCTGAACTACACGTTTACGTCTTTTTATTCACGGTTTCATTATTCCCATTTTCTGTATTTGCAGATAAAGTAATTGTGACAATTTCCTAATTTGCGGCTGAAAATTTGATTATTCCTTGATATGAAACTAATGTTATCATGATTTTAACGATCGCGTACCTATTTATTTAATAGCTATACACAATACCTGGGCGACAATAGGCGGATCCTTGGATTCATGGCCTGAGGGCCCCTACAGTCGGTGATCAGGGGCCCCCATCAGCCGGCGGGCCCGGGTACTTTTGACCCGCTTACCCCCCCCCCCCCCCTAACGCCGGCCCTGCTCAATGCGTTTCTTTGACGAAAGCCACCTGCTTACATGTGCCGCTCAGGCTTTCGATTAATCCCTCTTCTCCTTGTTATTGTTTCGACTAAAGGTAAAAAAAGTTATAATGAAATTTTGACGGCTGTATCGACGAATTGTGTTGTAGGAGCACTATACTTCGACGGCTGCCTCCACCGTCTACCTCACGTGTGTAATTTCGTGTGTTTGCAATGAAATCCGGAGATACAACCTATGAGGGCTTCACTGCAATCATTCACAGAGAAAGCCTCCTTTCTTACTAAAAAATAATAATTTCCACTCTAAAAACGTCGTTACGCCACATAAGTAAACCTGAAATATTTGACAGTTTACGTGTTGGTGAGTAGTTTCTTTTAATAACATTGAATCAACTGTAATATCAATCAAGGAATCAGGAGATATAATAATGAATCACGCAAAAAAGGCCAAGTCTCGTGCTTGTGCAGTGACAAAAAGTTATGAGATCTTGTTCTGAACCAAGTCTACTCTTTACAGAGTATATTCAACTTCACTTTGTGAAATGGAATGCTTTTCTCGGTGTTATGGAACGTTTATTTAGATTAAAAAAAAAAAAACTCTGGTAACTTGGCCATCAAGCAAACCATATTTTTAAACTTATGTGATGTATTGTAAGGCACATAATATGACCTAAGACTCAATATTTTCCATTTTTATTATTTATTTAAAAATTGGTTTAGATTAAAAAACAAAAATAGAAAACCTCGAAATACACTTAAGACACGCTAAAAAGTTTTAATGTCATTTTGCCAATCAAAATATTGTTAAGGGTTATTTTTTATCATTTAACATTAAAAATTATTTATTAATTTAATTATTATTTGATTTATTAATGTTTTAAGTAACTATGTTTTAAATATATGCGTTAAAAAACTGTTTGTACCAATCCCGCACGGATCCCGCGGGATCCCGCGGGATTGGCGCAAATCCCTTGCGGATCCCGCGGGATTGAAAACACTGCGGGATTGCAGTCCTTAATCGCGTACCTATTAATTTAACAGATATCAAAAGGAAATTGTATATCCTTTGATTTATTGTTATTTTGGCCGCTGTCTCAATGCGTTTCTTTGACGAAAGCCACCTGTTTACATGTGCCACTCAGGCTTTCGATTAATCCCTCTTCTTCTTGTTATTTTTTCGACTAAAGGTAAAAGTTATAATGAAATTTTCACGGGTGTATCGACGAATTGTGTTGTAGGAACATCATACTTCGACGGCTGCCTCCGCCGTCTTCCTCACGTGTGTAGTTTCGTGAGTTTGCAATGAAATCCGGAGATACAACCAATGAGGACTTCACTGCAATCATTCGCTGAGAAAGTCTCCTTTTTAACTAAAAAATAATAATTTCCACTCTAAAAACGTCGTTATGCCACATAAGTAAATCTGAAATACTTGACAGTTTACGTGTTGGTGAGTAGTTTCTGTTAATAACATTGAATCAACTGTAATATCAATCAAGGAATCAGGAGGTATAATAATGAATCACGCAAAAAAGGCCAAGTCTCCTGCTTGTGCAGTGCCAAAAAGTTATGAGATCTTCTTCTGAGCCAAGTCTACACTTTACAGAGTATATTCACTTCACTTGGTGAAATTGAATGCTTTTCTCAATGTTATGGAACGTTTATTTAGAATTTAAAAAAAAAAAAAAAAACTCTGGTAACTTGGCCATTAAGCAAATCATATTTTTAAACTTATGTATTGTAAGGCACATAATATGACCTAAGACTCAATATTTTCAATTTTTATTATTTATTTAAAAATTGGTTTAAATTAAAAAACAAAAATGTAAAACGTCAAAATGCACTTGAGACACGTAAATAGTTTTATTGTCATTTTGCCAATCAAAATATTTTTAACTGTTAATTTTTATCATTTAACATTAAAAATTATTTATTAATTTAAATATTATTTAATTTATTAACGTTTTAAGTAACTATGTTTTAAATATATGCGTTAAAAAACTGTTTGTACCAATCCCGCACGGATCCCGCGGGATTGATGCAAATCCCGCGGGATTGAAAACACTGCGGGATTGCAATCCTTAGTGCTATCCTCTATAAAGGAAACTTTTTTTTTTATCAGAGAGAGAGCATATGTTGGTTGTTTTGTGGATGGTTTTGTTTTGTTTTTTTATTGAAGATTGCTTTGTTCATGAACACTAAAATCCTGCAATATATACAATGATCTGTAAATGAACGCGTTCAAAGTTCTTTTAATTAAATCGATAAGCGTCAATAACAATGTTCTCGTTCTTCAAATACACTCTGCATTATCTTTGTGTTAATGATACGCCATTCTCTTTTGTTTGCTACGTATCGTGAATAATATCAGTATTTTTGATAAAACTCTAGTATAGAACAAAATTACATTGAAATATTCGTTTCTGGGTCTATCTGAGGTTTGATTCAGAACCACAAAGCCTAGACATATTAAGCAAAATCTGCATTAAGACCTCGAAACCCAGATGTGTTTTGGACTGTGTCATCTAAGTGTAGGTATTCTTCCGGCTGATTCAGCTGTGTTCTCCGGCAAGTGATGACGCAATCGAGTCGTGATTCAGCGCCGTACCCTCTCGCCTGGAGGAAGGAGTTGGCGTGGGTCTTCCCACCACTGTCAATGCGAGCGTGAATGGGGTGTCTGAACGTCCATTAGGAAAGGCTTTTAGAGCCCCAAGTGACATCATCATGTAGAGATTTTTTCGTCAAATAACCTTGGACACAGGGAACAGAGGACAGTACATCCTTTTGAAGGCTGCAGTCTTCAGTTAGAAGTTAATGAACAGTAAAAATGAGCATCGCAAAAATTGAAATTTATTTACGTAAGCTGGTTATTATCACGTAATTCAAAGATTCGATTTTGCGAAACAGGTATTTTATATTAGCTGTAAAAAAAAAAAAAAAAAAAAGGGACCTTTTTTGGCTGATGGTTGTTTTGTTGATTTGTTTATTTTTGTTGATGATTGTTTTGTTCAAGAAGACTAAAATCCTGCAACATACACAGTGATCTGTAAATGTACGTGTTCAAAGTTCTTTTAACCAAATCGATAAGCGTCAATAACAAAGTGCCTTACCTCTCTGCCGATTAAAAGAGATTGTTTAGATATTTATTTCAGTAGATCATCCAAGTAATTTGAGCTTAGTATGTTATTTATTTCATATTTATTTCATATTTATATTGGAGTGGGCACTCTTTTTCTATGTTATAGCATGAGCCTTTTTTTCCCTATGTTAATTTTGAGACATAGTGGCAATTAAAAATGAATCAACTAACTGTAACTAGGTATTACTTTTTAATCTTTAACTGTAGTCGAACCAATTAACTTAATTATCGCAGTCTCAGTGCGTTGAGAGGAAATGTTGTAGGTAATACTGTTAGGCGTTTTTCAGAGATTTTGCCAAGTTCAAAATAAACAGAAGCAGTTCTGGAGTGAAGAATGTATATAACCTAATTAATAACTGGTCCTAGACCGAGCCCGGTTGCTGGATTCAGGACTAACGACTAATATTCTGGAATACCTGGAATCTATTTCCAATCTAGCATTCAGCTTCTCGTGAATTCAAGAAATCACTCCAGCCAAATGCGAGTGTGCTTCATGAATAAAGAACATAAGCAATTTGATTCCTGCTGCTTGTCAAGTAGGATAAGTCTTAGGTACATCAATGCAAAGAACAGGATCCTTAAGGCTGACGTAATGCGCCCAGCCACCGTTACCGCACTAATTGGGGTCAGAGATTTTACTGTAAATTGAGGTTATAAGCGTTAATTGAAAATTGTTCTATTTAATTAAGAAACTGCGAAGAAATTAATTGCCAAACCATTGAGAACGTGTGTATTACGTTTAAATTAACACATTAATTATTAGTTTTTTCGTTTATTTAAATGCAATCGACGTAAACGTTTTATACTCTCTGTCCAGGCACATAACTACTACAGTAAACTACGAAACATGTACCACATTGTATCATTTTCAAATCTATGAGCTTAATTTAATAACAATTGTATTTATTTAAGCATCTGCGAGGAAATGCCAGAATACTGTATTCAACCCGTTATTTTATTTTTTTCTTATTTTTGACGGTCGAGGTATTGATATTAGATATAGATGTTTCTGCTATATTTACGTAACTGTTATAGTAAACTCGAAGAATTTAACTGCCAGAACTCTGCGTTTTGGTAGGATTGGAAGGTAGGGGGCGTCCATTTATTAGGTGAGGTGAAATAGGGAGGAAGGGGAGGGGGGGGGGTTCTGGCGAAATCTCACTAAATTTCACCGGCGGGGGGGGGGGGGGGGGGTTTGACGGAAATCTCACGACATCTTTTCAAATTCTTGAATGACAGTTGAGCTGGAAAAAAAAAGTTCCACTAACGAAGGTGAAATGGAGCTTTTGGGGGGGGGGGGTATGAAGTCTACATGTGACGTGGATACCGACTTTAAGAAAAGGGGGGGGGGGCGTATAACCGCCCTCGGAAGCAGAAGAGCTAAAAAAAGATCTCAAAAATACTACGAGGTCACGTCATCTTGGGTCCGACCAGATCTCACCAGAGAAGGGAAAATGGGGGGGAGGGGGAACGAAATTCCAGAAAAACACCACACGTAATTAATTGACGCCCCCTAGTTGTACATAACGCTCAATAGGTAAAACAAGAGGCGACTTTCCTATCTGGTCAACAATAATTTTCCGCTGTAAGCAGCTAGCGTTCGGAGATCGTAAGTTCAGACGTTTCCTGGTATATGGATAAAAATATATTGATTCTTATCCACAGGAACTGCAGAATGCCTTCTCAGGAAAGTAGTATAGTAGAGATAATATTTTTTTTAAGTTTACAGGTGTAGCGACGAATAAAGTCTCGCAAAAACTGATGTCGGTCTCTTTCCAAGAGATAATTATTCTATTTCGCACTATTCTATTCAAATGTTTTATTCTGAAAACAAATTCTGAATAAATGTCGTAATCGTGGCATTTTTTTCTAATTTTAACAGCAAACTTAACGTGCCACTGTAAAGCGTGTTAGCTGGCATTGAAAGCTCCGAGGCGTACTAGTGCCATCAGTAAGTAATCTTAAGCCAAAATGACTCGTATTATCAGGCAGTTTACATCGTTTGTCCATTAGATTTAATGGTTCATGACGGGGGACGATGCACGCGCTTTACAGCCGTCTCCGAGATAATTATCTCTGGAGCTATGTATAGGTCAGGGCTGCGACGTGGGCGGTTACTTTCCTGAGTGTTAGGTCAGCCAAATACGGCTGTGTCCAAGAGAGAGTCACCCAGCGTCATCGTTCCGGAATCCCAAGTCACAAGAGTGTCCGACGGATACGGGTCAGCGATGAAAGAGTGTACTCGGAAAAAAAAAACGCGTAAGGAATAAGGTTACGGTTATAACTCGTAGCTGTTACGTTTGGTAGGAGGTATGCTGAAAACAAACGTCAATGTAGCGTGAAGCCATCACGACGGCTTATGGTTTTCACTGTAGCCTTATAGCGTTGAAACTGGAAGCGAAAAAAATATTTATGTTTACATATAAATGGTGAAGTTTTTTTCCCGCGTATAATTCCTCTTGACCAATCCAGTAAGTTGATGAACTGACACACTAGATTACAAACCGCACTTGCACTTGCATATGCCATAATTCGATCCAGGTGTGATTGTTTCACCTCACGCCAGAAGGTATGAAGACGACACGCATACTTAATAATTAACCTTACGTCAGTGATTAAGGTGTTTGCTTTCAAAAGTTCTAGGTCCGGTCTCAGGTTCAAATCCCGTTGAGGCAAGGAATTTTTAAGAGTTGTGTTTGACCGTCTGAGCTACGCCAGGACGTTCCGTGGTTCGGATTCAACGTTAAAACTGTAGGTCCCAGAGGAAATTTCCGTCAGTCTCTGAAACAATGGCTTAATGCGACTCCTTATGGAGAATTCAATCAGCCTTCGGGTTGTGAAATAGCTAGTTTTAATATTATAATACGTTTGAATACCTCTACTTTTTTCTCTTTCTGCACACAGAATATAGTAATACATAACTATACTAACAGTAGTATTCTGTAGACTACATCACATGGATTGGTGTTAAGTTATATATTCGGTCTAGTTTCCAATAGACTCGGCGGAATATTACACACATGAAGAAGATCCGAAACCGTTGGCGAAAAATCGGCTAAAAATGAGAGTGTTATAGGCGTAGCGTATATCGTATGAATCGTTTTGTAACATCATGACGGCTGCGAAAGTCTCTAAATCTTTTATATTCGCTCTAATTCCTTTACATGAAGTAGAACCATTGCCTCAGAGGGTGTTCCGTATGTTCAACTTTGATTTGTACTATTGATTATAAATTCAGTGGGATTGTCGGTGTGCCGTTACTATTGGTACAGCAAACCAGCGCAGATGGTTTTGAATAGGGTCCAAAATTTAGATTTCAATGCATTCTCAGCATCACTCGAGGTGAATGATTACATTTTCTTTTCTTCCCCTCAATACAGGTTATGGCCGACATCCTTCTCGAATTTACCCACAATTCTCTGCCAGTTCTGAAGATGTATCTAATGTTTTGTTATTATCAACTCTTCTTCATCATCTTCCAAGCATTTATACCACATTGCAACGTGTGCTTTACTGGGCTTCTTCTTCCATCTAAGCCGATCTTATGCATCTTCAAGTCCCTGCGGCCAGCGAATCATCTTCATTTCCATGACAAACAGCTGTTAATCGTGTCTTTTCGTGACTGGCCAGCATTCAGATCCCTACAATGCCACTGGTCAAACGACGGTTCTGTAAATCTTTGGCCGAGCGTGGTGGTGTAACGGTTAGCGTTCTCGCCTCGCATTCGGGAGGACGCCGGTTCGATTCCCCGTCCGGGCATCCAGATTTGGGTTTTCCATGGTTTCCCAGATCACTCTAGGCAAATGCCGGGATGCTTCCTTCAAAAGGCCATGGCCGAATTCCTTCCCATTCCTTGTCCCCCCGTCTCTAAAGACCTTGCTGTTAAGAGACGTTAAGCAGTTCAAAACAATATAAATCTTTGATTTAAGGTATAGTTGCATCTTCCGGTCCAAAAGGACTCCTTTTACTTGACCCCAGACTGCGTTGATTCTGACCATCAGAACAGATTAGTGTTTCCAGGTATTTAAACTCGGATGACTTCAACACCTTCGATGTTAACAGACCCATCACTTGGAACTCCACAATCCATGTATTCGGTCTTCCTTACTGTAATAGTCTCTTTAGTGATGGCTCTACTTTAAACTTGTTAGGCGCACTGTATCGCATCAGCAATAAAAACTACATTTATTCTATCAACATATTAACATTGAGCCTCGCACATGGCACGTCTCTGGGGTTTACAAATGATACTAAAAATGGGTTAGCAAAAGGTACTGAATTTGCAATGTAGTCTTCACGGGTGTACCGCCGGATAGTGTTGTGGAAACACAATATTTCGATGGCTGGCTCTGCCGTCTTCTTCAGGTGTAGAGACATCTGCACTGATCGGCTGACCCACAGTATCTGTACCTGAAGAAGACGGCGGAGCTAGCCGTCGAAATATAGTGTTTCCACAACACTATCCGGTGGTACACCCGTGAAGATTACATTGCAGTCATACGCCGGGAAAGTCTTCGTTCTTACACCGGTACTGAATTTATTTAACAAACTAAATGATCATAGTTATAGCACAAAATTTGACATGTAAACAGTCTTGCAGATTGTTAGTTCTGTTTTAGGCTCTTTCAAACAAGTCTCTAGCTAGTGAGGGTAGCTGCTCAGGGGTATTTTCCGGGCCCTGATATATTGCAATCTGTCGCACAGTTAGTGTCACATTACCGTATCCACGCACTGCTGCGATGGGAAGCTCACCTCAGACCCACAGAGGATGGCGCTAGACCGGTCGGTCCGTCTTCTCACATCGACACACAGTCAAGAAGTGACTCTTCTCCACTCCAGCCCCGGGGCAGCATTCACGAAACAAAGTAAAAGGAAATATCCCAGTGGTGTATCATAGGCTGGCTGTCTCCCTATTGTTATCGGCGAGGAGTCCTCGGAAAGCCACGTCCCAAAGCTTTTGCCACCTCGGTTGGACCTTCTCACTGCTTCATTCATATCGGCCACAAGCGCAGCGGGTGACTTGACGAACGGCCTAGCTTTCCCCCTATCGTCCCAAACTGCCTCTCTTTGGGAACGCGACTCATTACATTAAGTTAAGTCGCATGCCGTGTTTGTCATGGGAAGATTATCATAGTTGAATTTATTACTGATGAGGCTTGCAGGCGATCATATCATCAGCATAGAGCAATGTCCAGGGGTGTGGAGTGAGTAGTTCTGCAGTAATAAAGTCGAGACAGAGGATAAACAAGAGCGGGGACAAAGCCGATACCTGACGAACACCAACTCTGATGGGAAAAGTTGCGGAATTTCCTGCAGCACATCGAACAGGTTTTGATATTATCAACTTTCACGTGAAACCCATTCAGTGGCTTCTTAATAAGATTCCTTCTGAGGTATTATTTCCCTACCTTTACAGTTACTACTTGTTGATTGAAAACTGTCTTTGGCAGAACGGATGCTTGTTAAATGAAAACAACGTGTCCCTACACGGAACGAAGTTGGACAACGGCAACAGAACTTGTTTATGGGACTCCAACCTTGGAGAAGCAAGCAGTGGCAAGTGGAACGACGTCGGACGTGGATGGTTACACTCGGCTGGACATCTGGCAAGGTCGGTACTGTCCAACTAATTCGAGAGTCGTAAACGGGGCGGGATGGCGACAGCTGATCGGTTCGGAATAAAATTAAGTAATGTAACTACTCTTAAAAATAAAGTGAAAACAACACTAATTCCTCTTCAAGATATAGCTATTCATAAAGCAGGAAAATAAACTGAGATTTCCTGTAGCAATTCAGTGACACATCTGTTTACTATGCACGCCGATAGTATGAAAACAATTTGTATATTATGAACACATATACGCTAGCCAAAACCGAGTTTTTTTTTTTTCGGCAACTCCTATTCCATCCACGATTTTGCAGGTAGTACTTAATTGCACTTGATGCTGCCTAAAAAGGCACATTAGCCAAATAGAGTTTCAGCTACATTTTCAACTATAACATTTTTGCATTATGTGTTCGCAAGGTATAACAGTGTGTACTACGGTTATTATGTTTCATTTTTATGTATTAACTAAGTATTATAAGTTCATATTCGAGAAGACTCAGAGAGGATCAAAGGAACCGAAAAGGAAAGAAAACTTATAATTTTCAGTCTTCATTTGGCACATTCCGTTTGTTTACATCTCTATCGCTGATAGATTAGCACTGAAGGTAGGTACGTTGTATCATCAGCGTGGTAGATATGAACAACGCGAATTACAATTACATTTTAAAAAATGGATAAAGATATAAAACGCTGATCGAGTACTATTTGAATAATTCATACATGGATGATTATTTAATTACACAGAAAATAGAATACCAGGCTTAATGATAAATAGCGTGTTTAGATACCACCCTCGGTTTCGTAAATGTCAATACAACAACGAGAAGTTGTTTTATTAGAGCCTAATAGATACAAGAGAATCCACAGATATTACCCAAGAGAAGCAAAGTGTTTTTGACTATGCTTTTGTGAGCTGTTAATAAAATATTCAAAGTTGAGGTGTAATTTAATTAAAATATCGAATAAAGACCGACATTGTACTTCTCGCTTTTAATTACCTAACCCAGTGGTTCCCAATTAGTGATATGCGTAACTGCAGGAGGACGTGAGTTTTCTTCAAGGGGTACGCGCGGTAGTCTTTTGGCTACGGTAATCACTAAGATTAATGAAGGGGGCTCTTTCTTGAAGTGGTACTCTGGGAAATTGGGAACCACTGACGTAACCGGTTGATAGTACGTGAAAATCTACTCTGTTTTATACTGTTATAAATCTGTAAGCAAGCTGCGTGTGTCTGAGAAGTGTGAACCGGCATCACGCAAACACTAACGCATCAGTTTGGATGGTGTTTTCAAATTTTTACAGATAATGGTCCGGATCAAAATCTGCGAAAATAGCTAATGACTTATATGTACCGAGGGACGCAGCTCGTAATTGAAATCATTTCTAGACGGAAAATTATGGGCCACGGATCACACTGTATTTGAGATGTTCACTCCTTTCATGAAAAACTGAGTAAGGATCACACTTTTCTTAGGATTATGTTTCGTTTCTTGACCTCGGCTATTTATTTAATCGGTTATCCGAAATTCAAGACATTAAAATTAACGGAATATGTAAATCCAACGTAATAAGCGTGAGTAATATATAATCTACTGTAACCACAACCGCCGAGATTATTTACATCTTTGACAGTTAAATTATTTGTTTCTGATACGACATGTTTGCAAAAGACGCTGAATGCTGTGCAGTGTTGATTAAAAACTGTTAATGTGTTATATTTCTCCCCCATATGAATGCGGAATGCAGTTTTTCACGAAGAAAGATGCCTAAAATAAACATCAGCAGGTAATAATACGTATTTCTCGCTTAATAACTTTTGCGAAACTGCCCATATTTTGAACGACTTTATTCAGTTAGTATGTATTTGGTGGCTATAATGTGCAAATATTCTTGAATAATATTGCCCTAGGAACGTGTGTATTAAAATTGGCTGATGTTCAAACCACGGCCAGTAAGATAAATTCTTTTTATTAAATAACGCACATAACCCTGATTTTGTAATTTTTATTTTCAGTTGTAGTTTTTATCGCCATAAAGTTGGAACTTCCGTCGTTCTATTGAGTTTATTACGACAGAAACATGTAATCAATGAAATTAAAAAACTACTATGAATTAAAACCTAATGATACAACGCGTAAATTATAAAACCAAATCCATCGTGCGTTATGCTTTAACGAAACCGTGTCAGTTGTCATTCTAGTCCAAGCTGCATTTCAACCTAACCACAAACTTAGCTGATGTTTCCGTCCGAAAATCATAGCTTTTGTAACATGCGCATTAATACATTCACTGTTTCGCAATCAAATTTGGCCCACTTGAACTATTTATATGCGACTGAAATAATGACTTCAGTGAGACGGCGTTCCTAAAAGGAAAGGAAATTAAAAATAATCAAAAACCTAATGCTACACCATGAAAATTATGAAACTAAATCCATCGTGCCATATGTTTCAACAAAGGGCAGCAGTTGTAATTCTGGTATATTACCACAACCTCCGGTAACATTGCAGTTCGAAAAACATAGCTTCTGCCACATGCGCATTAATACATTCATTGTATCGCGATTGAATCTTGACCCGTTGGAGATACTTACATGCAGCTGAAATAACGACATTAGTGATATGGCGTCATTGAAAACAAAGGAAAGTAAATATAATTTTTGGCTGCATTTCAAACTAAAGACAAACTTCGGCAATGCACCCGTTCGAAAATCGTAACTTCCTTCACATGTCCATTAAAACATTCACTGTTTCGCGATCGAAACTTTGCCCGATGGAACTACTTATATGCAACTGAAATAATGATATTCACGCCTCTGCAAGTTAATATTTGGTAATAGAATAAAATCGGTAAACCAATTTTTCTACACATACCATATTACAAGCACGCTAAGCAGAGGGCTAATGATAGTTTCAGAAATATGACATACTTAACTTCATATGATATTATACAATCAGCCTGAAAATTTATATGTATATATTTCGTTTTTTTATATCCAATGCTATTCAAGAGTCATTTCCACTGAATTTAGCCCACAAAGTATTCTTTGCCTTCAGCGGATGTAACTAAGCTTTGTGTTCAAGTTATATACTTAGAGAAAATTTGCTGCCTTGTTTCGAATCATCAGTTATTAGCCAAACTTAGAAACATGGGATTCTAAGGTTTTTTTTTTTTTCATGTACTGAACAAAATTTGAGGTGTCAGATAAACATACTTATGAAGTGAACAAAATGTGAATCTACGCAACGTAGGTTCAATGCCAAAATAATGAAACAATTACTTCATAGTTCATACTTCTACTTTGAAGCTCTAAGTGTAGAATAGGTTTCTTCTTTACCAGGAGTAAGGTTAATGTCAGTAAATGTCGAGCACATTTCTGTTTCGATGCTATATTATTCAGTAAGATATTTCTTGGTATATAAGTTTTTTTGTTTTTGTATTTTTAGATCTTGGTTTGTTCGTCTCTTAAGAACAAAATAATTAGACTGAATTTGTTAAGCATTTGGTAATCACTTTTCCTGAAGCATTCTTGTTTTGAACTGGTAGACCATTGACGCCTGTTTCTACTTTCTAAGTGCCATACAGGCTTTCAGTTGGGGTCGTGAGAAGTCTCGCAGAACGTGAAGCCTCAGGGCAATTGTTGCGTCACTCTTCTGATTCAGCATACCCGCACACCTGTGGCAGTATCAGTGCTGGTCTGGTACAAGAGACAGAAGTAACATTGTCTCCTCTGGAAAGGATTTCCACTACCCAAGGCCAATCTGTTTTTTCGTTTGGTTGTATTAATATTTTTCAGCATACAGATATACCAAGAAGTGCTATAAATAGAAGTACAGAAATGATTCAAGAATGGAAGTACGTTTGCAAATCTATGAAACCTTTAATGTGTTATTGTATTGGTTTCTGAGTCTTATTGCTATTCGAAATCAGTTTCATTGGAGTTCTATATCCGAAATACGCTGTATATGGAGTAAAATTTTCGGTATAGGCCGTGGAAACTCATAATTGTAATCAGCACTATTCTCATATGGCTTATCTGTTCTAATGATGTATTTTATTAGAGTTTTGATCCTTCCTCGTTCGATCTGTGATACTTTTTACTATCTTCTTAATCAAATTAATCCTTAAAGATGTATTAACCATGAATACGTGACATTAAACGAGGCCCTTGCTGTTAATTGTGCTCTCCATTCGATTCGGACCAGGGGCGTAGTTATGGGAGGGCTAGGCGGTGCCGTGCACTGGGGCACCCAAGCGCAGCTTAGGGGTCCCCCAGGGTGGGTCCCAGTGGGGGCCCATAAAGCTCAGGGAGCCCCTGTGGTCGTCCATCTGGCCTGAGAGCCCAAAATATTCTCTTCCACCTTGTTAACCTAGCTACGCCACTGATTCTGTTAGTTTTTATGTTTCCTCTCTTTACTGATACGTATGATTAACACATATTATTAACAAAAAAGCATTCTTTGAAACGCAAAGGAAACTGAATGAAGCGCACATTCAAATAAATAAAATAAGAAACTCAATAAGTATTACTATTGAGAGCAAAAAATGAAAAATCATACAACATTAATCTATCGTTTAATTTGCTAGTATTTCCATACTAACTCTCCCTTGTTTGAACCAAACAACTACGTATCACGTAAACACAGGATAGAAAGTCAATAGCATATTACGAATCACAAGAGAGAATTTTTTTCGTCATTCTCATAATACGAAATAGAGGCATCGTTTCCATTAAAAAAGAATGTAACAGTAATATTAGGATATCTTTCATTTTCAGCAACACAGTAACGTATACGATTCATCAAGTTTCACACGCCAGATTGTTCAATCGTATTTATTTCTCGTGATTGGAAGATGAGTGGGAAGTACCGCTACAGGGCGAATTATCACAATTATTTTACGGCTAAACGGTATAAAAACATCTTTATTTTCATGCAGTCCACTAACTGACTTCAGAGCTGCAGACAATGCTTTTAGAGACCGAGCGTTGTTCGGAAATCAGATCCACTTATGACCAGCCCAACTTGGCTGCCGTCCGTGACAGGTTGTGTTTGAGGTACAACAGGTGCTTTGTACGCCGACCGCGAACTGCTCGTCGGAAAGTGTGTCGTCGGAGGAGACTAGTGAGAAGACTCCCAGGGAGAAGTGAAAAGTGTTACACAAACACGTTTTTCCGGACACGTCGTGTAAGCTGATCAGTGGCGTATGTTCTGAGTGGAAGTGATAATCCGTCCAAACGTTCCATTAATGAATTCGCTGACATGGTATTAGCATGCTTTGATGGAGTGTTCTCACTGAGAAAACAGCTCTTAAACTTGTCTCAACACTTTTCAACTTCCAGTGGAGATGACCTAATACCCTTTAGTTTATCACTAGAAGAATTTCGCTTAAATAACAATAAGCCTTCGCCAGAGAAAATTGAAACTATGGCTTGAAGAATTTCAAATTAAACAACAACCCCGTGGGGCAGATACGCGAACTAAATTGTAGCACACGCCCCAGTTACAATATTTTCTTCTTTTACTTATCAGGTTGAGAATTTCGTTTCGTGGGTGTATTTTACTGCCTGTTACAAATATATTGGTTAGATTTTTTTTTAGGATTTACGCCTCCTTGACGGCGAAGGACTGGGGACAGGGAACGGGAAGGAATTAATTCTGACATAGCCTTTTGAAAGGTACTATACCAACATTTGGCTTGAGTGATTTTTGGAAACCACGGAGAACCCAAATCTGGATGGCCGGTGGGGGAATTCGAACCCGCGTTCTTTCGAATACGAGGCCAGATATTGGTTACAGAATGCAGGGCCGGCGCTAGGATTCTCGGGCCCTGGGTAAGTATTCACAGCAATGACGTTGGGGCCAATGGCTAATTCATAGGATGGATTCCTCCCTCAGGCGACAAAGGGCAGTTTTTTAGAGGGGGGGGGGCATCGGCTGGCGGGCCCGGGATACATTTGACCCACTTACCTCCCCCCTAACGCCGGTCCTGACAGAAAGTATAGTGTTTGTTGTAAATTTCGTTTTGGATTTTTCAAAGCACCTGCAAATTTTGCTTTATCCTGTATATTTTTTAACTTATGCACATTTACGTCTGTCTGAAAATTTTTGTTAATTCAACAGCTCAATTAACGATTTCTCAGTTAATACTCTGACCATCTTTAGGTATCATTTGTCACTCTCAAATGCTTATTCTATTCACGTAGGATCCTCTCTTTAATAATTCGGTTGTAGTTTACAAATGTAAATGAAGTTCGATAGTAATGCGTCCTAAAAGACGGGTAACACAGTATCAATTGCCAAGTTTACTGAAAATAATGGTAACTAATGTTAACCGCTTGTAGAAACAAATATTAAATGGAAAAATCTAATTTTAGCAAAATTTCAAACTTTGGGGTTAAAGATGGGACAAATTCTGATGTTAAACACACAAGATAGTACTGCAAGAAAGTTTTTTCAGTTATGCTGCTCCTAATACAAACAATTAAAGTAAATTTCGAAGCGTTATTTGTGACATTTTCACATTTTGGCGTATATATTGCCGGTGAGGCGTGGAAAGATATTGGTGTAAGGATTAAAAATAATGCTTGGAAGGGAAGAGATGAACGTGAGCAAACGCTGGAACTCGATTTCAGGCGCAAGGGTGTGGGAAGATTTTCGTTCGTATGTAAGGGGCTCAGGGATTGGAATAAGTTACCAAGAGAACTGATGAGCAATTTACCAAAAACGGCGAAACAATTTAAAGTTGAAATTTGTAGAGTGAAAAAGTAGGTGGGTACAGGAAATGGGGGGAAAACGGGTATGTAGGGAAATTGACAGCGGAGCGTGCACTCCAGCGCAATTAAATTAAATTAAAGCTGCAATCTTCCAGAGGTATCAGCACTTACCTCCTTCATACGAGTACTTGCTGCCCAAGTCGGTACATCCAGCCTCAAAACAACCCAGTGTCAAGTATTGTTACCAAACCTGGTTGGAAAGGGCTTAAATGCAATCAGTAACAGATATGATAAAAGAGCTGGAATGGGATTCATTGCAAGACAGGAGGAGGGTGAAGAGGATCATGGGAGTGTACAAGGCGTATACTGGTGATGAGGTATGGAAAGATATTGGTGTAGGTATGAAAAGTAGAGCATGGAAGGGAAAAGATGACCATGACCACAAGCTGGCACTAGATTTCAGGCACATGGGTGTGGGGAAATTCTCTTTTTTAGGTAAGGTTGTCAGGGATCGGAATAAATTACCGAGGGAAATTAATTATTTACAAAAAACGTTGAAGGAATTTAAAATTAAAATTTGTAGAAGGCAAATGTAGGTGGTTGTAGGAAAGGAGGAAGATGGGTGTTTTGGGAAATTGCCACCGGAGCGTGTGCTCCATTGCAATTTAATCAAATTAAATAAAATGCACTGGACTGGCATTAGGAAAGACATGCATTCGATCTACAGTCTGACATTGATATTTCGCTTTTCTATTGTTTCCAGAAATCATGCCACGATGGTTCATTCAAAATGTGATTGTCGAATACCTTCCCGTCCCTTTCCATCATTCATTTCCCGGTTTTAATAACCACAACAAGAAAAAGTGTTGTTTGTATTTAAGATCCGCGTGTCGTGCAGTTCTAACACTGTTAACATCCACAGTACATTACTAACAGCCATACTTCCTGGTTATTATTTTTCGGTAGAGAAAATGTTACAGTAAAATAAGATATAAAAAATAACAACAGTATAAAAATAATAACATTATAATAAATAGCAAATAATTTGATTTTTTATATGGTTTTATTCCTCTGAAACTTAATCATGATATTCAGAATTGAAAGATGAAAGTTCATAATTTTAAACTTGATACAGCAATTGCATTCTGTCTAAGTTTCTTACAACATTCGGAAAGACTACTAAAATAATGTACCCACAAAAAAAAAAAAAAAAAAAACTTTTCTAGCCATCATTGTTTAGCGAGAAATCTATGTTTCATGCATTATGTCATTTAGTGCATTGGTAATCATTAAAATTCGCCTAAATTATGGAATGAGAGTAAATCGTTTACAATGAAAAAATTAAAGTTTGGTTAGAAATCAGTTGCCTTGGTTTTTCAAGATCGCCGCCAAATATTAAATGAGCTTTTCGCTCTTATGGCTCCATGTATACCCTAAGACTTCAGTCATCGGCTTTGACTATACATTAACATCTGAGAAAAGTTGATTCAAGCCCAAGGATTTGTTCTTGTATTCTCATTTCCATTGTAGCACACATATTCTGTCATAAATCTTCGAAATGTGGACGGTGATTATGTTCTATGATGCTAACACGCTAAGAACACAGGTATGCTGCTCAGAGACGTCCAGAGATATTAGCACATTCATGAGATGCGCTGCCGTCTGAGCAAGATGTTTCCTCTGGGATGTCAGGCTCTCTCCGGCCCCCAATACGTTAAACGGTCTCCCCGTTATAACGGAAGCTAAGAGCTTAGCTTCACACGCTCAGTCCCCGTAAACACTAAATGAGATTAAATTAGAGGTTTTTTTTTTTTTAATGGCTTTCGGCAACTAAGCCATTCAGCCAGCTCAATGTGTTTATGGAATCTCATCCAGTGAATTAGTTTCTCTAGTACGTTATGATTCCTAAGTATAGACACCACAGGATGGACAAGACATTCACACAGACACACAACATTTAAACATCCATGCCCGCGGCCGGATTCGAACTGGCGACCTTCGGCACGCGGAGCTAGTGCTCTAGCCCCTACGCTACCGAGGCCATCTAAATTAGAGGTTCTCTGTCTTTTCCGTATGTTAAAATAATGCTGCAAGTTAATTATCAATCTTGTTTACAAACAAAATATGGCACTTTAGCATTTTGCTTTTTACTGCCAGGCATTCGCCCAGATTAACTTAAGGAAAACATGAAAAACACGAATCTGGATGGGGAGTCCTGGATTAATTCAGAGTTCGGAAGTTATTGCACAATCGCTAGTCTTGTCGTTTTGTTTATAGGGAGCAAGTAAAAAATAAAAGCTCGAAATTACTTCTTTGTAAATACCACAAATTTTAATGTTATGCATCATTCGTGGTATTCTGCAATGTGACTTTAGTATTATGTCGATATGCAAGTCTATAATATGGTAGACTGTGATAAACGAAGTAAATTAAACCAGTAATCAACATTAATTTTCCTTGCAGTATTAAAAGAAATAACCAACCATTACAGAATTAATAATTAAGATTTGCTACCCCCGCAGAAGAAATTACTTTATATGACAATACTCAATTTTGTCAGCAATCAACAGGATTGTTAAAATATAAAATATAACATTAAACTAAATAAATTAAAACTGCACTTAGAAAGGTAGTCTGAGGAATAACATAATTTAATAAGCTAACTCTGTAATCTCCTTAATGACAGTCAAAATTAAAGGCTTTCTAGGAATATTCTCACATCGTAAGATAGACCTTATCCTAAAATCATTGGAAATATAGTGTTGAGAATTCAGACCTCAGAGACCCAATGACGGTAAATTTCTATTTCTTATCTTGACACTGATTGACACAAATGGCAAGTAAAATATAATGTTTATCAAATGATTTCGTTTCTTAGGATTGACACCTATTTTGATTCGAATTTTTCTTTTTTTTGCTTTAACTTATGGTTGGCAACCATTTCCTGTTGTTTTTCTTTGTACATGGGACTAACGTAAAATGATAATAATTAGAATAAAACAAATATTTAAAAAGGGTCAGGTTTAATATAAGTAATTCTGTTTAGGAAGTATGATATCAAAAACAAATTGGCTCTAGGAAATATAAGCTTCTTCAAAAGATAAAACATTATAGTATCAGATAATGGCTCAGTATTAGAAAAGAATTTTCTTAAATTGTACCTATGAAACATTCAGCTTTTTAAAAGCGAAACTTGGATCAGCGGAAAGGAGTATCGGGTCATTTGACGTTTAATCCTACAGAAGGGTATTGAACATTAATTATATTAAGTAAAGGTGACCACCTCCTTCAATAATGTCTGAAGAATCGTGTTTGTGGAAAACTCTTACAGGTAATCAAGGACACAGCTTTTTTTCGGTGCGAGGATATGGGAAGGACTCATGCAAAACCCTTATGGAACGACATATGCTGTAAATATATAGAAATATGAAATTCACTTCCGGATAATGTTGTTGAAAGAGCTTCGACGGCGTTGTATGCCGTCATCTTCAGGATCTATAAGCGTGCTGCAACAACCGGATCTGCAATGCCATTCTCTGACGTCAACGCAGCTATATAGCATGCATTACATGTACGCTCAGTTTATGGACTGCAAATATTATGGACCAGAACTTAAATTAAAAACGCACATGCGGGACTGGAACCAGTAACTTGAAAAACAAGGCTATCGATTCTTCCTTGTACCTACGTGACTAATGTATTTAGAGGCTCTGTTTAGAGCATTTGCAGTAACGCGTCCTTTCTCCTTAACCCTCGCTGATCGAAAGTTTGTATTACGCGTGTTGCCTGGCGCGGCGATGTGAACGTCCCGCCAAGGTCACGCCCTAGATGGCTTGCATTCAGTCATTCACTCCGCGTCTTCACTGGTCCGGTCCACTTCTCTCTCGACCAGGTTTCTCTGCTCCCCTCGGCTCTCATCCAACACGTTTCCCTGCCTCAATCCCATCCAGCCACCTACACAAAGGCACGTAAACCATTTCTAACAGCAGCTCAAATGTCACGTTTTACGTTCAACATGTAGTTCACAACACAGTTTGAAAAGAGTTCTTGGCACTGCTTTTGACACCAAGTAGTTTGTTCCATTAGAACTTATATGTAAAACATTTAGAAACAATGGCTGAAAACGGAGAATATCTATCATTGAAAATTACATGGCGCATTATCACACTGGATCTAATTTAAAATATCTGTCTGGAGCCCAATATTAAAAAGTGATTTTTTTGTTGTTACCTTTCCTTGCGACAAAAAAAAAAAAAAAAAAAAAAAAAAAAAAAAACTAGACAGAATAAGGCAGAGAATGTAGAAGAGAGGAAACGGCTGCAGTATGTTTGGCGCATGTGATAATAATGGAGGTAAGAATGCCAGATATCACGCCAATAAACAAGGAAAAGTGATGGAGATCCGGTGAAAAACCACTGACAAAAATTGATGTATGAAGTGAAGAAGGATATAGAGAACAAGGAAGTGAACTGAAGACAAGTTGGAAAGGATAAAACCTAGTTACATCAACTTAAACGGTAGAGTTTGCGTCAGACAAACCAATGAGGTCAAATAAATTTCAATTGATGATGGAGTCGTGAACAGTTAATCATCCGAACATCAGTTATGAAAATGTAGGAAATTTCAGAAAGAACGTACTTGGACTGACCTTTGCTAATTTTACTTCATCAGCTTGGTTTAAGTAATCTGGTTCAATAACAGAACTGACTGATTCAACTTTACAAACCAAACTCGACTCCTTCGAACCAGTATACAGATCTCTGCACCAGAATACCACGGTATGACCGCTTATTTCTGGCAAATCTACAACTCGTATTTCAACCATGCCATTTCAACAACAGTAAATGTAAATTCGGAATTCATAGATAACATACTTCACTGTTACGTGACAAGCAGTAGTTCAAACGAGGATCTAATCATTTGTAAGCAGAAATCATTCGTATGTTACATCTTGTTTAGCTTTATGACGCATTGATTTTATTTATAATAGATTTGACACAGTATTTATTTTGATAGCAATTATATAATGATATTTTTAGTTATTTATTAACTACTGTTATAATAATAATGCGTATGGTTCAGCAGCCAATTGAAACAGCTTCGATTTTCCGCATATGCGTCTCTATCGTGACTACCTTAACCTGATACTGTTATCCTACCGGAGGACTTACAGTTTAACGTGGAATCTGAAATACAGAGGCGTTCTGGCGCACTAAAATTGAACAGCAAGCTGTGCAGAGATGAAGGTAGGATTGGGGTCTTTGAAAATCTCCGCCGAAACAGGGATTCGGACCAGGGACCTTTCCATATTCAGTCAGGCGTCGTAATCACTGAACCACTAGACCGCTCAATCTGCTGTTTGTAAAATTTCCACTTAAGTGTTCATTTCAACAATTGTGAGCTTAAAAATTTGGTTTCTCAGTTTTTTCTTTTTTTTTGTAATGACTCAATGTTGGGATTATTTTTTTAAAAAAGTTCTTTGTAGAACCAGAAAATAATATCTGTAGATATAAATTTATAAAGCAAATATTTCTTACATTAATTTTAATGTTATTGAAGCAAACAATTCTTCTTATTTTCGTATCTCGTTGCTTAGTGTGTAAGTATGTCTCCCGTCCACGTTTATGCCATGTCCTTCATTTTCTAGGAACAGAGAATTGGTAATATTGGCTGTTTTAATGTATAATGTTCCCTCTAGTTTTAACCTAAATTTCTAACCGGTTTAAATGTCACCTCTAATCAAACAAACAGGAAATCAACTATTGCAAGTGATTTCGTCGTCGTTTATTTTTGTTAACAGTGTACCAATTTTGTTTCAGGACAAGGATGAGCAGACGCAACTGGAGATGAAGCATCGAAAAGAGGAAGATGACCTATACCGAAAATTCGCCCGCCAGAGGGAAGAGGAAGATAAAAGGATGCGCGAAGAATTTAGGGTGAGTCCAGATTGTTTTTCCCCAAAATTTTACACAGTGTTATTCTGTCATTTCAAGTGTAGTTATTTCAGTTCTGGTTACTTTTACTAACCGAATAGGCTCTACAGACGATGATTCGTTTCGATGTCTGTGTAAGTTATTTTTATGAGATATAATTCAATACAACTGCCTTCAGTTCTGGTAGTTAGCCTAGTTTTTAAAAATGCACAGTTTTCGTTTTTTGTCAAAAAAAACCTCTATTTTTGTGAACAGATTCATTTAATCGATATTGTCTTTTTTAAAGTACATCACTCTTTTTATGAGAGAATCACAAGCAGGCATAGTTTCATGTCCTTTTAACAAAAACATTCTTCCCAATTTAATCCTTTCACTACTATTTTAGGTATTTAATTTAAGAATAATAATAAAACCAACTTATATTGTTGCTTCTTATTCCGGAATGTTTATATGATATTTAAATACATGGTTATTTAGTATGCTATAGGAAAGTCGAGTTCTAACTCTGTATTTTAGAATTAAAGAAACGTAATAATTTGTTCAGACAACGAGGGGCTTCAAGTGTGTTCACGGAAGTTGTGTTCATGCCAGTTTCAATGTTTCTTCATGTATCAGTACGTATTCTGCACATCACAGTCATGTCATTTAACATAAGGCTGAAAATAAATATGCTACCCTTTTCTAGGATATTCAACCCAGTTAGTTTAATCTTTATTATGCAAATAGATTATCAATTGTTTTTTATCAACATGCTACCTGTACACTCTACTGGACCGTGTACAATGGAAGACCAACTCAGTTTTAAAAGATTGCACATAAATCGAACAGCTATTTACTTGTCACAAGTTTCTGGAATGAGAAAATATTACGCATCACATTTAGCAGGCGGAAAAGTGCGTTTCAACGATTTTATCTTGAAACACCTACTGCATTATTCAGTGCGCAAATTTATGTGTTACTGAAAAGTCAGATCTCTCTTAAAATCCGTTTTATTTGCTATCGATTTTCTTGATCGAAATGTAGTGTTGGGCTTCGTATACGAAGTAACATCTGCTGCAGGAGTTTTAACGATTATACAGTGAATGTATAATTTATATAGTTCTTCAGTAAAAATAATTACTACCAATGATCGCATTTTTTGTGCATCCTTTAAAGATGGCTTCTATTCCAAATTGCTATAGCTGGTTATATGAATACCTTATTTTTATCGACAGTTTACATTACATGGCTGTTTTTCGATTAATTTTGTTTTCAAGGAGTTTTAATAAATCACTAGAAGAGCGTAAAGGAATCATTCGTATGACTAACCTCATCATCTTAGAAGGAAAAAATCATCTACTGTACATAGATTCATTTGTGGTCCCCATAATCATGCCTCTGGAATTGATTTAAGCGAGAATGTGACCCTCAGCACATGTTGCTCCTTTCATTGTCTCTATTCTGATGTTACTGAGTACACCCAGATTATCGGTTTAATGCTCTTCTTCATTAAACTACAATATTAAATTTCTAAGCTTTTCCCATCTCCTTTTTTGTTCTTTTCCATTTTTCTAAAAATTATGTTATGTCGTGGTTCGTATACGAACTAGTAAGTATTTTTTTTTATTTTGCCTAAATAGCGGTTGTGATTTGTCATTATTAATTCTGATTACAATCAATAACTGATTAAGACACAAAAATGGGCTGGATCATTTCTAAAATTGGATAGACAGCGCAGTCGTTAACTCGACATAGCGGGCGCACTACCGTGTACCCAAAATATGATTGAAATGGATATTGTTTTGTTACAAATTGCTTCCGAGCTCATTCGGATATAAGAACTGATACTGTACGCAATCATTAAAAAAGGCTTAATTGTTTTAAGTTTCTCTGCATTCCCATTCAGTATTCAATCAGCCAATCTTATTCGGTAAAATAGTTGTAATATGAATCTTTATCAGTTGTTAGCGGTAGTCGCTTTTAGACGCAAAAACTTTTTCTAAAGGCACATTAACAAATGCTTTTCAAAAAACACGTTTTCTTTCATTAATTTTTGTTGATTGTGTCCGTGATGGAGAAAAACTTCTCTCATTTCTCATCCTCCAAACTTGTACTGTCTCTGGTTTGTTTTCTTGACATATTTTTCTACGTCTTTGAAAGGTATTACTGTGATAATGTACTCACCAAGTACTACCTACAGTTTGACCTTTGTATTTCTTCATTACCTGTGTAAATGCTATATTTACAAACCAAACATGCACAATACCTTATCTCATACATTAATACCGTTAAATATACGAAACCTCATGTTTCGACTGCCTTAAGAAAGTACAACCAACGAGTCTGTTTTTCATCAGCCTTATAACAAAAAGTGTATAAAAACCTAAACAACAATCATTAATGCTTATCTCTTACACAGTTTTTTTAGTAGATCAAGGGAAAAAAAATCTATTCTAATGTTACAGTATCAAAAGCAATTTTTCACGTAGAACGGTTTATCAGGAAGCCTGATAATTAATTTTCTGACTATAATGGCCCTATTACGCTCAGTTTCCGCCGGTCTCTGAAGCTGATGAGCACTGTACTGGTAACACTGTTGTCGACGAGAATTTGGTTCAAGGCAGTCGCCCATCGGAAAGCAATGAGTTCCGCCCACGACGGCTGCTGACGCCTCCTGCAGATATGCTATTTCACGGGGAGGCGCTCAAGCTGAACATTGAGGTTGGGAGGAGCACACACGGCCAGAATAACTCAAAAGGTCTCTCACAATGGTGATCTATTAGTAGTAACATCACTGCTTTGACACATCAAATGGTCTGTTTAACTATGTATCTAATCGTTTTTAGCATAATCCTTCTTTCTAATTCATGTAATTAACTGTATATGCTTCTTAAACTTTATCATATCTCAAGATTCTCTCGTTTGTCAACTCATTAGTCAAATTTCAAATACAAACTCGTTTTATGCATTGAACCATTTAGTGCAAAAGCAGCAAGAAGATACATATGCTGGTGCATAAGATCAGCTTCGTTTGTAGTTCTTACGCATAAAAAGTCGTGTGAAGAGAAAAGTGTTATAACATTGTATTTATTTGCCATGGATGCAAAGGGAACATGACCAGAAGGTGCGGGAAATGCTACTATGTATAGTTTTGATGTAAATGTATGGCAGAATGCATACGCCACAGTTTCTGCGCCAGAAGACCGGTATTTACTTTGTCATATGGCTTTAAATCGTCATATCGACATACAAATTTTGTCATCCTGACATAGTCTCTGTTTTATTGCCTCAAACAAGAAGTGGTTTGTTGTCTCTTGGCTGTCCGGATGAAGCCGCGTCATGGTGTATAAAGTCGACGTCTCGACCGTCATAACGCGGTCGTCTTCTTGAACAGGACTGAATTAACCATGACAGCACGTCACCCTGACAGACAAGAGACAACTGATACCGGCCGCGGAAACCTACAGTTTCAAATAGTTTGTTGTCACCAGCCAGTATGAGCTGCACACAATAACATTGCTGTCCACCAGTTCATCATTAATAGGCTGTCAGCATTTCATTGAATCAAAAATTACGATTAATCGGAATCTCGATGCAACAACAGGAAACGACTTAGGTTACTCGCAATATCAACAACCTAGTAAGTATCGTGCAAGTGTTATACGCTTTATACAGTTAATTGGCTCTTCAAAAATAGCAAAAATTAATTAAATCACGGAAAGTTGGTCGATTTTTATATGTAGATTAACACTGGAATAAGTTCGTAAAAATATAAAATAACAAAAAAATAAAAACCTAAAAACTATATGACACATTATTTTAAAAATTTAAAATGCTCCTGATGAGGTTCATTAATGTGTAAGTGAAAAAAAGGAGCTAAAACGAAGGCAGGTTGTTTTTACATCATTTAAGTTTTATATTCTTCTAAATTTTCTCCTACTCATTGATTATAATACTGCAAAATCTATTTTTCCTCATGTATCATGTTCACTCGCCTCAACAAGTCGGAAAGAGAGAGCGTTAACCCACGTTAGCCGTTTCACGTAGGAAGAGCATCTTTATTAGCGTTCAAATGTTTCTCACCAAGTAGTTTCTTGAATTTGGCTTAATGTTCTCACACAGTAACTACTTTCTCATTTTCACCAGAATACAAGACTGCCGCCTACCATTTGAGTCTCTGCTTTCACTAGCTGTACGTGTCAGTAAATACATACGATTTCATTGCAGTTAAAATCGAGACACGTCAGTCAACTAAAATCCGGAGGATTCTTCTCACGTTCTGTGTCTCACTTACTTTACTGTGTTTTACTGTGTTCACAGAAAGCAAAAGTGTACTATCGAAATTTCAACACTACGAAACTCTTATTGAGTCAAAGAATTTTTTAACTTAATTAAGTCTCTTTCATCTAGGCGCTATTTCGTTAAGAGCTGTGATACCAACTAAAAAATGAAAACCATCAAGAATCGTCATATAATAGGCAGTCTGATGACGTAAAATAATCACGAATATGATCATAAAGGTTTTCGAGCTCAGTTACAGATTATTCTAGACATTATTGTGTGTTGCAATAATGAATTCATGGAATGTATTAAGTAACTTAAATATGATTACAAACTTTTCGTGATTAGTTGATAGGGACAGAGAACTTGTCAAAGAATTCTAGAAAACATCTATGATAAGATTACTATTATTTCTGAAATTAGTCTTTCGACTGGTTTGATAAATCCCCCATATCTTCGTTTGCTGAAGTACAGTAATCTCAACATTGTTACATTAAAACCTATGCCCTCGATTATCTGTTCTGTATATTCTAATATTTGTCTTCTTCTACACCTGCAACTGTTCCATCCACCACCAAATAAACTAATTTGTCTTAAATTGTGACTCGATTCTTATTCTTTCTGTGCGACTACAATACTGGTTTCTCGAAATCACTCCAAGTAAATTCCAGGGGATTCCTCGAAAAAAGGTTTTGTTCGGTTTCCTTAACGTCCACTCTTTATCCTTTCTCCAGTGACCAAAATATCGACGAGCTTTAAAGATCTAAAAACACTTATGTTCTGGCTGGTTCATTTTCAATCATACTATTAATGTCCACCAAAAGTTGAGATTAGAAAATAATAATATCCTAGAGCAACTTTTGTTTTATTGTGTTCTCAAGTAATTTTGGCAACTGGGGTTTCTACATTGTTCCAGGACGAATGGGAGAAGGAGCTGGAGCGGCTGACGAATCGGTTCGAGCGCGAACTACAGACGAAGAAGAAGCGGCCTGACGAACAGAAGGTGCTCACGCTGCGTCACCAGCAGGAACGGGAGGACCTCGAGAAGAACATGACGCTGCGTCGTGATAAGAAGAAGGAATCTCTCACGAGGAAGCTGCTCGAACACGAGAGGTATTACACAAAATAGTGAGGTCCAGACAGACGTCAGTAACGAAATATGCTGATAATTTCATCTCAGAACAGTAGGGTCTGGCATCTGACTGGATCGAATCCTTTACTCGACGGGGATTTTCAAAGGCCCTCAACCTAACCTTCACCGCTGGCACAGCTTGCTGTGTAATGTGAAGTACACCAGAACACTTCCATGGTTGTGATTCCACATTAAACTGTAGGTCCCTATACCCGGTAATCCTACCTGTTAGGTTGAGGCGGTTACTATAGGGGCGGAATGCGCAGCCACTAAAAACCCTGTCACCAGGTCATTACGATCACCTGAGCCTTCTTTGCCTTGCCACAGTTCAGTGGAAGAAACGATGCATATGTCTGAGATAATCTGAATCAAGGTAAATTTCACAACTTTTGCTACCATTTAGTAACGATTTTATGCTCGGAGACAAATTTTCACAATTTTGTTATATGCAATATCATAGCTTAATATAACAGCGGAGGAAATAGGGGGCATCCATAAATTACGTGAATTGTTTTTCCGGATTTCCGGACCCCCCCCCCCCCTCTGGTGAGACTTAGTGAGATCTGGTCCGACCCCCCCCCCTCTTTCTGGTGAGATCTGGTTCCCCCCTCTACAAATCGCCCCCGGAATTTTTTGATACTTTTTTTTTAGGTCTCACCCTTCCAAAGCTGGTTATACCCTCACTTTTCGACGAAAAAACAAAAACCCCTAAAATCGACTTTCGCGTGTTTTGTAGATTTTTTTTAGTTCTACAGTCCATCAAAATTTTAAAAACTTCACTTGTGATTTCCCTTGACCCCCGCTTTCCCCTTGGTGAGATTTCGTCCGACCCCCCCACCCCCTCCCTATTTCACTTCACGTAATTTATGGACGCCCCCTAAGGAGTACCGCTTATTTTCCTTTGGGTATAAAGGAACACGGAAGTTTTACATTTGACGGTAAGAGTGTCAGAAACTGGAATAAATTATAGAGGGATATACTGAATCAATTTTGGCACCTATTAATTCACATGAATTCAAATGCGTGGTAGCACAATGATAAGCTTCTCATTGGTTACATTAAGGTCGTTTAATCAAAGAACCATCTACTCTGACAACAATGCTGGTATTTAATTTATTGTCCTGTTATGAGCATTCTTCTGAGGCGAGACATCAGCGTTAGGGACGTGATTGTTTGGTTAACCCTTTGACCCCAGCGCCCTGCCAGCTGCAGCCCACGGACGTTCACCCAGAGAAGCCATGCGGGCGCCAGCCTTCTTCCCGGGCAAACGACCTTCCTGATGAGTACAAAAACAACGCTACACTTACATGTTCACATCATTCGGAAAACCTATTATGGAACTAACAAGAGTAATAGAATTGTTTGTTTATTGACGAATACCACAATGAACTCGAAATTAAAATAGAATATTTCAGTGAAAACTGTTATTTCATTAATGGACAGAAGGAATTAAACGAACTCAGAGGTTTACAGCGAACTAAGAAATAAAACTGTGTATAACAAGTATATCAGTTAGAGTTCAACATATGCCTGCCTCAAAATCAATAAAAAAAAACACAAACACTGAACAATCGCAGAATTTGACATGTTTTCAAAAGACGCACTACTCACATCATTTAAAAAAAAAAAAAAAAAAAAAAAAAAAAAAAAAAAAAAAAAAAAAAAAAAGGTTAAAGAATTGTATACAACAACAGGAATTATGGAATACAGCTAGTATTAAAATTGGTAAATGTCTATAACAAGAAGCACATCATACATATGATAGTCTAAGCCTTCTTCGTATCTTATCTTGATTTGGTTGTGGTCAAGGTGGGTACGTAGCCTATTCAACTTGCTGCACCTTCCCGCGTAGGTGTATAACGAAATCTGCTATTATCGTCTGATGTAATTGTTGCTCTCCGAATTCTCTTTTTTTTTTGCATGTGAGCATTTACCACGTTAGTGCAGGGAACTCTTAAATAAAATTATGAAAATGCTTCTTCCAGCCAGTTCGAGTCCATCCCGTATACGCAAATTTTCAATTAATTGCTACATTTGTTGCAACTTACCAGTTACAAACTGTACACTCAATAGAAGCAATAATAGTGCGACTGTAATAGTGAAAACTCTTAGAACTAACTGAATGGCTGCAGTGGTCCTATGGGCGCATTGTAGACTGACGTCGGTGTTATTTACATTAGACGAATGCCGTTTAACAATGCCATCTCCGTTCTTCCAACCAATTTATTAAATAAGATTTTATCGAAGATTCGTTAATGTCCTGTGCTGTGGTACTATCACAAGGTTACAAAATTATATAGCTACTAAGTTTTAATCACCTCTGAAATGACACACCGACATTCATAAAGCAAAGGTCATAAATAATTTAAAATGAATTATTAATTCTAGATTTCAAAGTTTGAAACCGGATATCAAACGAATTACAACTTTCGCCTTATATTGAGTCCAGTTAAGAAATATTGTTGTTTTAATCTCCTACTGTAAAAACTTGCACATTACTTGAATTAAAAACTTCACCTCGTCAAGTAAAAGAAGTAAAATACCGGTACCGTTTGTGAAAGTAAGGAACAACACAACGTATCTCCTGCAGTCAATAAATGACAGAGTTGTCAAAGGCCTCAATTTTTACCACAGCAGTTCGCCATATTGCATTCTTTGCGACTGTTTGATAGACAAAAATCTGTCAAACACTAAATTTTGTCCTGTGGTTGCGGGATATCTATTTCAGACTTCAAAAAATAATGAAAAGCATCTTAGAACTGGTTCATATTTTCGTTTAGCAATAAAGGTCTCCATCCTTGTAATATTTTATAATCAGGTGAATGGAAAGGTACTTACTTATTGCAGGACATATCTTCATTGTTTTTTTTCTTCCTTATTTTTTTATAGATACTCCAAAAAAGCAAAGAAATCTTTTTCGATTTTTGCGGGGCTACTCAACCAGTTTAAAATATTTGGATTTGCATTTACGTGTGTATTAGTTATTTTTTGATAAAGATGCACGAAAAACTTCAATAAAACCACCCTTGCTCTGAAATGAATCGGTGACTTATCCCGGGGCGTAACCACAATGCTGTAGGAGCCGGTCAAGGAAATGCTTTATTGCAGCGGTTCCCAACTTTTATTGGTTCACGACCCACTTTTAAGTAGAAAAAAGTTTTCGCGACCCACCCAATATGAAATCTATCTAATATCAGAATGGGAACTGTTCTATGACCTCGATATGCTATCGACTATCCTATTCTACGAAAAGTCAAATTTTCTTACAAAGGATATACTATCAACAAAAACAAAAACTGCTAATACATAAAACAACAAACATATCATAGACCTGGAAGCGACTGCACAGACCATCACCTCATCAAGTTGAGCGGCATACTAAAATGCAACTGGTCTGCCAAGTCGCTTTTTAGTGGAAACTACCTGCAGACCCGATTTTACTGGTTAATTGGTAGGTTTATCATTGTGTTTTACTTCACCCAAATGTATGAAAATATGGAAGACTGGGAGCCGGAATACACAATGGTAAACTTACCAGTCAGTAGGTGTAGATATGACTTGGCACATCAGTCGCATTTTCGTGCTTTGCTATTAACAAGGATAGTTGGTAAGACCCTATAGTAGACCGTTTGTCGACCTGACACTGACTTTTCCATTGTAGATTTGGCCGAAAGATAATGTATTTTTTTTTATTTTGAAGGAGTTTAAGAGGCTTATCTGTGTACTCAGGATGCTTGGTTGACAAATGCCTTGCAAGTTTTGATGGCTTCATGTTTTCACTGAACAACTTTTCACAACAAATCACGTACTGAGGTATTGACTCCTCTTCATTACCCGAAAACGTAAATCTGTATTTAAAATAATCCGGACTATACTTTCGCAGATACGTCTTTTGCTTTTCCTTGCTGCCTGCATTGTAATTACAAATACTTGGTTGGATACTCTCTTTTACCGCACGATTCAGTCCTCGACAAACTTTCCATAATCACATTAAATCTACTCTCAATCAAAACAAAACGCAAACAACAACTCACTTTAACAAGCAGAGAGACTGCTTGCATCAAAGACTTTGGCTTCGATTTAAGCATAAACAAGAAAATGACAATCAGAGAAGTAAAACTGCCGGTGGTATGCACGCACATCTCCACCTTAGAGCAGGGCGGGAGAGGAGGTGTTCAGGGGTTGACATAAGGATTGCGCGATTGCTGCCGCTGCTTTATCTCACAACATCGTTATTGCATAATACCGCCTGACTGCTTAAGAAAACTTTTTTCCTCACTAAGTTTTAATTTAAGCTAAGAGCTTTCATGATTACTGCACGTGTAAAATATCGTGTTATATTTTTTAAATAGATGAAATAAAAGATATATTTTTGGGGCAAAAACGTCGATTGTTCCGCGACCCACCAAAACACCCGCCGCGACCCATAAGTTGGGAACTGCTGCTTTATTGCATTAATGTATGTAAACAAAAAAAAATCGGAATAGTTTTCTCAAGCGATAAAATCAAACACGGATCACCATTCTCTAACTTCGCATTAACGTTGACAGCGGTCGACCAGGTATCAGAGGTATCTGTGGACGATCAGCAGCAATAGTTCACCTGGACGTGGGTCCATTAATTACGTGAGGTGTTTCTTAAATTTGGATTCTCCTCCCCCTTGGTGAGATTTTGACGGATCCACCCCCTATTAATTAATGGACGGTCCCCTAGCCGCACTTCGCTGTGTCTGCCAGCAACAGTGGGCGTCCGGAGCCATCAGGTCATGAATTTATGTTTGTCCGTATAAAACCGAGCCCAGCACCCGGCCTGTTATTCTCGGGGCAAGGGGCTCGATGAAAGTATGAGATCCTGTTATCGAGACCCTACTTCTATTAAGCAGAGGCGGGACCGGGTCGGATCGCTTCAGATGCTTCTTTTGGAGGAACGGTACTTCTTCATTCGAGAAGTAATTGACTGGAGGAACCCGACCCGAGCGGCAGCCTGTGGAATTAGTGACGTCAGCAGACGCATTCCTGGCACAAAGGTCTAACGGAGCCAAATACCATATCACTTGACTTCCTACTGACGCTCGACACTTCCAATTCCACCGTGTAAACAACTTTCCAACGGCTCGTAATCGCCACGGGATCTAATGTATGCCACTCTCTTTTTCAGAGGTAGCACTTGGCCTTTGATTAGCTAGCGCCCAGTTTAGATAACAGATTTGAATAAAGCCTCGTCTCTCCAGCAGACTTAGCAATGAAGCAACAAATTGTAGTGGATGATCAGTTGTTTGTGAATATGCATTCTATATAACACTACCAAGAAGAAAGAAGTAACAAAAGGAATTTGGATCGAAATGTCTATCAAAGGCGGATAGATCTTCAACCAATCTGAACATCATATTATGTGGGTACTTTAATTTAGGCTACTATAACGCGTTTTCAGTGGGACTTTTATGGATTACTGAAGAAAAGTAATGATAGCAGTGGTAATTTTAGGAATCTAAACTTGTCGCCATCAAGATCATTGCATCCACCGAAAGTGGACGAATTGAGCTACATTATCTACTTAATTTACCAAAAACGCTGAAAGATTTTAAAATTGAAATTCATAGAGAGCAAACGTAGGCAGATACAAGGAAAGTGAAAAATGAGCGTGTAGGGAAATTGCCACCCAAGCGTGCGCTCCATATCAATTAAATTGAATTAATGACCGTAAAAGAGCATTTAGATAGTCAAGCTGGTATTTCAAACTAGATCTTCAAAGGTAATATTTAAATGCCATCAACGTCAGAGCATATCCCTAAACGACAAATGATTTTATTACACTTTGCGATATTTACATCGCATTATCACTTCCTTTCTAAAACTTGTAAGAACACAAACTGTATCCGACTTTGTGTCAGGCAAACCAGTTGCTTTGTCTAAGACAAATGATTTTCAATGATACGTGCATGATTATCATTAGTTTTTAATTCACTAATCTCCCTTCTCATCCCAGAAAACCAAATATCCAGCCATTATCATACTGTCCCAACTTTTTATTAATTTTCAAGAATAAGTAGAAATGCCACATCAAATACCTATTACATTGCTACTGATGCAAAATTTCATGTATTCGTTATGACAAAACTCAATAACAATTCTCATTATAAAACTAGAGAACCATTGTGATGACAGAAGTGGTCACTGTTTTTGAGGAAGGCCAAGAGTGTAAACGACAGATATTAATAATTCAACAGAGCATCATATGAAGAATAATAGTTTTTTTGAAGGCAATGGTAATTATTAGGCATGCAATGAATTCTGATAACTAAATAATATGGCATCATCCTGTAATACCAAAACTATAACTTCCACATTGCCAAAAGATCAGAAAGTATCAGTCTACTTTGATCGGCTTTTTTCAAATCCATAATTGTTTCAAGAAAATGGTCAGTTATCTCCTATAAATTCCACACATACTTTTAGGTTTGATGTTTTGTCATTTGGCAAAGCCAGGAAGACCAGATGAACACACTTTACAATATTTCAGTTTAAAATCTTATGACTCACATGGTAAGCACTCATCCCCCTTGTGAAATGGTCGAATCTTGCCTAGATGAATAAGGTTTTAACTGAAATATTGTAAAGAGTGTTCATATTTTCATGGTCATCCACTGTCCTGCCTCCATCAGTGGTAAGTGACAGGTTATGTTTCCTTATTTTCATTGTCAGAATTAGAGTGTCCTCTCATTGCAAGGATAATCAGTTTGAGTCCAGGTTAGGCATGTGTAGTATATTACGAGTTTGTTTTTGTGTGCTGGTGAATTTTTGTATGTCTGAAATAACGAAATGACAAAAAAAACTGATGTATCTGCCCTGTTTTTTAAACATTTACATATTTTTCCTTATACATTATTTATGACTGTTCAGTTTAGTATGATATCTAAGAATATACTAACTGAAATATAGTTCAGTCCTGCGTATATCCCTACTACAAGTTGGTCGTACATTACTTCTGGAAGTAAAGATTTCAGCTTACCAAAACATTCAGTTCCTCCACTTTCTGCATCAATTTACATTCCAGCCAGATTCAACAAAAATGTTTTTTAGTTTTTAAGTGAGAACAATCAAAATATATAACAGTTATTTAATAACATATTTTTTCATGCAAGTTTGCTTACCTTGTATAACTGAAGGAATAATATATACTGATTCAGTTATACCACAAATGTTATTTTTTGGATCAAAAAATTTTGCCCTGTAAAATTCATTTGGCATTTTCCTGAACAAGTGACACAGTTGTACATTAAAAATAAGCTGGCCTTATATATCTAGCATTGTTGTGCATCTATAAGCACCTTATTTCTTAACACATTCAAACATAAACAAATTCTTTCAACAGGTTGATAATTTTCAATTTTAAAGTGCTGACTATTCTTCAGGGCAGCAACAGCAGCTCTAGTTGAAAAACAAAGCCGGGAGATGTTGGAGCTGATCAATGAGAAACGAAGTGAGTACATGATGGCTGAGTCTCTGTACTTGGATAATGGAGATGGCTACACTGATGATATCCTGATGCCATACCCCAGCCAGGCTCCACAGCCTGCACCCCCTGCTCTCTCCAAGTTTGAGGTGTACAATGATCCTGTGGAATTTGCTGATGTGGATCAGATTGCCATATCGGTATGTCCTCTGTTCTTTTATCCCAGGCTGGTGTAAAAATCATAAACTCCTAACAATAGAAATATTACATATTTAGCTAATTATTCATTATCGTTTAGTTAACACTGTCATTTATAAATAGTGTAATTTCAATTAACATTTTATCTCTCCTGATACATATGTTTATTTTATACTCACTGGATTTTGCAGGTTGCTCAAGAAGACCAAAAAACATTTACAGATTTAGTCAGACAACTGGTTGGTCGCTGTGGCTCTGATATCGAGAAAGCAAGGTATTTATCTTCTGATCTTCAATTCAAATAGATAATTTTTGCAGAGCACTTAACATCATCTAATGTTTTAATAAACATGATGTAAAACAATTAATTAAAATCAGCAAATACCGAAAATTTGAGCAGAGAAGGAAATAACAACACATAGAATAAAAGTTACAAGAAAAAACTTAATTACAGATGTTTTCTGTATGAAACTGTACACAGGGATGAAAGGCCAATGAAAGAATCATAAGAACTAGAGAGCTGACCTTATCTGTCCAGTGGTTCCATAGCTAGTAGAGAACTCATCATAAACTAAAAGTTTACTGACCTTTTTGTAATGCTTTAGCCATCTTAAAAAGGCAGATCCCCCTTTGTTCCCTGCAACTGCAATGGTTCCAAAAGAGAGAATTGCAAAATTATGTCAAGATATGATATTAAAATGATTAACATACTCAGTTATCAAAATTCCTTAGAAAGTGTCAGTATTTAACAAACAATGTGAGGTGCAAACAAATAAAATCAGATGGTTATGCTGATTTTAAAATATGAACTCTTGAAAGAAAAACCCCTTTAGATAACTTTTGAATTGGTTAGGATGTATTATTATTCTAACAGTTAAAAGACATTACACAACGAAAATTGAAAATTATTAAAAAATTAAATATAGTATTGTATTAACCCATCTTAGAGATTGGAATGAGCTTTCTCAGGATCAGTGCATGAGGCACCCACTACTGTCGTACATCTTGGAATAGCAACTTAATTTATTAATTTCAGCACATACATGAGATCAGGATATTTAATCAAGAAAGGATATGCAATTAAATGATGTGCAAGAATAATTTATTTAAATATAATTTCCATTTTATTGAAAATCAGTTTGCAGGTTATGTAAAACAAATTTGTGTCCAGTTAGGAGCAATGAGGATTTTACATTCAATCAATTACAGGTCCAAACTACCTGTGGATTATACATGTTTGATTTTTATCAATACTCATTATATTTACATGGCACAGTTGAGACATTAGGTCTAAGCAGTTGAGTTATTTATAGGTCACATGGTGTGCATAAAAACAGTTTTGACAATACGGACAGCAAACAATGCCTCTCCCTTCGAAGCAGCATTGAATGGGTGAAGTGGATTTGTCCCATATTGTAAAGCAGACATGCTGGCTAGCTCTAAGACAGTTAAGTTAGGTGACCCTCCCCTGAATCCACAAGACAAGAGTTCATCTAGACCCAGCCAAGGTTATATGACATTTATCCATCTCGTCGACCTCAGAATTCCTCTGTCTATTTACAATTGTCAGGTGTGCACCTACCACAGGGAAGGGCATGATGTGTCTAATCAAAAACTTCCAGTCCCCACCTTGAACAAATATTAAAATTTACAGAAAATCAAAGTCACTCACCAGCAAGCTCTTCTACATACATCCTTTAAACGACTAATGCCGTGCCCGCATGAGCTTCAACTGTAGTCCAGTTATTAAATTCATAAATGTTTGTGACTGAAAAATGCTGCTTTTTCTCTGTAATTTTACAGAATAGTTTCACGAAAACCTATGCTCATTACCTGTGCCCCTGGAGACACAATGGGTAAAAAGCTCAATCTCTGTATTCGTTGAAAAAGTCTGGTTATTTGGTCACATGCCCACTATTACTACTAGTTACACTACCAAACAGCCTATAAGGTAATGTTTCATTACAATGCTGACAGAAGACTTTGGTTTCATAATTGTAAAAGAGTGGCATGCCTATTCACTGGAAACTTTTTTCCAGGTGTAAGACAAAAAGGTGTGTCTATGTTTATAGTTGGGAAATAATTCCAAACAGTTTTTTTCCAACACCCAACATTCCAAAAAGCTGTCCCTTGGCTTTATTCTGTCATTTATTCTCAAAAAATAAAGGAAGCTTTGTTTCATTTAACAAGTAGCAAGCAGGAAATCTTAACTGCCATAAGTCATATCAGATATAAGTTTTACCTAGGAAGACAAGATAAAAAATATCAACACAAATGTAAACAAGACATCAGGGAACTATCTTTCAACCTTATAAAAAGAAAAATTGATTGATAAGCAAATACTAGAGGTTTTTCACTCTTTCATGTCTACTCAAAACAATTTTTTTTTAGACTTGCCGTACTAAATTGAGTATTCTTCTTCTTCCATTGTTCTGCCCAACTCAGGAGTGGAAGTGAACTTATCTAGCAGACGTGTTTTTCTTCTGTTCCCAAAATCTCTTCATCCTTTCGCTGTGCTCTTTCCTACGTACTTCTGTCCAAGTGTTCCTTCTACTAATATACTGGCTGTTGGCAAACTGGTGGTTATTAACCATGTTACTAAAACGGCGTCTGTCCTGTATGATATTGTCTCTTATTCAAATTTATTGGAAATCCTTTTCGATTTCAGTTAGCCAGTTGTTTTTGATTATCACTGAAATGGCCAGGTTTAGAATTCTTTTTGTTAGTCTGATGTTACTCATTCTGATAATGTGACCATAGAATTTAATTCTTCTTTTCCTAAATGTGTCTGAATTTTTTTTCCGAATGTTGATATAGTTCGTGTGATTTCCTTTTCATTCAAATTCCTCCGGTACAAACTGGGCCAAAGATTTTCCTTAAAATTTTCCTTTCTTGCTTTTCAATATCTTTAGTCAATTATCTGCCCAAATGATCTGATGCGTATAATGCCTCCGGTTTGATTACAGTGTTATAGTGTCTTAACTTGGCATTTCAGGATATTGATCTTTTGTTTTATCTGTTCCAAGTGATTCTGTAATTTAGTTATTCTCTCCTTGTTTGCTTCACGATTTAGTCCTTCAGTATTAGTATTGTTAACAAATTAAAAGCTGTGCGAACGAAGACTTTCCCGGCGTGTCGATGCAATGAACTCTTCACAGGTTTGCTGCCGGATAGCGTTTGTGGTCGCCGAAAGCTCGTCGTTCACAAACGCTATCCGGCAGCAAACCTGTGAAGAGTTCATTGCAAATTAAAAGCTGTTCTGTGCTGAAATCTTATATGAACTTTTATGTTTCAGAACAATCTTTAGATGGATTACTGTCAAAAACCTAAATACCATGCAGTTTGATGAAAATCTCCGAGGAGATACACCAATGGGTCTTCTAAGAGGTATCAAACATGGAACTGAGAGTTACCATGTCCTCTTCAAACGCCTCTGCAGGTAAAAATATATTTTTTCACAAAGTCATTGAAATCCTAAGAAACTTAGAAATTTAAATAATTGAAAAAATTAAAAACACTAAAAATGAAAAAAAATCTTAGTTATGCAGGTCTCCATTGTGTAGTGATTAAAGGATATTCCAAATCTGCTGGTTATCAGCCTGGAGTTAGATTTGAGGACAACCGTTTCCGTAATTCATGGAATGCAGTTTATGTTGCTGGAGCATGGCGCTTTGTTCAGTGCAACTGGGGTGCTCGTCATCTAGTAAATGCCAAGGAGGTTCCCAAAGCAGGCAGCAAGGGGAAATCTGACAGCCTCAGGTAATGTTAAAAATAAGAACATAAAATGAAAGATAGTAAGATACAGGTAAATACAATACATAACATTTTTAAAATTTTACTTCAAACACAGAAAACTTCTTGAGTTATCATTTGCTTGAAATATCAACTACAATTTTAGTATTATGTTTGTAACAGAATCTGACTGTTAATGCTACAAACATTCATGAACCTCCATATTTATTAGCAACACAAATATCGATAGCAAAATGATTAAGGTTCATGGAGACATAAGGCCTAATGCGGTTATCAATTTTAGTACCTACAATAACAGAATATAATGTGCACTGGTTGGGAGTGAAGAAGAACCCTTAAATTAACCACAAGGCAGTCAAGGCTGAGACGAAGACAGTTCAAGAAGGAAGTGATAAAAGTCAAAGCAGGAACAAAAATGGGAGAGTGAAAATAAAAAAAAAACATAATCAAACTATAATTTGTGAAAAATCATTAACAATGATATTTGATGGCTACATTTGAGGCAGCAGAAAATTATAAAAAATTAAAGGATTTGGTGAATTAATTAAAATGGAAGTCATGAAGCTGGGACGAGGGAAATTTACAGACACCAGCAAGCAGGCTGGTATTCAGAATGTATTGGTCGACTAGCTCCTTTTGCCCGATCTGAGCAACTGATGCTTATGGAATTTTCTGATAGCATGAAATTGAACAATTTGTCATTTGTGGTAGCAGAAGATGATAATTTGTGGCAAGTACTGTTTTTTAATGATTATTCATAGTATTTATTCTCTCAGTAGCAAACAGGAAAGGTGTTGCAAGTAAATTTGTAGATGGCAGTAAGTCTCATAGGTGGCTTATTCTTTGGTAGGAATCATCTTCAATAATGAGGCCTGTTGGAAAGCTATAAGACATGTGGTTGTGTTATCACACAAGGATGCATTTATGGACCTGGAATTGGTTGAATTACAGGGTTTAGAACAAATGTTCGAAGAAGGCATGGATGATTTTTGATAGAATCAATCTTATTTCACACCAATAAAGAGTAATTCACAGCCCATTTTCAGGACATATTTAGTTGATTCAAGATCAGGAAAGAACTATGTAATAAAAGATGAGCAAAGATAAATGAGGGGAGAGAAATTGCGCAGAAATAGAAAGAAAGACACACAATAATATATATACTCATCCACAACACCAATCCTCTATAGTGTTTTCTTGTTGGAAAAGGGCTAGAACGCGAAAATTCAACTGCCATTTATGTTTCTGCCTCCTGTTTTGTGTGTTCGTGCCTCACAATCATTATCTACGAAAAATGGTTGTTCATATACTTTTGTGGGAGAACATGAAATGCGAGGGAAGAAGGCAGTGTGTTGGTCTTTACATATTGCCCATAATTACTATCCATAACTACGAATAAACTATTTTGTGTACAATAAAAGTAAACAGGTCATCTGCATCACATTTTTCAGTGGATCATCAGTTTTATGCCAATAAGAGAAGCCTTTAGATCATAGGTGGAACCTACAACCTTCAGTACTATATTGTAAAATACTATCCTATTTTTACGTATTGTATTGTTATGGTATCGCAGAGTTGAATCTAAGAAAATTGTGACAAAAATAATAATCTTGTATCGAATTTTGACATTCAGTATTCATTGTATAAATCTAAATTAGAACTGCATGGTTATAAGGAATTAACTCAATATTTATATAAAAATATTGGCTTTCAGAAATTTTGTTAACTAATTCAACTAACACTTTGCTTTATCTTGTAGATTATAAACATACCACTCTGAAAAGATTGTTCAAAGGCACAATTTTGCTAAAAATGCCACTAGATTGCTTTTCTTTAAATAAGTCCAATAGTATTATGAATAAATAGTATTACACTGTAATCAAGTCAAGGAGAAAAAAAAGAGACAATTGCAGATGCAATAGAGAGCTGTAAGTGTCAAAAACTAGCTCATTGTCTTTAAACTACCATGTGCCCATTTTTACTCATTTACATTTGATTTTTTAATCTAGGTATGAATATGATGACCACTACTTCCTAACAGATCCAAGGGAGTTTATTTATGAATTCTTTCCATTGCAAGCAGAATGGCAATTACTGAAGAATCCAATCACACTTCAAGAATTTGAAGAGCTACCATTTGTCCGTTCTTTGTTTTTTCGGTATGGGCTATATTTTCCAGATTCAAACACAAAAGCTGTTATGTACACTGATGCCACAGGTAAGGGGTATTTTCATATTAATCTAATACAGTAATATATGTAGTTAATTAAAATTACAACATAACACAAGAAATATACAAAATTTCTTGATTAAATACTGAGCTTTTATAACAAGTTTTCTCTGTAGAAAATTGTACTTTAATAATAATAAATCAATAAAAATAGGAATTCATAACAACTGAGAAAAATAACAGCAGCACTTTCAAACATGAAATGAATTTGGTCTACTGTTCTAAATAAACATGTATTTTAATTGCTAAAGCTGAATTAATTGCCCATGAAATGGTGTGAAATTGTCAGTGTACTGTTTCCAATGCTTTTTCTAGGCTTTTGGCTAAAAATGTGGTCAAATCAGCATAAATGAAACTTTAGACACTATTTCTTCTTTTATTTCAGTCATTATTACTTGTGTACATTTAATATATTCACCAGATATTTCACATTTCTGATATTTACCAAGTTACATCAAATTCAATTTACAAGATTGTGATAAAACTTAAAATGCGTTATATGACAGGAACAAAACTTCTCGATTATTAAAAATGAATGTGGTACGCTGTTGAAATCCAGTGACCTGCAAGAATGTGTTGGCATATCAAGGTCCATGAGTAGTTGTTTAAGAATGAATAACCTCGAGACATAGTGGGTTTGCCAGTCGATCCCAATGGAGTCTACTTACGAACCCAGCAAGAAAACTAAAAATCACTAAAATCATATTTAATGTACTCTCAATAAGCTGTACAACAATCCTTAATTTATGGATATTAATTAAAAGTGAATTAAACATTGATGGGAATAACTGCTTTTTGTTATTAGTCTTTTTTTTTTTTTTTTGTAACTGCTTTACGTCTCTTTTTAACATCGAGGTCTTTAGAGACGGGAAAGGATGGGGGGCAAGGATGGGGGCAAGGAATGGGAAGGAATTCGGCCATGGTCTTTTGAAGGAAGCATCCCGGCATTTGCCTGGAGTGATTTGGGGAAACCATGGAAAACCCAAATATGGATGCCCGGACGGGGATTCGAACCGCCGTCCTCCCGAATGCGAGGCGAGAACGCTAACCTTTACACCGCCCCGCTCAGTTTGTTATTAGTCTTCTGTCTTGCAACCGAACAAATGCTTTTTATGGCAAACTTGTTTTGTCTGTATTTAAGACATCTTCAGTGACCTGGGTATATATATATTTATATATATACACACAGTAACGTTATTTCATTTTTTATTTATTTTTTGTAAATTAATTAAGTTGCCTTAAATTGATTCATGATCTAAAATGCAAAATCAATTAAGATTATTGTATTTGAAATCAAAAGCACTGTGTGTGTTTACCTAGGGCACTGAAGATGTCTTAAATAAAGATGAAACAAGTTTGCCATAAAAAGCATTTGTTCAGTTGCAAGATGGAAGACTAATAACAAAAAACAGTTATCGAAGAAACTAAGGACCTTACGCAAACATCACCAACATTGATGGGGATTATTACACATCTGTTATAATTTAAACAAAATAACTTGTCTATAAAATTGAGAAACACATTGAAGAAATATTAATGCTGCATTGATATATCATTACACATGATTAAATGTTTTTAAAATACAATAGTAAGCAATCTGCCATTTTATAATTAAAAAGTGGCAATATACAGCATTTATTCCTAATTATCTTTGTACAAGAGGAACTAGTCCTTTCGTGTGTTAGCAATATTACATACCACCACTGTACTTGTTGCTAACATGCCATCATTCTGTAATCTACAGTTCCCAAGAGAAGGGAAATGTCACAACGTTCCTACTACTCCTGCCACTTCCTGCAGGATATGCAGCAGTATATCTGCGTTACCATTACAACATTTGGTATCAGAAAGGTGAAGGGGTCAGTGCCATACTCTAGACCAGAGGTGTCAAACTCAATTTTGCAGAGGGCCGTGTATTTAATTTAGAATGTGTAGGCGGGCCAAATTCAAATAACATTTTATTTATTTAATTGTATAGTATATAATATCTTCTTTCTGAGTCACATTGCGATCGCTGGCTGTATTGATAGGGCCCGGGGACCGTATCTTTGACATCACTGCTCTAGACATTCTTTATGTTCCCACAGTTTCCTCCACAGTGCTAATTAGACAGCAGGCCGTGTTGGCCTGGGGAGCTGCTGTGGGCATACATGTTTTAAACATTCAGTTTTATCAGGGACCAAACCCCAGTCGTCTGGGCTGTAGTTAGAAGCTCTATCATGTAAGCTATGTAGAAGTTCATTATAATCTTCACGGTTAAACCATTAATGATTTGTTTTGCATTCATACATTTTGTTGTGTCCATCTTTCCTTAGGTATACTAATCTCCCTACTTCCTTGTCTTGGCTTGTAACCAACTGTGGTGGTCAGGTGTCTTTCATGTGTGTTACCTGTTCTATTTATTTCTTCCACTATCTAATTATTTCCTCGTTTAGAATAAAAATGTTCAATTTTTCCCAGGTTTCTCACCAAAATATTGTGCAATTATATTTTTTTTTTTTTTTTTTTTTTTTACAATTTCATCTCACCCACCTGCATTCATTTGTGGTAAATTATGGGTTATTTTTTCCCTATCCTATCTTATTTTTAGTGCCCAACGGCAGTTTCTTTGTTTCCATTATTCATACTTTAATCAATATGGTAATGTTCATACTGTGATTACTTTGTAAAATTTCATCATTGTGTCTTGTTTGGTGTTCTTAAAATTTCTTTTGTTTCATCTAAAATTACCTGGTCATTAATAAAAATCATTGTATGACACAAAAATTATAACAGTAACATAAACTCACCTCCCTGGCATAGATGTGAAGTTTAGCATAATTATTTGATATACATTATCAGATAAAAATTAAAATATTACTTAACTAGCATTTTACATAATCCTATTTACATCACAACTTATACACATCAAATCAATAATTAGAAACTGAAAATGGTAATTGAATCTTTATTATCTAAGTTACTGAATGCACAACAGATCTATCACAGCACATAGCAATTTATTTGTTAAATTGCTATCAATTCCATTAAATATTATTATGTACACATGTTCTGATTTTTTTTTAAATAATTGAAGATAAGTTCTAGTACTAATGTGAATTAAGGAGCTTAAACTTAAGAATCAGAAATGTGGAATTTATATATGTCTGTTCTCAATTATCCAAGTTACTGTGTCTAGAGAAATAATTCACAGACCAACATGATTATGAAGCTACTAATATAACAGTGAAACTTAGATTTAGCACAGAAGTAAGAAATCACACATTTGTGAGATAAATTTAACCCCAAATAGGGATATCTCTAGAAATATAGTTCTATGATAGGTATAACAGTTGTGCACAACACTGCATCTGTGAAAAAGATAATTTACTTGTATATTCTATTTCACTAAAAGCCATTTTTGAAGCCTGTTTAACAAACCTTATATAAATAAAAATACTTGTCCACTAGGTGCAGCCACTGTACGAATTGCAATGCCAACTCACATGCAGTCTAGTTTGATTTTCCATTACAACTTGAAGTTTTATGACAGCGATGGAGATGGTTTTGACGGAGTCAGCTTGAAACGTTTTGTAATGCAGGTAATTTTAATTAAAAGATTCCTCTTGTAAAATTAATATTTATCCACTGGGGATGAAAAATAGCATCATAGTGAGTCCATAAATCAATGTCTTGGCAAGCAGTCTGGTAGCTCAGTGGTTAAGGCACCTGACTGGAGATTGAAATGGCCACGGTTCAAAACCCTGTCTCTGTGGGGTTGTTCACAGTCCCTTAACCTAACCTTCATCTTTGGCACAGCTTGCTGTGTAATGTGAAGTACGTCAGAATGCTTCCATGGTTCGGATTCCATGTTAAACTGTAGGTCCCCTGTACCTGATAGGATTACCGGGATAGGTTAAGATGGATACAACAGCTAGAATGTTACCAGGTCATTACGACAACATGGAATTTAATATATATAATGTCTTAACAGTTCCAAATGTCCTTATACTTACGTAAGAAATATGGATTATTTCCCATCTTAGCATATTAATCTTAAACTTTCTCTTAGTACTTGTTTGTTCATATGAGTACAAAAGAAAATACTGATATAACATAATTATACTAAACATCACCAGTGAATTTATTTGAACAGAAGCATTTAAATAATTGACATAGTGATCTAGATTTGTCAGGAGTCTTTCCAATGTAATTAATTTTGGATTTCATATTTGCACTTTTGAATGAACAGAATATGGAAAATTTAAATACTTTGAGTATCCACTGACAAATGTTCCAGGGACTGCAATGATAAAAAAAGTATTAACAAAAGCTTAAACATTCTAGAACAATGTATGCAAAAATAAATTTTAAAAAATGCTGTCTTTGAACATGTATTTTATTTCATTTTATTCACTAAACTTATTGTTGGAATCTGAAGTCTGTTGTAGGAAATATTGTGGCATTTCGAGTACATGCACCTTGCAGTGGAGCATTCTTGCTGGATATATTTGCGAATGCAGTGACACCGAAGGAATATCTCACTGGAGAACCAATGAAGTTTAAGAGTGTTTGTAAATTCAAGATTGCATGTGAGGAGTTACAGACAGTAATGGTACCCTTACCAGACTGTGCCAGTGGTGAATGGGGACCAACAAAAGCTACACGTCTCTTTGGACTGGTACCCATCACTCATCAGGTATGAAAACTAAATAAAATAAACTAGCTGGATTATGTAATAATGAACTAAGAGAACTTTCATAATCATAATGAACTAAAACAATAAATATGCAATATATTTACAGCAATTTACAGTGGGATTGTGATCTAAACATAGTTTATAATACTTGTCCGATGTTTGTTAAGTTTGATATACCAAATCACTTTATTTGTTTCTCTAATTTTTATCTGATTACCAGGGAGAATATTCATCAGTTATGTAGATGAAGGATAGGGAACTACCTGGAAAAAGAGTAGAAACAGCATATTTTTCAAATAACATAAGATTAGGTAACAATATATGAAGCTGGAAGCAATGCCATGAGGCAATACTGATATGAAAAGGAAGGAGAAAATAAAACCAATGAAGAGTTTACTTTCTCTTTCCATATTAATAAGATGTGGATATTAGTATAGTTGTGAAATTACTTCACTGTTGTAACAGCATGAAAAGATAAATTTTTCAAGGCTACTAGAATCAATTTACCACCAAAATGTGTATTCTAAATCTTGCTGCTACTGCCCAATTTTTATCATGGAAATATTTCTCTGTCTTGGGTCACTAAAATCAGAAACATTACGCAAATAGTAAGACTGATGGAAGGTCACAGATGGCAGTAAGCTGTTGGTTAAAAACTTGATACACTTAACAATAGCCATTGGGACATGGTATTGTTAACCCATAATTTAATTGCTCACAACAATTTTCCCTCAAAAATAAGTCAGTTTTGGTTACAATTCTACTAGCTTGTGATTGAAAGAAATGCATGATTACATTAGCAGAGTTCATAAAAGCAAATGATTTTTTATCATTAATTTCATTTTTTGCAGGATGCCTTGGTGTTTGCAGGCAGGGAACTTGAGCTGCAATTCAGAATGTCAAGACCACTGACTGACTTTATGGCTACTTTACACAAAAATGGAGTGGAAGAGAAAAGACTTGCAAAATTTGTATCTCATTTGGTGTCTGATGATGATATTGTAACATTTCACATAAGTTTTCCAGAGGAAGGTCAATATGGTCTAGATATTTATACACGAGAGTTAGGGGGCAGTCAAACTGATGGCACTGGTGAAAAGCATTTGCTGACACATTGTTGCAAATACTTAATTAATTCATCAAAAAGAAACTGAAATGACACAAGACATATATATTTACGATTACAAAAATGACTGAAAGAATTCTTTACCGTGATAGAATTCACTTTCTGTTAGCTTAGCCAAGAGGCAGCAACAGTATACCATACTGACTGTTTTACAGAGAATCTAAATGAGAGGCAGATAAATTTTCTGCAAAAATACTAATACTGATTTTAAAAATTAGTTATTAAGTTTAAAAAGTTTATTTAAAACAACTTCTAAAAACTTGGGAAAAATATAACATAAGGCATTTAATGAAAGCTGCTGCAAAGAAATACATCCAGTAACATAATGAGAGTATCAAAACTTCCTAAGAATCCAGGCTCACATGACTGTGCTTGGTTTTACTCTTTGTGCTTCTTATCTTGTTTTGATAGCTCCAAAACTGCTTTCCAAAGCACTATTAAAACAATTTCTTCACATTTACACAAATAATATAACTAAATTCTAAGTGAAAGCTAAATAAAGTTATTTATAACAAAAATGTACGGTATGTATATAATGCAGACATATTCATCATGATAAAAGAAACAGAATAATCCTCTAAAGCAAAGTACGAAATAGATTAATTTGCTACTTTCACTGACCCAGTTACAATTTCATTCCAAAGAAAACAATTTGAGGTCATCAGTACGTAATTAAGAACTAATAAACTGTCAAGGTTCTGAAAAATGCTAAATGTAAATTACCACCCCATAATTTTCAACATTAATACACATGACAATGTTTCAGTCAACAGTTCCATGCATTTCAGAAAATGATGCTAATTCTCATTTAGTAATACTTAAAAAATCAAAGTATAAATGTTATAGAAGTGTATATGTAAGTAATATGCCAATATTCTGTTGCATACCTTATAATGGCCAACAAGTGAAAGCTGTTGTTTCAAAATCAGTATACCTCAAATAACTAAATTTTCAGCTAACTTCACATTCAGTAATTCAATTTGAAGCATAATACTGTAGTTGGTTTATTATTTCACAAACTTGGTTAGAATTTAAAACATGAAGCTGCATGCTCTATAATTACAGAAGCATTTTTGTGGCTGAAGTATAAGAACTTATTGCCATTTCAAACATATTTTAATTTATAAATAAAACCCTTAATAAGGTATATAAAAAGGTCATGACCTGATACAATCCACAGTTCGTGTGTACCACACATATGTATTACTTGCCTACAACACTGTTTTCATATGTTACTCTCAAAGTATATAGCAATTTAAGTTCATAAACTCCAAGTGAACAACAAAATATTTACATATTTTACAAACTCGCAAAAACATAGTGACATGTGCGAGACATTAAAACCTGACTGACATGAATGTGATCTAGTCATCCAAGACACACATTTCACCAACAAGAAATTTAGTGTCAGTAAATTTGAAATAAGCTATTATATTTCAAGTAAATTATAAATTGTTGATTTCATCACAAGGATGTATAAAATACAACACACTGCATAAATAAGGAAAGAGAGAGAGGAACCATCATTTAACTCAAGTGACAACTGAATGGTGTATAAATAGATAAAAATCACAATCACTGAATACTACTGAAATTTTTTGATGTAGTCTATTCTTCAGCAGTATAATATAGAATGCACAGGTGGTAATCGAGTAACACCTAAATGCAGTTAATTCTGTGAAAAATGTGGAGAGGTGTGGGAAAAATTCAAAATAGGAACATTATATTAGAGAAAGGAGAAGGATAAGGTGAAAAAATAATTTAATTATTATTCAAAAAAATATAAACTGATCAGATCCACAGAAAAACTTATATGTGTTAAAATAAATATTGAAATATAAATGCTTTTTCGGAAGAAGTTAATGAGAAATGGGACAAGCAGAGACGAACATGCCAAAAGAAGACGCGGTACATCCTGGACAGAGGAGTGCAAATAGGCACATTCAAAATGAATGAAGGAGTTCTGGGCCCAAAAGAAGATGAAACTCGCTGCCATATGCACAGAGGCTTAATGTGCTCCTAGTTAACCCCAACGAAAATAAATAAATAGAAAAGTAGAGGTTCTAATGTGCTGCACTTCAATTCTCACCCCGTATATTCCATGTTCTATTGCATACAAAGGTTTTATGCTTGAAAATTTCAATATTGTTGTGCTTGTGTTTTTTCTGTTTCTGCAACATTCTGTCATCACCTGTGGAATGTGATTTTTCCTATCTCTTTACTTATTTATATTAAATATTAATATATTAAGTATTATTAAGAAACTGCTCATCAGTTAAGATTCCAAATTTATGGTGGGATTCCTGGAGATCATTATTCCACAAGGAATTGGCATCATAATATTGCAGTAGTCAAACGCAAGAGACGATAGAAATACTTTTTGAAGTACATTTCGCAGTGTCATGCTGGTACATGGTATTTTACAACCTTATTTCTGCTTGAAAATAATGGTCCTGGGTGTATTACAACTGAATTACTGCTTGAAAATAATAGGTCTTGCAATTGACTATTGCAGACATCATTAGTGAATATTGCTGTAGTGGAATTGCCATGTCCAATAGACCCTTTATGTTATAAGTTGTGTTATAACTTATAACACAACTGATTATTTTAAAAGAAAAAATTATAAGAATAGTTTCAACAAATTTACCTCTAATTCTACAACAAACACAATTTTTTTAAAAAGAGAAAGAAAAAACATATGATCGTTTATCCTCCAACTGCAGATATATTTTACCAGATATTGTTCTGCAATGTGGTGTGGCACCTATTGTTCTGTTTAAGTGTTGACTACTATAATTTTTTTTGATGAACATCCAGTCAGTGTATTCTAAGATAGAAATGCTAAGCACTTGCCAAGAGCAGCAATATTAGTTTGCTTTAATTCTACTTTTAACATTTAAAAAAAAATATAGTCACGAAAACAGATATAACTGTAATTTTTAAAAGTTAAAAAAGTCAACTGTAATTATGAGTAACTTCAACAATTGATTTTTATGTGGAACAGCTGTACATTTGTTATCACAGTAATTGTGGATATTTAATTATTGTTTTATGTAACATGTTGCTTTAGTAAATAATTATTATTTAAACAGTCAATGTAAATATTTTGTACCCATACTTATTCCCATATAACAAAATTTTAGAAAATTTTTTTTTTTTTTTTTTTTTTTGTAACAATTTAACGTCCCTTTTTAACAACGTGGTCTTTTAGAGACGGGAAAGGATGGGGGCAAGGAATGGGAAGGAATTCGGCCATGGCCTTTTGAAGGAAGCATCCCGGCATTCACCTGGAGTGATTTGGGGAAACCATGGAAAACCCAAATCTGGATGCCCGGACGGGGATTCGAACCGCCGTCCTCCCGAATGCGAGGCCAGAACGCTATCCGTTACACCACCACGCTCGGTTTTTTAGAAAATACATCACAAGTATTCAGAACTTACATAATATATGTTACCCTTGACTAGAATGAGCCATCTGCTTTTTAAATGAGCCTGTAAACAAGCATCACTTATATGGCATAGCATCACCAGCAAGTATTGCATTTGAATGATCACAATGTGGTTGCATGGATGGGCAATAACGCCGAGTTGTCCCGCTACATGTAAGCATTGATGCCAGTACTGCTGTGTGTTGCCGATTGTGGCAAGCATGTTAACAATGAGATAACTAGCTGGCCAAACATTCGCGGCAACTTCTGTATAGACAGACTCGGTAGAATGCGAGCCATATGTACCAAAGGTTGCCAGTTCTTGTCCAGCCGAAGGCAGGGGTGGTTTTAGTTAAATTTTGTGTTCATCTTGTATCATTTGTACGGCCCAAATGACCCAACGCAATTATTTCAGAAAAAAACCTTTTATGCCGCGTTTACACTCTTGCGCGAGCTTCCACGAGGCGAGGAGAGGCAGCATGAACAGGAGAGTGTAAACGGTGTGCTCGCATAGTCTCGCCTCACGTGGTTGCTCAAGAGTGCTGCTCGCTTCAGTGGCGGTTTTTTGGTGCGAGCACATTGTTTACAGCAGTGGTAGTCAACCTTTTTTACCCACCAACCCACTTTTGTATCAATATATAACTTATGAAGCAGACGTACCATAAGTTAAATCCCGTAATAATAATTATTTGCCAAATACTTTATGTGTGACTTTTGCTATGTTTTGTGGAATAAGTCTTTATAAAATGACTTACTGTAATTAAATCGTCTTTTTGTTTATACTTTGCATATATAGAAGCATGAAGTTTGGTGAAATTACATTTTATTATTTAATTTATTAATGAGATTCCTAAGGCTGATGCTGCTAAAATAAAAACTTAATATTTAGGTCAATTTTTGTAAGGAACAAACAAATGGCTTACCTGGGTCGTCAACGGTTGATTCCATTACTTTAAAATTAATTTTGGGCACGTTTTGTAATTAATTTTGATAAACAGGGTTAACTTTCTTTTTAAATATTGATAACAGATTCATAATATAACATCTGCAAACCTTATCATTTATTACATTATTTATATTTGAACAAAAGACAATTACAGCTGAATATATCTGGCACATGTAAGTTTACAAAGGAAAAAACATTCATAAGGAAATTCCATGATTAGAAAATTGCCCAACCAAATCAAATTTCTGCTAGCTCATAAGTATATGTTTGGTACATGAGTTTCTCTACCTCTGCAAATCAATTTGTGGGTCATTTTCCTGGTATCTACAGAATGAACTGGAAGCTTCCAGAATGCAAGTCACTAACTGTTGCGCTTACCAAACGGTCCATGTGGTCTTCAGGATACCGTCATTTTCGATGCATTATGTAGTTACTATCTGCAACTAATAGCTGGAGTCCAACTTTAGACTCAGAAACTGCCTGATCATTAATAGAACTCATCGAGACTTTAGACATAGCACGTCACTATGAATTCTTCACCATCACTTGTCAGAGTGGATCGCTCTGTTCTCTTTAGCTCCCAGGCACAAGATGTCTTCTTCTCAGGGTGCAGAACGTGTCACTCCACTCTGCTCCCTACTCCTTTATCCTAATCACCAATCACCATTTTCTTCTCGTCGAAATTTCCCTCGAGAACATGCAAAATAGAACCTTTTGTTAGTAAAAGATATAGATATTCGGTGTTCATTGGTCAGTCACTCCATAGCTTATCCCGCCATTTTCAGAGCATCATGAGTTTGTACAGAAACACATGAACATTTCACCAAAGATGGCTTATGTCCAACCTCCGTTGTAACCCAGCTGATTCAGTCGCTCTCGGGGTGAGCATTCCCATTGCCATCCGTCTCTTCTAGGTTTCCGTGAACCTGGCCGTAATGGTATTGGACCCAAACACAGCCCACTCAGAGCTGTTTGTTTGTTCTGTTTCTGGTGACTGCCTCTATCTCCAACCATTTCACTTATTTTTATTTGCTGAATATTTCACACGGTACACCAAATGTGTCTTGGATCACATCTGTTCCAGTCTCCTCTTTCGGTTTCTTTCACTGGTGATATGATTAACAGCACAAAAGCCTGATTACATGAGATATGAAACAGGAAAAGGTTTTATTAAACTGAATATCAGTTGTCATACATTTGGATATAACAGGCATTTCTTTTCCTATTATTTTGCCACAGATTTTTATATCCATCACTATCAAATTTATTTTTACTTTCTTCGTCATATACGATTTCTAAGCCTTCTTCTTGTCAAGTTCTATCAGCTTCTTCAATATTTGTGGTACAAGGATTTTTCATCCAGTCATACTCCTCGAATTTCAAATTACCTTCAAATTGTTTTTCCATGTCTAAAGTTTGTTGGGGTGGATACTGAATCTGTCAATATCCTCTGGAGTTAAATTATCGTTTATAGATAATAATTCAAGAAACAGATGAAATTTTTTTCAATACATTATAAAGAAGCAGTTAAAAGTTTTCAATATGTAATGACACACAGAACACTTTGGTAATCTATAAAAGTTTTATTAGCTCCTTGAAGCTGCAAATCAACATAATTAAATCTGTTGGAAAAACTTAAAAAGTCAATTAAATTAAAAAAGAAACGAAAGTGCTACAGTATTTGACCAAACCCCTACTGCCCACCACGAAAACTGGAACGCCATGAATGAATTCTTGTGAGAGTGTAAACGGCAGTTCGTGTCAGTACTCGAGCAGGAGGCACGAGGCGAGACACAAGGCAAGAATGTAAATGCGGCATTATATGTTTCGGGTACAAAGCGTTTAGATCTTCATTCATTCAGTGAGTAGGCACATTGCATGTGTTTTTTTCTTTTAAAAGAATAAGACCATTGGAATATTTTAAAAAGAGTTAAAATGCATAACTGGTCAATTAGAAAGATTCAAAATGTTGAGCAATAATAAATGGCATCAAATTATCTGCAATAGTTTAGCCAATCATTGCTGAGGCATATATTGAGCATCTGTTGCCGGAGATGCTGCTGGGTAAGTATTGAGCAATAGATTACGGTAATGTTGTCAGAAAAAGATGCTCCTTTACGAGTCCCCAACAAACAGCAAAATCGTATGTTAAAGCATTCCAGTGATAAGTAATTGAAGGCTTCCACAGCTGGAATGAATAGTTTCCATGCTTTCCAATGATCACCTTGTCCTGGTATTGAATGCCTACCAGAATGTGGCAAAAGCGATAAGCAAAGCATGGAAATTATTCGTCAACCTATTCTACCAGTTTGTGATAATAATGGGAAAGAAAACATTTTAAGTCAATGTGAAAAAACAATGATAAGGAAAGTAACACATAATTTTAAAAAAATGGAGACAGCAAGATGCTGAGAATCCAAAAAGCTAGGTGAACACAACACACAGTATTCTGGTGATCTCTTATTTACTTAACAGGAAAAAACTAGTTTAAAGAGACCATTAAGGACTATCATCAACAGGTGGGTGTAAATCAGCGGAGGAGCTTCTCTACATAAAAAGAAATGAGCAGACTTATGCATTTAAAATAAATACCACAGATATTATGAAAGAACTTAGAAAACTGGAAAAGCATAAATAGACCAATGTGGATAATATTACTGCCCGTGTATTAAGGCTGGTTATCCTAGTAATGCCTATTCTGCACAGCAGGAATCGATTCTGTCCTACTCACATTGGCAGGAGCGCGTAAAAAAGTTTTTCTAGGTCAAGATGTTGATCTATTTGGTTGAGGTGCGGACAGTGTCTCAGAATATAGATCAAAGAAGAAGGAACATAATTGCCATGCTTGTTCTAAAACATATTATGTATGATAATGTGCATGATTTTCATAATTTTTTTCACTCCTATTAATTTAAAACCCAAAATTGTTGACTTGGTTATTACTGTGTGCTGTTGTTTACACAAATTGTTTTGGGATTAGTATTTATTTTGAGATTTCCTTCAGAGGAGATATAACCCAAAACTTGGTGGATTTTCCTACACTAAACCTCATTCCTTTAGCAGGCTAAATTATAAGTATTTCAAGTGAGACGTCGATTCACCAAGTACTTCAGCACGAACTGTGATGATTCAGATTGAAGAAATACTACTATCATCACAATTCTACATGTGAATTAATTATAAAATATGTTTATTTATTAGACGGTAAAAGTGTTGAAGAAGTAATGTAACAAATTGTTTGATAAAATTATTATACAAAATAAATTTAAATAAATTCAATTTAAAGAAAATCAATTTAAATAAATACTCTTATTCTGTTTTCAGACCTTTCCAAGCTTTTCCGTACTTTTTGAAATTTTATAATCACAATCGCACAAAACATAAGACCGAACACACAGCGTGCGACATGTTACTCTTCTCCAAACAGTCAGTCAAACAAGCTGAGCTAATAATTTCAATGTGTAATGTGGTGCGCTCTTTAGGAAAACAGTCCCATTAAATATAGGGAGAAAGAGCAGGCGGCATAGCATGATGAATATAACCCATCGTGCATGGCGCAAAATACGCATCGCTTGGAAAACTGGCCTTTAAGGATAGGTAGATACGATAATGTATATTACCTTGTATTATTATTTAGATTGAGTCTGATTGATGTCATGATTACCAGAAGACTGGAATTGGGCAACAGCAGTACTGGTCTATAATGAAATGGTGACTAATAGGATTGAAAATTACACATAAATTAATTTGACATCAGTGCAGAAGAAAAGAAACTTGATTACAAATAGGCAACGTGGCTTTATGCAAATATATTCATTTGTATTTCAGTTAGTGTGCTCAGTGAACACGGGATGCCAAGTTGATAATGTAGCACTAGATCTTTCCACGACAGAATGACATATAAAATGGTGTTAAATATAGTAAAAGGAATTGACTTGGAGCAAACTGTGATTAACTGGGTAGAGGAATTCTTAAAATGAGGAAAGTGAGAAATGAACTCTCAAAAGAGGCGGAAGGGAAAATAAGAGTGCCACAGAGTAGTGTACTGGGGCCATGCCTGTTCATTAGTCTAATGAATCATTGTGTTAATGATTTACAATTTGAAATTAGTTTGTTTGCAGATGGCATCACGGTATATAATAGGATAAAAACTGAAGATAACTGTGAACAGCTGTTGGAGGACCTGGTGGTATATCTAGCTGTTAGGACAACACGGAATGAAGAATTAACTTAGAGAAGTGAAGGGATTGAGTTAAAAAAACCTTGCTTAGACCATTGTTAGAATATGATGGTGTTGTTTGCCACCCACATGTTGGGTATCAAATATGGGATATAGATAGGGGAAGTGTTGTTCATTACATCATAGTTATTCATTTTGTTTATACGAGTGTGGTCTGAAAAGTTTCCGACCTCAATGTGAAGATGGCAGCACTCGTAAATAAAAGCTAGTGAATTTCGTTGTTTATCTGTTGACCAGTTACTCACCAAAGTTTCAGCCAGGACGTGCAGTTGTTATGTAACAGTCATTTGAGTGAGTTGATGTGAGTGTTTTTGTGAAAATGGACAAAATCAAGTATCGAGCTGTCATTAATTATTTGTTTTTGAAAGGCAATATGCCTACGCAAATCAAAGATGAGTTGGATTCTGTGTATGGGGACTCTGTTCCATCACTTACCACAGTGAAATTTTGGGCAGCTGAATTCAAACGTGGCCGTAAGAGCTTGGGAGATGATGAACGTTCGGGATGTCAAAAAACTGCAACTACCGACGATAACATCGCCAAAGTTCACCAATTGGTCCTAGACGACCACCTAATTAAAGTGAGATATATAGCAGAGGTTATGAACATTTCAAAAGAACGTGTCTGTTACATATTAAATCAACATTTAGGTATGAGAAAGCTGTCCGCGCGTTGGGTGCCACGTTTCCTCACACTAGACCAAAAACGTGTTCGAATGAACATTTCCAACAATCTGTTGGCGCAGTTTAGGCACAATAAAACTGAGTTTTGGCGCCGATTAATTACTGTAGATGAAACTTGGATACACCATTATATGCCCAAAACAAAAATATAGTCCAAACAGTGGATTGCAAAGAGGGAACCGCCTCCAAAAAAAGCAAAAACTGTTTTTTCGGCTGGGAAAGTGCTGGCGACTGTTTTTTGAGATAGTCATGGAGTTATTTTAATCGATTACCTTCAAAAAGGAAAAACCATTACAGGAGCATACTATGCATCATTATGTGACAAGCTGAAGGCAGAACTTGTGGAAAAATTGCCACATTTGCAAAAAAAAAAAAAAAGAAAATCCTGTTTCACCGGCCTCAGCGGTTGCCATGGCGAAAATTCACGAATTACGGTTTGAAATTTTGACCATCCACCTTACTCACCAGATCTAGCCCCAAGTGACTTCTTTTTGTTCCCTCATCTAAAAATTGCACTCGGAGGGCAGAGATTTTCGTCAAATGAAGAGGCAGTCACCTTCGTGAACAATTATTTTGCAGAGAAAAACGCCGACTATTTGGACGGGTTACAGAGATGGGAGCATTGCTGGGAGAAGTGTGTAGAGTTACAAGGAGACTATGTTGAAAAATAAAATAAAAAATTCAGAAAAAATGTCTTGTATCTTTGTTAGGTCGGAAACTTTTCAGACCACCCTCATAAAATATAGGCTAGATACACATCAATTTTAATATTTCCACTAAAGTCAACATTATGAGGTTAATAATTGATATCACACTTTGTTGCCATTCAAATTAAATTGGTTTGTTTATTAAAACAAGAATGCGAGACTCAAACGAAATTCTTATCATATTATAACAATAGCTGTGGCAATGTTTACAAGTTTACAAAGAATGGAACTTAGTAGTTTTTATGATATTCTAACAAGTATTACTGGGTCTTACAATATATCTTAGCTGTGGATGGTACCTTATTGTGGAGAAGTTACCATTTCGATGCGGCAGTTGGCGTATGTTGAGTACCGATTGGTAAACAGTGTCCTGCTCCCATCTATGGCAGAGTGACATCAATCCTTTAACTCAAATTCAGTCAGTATATCTGCCTGGTATCTGAGGAACGTGACATGACACTGTGCCAAGACCAAATATTAAGTCTGATTGCCACTGTTATTGAAGTCTTTAGTGCCAATTTGAAAACATAGAACAAAAAAACACTGCACAAACAGAAATCTTAATGCTATACTGTACCAGGAGGAATCTCACTTTCTCACTTCCACATTGAATCTCTCTGAAGTCAGCTTGTAATGAACAGCTTCACTCTTCAAGCCATTGTATCAGCCAGTAAGAGCATCAGAGAAACAGCATCTGATGCTGATTTGTAGTGAAAACAATACGAAGTTGTCAATTATTCATTGGCTATCATCATTTTCACACTGTCCACATACAGTCACATAGTTGCCATTGGCTGGATCATTCACGTGACCCTTGTATTATTCCCAAACTGTTGTGTTCTCCTTATTTTGGATTCACTATTGTCCAACATGTATTTTCCCAGATATGGGGATTTATTGGTAGAAGAGTCAATCTACTATTTCCAGAGTGTCTCCTTCTGACCACAGAAAACTTGATGTTGTTTACATAAACATGGGTATCCACTGACTGGGTGCTGGGTCAAAGTCCAGTGATTAAATAAATGTCACTGTCCCACCCCTTTTATTCTCGTATTTTGGCATACAGCCACTACCAAAATTCTGTTGTATCCTCTTTGTCCTTGAGCCTCAAAGGGTCAGTGGCTACTCTACCCACATTCATTGATTCTGGTGAAAACTTTAATAATTTGTCTTTTCCACAGTAATAATATTTTACTATAACAAAAAGCCAGATAATTGTTTGCAAAGATCGCTGCAGCAAGTCAGCGATTGCCGAGCATGTATACGACCACGGCAACAGGGTAGACGTCAACAACGTTATGATATTGGCTAGGACTTCATTTTTTTGAACATCAGTAGCCAAAGAAGTGATTGAAATAAGATTGGCCAATATGTTCAACAGAGATGGTGGGCTATGTCTTAGTGAGGCATGGAAAACAGCCTTCACAACTCTCTGCAGAAAGTGTGGTATGTCTGTCCAGCAACCACCATAAACAGCTCAATATTAGCTTCCAAGGGCCGCAGCGAAGAACTGTACCCAGGCCCACTGGCAGCCAGCTGCCAGGCACGGGCCGTGGAGGGAGCCATCAGCCACATAAGGTGGTGTGGCAGCTGAGCTGTCTCAGTATCTGGCGGTAAGCAAACCAGTGCAGATGTCTCCACACCTAATGAAAACAATGGAGCTAGTTGTCGAAATATAGTGTTTTCAAAACACAGTCTGGCGGTACACACATGAAGACTTCATTGTGAGGATATACATAGATTTCTTTATAGAAATTACTACATGACACAATCAGTTACTGAGATGATAAAGAAGCTGAACTGGGAGCCAGGAACAGGGTGAAAAAGAGTTCTGGGAGAATACACGAAATATCTTGGTGATGAGGCTCACATGTATTAGATAAGTTAGGAGTAGCACAATTTTCTTTTGTAGACAAGGGAGTCAGGGATTGGAATAAATTTGCCAAGAAAAGTGATAACAATTTATGAATTTTAAATTCTTTCAGAATTTTTGGTAAAGTTCAAAAGTAGGTGACGGGGGAAATTCCACTCAAAAAATTAAAAAATAAGAAATGTGAAAATTCCCACTGGGGCATATGCTCAAACACAATTAATTAAAGTGGATTATACGGTGAACAGATGTGCATACACTAAACTATACAACACAAAACTTGATTATGCATGTTAAATTCTCAGCTAATGCCAAAACTACCCCCCCAAAAAATATAATACATAGTTAAAATGACTTTTTGTATTCTCATCTTTAAGAAAAATGTCATTACCATTTCATGGAACTTAAAAGTATAAATATCTAAGATGTGTATTTCTTATACCAGTGGCAAATTCCATCAATGTAGCTGACCTTCCAAATCATTTTGTTTAATAACTGTGTTGAGAACAAACAAACTGATATTATACTTTGCTCACATGTACAATCTGTGACAGAAATTGTGAGATACTTCCTTAGGCTTATGTTTTGCTCCAACATGACCATCTGGAGGAAAAGCATATATGTAGGTGGTTTACTAAATTCAAGATACACTATGTATGGCAAATTGAAACTCTGTCACCAGGTTGCAAAATAATATGAATTTACTTTATTTTTACTCAAGAATAAAAATAATATTCCAGTGAAAGAGTCTCCCACACAGAAAAGAAATGCAGCATTCATACATTAAAACAAATAAAACTCCCATTACAGACCAAATAATTATTGAAATAATTAAATCACTACATTTTAATAGGAATGTCATGATTTTTTCACAGCATTGATAGTCATCGCAGTGTCTGAATAAACAATGGACACTAATTTAATTAGTTCCACTACAAAATGCAGTGAAATAATGCATAGTCATATATACTGGAATGAAATACATGTAATCACTCAAAGAGTTCAAAGGAACACACACACGCTCATTAGCATAGCAGCAAATTAGTTATGCTAACAGTTACACTTCAGCATCATCAAGCCCTGTATATCAAATCAACCTTAGGTATTAATAGAAATGACACTAACAAAAGTATGCAGATAGGGTCATGAAATACACATTATAAATGTAATATATTTAATACCTTTTGTGCTTCAGAAAATGAATCGGTTGCTTTTTATTAACCATTTACTTGGATGGAAAGCTTATTTTTAAATCGGTAGAGATGGGTAGCTTTTAATTTGACAAAGTGATCGTTCACCAGAAATCTTGAACAAAAGTGAGGAACAAAGATATTTATATGCATGGAACCTAGTAGCACCCATGACATATCTCATAACCAATTCACCTATTCAAAATAATGATATTATTAAAAATGAAAAGCAAACATCTTCAATATGAATTAGTAGTTTCGGGTTTTGGATTTTAAAAAAAAGGTATAAGCAGGAAACCTTTTGTATCATTTTGGAATTTCAGTTACCATGAATGAGTGATTAAATGTTTGAGTTTATATAACCTCCTGATGATTACACTCTCACGTCATTTTATGATACAAAGCTGTCAGACAAGAACAGTTGACAGTAATAATTCCTGCTGTTGTGGTTGCAAATTAAGGTGTGTTATAGGTTGAATAAAGAATGTTTTTCCTACATACCTATGCAAATTTAAGGCCAACAAATTATACAATAACAAACAAAGTTACTAACGCCAGTATGGAAATATCATCATCTCCAGTAGTAGTGTGAATATATTTTCACCCAAAATTTATGGATCATGTACATTGAGTCCTACAGGTAAAATAAGGCAATGAAAATTAGATGTCATGATTTGGTACTCAGAAAAGATGCACATCAATAGCTGGAACCTTTGTGGCAATGTTTAATAGTAATGTGAGTGAATAGCCTCAATGAATCTGTTCCAAGCAACTCTGAAACTCGAACATGTTGAAATGTTTGTAGAATGTATGTCTGAAAATCAAAATATCATGTGTCATTTACACAAAAATGTCCAAGAATACTTTGGCATTCAGCCAAGAAACCAATTTACAGAAACCTTAGAAATAGCTTTTTCAGAAACTGAAGATCTGTCACAAGCTGTAAGCTACCTTACTCTCTATTTTCGAAATTCAGTTAAAATCCGGCAAAGTTTGAGGTTAACATCAGTACACGATACCATAGTTGAAACCGAAATAACAACACTTTAAGTTCAGAAAAGTAAATAAACAACACATAGCAACCTTAAATAAGAAGTTTAAAGCAAAATATAAACCATAAACTTACCTAAATGAGCGTAATCCACAATAATCCTGAAGCAAAATACACGGGTTTGTTTACCTGACCACAACACTAATATTCCACTAAATTAAACACTGTAAAGTACTTTAATAATTAGAATTTCACCATTTGATATTAAATTCACTAATAACTCGCAGTTCCAGACCGATTTAAAGCAGTAAATATGATTTTAAAGCATCACCACATGGGATTTAGTTCAACATTTAATTTCAGTACATCTAAACAGTTTCAGAGCTTTAAAAGTAAATGTAACTAAGTAAAATAACCGGCCACTCAATATTCTTTAAGTTTCTGATAACCACCAACTATAAATAGAAGTTATAAGCAAATAACAGTCAACTTGGTGATGGCGTCGTAGCAACGAACTTTCAAAATATAATTTCTCTTCGGCTAACATATTTCACGAGCTAAAAACTTTTCTAAAGTACTTAAATTAGATAAAGGTTCGATTTAAATTTAGTTTCAGGCCACAACTGTTTTTAAATAAAAAGTGAAGTTTCGATTGCACAAGCTAGGAAAACAGTAAAATTTAGAAATTCTATAACTTCTGATAGCCTTAACCGATTTAAAAGATTTTTACACCACTGGACTCGGCAGAGGCCGGAGACACTTTGAAAATAATATTAACTTGAGATTTTAAAGCTTTGAGGTGTCACAATTTTCATGTTACGTAGGATGACGTATCGCAATACGCGAAACGAATGTGCTTTTAAATTAACCAACTTTCAAAATTAATTTTCACCGGTCTGGAAGCTCTAAAAACAAAAACAAACACATCACTACACTTGTCTCATTACGCTCTTCATTTTGTAATTTTCGTGTAGCACTAGGTTAACAGGTTCTTTTTCCATATAGACTATTGTCTAGGTCAGTAGGTCACTTTGATAAAAGAGACCCGGCCGCCATTTTTATCACATTGTGTTGAAGTGCTCGGTCGAGGACGCACGTATCTGGTGTGTTCTCAAGTTTGAGAAGACCCGCGGTCGCGGTGGTTTATGGGTAGGCAGGTCAAGAACGGTATGGCTGACCGACACCATTTTAAATCCGGCATGGCCAACTCAACAGACTAAAACTTTCCTACATATATTCAGTTTGATTTTCAATTTCATTCGGGGCGGTGTGGTCTGTTCTGTTTCACGACTTGTGATCTTCGGCTAATGATTTTCTCCGATCGCCATTGCTAACTGTGACTTTTGTTACTTCTGTGAAAATTTTAAGAATATATACTTCAGTTATACGGATGCAGACTTTCATTTCTACTTTAGTACCTTTCTTACAGGAGGTTAATCTGTAAGTGGCGACTGTGGTCATCTTTACAGTTAGCATTCTACAAGGTTTTACACGGTTATAGAACTTTTCCGAACTTTGACAACTTTTTGGATGACTTCAAGCTTAGGTGGACAAGCCGATACCAACCCCGGTATGCAGCTGATCCCCTAACAAAGCCTCTAAGGCTAGCAGATAAATCATTTTTTGGTTACTTGTATATTGTTATTAAAGAACAGGTGAAGACTGAGTTACGATGAAGTAATGGTTTAAAACACTCCAAATTAACTTTAATTTGTGAAATTTCTTATGGCGAAACTGATTTGGCAAGAAGAAATGAGTGTCATTGTAGCAAATGTCAACGATTTAAATTTGTAATCAGGACACTAACTGCTGCAGAACATCAATACTATTTGAGAAACTACATTTACCAATAGAAAAATTTACACACTTGCTGTAAGGTGAATTTGTGCCCAATGCAAACGTACAGTTTTGCTGTAAATAACTTCACAAGATTTGTGCTGCATACACTCTTCCTTTCCCAATGTTTCGACCAAAGGCTATGGACTTCTTCAGTCTACCATCAACAGGGGCTAGTCCTCTGAAGAAGAAATGTCAGCGCAAGAAGGAGTGTTTGGACACAGCGTAAATCTCGCAAGTTATTTGCATCATGACAGCTGCAAAAAATGGAAAGCCTTTTATCAATATAAGGTTAATAAGAACTTTGCAGATGCATGTAATCCTATCAGCTGGGAGCATAATTCTATCCAAATAAAATCAAGCATTATTTTGAAATGCAAACATAAATGCTTAAAAAAGCTATAATGACATTAATGAGACCACTGATAAAAAATATGAAATCATGAAAAATTGATTTTTAAAGAAATGGTAAGATTCAAAAAATCTATTCATTCTGATGTTTCACAGTAGTATAATGTATATTTTAAATTTCAATCTACAATGAGGTTCATTTGCTATCTCTGCAGAACGAAGAGTTATAATCATTTTATATATTTATATACTTATGGCTTTACACCTCGTCGAGGTCATAAGAGATGGGATAGGACTGGGAACAAGGAACGGGAAGGAATTCGGCCATGACCTTTTGAAGGAAGCATCCCGGCATTCACCCGGAGTGATTTGGCGAAACCATTGTAAACCCAAATCTGAATGTCTGGATAGTGATTCGAACCAGCGACTTCCCGAATTTGAGTCCAGAACATTAACTGCTCACCCACCACGCTTGGTTATAATCATTTGTGAATTCGTTCCTATTTAACTGATATTGTACCATGAAATGATGTAAAAATGACAGTAATTGCAAAAAGGTAATACATGAAACAAAGGCTTAGTAAATCATATGTGGTAGCTGAAAATTATGGAATATACAAAAGTTCTTCTTCTTGTATCCTTTTATCTCCAAAACCAGAAACTACTAAGATGTTTGTACATTTCATTACTAATACCACTGTAATTATTTTGAATGGGTATGACAGTACAGTTTAGGTTGCAGTAGGTTTGATGAATGTAAATTATTCATCTTTTTCCAAATATTTATCTGAATTTATTCTGTGTTTGAGTTGAACAGATAACTTTTTCAAATTGTTTCATAAAAAATACCAATGTCAAAATAAGTTTTCCTCTAAAAACTGTGCCATCAATAAAAATCTAAGTGTTTAATTTCTGAACCATGGAAGATGTTAGTTGTAATTAATTTGGAAATGAATAGAGGACTATAACAGTAAATAAAAAATTGATTGCAGGTATAAGGGAAAGGAAGTTTTCATTTATAGATAGAGGAATGAGAGAATGGAACTAATTATGTAAGATGGTAATGAACTATATATATCTCAGACTGTAAAGGATTTTAACATAAAAGTATGTATGAATCTTATTTTTGTGAATAATGAAATTCTCTGGTTTTTATATATCAAAAAAATATGTAACTGTGTAATCTAGACCACAATTAACATTTATGCAAATCCAGAATGTATGTACGAAAAGACATACGCAATTAGAAGTTTTTATCATGTTCTTAAACATGTGGTTTATCAAATTCTTGTATTCAGTTTTGTTGGATACCCCCCACCCCAAAAATAAAAAAATAGTAATAATAATAATAAAAATTATAGCTCATCATCTGGTGAAGTTATAGTTTTTTTATTTATTTATTTTTATATATATATATATATATATATATATATATATATATATATATATATAACCAGCTATTACATATCACCTTTATTGGACCTACTTATATACTGTCATTTATCCAAATTGTTCTCAGAAGTTACAAAATTTCAAAAACAATATTTTTTTTCCCAATGAAAACATTAATAAAGATAAGTGTTAAGTGAAATTGATTGCTACGATTGGCAAGCTACATAAGTTTGGCTTTGAAATACTTTTCATACATGTGAATGCTCAAATGTAATAAGGTATGTAAGTAATGAAGCAGAAAGAAGTTGATTACAGCATCATAAAAATCCATTCCTCAGTCACAATGTTTCTTCTGGAGGAACCACTCTGCAGTCAGGCATAATATTAGCATTATTATAAACACAGCAAATTCAAGATTTGATTACGACTAATGTAAACACTTCTTAAATTTTTTTAAACTAAGAATTTGTGTAGAGAAAAATGGGTTTGATGTAAAACAAAATTACTGATTATCAAATAAAAATAACCTATCACTGATGGCAACAAAACAGCACAGATACACAAACAACAGAACACAGACAATTCTGAAATTTTCAGGTTTTAAGTAGAATTGTAACACAGGTCACCTGTGCAGATGCAGAACTTTAGTGCTTGATATCCGCATATGTTTAGTGGAAGTGAAGGTGGAAAATTTAATTTAGAAATCCATATTTTTTCAAAAATCAATATATGAATATTATAATATTTTTTGTCATAAATTCTACATTTTTGCGTAAGCCTCATCTATTTTCTGAAAATACTGTCAGATTGAATTCTTCTCCCCCCCCCTCCCAATCTTTTAAAAAGAAAGAAATATAAGAGTTCAAAAGTGAATTAAATTAGATACCTAATTATACAAACACAACAAAGCAATCTTTAGCAAATGAACTTCAACCAGAAAATGTACCGAATTTTGTGTAAAGAGAAAAACATTAGCTATTTTATACCTATCCCTTAAAACTTGTGGATGCGGAGGTGGAAACAGAGGTATGATTTCATGTGGAAATGCAGAGATCCATTTCAGCCCTTGTTTAAACTATTTATTTATTTCATATGGCAGAAAAAATACAAAAACAGTAACTACATTAAATTATGGGTTGTAAAATATGGGTTGTAAAAAATACAGCAACCAGTCACATAAATATAACTGTTACTACAGACTGATGTGCAACGATTGCAACCATTAAACTGCTTCTGTGGTTGCTTCATGAAAATGATGCATTGTACCACTGAATCATCTGAGGGGGCATTCAATGACGATGTGGTGAATGGTTTGCTCATAGTTACCACAGTCACAAGAAGGATTCTCTATCATTCCCCAAATGTGCATCCAAGTAGTTGCATCCACCATGGCCTGTTCTCACTCGGTTCAGTGTTGTCCAGGTTTTCCTAGGAAGGTTGAATCCAGGAGGCTGTCATGTAAGGTCTTGGATTAGCGCATGTTTGTCAGGGTTGGAATTTGTCCAGTCAGTGCACCATGCTTCGCCTATGTTGAAATTGTTTTGGACCAGCTCTTGACCAAACTTACATGTTGAATACCTAGATTTTAGTCTATTTGGACCTTTTTTGTGTGCAGTCCTGATGAATTGGAAGGTGTAGATAACTTAAGCATTTTTACGATACCTTTTTTAAAGCTGCTTGTCTTCGGAGACTTGGGGGGGGGGGGCAATGTCAGAAAGAACAGGCAGCCAGTCTGTAGGTGTAGATTTAACAGTTCCAGATATTGTTCTTATCATGTCCTTTAGTTGAATGTTAATCTTTTTCATGTGACTGCTATTTAGCCATACTGTACTGCAGTATTCAGCAGTAGAGTACACCAGAGCAAGAGCTGATGTCCTGAGAGCTGTGGCATGTGCTCCCCAACCCATTCCTTTGTGAAGGATGTTATTTCGAGTTTTTACTTTTGCCACTGTTTTTATGGATATGCTCCTTATATGTTAATGACCAGTCAAGAACCACACCTAGATACTTTGGATGAGGATTTTACTTAAGTAATTGGTCTCTGAATTTTATTTGAGGTCTATAGTGGGCTTTTCTATTGTTTAGATGGAAAGAGCTGACCTCTGTCTTATTTACATTCAGTTTCAGGTGCCAAGTACTCATTCAGTTTCTGAAGATCAGTTGCGAGAATGTGTCAGTAATACATATGCCAGTTGACAGTGTAAACTATGATACGGGTGAAAAATTCAGACTAAGAACAACAAGAGGGAAGCGAAAGGAACTGAGATAAGAGATAAGATTGAATATTCTACAAAACATAAGATTCCATTGATATTTGGTGATCATTATTTTAAACACAGAAATAATTCTCACAATTTTTTGTATATATACTCATCTTTACAAAAATCTGTGGTCAAAACCAAGAAATCTATACACCACTCCCACATGTTACTGATATCTGCATCACAATCAATAATAACTTCAATTTGATAGAAGCAAATTCAAATAAAATTAATGGTAGAGGAAGAAACTATTTCTTACCAAGAATTTCAGTGGGATGGTAAAAACACACAAAAAAAGAGATATCCACATACACACAAAAAATTAAAATTTTCAAGCATAAATCCCTTCAACAGAAGAAGGTGAGTTTTTTCTTTATTCTTACTTCTTTTAGTAATAACTTCTCTATTTTAGATGATAGCCCCATTAGCTTCTCCATAATTTTCACATTATTTCATTTTTAACTAATAAGTATTTCGGGTTGCCTATTTTAAATTCAGTTTCACTGCACGTTTATTACCGATTTCCTTGACAAACATTTTTGTTTTAACTTATAACCTACCATGAAATCTCTAATATCATGAAGCAGAGACATACTAGTATTGCAGTCGATCGAAGCAAATAAAGTATTTACTGTTGTTTGGCAGCAAATAATTGAAATTTGCTGCCAATGAATCCCAATTCAGCCCCTTTAATAAAATACTATCTGGTACCCACGACTTCGTTAATGTTTGTAAATAATTTATATTTACAGCTACTAACATCTAACTACCATAGTGCACCATGGGAGACTCGATGCTACTACCACACACAAACGCCAGTCATCTGCGCTATGTAGTTAGGCAGCAAAGTAAAATATACGGACACACGTCATTGAACGAAATACGAAAATATCCTTGATCGACCAATTTCAACCACCATATCTCCCACACTACCACAGTTATCGAAATTCGGCCAACGTTGTGATCGACGGGTGACTCTGTGCTACTACCACACACAAACGCCCATGATCTGCACTAGATAGTTTTTACTGAAAAGAGATACACCAGGACACATACTTTTTTTGGTAGAGATATGAAAGTGTTGCAGGTCGACCACTTTCAACCACCATATCTCCCACAACCCCATAGACTACCAACATCTAACCACCAAAGTACATAACAGGAGACATGATATCACTACCACACAAAAACACCAATGGTCTATTCTAAGTAGTTGTGGCAGCAGAGTGACAAATACGAAGACACATGTCTTTGGCCGAAATACGAAAATATCCTTGATCGGCCACTTTCAACCACCATATCTCCCACACTACCACAGTTACCTAAATTCCGCCAACGTTGTGATCGACGGGTTACTCTGTGCTACTACCACACACAAATGCCAGTGATCTTCGTTAGATAGTTTTGGCTGAAACGAAATACACGATGACACATACTTTTTTGGTAGAAATATGAAAGTGTCGCAGGTCGACCACTTTCAACCATCATAACTCCCACACCCCCATAGGCTACCGACATCTAACCACCAAAGTACAAGACAGGAGACACGATATCACTACCACACACAAACACAAATGGTCTATTCTATGTAGTTGTGGCAGCAGAGTGGCAAATACGGAGACACATGTGTTTGGTCGAATTACGAAAATGCCCTCCATCGACCACTTTTAACCATTATATCTTCCACATCCCCACAGCTATTGGCATTCGGCCAGCGTTGTGCACAATAGGAAACTCCATGCCACTTCCAGTGATCTGTGCTAGGTAGTGGTGGCTGAAAAGTGATATATAGAAAACACACGTCTATTTTTATATACATATAAGATTTACTGATTGTGTACTGTGGTAGTTTCCACAAACAAATCTAACTCTAGTTGCATCTCTCTCATTTCCTGTATTTGATAGCAAAAATGTGGGTCCCATACAATGCCATTTCCATGCAATGGTCTCACCAAAATTTTTATACCCCAATTTCCTCAATTCCCTGCTACATTGACTCATTAACCCAGGGGCGTAGCTACTATGGGGCTAGGCGGTGCAGTGCACCGGGGCCCTCACGCTCAGGGGGCCCCCAAGCATACCTCAAGAGGCCCCAAAGCGCACCTCCAGGGGCCTTCAAGCGCAGTTTAGAGGGCCCCACGAGCCTTCACGGCAAACTGGCGACCTTTTTTTTTTTTTAGCTCTACCGTCGCCTAAGGGGCCCCTGAGAGTACAGAGCCCCTCACTAAGGACCCTCGCTGTGCTCAGGGGGGCCCCAACCACTGCTCAGGGGCCCCTAAAGAATAATTCAAGGGCCGTCATCCTCAGTTCAGGGGGCCCCTACCAGCACACAAAGCAAAAAAAAGGTCGCCCGTCTGACCTGAGGGCCCAAAATAAATTTTTTGCACCGGGGGCCCTTGTTGACCTAGCTACGTCACTGCATTAACCCCTCAAATAAATGAATGATTTCGAAAACCTTTCCAATCACCTGCCCAGTTGAGTGAATTAGGTGCCAAAATACTTACACTTCAAGTTTTCAACAAACAATCCTTTTTAACCATATAACAAAAACCTTTAGTTTTTTTCTGTTTACCTAATAAGCTTACTCTTCAAAGCATTTATCTTCATTTTATGTTAACCTAACCAGTCAGATATCCTATCCCAGTCATCCTGCAACTGTTCACATTCTCCTGTTTTGATCATGTTGTATACAATTAAGTCATCTGTAAACAACCTAACTATTGACTGTATACCATTAACACAAATGAATAGCAATGGTACCATTACAAAATCCTGTGGCATTCTCTTTTCCGTTTCTTTAGATAATACAACAAATCCTACCCTAACAGTTTGCATTCTACATTCTTTACCCGGCAAGTCAAGTTTTCATTCACACCAATGCTTTCACTTTATTTAATGTCACTTTTAACATATCTATAACCTTGTTAAAACCACTTAGAAATTGGTTTATTTCACAGAATTAGTACAGCAAAGTATTTCTGTTAGCTATTCCTAATAATAACATACATTTTAGTCCAATTTTGAAGCTGCCTCAGTAAAAGATATAAATTTCAGGTAGAGCAGTTTTTTAAGTACTACAGATTTTATTTGCATCGATTCTCCCTACGAAAACTCATGATGGGGATTATTTTAAGGTGTATTTACCGTGCACTGAAAAATTAGTTTGGAAGATATTTTGGTTTCGGTGTTGTAACAAGTTAACTCAAAAAGCAAAATCAAATTTTTTATCACCAGTTGTAGTCAGCATTTTTTGCTATGTTCTGAGCACAAAATTGATTAATTTGATAAAATATAAGTATGATTTTTAATTAAAAAAAAAAATTAAAATCAAAATACATAAGGTAAAAGCAGAGAATTAATTTCAGGAGATAGGTAAAATCAAGAGGATTAAAATTATCTATTGGTTTCATTAAAAAGTTTAAGATTTTAATAGCAAAAGGGGATTTTCAAAAAGTATTGTCGAGACATTAATGATTACACGCCAAAGGTGATGATGTGATAGAATTGGTGTTTAATTTAGTAGAAACCTTTTTGAACACGTAGAATTAGTTACCCGAAGACATGTGTCAATTGCTGTTGAAAATACTAAACAGTTATTTAGATATTAATGTCTAAAGTTATAAGCTGATGTCACAAGGTCAAATTATTCAATAAATAGAGGTCAGCCATCTTACTTTTAGTCAGTCTATCTACGTTTCTTCTCAAGGCCGGTCCGCGGACATTGATTGAAGCAATGGCTCCTTTAGTGGAGCCAGGTGGAAGTTTGTCTTCTCTTGTGTGTGCTTAACCTGTGATCTTCAAGTGGAACTGTTAAGTCTGATTGCTTTATCCAAATTTTGAATCCTGGTACCGAACTTTTGTAAATTAACTTTTAAAAGAATTTAATATTTCATTGAACTCTAAAACTTGAGGACAGTGTATGTCATTTATCAATACCTTTCATGATTGGGGTACAAATAAGTCATTTGGCGACCGTGAAATTAAATAGTATAGGTACCAGAGGCACCGGTCATTCTCAACTTAAGTTCAAGCAGTGTTGAGGCTAACCACTAGCTTCATGCTCGCCTGACACACGTTATGGCTCACACTGGCAAATCTTTGACAGATATGCTACATTATTAACTTGGCTTCACTTGATCAATACACCCAAAGTATCTTTCACATACATCTACATATATACTCTGCAATTCACAAAATTGTGGGTGGCAGAGGGTGCTCAGCACCAAAGCTAATCTCTTTGCTGTGCATTCCAATCCCTAATGGTACGAGAGAGAAAAGAATTCATTTGAACCCTCCAATTGATATTCTCAAGAACATCCTCGTCTAAAACCATGTTGCAGATTTGCAAACACATTTCTATATTCACAGACATTTCCGATGTGGTTGCATATGATTCTAGCCGTTGATTTACCTATCACTGATGTCAAACTAATTGGCCTGTAATTTTAAGCACTATTTGTCATGCCATCTTTACTATCGCTCTTTTCCAGTCCCCTGGTAAAGCAGCAAGAATTCAGACTCAACTCAGTAACTTGAATATCATTATCTACAATTGTCTTACTATCTTCTCTTCCCCAGAGTTTTCTATCAGAGCTATTGCTATGGCTGTATAACAATTGCTGCCATAATACAAAGTGATTAAGTAAATTTTTATCATACAATTTCAGCTGCACAATGTAACAGATGGGGTCATTATTGCAGCCCAGAAATTAGAAATCTCATTCTGAAACAATGATTCAGCTGATGATTAGCTCAAAACCACACACCATGTGGTTTAAATAAATATAGAATAACCAAATCAACATACAGAATTAAAAGTCTTAACAACACATTGTATAAGAAAACCGTCAATTCTAACCCATTCTTTTATATTATCATTGAAGGGTGCAGTAAATAGAAACCGTTCAAGAGATGGATATTTAGACATTCACTGATATTTAAAATTATGTTAAAGAAGAGGTTTCAAAATAATTTTTTTAATTTAATTCAAGTCACAAAAATACATAAGAATGGAGTATTTAAAATACAGCTTACATTTACATATTATCAGATACAATAGGACAATATGAATAATCAAACAGATACCTTAACATCATTCTGAAAGAGACTAATCCAGTCACACTACAAACAATGAAGTGACCCTGGAGATCAGTGACTACCACAAATACCACATGGCTTGCATACAAAAATTAAATATATGTGAAATTACAGATAGCACAACATTGTGAGCACTAAGACCATTCTGTGACAAGATTTCTGTCCCAACAGGCAACGTCTCACGAAACAAATCTTGAAATGTGAACAAAATTGTCATTTCCCAATGTCTTAACCAAATAAGCATATTATTCAAAAATAAGCTCAGATATTTACATTTATTGCCTCTAACTAACAATTCACTCTCCACAATTAAAGCATACAAAACCCTTACTTTCTATTTGTGTATATAATAAGCTGACCCTTTTTAGGCATTTATCTTCATAAAAGAGTATAGCAAAGGTAACAAAGTACCATATGCAATGGTAAAAAGTAGGATAAAAGAATTGAGTGAAAACCCCAGAATGCTGGTGGGAAATGGAAAGGGAATAAACAATACAAAAAAAGCTAAAAAGGACATGGAAGAAGTATTTTGAGGCTATGCTGAACCTGAGTTGAATACAGGGTACGACAGTACTACAGCAGAAGCAGGATGAAAACAAAAGATTTTTTTTCTTTGGCTTTACGCCTCATCGACACCATGGTCATTAGAGGCGGAATGGGATGGGGGACAAGGAACGGGAAGGAATTCAGCCATGGTTTTTTTGAAGGAAGCATCCCGGCATTCGCCTGGAGTGATCTGGGGAAACCATGGAAAACCCAAATCTGGATGCCCGGACAGGGATTCGAACCTGCGTCCTCTGAATGCGAGGCCAGAACGTTAACTGTTCACCCACCACGATCGGTAAAAAAGGGACAGTGAGAAAAAGATCTAACCTGGGAAACAGCTTTGGAAATATGAATGATGCAATGGCATTAAATATTGATGAAGTGAGTGTCGAAACGGTAAGAGCAGCAAGATTAGTAGCAAAGCATTGGCTATGTGATGAGAATGATATGGAAGGTGACATCAATCCCAGAAGTCAGGAATAATTGTACCTAACTTCCAAACAAGGAAGAGTTTAAGAATTACAGAGAAATCACACTGAACAGCCACCATGACCAAATTTATGAGATTCAAGGGAAAAGAATATTTGATATCGTTTACTAAGAGCTAAGAGAAGAACAGTATGGCTGTAGGTCAGAGAGAGAAACGACAGATTTGATATTTGCAATGAGGCAGGTGCAGAAAGGTACTTGAGTATAGGAAGAATCTGCTGTTGGTCTTCCAGGCGATTGAGATAGCATGTGATTGCATGCACAAGAGAAAGGTGAAGAAGAAGCAGATTAAAGTGAGTGAAATGAAATTTTTAAGAGGCAGAATAGGTATTACTAGAATGGACAGGATAAGGAATGAAAAGATTAGGGACACTGAGAAAGATGAACCCTTGCAGGAATTAATAAAGAAGGCCAGATTAAGATGGTATGACATGTGAAGAGTATGGGGAACCACAGAATACCAAGGGAAATAAATAAAATGATAAAAGTTGTGGCATGAGTTATTATCTTCACATAAATGCATGTCATGTGTCATGAATTTTTAGGACTGTCTTTGTTGACAGCACATTTATCAATTTCTGGCACCTCTTTCATCTGTCTCAGCCACCACTGATATGAATTGGAAAAAAATCTAGTATTTTCAGTCTTGATAACAAGACTTAAGAATGCCACGCAATGGCTTAATAGTCAGTGTTCTTTGATTTGTGGTGGCAGATATATTCTTCAGCTGCTTTGCGCATTGTCTTTGTGGTATGGTTGGAGGTCTGTGGCTGTGTTCAGTGTGGTTGATTTCAGAGTTGTCTGAATCAGTTAGCCTTGAAGATCTGCTTTTGTATCTCCAGTTTTATGGTACAATACAGCACACAAATACCCATTTTTGACTGTTGATTTATGATATGGGAGCGTCCATAAACCACGTAGCTCCATTCTGGCCTCCTGTGAATCCTACCTCCCCCCATGTAGCCCAACATGGCTTTTGCCTCACCCCATTCCATGTAGCACATAGTTTTCATCCTTTTTGATTCCAGAAGACATTTTGTACTGTTTTCTCTTGTCAGATTATTGTATAATTGAATCAAGGAATAAATATTCATATGCTGTTGTGTGTTCTGTACCTCATTTTAACTGTGAAAAATAATATGAAAGGAAAGCTACGTGGTCTGGCTCAGAAACACACCCTCCCCCACATAGTGCACCCCCTTTTTTTGATTGAGCCACAGTTTATAGACGCTCCCTTACTGAATTCAGCAAATCATAAATCAATGCACACAAGCAGGTACCTGCAAGCTATTTCACATTACCACCTGGTGATAAAGGAAGGTGCATGAAACTTTATGCTTTAGAACTGTGAGAGTGTGTGACCAAAAAAGTTTGTCCATAACACTGGAAATAGTACAGCACACATTCAGGACCAATGGATATAACAACTTCAAAATAAGTCTTTGTACACAATACAAATATGACACTATCTAACCAAACCACAAACACTCTACATTAGAGGCATCATGTATCAAATAGGGAAACTGTTGAGAAAGGTTGATACCACAACAGTCCACAAGGAGCATAGAAAAATCAGCACCTCCTTCATGAAAGTAAAAGACACACAAGCCCCACTACAAATTGTGGGGGTTTGTGAGTTTCCTACAGCTGTAGGTTAATCTTGAAACTGGCTGCAAAGCAGACAACAGGCAATGAGAACATAAAATGTCATTTCAAATAAAGCAACACAGACAAGTCAGTTATTGTGGAATTCATCTACAGTCTTGGTATCAACATTGAAAATGCTAGACTTCTTTGAAAGAAGATGAATGGTACTGGAGATTGCTGAACACATTAAGTTTTTCAATTAGCACAGTTCCCTAAAACTTCATAACATGTGACATGCTTTGTTGTAAAAAGAACGATTCATGCTGCGATCACTAATGACTCACTGAACTATGCAAAAGCTGAACTCTCCTGACTGGTAGGACAGTTCTTACCTTCCAGAATAATGAACATTAGTTGTGTGTCATGTATCTCAGTGCAGTTCTGCCCTTGAAGAAGGCCAAAGCAAATTGACTGCAACATCAACATTTACTATTAGGGCAAGGCATCATCGAGGAAGCTTGGCAACTATTTGTTCCAGCAGCAGAAGCCTTTGATTGCACCTTATCAATCAATAGATTTCAACCAGATTGCTCACCCTTTCCACTCACCTGTTATACAGTTAGTCTCGACTCAACCTAATTAAAATTACCAGGTATGGTATGGTAAAGTAATATTTCCATTTATCATTAATAAATCTTAGTAATAATATTCACACTGGCCACTAAAATTTTTAAACCTATAGAACTTCTTTATATGGTCCTGTGAATCTACTTCTGATTTCCTAGTATGCTCACCGCTTCTTACATGGAGAAATTCATTATCCCTGCTAAGACAGCAACATGAAACCTGATCCTTCAATTTTCCCTAAACCCTTGTTAGTTGTTTCATTTGTTCCTGCTACTTCATTAGTCTCATTATGAACTCTCTTTACTAAAGTTATCAGTCTTCTTGTCCATGTAGTGTGACACAAAGGATACATTGTTTCTTTTTATTTTCCTTCATCTGGTTTACACATTTATTTCCTTAATCTTATTACCTCTTTGAACTGATCCCATCTTCTCTTCACTGCACTAGAGTATGAAGTTAAAGCATGATTTATAGTACCAACATAGGAAGATTGGTTGTAAGAAAATTAAGTCAGTGAATAGAATATTGAAAAAAGTAATACAGAATGAGAAAACCTATAGCACTGGCTAATCACTTTTCACAAGTAATAGTATTTCTGACAAAAAGATAGAAATAAAATGAAATAATTTGACACAGAAGAGTAAGTCACTGGAAACCGGAAGTTTCTGTCAGTAAGTTATGAGTGATAGTAAGCTTTGGCTGTTTGTGTCAAAATCACTTCTCTGTACATCGAAATAAAAATTATTTCTATTTTCCCTTTAGCCTTGAAATATATAGTACTTTACAGGTGACCTACGTTTTGATAATATTTATACGTTACTCTAACAATATTTTCTTTAATTTAATAACAAACAAAAAAAATACTAAGAGATTTCAATACTTATTAGCAACAAGTGATGATCATAATTAGTTATGCTATTTTTACATGCAAAGGTTTCCTTTGTTCTTCAATCCTTTCAATTAAATCTGACAGCAGCTCCTCAATTTCAGATGCTGCCCTTTTTATTTGTGTGTTGTCCTTGCAGGTAAACGAATCTGAAAAAACAACAAATGCTAAGAAGGATAACTAATTATTATCAGCTGACAATTTCCATACACACTGCGGTGTTCTGAAAAACTAAAGTTGTTAAAGATAGCACTTATCTATTTTAGACATTTTTTACTGTCTTAGTCTACTGATAAACTGTTCACTGTGCCACATTTATATCTGGTTGCATTTAACTTCGACACTAAAATAAGGGGAGACATTTTTAGACACGAAGGTTTATTCAACAGTATATTATACCAACCACAACAAATAAATTTCTCCACATATTTAGTTTCGTGCATAAATGAGCAATAATTCTGCTGCTCCAATCATTCTGGTCAAACAATTAAAAAAAACATGTCTACCTACCATCACTTTTCAAATTGAACAATCTCTGCATCAAAGATGCTATGTAATTCTGCAGCTATGTCAAGCTGTAGACTGTTACTACCAATATATTAATTAATAATGCAGGAGGTACACAAGAAATTCAGTCTAAACATTAATCTTACAACACAAATATTTGCATTAGACAAATTTTTCAGCACCTCCCTAGACAATTTATTCTGTTCCCCAATTTCATTACTAGAAATTAAAAATTTCTAACTCACTCTTGAAATTAAGGGCTAACTTATGGTCATAGTAATCTTTTCCTTTCCACACACTACTCCTAATTCTTCATTCAATAACTATTCCGGCCTCACCCATTTCCTGTTTTCCAATCATTCCAAACTCAGATCTTTCAACATACCAGTTACTGATTGTATTCATTCATAATTTCCACAAACAATTCTAGCTGCCATTCTTTGTAATGTCTCTAATTCCTGAATTTAATACCCTTAATGTGTGTCAATATAATCACTTCATACTCAAAGGATATTTGTATTTTTTTCCTTAAGCAAGAAATTTCTCTTCTGCTGTCTAAACCAATAAAATTCTGCTTTCTTATCTGTGCACATAATAAGCCGAATTGTTTTTGTTCATTCCATTTCACATACCCAATAGATAACTTGTTAAATCTCACTGTAACTGTTTACAATCCTATCTTATATTACTTCTATTATAAAACATGTCATCTGCAAGAGAACATTTGGTGTGGAAGGAATAACAACTGTTGAAGTGTAGATATTGTTGTAAGTTATTGGACTTAACATAACTGAGGGATAAATATCTCTCTGCCATAGGGAAAAGTCTACTTCGAAGAATGTGACATGTTTGGGATCAGTTTCAGGTGAAACTGATGGTATTATTTTTGTTTAGGGGATTGAGGAAATCTGGGATTTTCACTATGGCTCCAGATCATAAATATATTATCTATGTATCTGACGACACAATGGCTTTAAATGGGATGTGGTTCAGGAAATGTTCCTCCAGATGGCCCAGGAATAGGTTGATACAGGATACCCATGGCCCTGGTGGTATACTTGAGAACTGAAGAGAAAGTAGTTTTTGAAAAGGATGAAGGGGAGTAAGAGGGATAGGGGTTGCAATCCTAGGAATGTTCTAAGCCACTTAGGTTCTGATTGTTGATACATGGAGATTTCATCAATGGAGACCAGGAAAGAATCAGATGGAAGAGGGGTGGGGACTGCAGTCAGACGTTTGAGGATGTGTGGGTACCTTTGGTGAAGTATGGAGATGTTCATCCATGAGAGCCAAATTCCGTTCAATGCTTTCAGAGTTCTCCAAGAATGGTACTACCACCATTTCTGATCGCAGTAGATGGGAATTAGTTTACCAATATATTCTAGACACTAGTCATCCAACTAGCCTCAACCTATGATAAGTCTACCAATAAACCCATTGCTTATTCCTTAATATATTTTTTTTTAAATAATTTCAATTTTTTTGCTTTTTATTTATTTGGCGTTTTTATTCTATTATTGCTTCCTTACTTATTGACTATTAAATTTTATATGTATGTATATCTACTTGTGCGTTCTTCCGCCTCTAGTGAAATAATATTTTTTTTTTTTTTTTATAGTTATCATTAGTTCACTACACGTTAGTTTACCCCTATCACCCACACCCTGATCTCCAAGGCCAAGCCAGTCACACTATAAGCCTTGGTGCATGAACACCTCCTTTGCCAAATGGCCGATTTTAATAAGGTTTTAAACCAAAATATTGTATAATTGTGTTCACCTTACATATCGTCTATTTGTCGTTGCCTTCAACTTTGGTGAGTGGCGGGTTTATTTTTCCTAGCTTTTGTTAGTTATTTATATGTAATGATACTAAAGAAAAAGAAACATGTTTTAGGATATGCAATAACAAAGGATAGGTGCAAGAAATCGCACACTCACCAAAGTTGAATGAAGAAAGGCTGTGATGGAAACACTGAACCTGAGACAATAGAATTGTACAATATTTCAACTAACACATAACTCCTCAACAGTTGTTTTTCCCTGCATTATTGTTCCCTTCTCCACCCACACTTTTCCCACTTGTTCTCCACAGACAAGCAGTATGCCTCGCTCTGTACGCACATCCCTTGCCAAATGGCTTGTACCTGAATAAGGTGTTAAAGTGAAATATCATGTATTTCTTATGTTTTTTTCTGTTCATACGGTACCTCCTACTTTTAACTCTCACGAGTGATGTTATTTATACATTCACTGAAGTACCAAAAGTCATGGGAGAGGAAGATGCGGATATTCAGATGGCAGAAGCACCATGGGAGAAACATAAATGGGCCAGGCAGGGTTGGGGTTTTCATTTGTAGTCTCAGAAGTTGTTTGGAAGGTTATCTGACATGATTATGGCCACACAACATGAATTAACAGACTTTGAATGCAGAATAGTAGTTGGCACTAGATGCTTGGGACATTCAATTTTGGAAATTGTTCGTGAATTTAACTTTCCTTGATTCACAGTGCCAAGATTGTGCCGTGAATGTGTAATTACTCCCACCAAGGACAACACAGTGACTGACCATGTCTACTTAATAACTAAGACAAGTGACGTCTGCATCGAGGTGTCAGTATTAATAGACAGGCAAGTCTACATCAAAGAACAGCAACTCTCAATGTGGGATATATGACAGACATGTCCGTGCAAACACTGCAGCAAAATTTGACATTGTTAGAATATGGTAAGAAAACACTGATGTCAGTGCCTTGGCTAACAAAACTCCATCAGCTGCAGCACCTCTCCTGGCCTCGTGAACATTTCAGTTGGACCCAAGATGACTGGAAGAAGGTGGTCAGATGAGTCATAATTCCAGAAGGTAAGAGTTCGTGGTAAGATTGGAGTGTGGTGCAGACCTTAAGAGACAACAGACCCACGTTTTCAGGAAGGCAAGCTTGTGGTAACTTCATCCTGGTATGGCTGTGTTTACATGGCATGGACTGGAACCTCTAGTGAAACTGAAGCAACCATTGACTGGAAATAGAGAGGTTCAACTACCTGGAGACCATTTGCAGTTATTCATGGCCTTCATGTTCCTAAAAAAATGATTAATTTTTACAGGACAACGAGCCATGTCGATGGGCCAAAATCATTCATGATTAGTTTGAGGAACATTCTGTACAATTCCAGTCAATGATTTGGTCACCTACATCGCCAGATATGAACCCAACTGAATATATCTGGGACACAATTGAAAGGTCAGTTCATGTATAACATTATCTACTTTTGTATTTATGGACGGCTGTAAAGGAAGCATTAGTGATAATTTGTTCGGGAGATTTCCGACATCTTGTTGAGTCAATGTCACTTCGGTTTGCTGCAGTTCACGAGGCAAAAGACACACAAGATATGAACAAAGTTCACAATATTTCAGTAACATTTTACATGTGCATATCTCCCTTGCCAAATGTTACACCCCTGTACATAAATAAAGGTTAAAAAAAAAAATCGTGAAATGCGGTCATCTCTTTTTTGTGTGTTTACTGTTACACTATTCCCTCAATCTATGGTGAAGCGATGGGCCAACTTTCCCTGTACTTCATTATTTTAATGATTCAAAGAAAATAAAAGCTAAATCATTTTACAGGACTTAACCTCTTCAGTCCCGAGCTCATAATAAAAGTGCAAGAGAACTACTATTGAGTTATTTACTTTGTGTTAATGCTAGTTAACAATGAATGACCATAAATTTTTTTTGAAACAATAATTAATTTTTTATAGATGGAGTATATATATGATACCTTGGGAGTCAAGCATGAAAATTATACACGCAACTTTACTGCTTCATGTTACTTTATTTCATGGAAAAAATATATGTCTTTACTTTTATTTTGAGGAGCCATGTTGTACAGCTGCAGGATCCCAAGTTTCCAATCAGGGCTGCCAAAAGCAGAAGATCGAACATATGAGCTGTGAGAAGCGCAATGTATATTGTAGGTGATACGATAGGCCAGAAAAGGTTCAGCTGTGCAGTGGCCCAAGAAAAAATGTAAGAGAAACAGATTCCAGAATAATCATATCAATGCCAACAAGCAGATGTTTATTATGGGATCCAATTTTTCGTTTAGTTGTAATCAATAACAACATTCAACACAACCTTACTGGCATGGTGGTAGAATAATGTAGTAGTGAGGCCAACATTATTTTGCTTGATCACTCTGTTATTTTTTCAATGTTGTATAAAGTGTGAAAGAAGTGTTCTTAGGCAAGACAGCTCTTTGACAACAGTCATAACTTTTATGTCATTGTGATCAGATAATGAGATAGAATTGCACCATTGGCTATTTGGTGGGGCTGATTCTATGGTAACCCGGGATTTGAAACCAGGTCTTTCTTATATATTTGATTTAAGATTAATATGAAACACAGGACTTAGGATATAGCAGAACCCAACACTTATGTAAGTTATTATGATGAAATTATTTTCTGTAGCTGAAAAATTAAGCCAAAAGAATACACTCCAGAAATTAGAACAGCAGCTGCTACATTTCTAAAACCAACTAACTGAGTAGAGATTAATAAATATATATTATTCTCACCATCAAAAGGGAAATTTGATGATAGTATCTTCTGCAGTCTTTCCAGTATTTCATCGAGTTCCTTGAGGGAATGTTGTGAAGACTTTTGATTTGAATCACGATAACAAATCCTTTCAGGTCCCTCAGTGAGGGATTGTTTCACAGAAAATGTTTTCATACACACATGAGAACTTCGTAACCATGAAGACAATTCATCTGATGTTAAGAGTTCTTCACTAACATCATTTCCATTTGAGTTTTTATTGTTAAGGGAACCAACATTTCTTTTAAACGTATGCGGAGATTGAACAGCTGATATAGAAGATTCCAATTCTGTAATAGCTTTTTGACAGGCATCAAAGCATTCTGAAAAATTATAGTTGATTTTATGTAATTCATCAGAAAAGTTTTGCTGCCCCTTTACAATTGGACTCAAATGGTCTATAGTTGTAGAAGCCATTAATCTCATATTTCCATGTCTGTGGGATGTAGGTATAGGTGTGCTTTCATAATAAACCAACGGCTTCTGAGTTTTTTGGAAGTCTATGCACTCTAGGTAATTCTGAAACAATAAAAAAAAGATAAAATAAATAACTAAATAAAAAATTTACACCTGACAGAGATTATCACTATAAATTTTAGCTAATAGGCATCTAAATGAATACTCAAGGGAAGAGAGAAACAGAGTACAAGACTTAGAGATGAAATGGGATATGGCAAACTGGTTTGTGAAATAGCTCTGGCATATAGGTGGTGATATGTAATCTGGTGATCACAATTGGTCAGTGACAATTCAGTGTTTAATCAGCACACTTTGTAGTGAAGGGTGAGATCTGAATGAATAGGTATTACTCAAAAATGTAGTGAATAAATCATAAGTCACAAAAGAGTACTTTGTGGCACATATCTGAAGATTTATAGCTCATTTGATTCCAGTTGACCTACGAAATGTAAATTTCTAATGTGACATGTGTCAATGAGTTCATTATTTGTTCCAGACAGAAAAATAAAATTAAAATTCTTAATGCTTATATTTCTACTGTTAATGTGAAGTCTCACTGGAAGTAATGAACTGACCTTAAAAAGTTTCAGCTTTTTTATTTGACATCTCACACGGATACAGTAACCTTGAAGAGATGAAACATTATGTTTTTTTGATAACAGTATCTGTATTTCCTCTTCCATTTGTCTTAGCATGAAAAAAGATAGAAACAAAACAGTAAATACATATTTTACACATGTTTATATTATTTCATTATGTGCATATTTAAAAAAGAAATATTTAAATTCTCAAGCAGCATACCTGTTTTGTTCTTCGAGATTGTGTATAATGTCTTCCAGTTCCCTTTGAGGACAATGAACACCTAAAAGGTGTGAAGCATTGACTAATGTGTTCGCATCAAGAGTTTCCACAAGAAAAACAGATCGTCTGTTGTTAGTAAAGGTTTTTCCCAGAGCCTTAGTTGGAGTATTGATTGTCCTAAGTTTAAAAAATCAAATAATATGCTTGAAGTAGCAAAAAATATGAAACAACTTCTACATATATATCATCTCAATACAACACAGTAAGGAATAAGATGGAGTCATATTCGTATCACCAAAAAAATGTAGAAATAACATGACTTATAAAATCAACTTAAAGAGATAACGTTAACACACATGAAAGGTAAATTGTATGTTAGTAAAATATTACTTAAATTCGATAAATAAGACCAATACACAACAAACCAATGACATAAAATATATTGTAAGCACCTTACTACTGAAGAGGTTATGGAAAGGGAAGCTCAGTTTACCATCCCAATACCGATACAAAAAACAATGAAACAAACCATTTATAATAATATTCTGTACATTTCTAATGGTTCCAGAACGTTTTAATAATAAATATCAAAGTGATAATAAGATTTGGTTAACAGTCCCACGTTGCGACTTTTCAAGAGTAAATTGTAGTTCATTGGGATAATCTCAGGACCTTAAAAGTACATTTAAACACATCCCGTAATAGTTTCTCCAATATTAAATAAGTTCTAAATAAGGTCATAAACATTTAACAAAAGATAATAGCAAACGTAAAATGTGAATGATACTACGCAGTTAGCCGGTAAGTCAGACATGAATTTCAGCTAAAATAATATATTTAAATAAATAAAAACTTTTGGAAAGTACTTAAAATTAATAAAGGAACGTTGTAAAAGATATACCTCGGGCTGAAAAGCTGTAAATAAAAAGTCAAATTGTAGGATGAAAAGTAAGAAAATTACCGATTCTAGGGAAGTCCATATCTTTTAAACTACCGAACAGATTGGGATAATTTTTACACCAGCATAATCAGCACAAACGGGAGAGCATTTCTAAAGTAGCTGGAAACCCGAAATCTAAAATTTTTGACAAACTGTTTTTTGCTACCAAAATTTGAAATAACTGCTTAATCCAATGTAGCAACACTCCCCCAACTAAATAAATCTATAACTCCGTTCTGAAGCATTTAAAACATTATTATAAAGAGACACTAAACACGTATTTTTGCGTGATCTACACACCATGAATTTCTGGTAAACATCGGGAGATAAATCAAAAATTTCTGTGTCTATTTTGACCACTTTAGTCCTAGTTTGATATAGGAAATTGCGACGCCATGACGCTTCAGTCTGGCCTGGATAGTGAGAGAAGCAGGACGTATGCTGGTTAGATTGAGGCGAGCGAGCCTCGGATGCCTTAGGCATGAAACGAGTCTGTAACTTGGCGGGCACAATGGACGATAGACACCATCTTAGAAATTTTCAGTGGCGTGGTAAAGGGTTTGAAATTTGAACTTTGAATTTTATCGGGGGAATCATCTTGCTCTCCAGTTATGTTTCACTTCTTATCAACTATTTTCGTGAGACAATATGTTTTCGCCGAATGCCTCCAAGTAATTTTTTTTTTCTCGCCGAGATGACTGAACTTTAATTTCCGTAAGTTTTTCCTTTCGTAGTATGCATACTGCGAAGTTTGTTCCTTACATGGGACTTGTGATTCGCGCTTGGAAAGAGCGGTGAAGTATAACCGAACCGAGACGTACATTTTTTTTTCATGATAGATTTTTTTTTTCTCCACTTCTTCTCTTCGCCTGGTATTACGAACTTTTCATTTGTACAATTGCTCCTCACATGAAGATCGACATCGCGAGTTCATGGAGAACTGTGAAGTGTAACCAACTGCCTTCTATATACAGTGCCGGTTATTCAGTAACCTCTACGAATTTTTTTTTCTCTACCAGCAAGACTTTTTTTGAAAACGGCAACCTGACACACCAACAAGGAACTTCCATCAACTACGCTACGGTGTACTACGCCAGCCCTTCCGGTGCTGATATACGACGTTGACTGCGACTCCGCCAGCTGGGAGAAGGCGTTTCCCTGTGCCCGGGGAAGACGCTTCATGACTTACCAGGCCGACACACATCGCAGCCACAATCAACACTCCCTTTCGCTATCGCAGCGCTGACGTTTCATCCGGGGAGGTGCTCGCAGTGCTCACTACACTGGCAGAGCCTTACCAGACGCCACTCCGGGTCTGCACTTCGCCACGGCGAAATGAATAAGATAAGTGAAAGTGAATTGTTTACTAACTTTGTTTAAGGGCCCCTTCACCCAGAGAGTAGTGATCTCTGGACTTGCCGAAGGATTCTTTTCTATCAGTGCAGTGGATTCTTCCGGGCGCTTTAGCTGCTGCACATCAACATTTTCCCTTCCATTCATAGTTGAACCAAACATCTCCGGATGTCTGCAACGTCGCAACCACGGCGACGGACAATTTTTATATTTTTTCGGCTGTTACGACAGCAAACCAGTGATATAATATCACCAACCCAAGTATACCGGATTATATTTTGTGCTTTTTCCCCTTCTATTCGTCGACATATTTGTGCATTTTTCATATTTTTGTAAACCACGGTGTTTTTATTCTGTGTTTACTTTTCCGAAATCAGCTGTGGGCAAACCAAAGAGGTTCAAGCCACAGATGCGCAACTTTGAAAACCCAACAATTCTCTACCGAATGCCAGCTGATGTTTAGTGTGTTAGCATCACTGCTCTGTTTACATCAGTGACTTTGAAAAAAAATTTCTTTCCTTTGTAATTCTTTTTCAGGTCGACGTGTGTTTACTTTCAGGTTATTTTTATATTTTGTGTGTGCATTTTGGGGGGGGGGGGAATTTGGGTTTTTTTTGTGTATATTGTACCAACATTTTCGACATATTTTGTGAACAGCTGTTCTGGCTGTAAGTTTCCTGTTTAGGCATTTTTGTTTTGGGAGTGTGTTTTTTGTGTTTTCCTTGGTATCTCAGCATTTATTTTTGCCAATTGTGGAAGATAGTAGGGTAATATTAGCATTAAGCTTCAGTGTTGGATTTTTATCCTTCCTATTTAGAAAAGTTTTTTTTGCTGGTTCAAGATTGTTTAATGCATTATGGCTTCTTGGGACCACAACAATTCACAAGTAGTTCCACCCACACCTACAATACCTATTGTGGATCTACAGTCACTTTTCCGCCAGTTTACACAGGAAATCAATCAGATTATTGATAAACATTTTTCCAAACAAAATGAGATGCTGGATCGTTGGAACCAGAAGATCAATCAGAATTTTGATACTACTAAGGTTACACACACTGAAACAGATGATCCTGTGATAGACACCGCCTTTCCTCAACCACCTGCCATCCAGGAGAGCAGGCAGATTTTGCCACCACAGCAGATGGTTACAGCTGACCTTGCCATTCCCAAAGAGCCTACCCTTACAGGGGCACAACTTATTCCAACCACTGAACAGCTGGTAGATGAATCACCTGAGCTTGTCATACCCACCCCACCCCTGCCATCAGCTGAGCAAAACATAATACCCCCTGCTAATCCACTTGATGTTTGCTCTAATTCCGTATCTGACCCTCCAGTCCAGCTGATTGCTGATATTCAGTCAGTTGAACCGACATTTCTTTATGTTTGTTCACATACTCCTACCAACAATGTTTTCAAGAAGACAAGAATGAGGAAGCCCACATATGTAGATAAATTGAATGGGCACTTACAGGCCAAAATGTTCCCTCAGAACATACACAGTGATTTATCTTGCCATACCTTTCCCAGGTGGGAACCTTGCACCACTAAGAGAATTGTTTTGGGTGCATTACTTTTCCAGAACCTTTCATCTGAGGTGACTGAATGGATTTCTGGTACCCTCCACAGTCAATTGGGCTCACCCACCTTTGCAGAAGATTTTTTCCCAAGTGAACCCTTTAGCCCAACATGCCCTGATAATTTTCAGAAACTTTGGGCGTTTCTTACCCTTTTCCCCACAGTATGCCAGCACAGGAAAGTGGGTAGAAAGAAAGCAGATTTAATGGCTAGTTATCAATGTTTTGGGAGGGGTACCAAAATGAAGAGTAGATTGAACCCCTTACCCCCACAAGATAAGAGCAGTATTTTGAAGGCTGTTTGTTTTGGGAGGGGACCCAAGTTTAAATGCAACTTCAACCCTTTCCCACCAAAGGAGAATTCATTATTTGATGATTGGAGGAATGTCCTCAAACTCAAATTATTTGCCCTGGATATACAGGAAAGTCCACAACCATTAATTCATGCTATGGTGTATATGTCAATTGACATTTTTTCAGATTTTGCTCAAATAAGCAACCATATTCAGAATAATAAGACAGTTAATATTGCAAGAGATTTTGTTTACTTTTTCCCTTTTGCCATGTTTAAGGTATGTTTTGCTGACTTCTTCGTGAGGCTGATGGTAATTTTTAAGGTTATATGGGAGCTTGAACTTTTGCCCAACCTTGTTTTTTCTGTGGTGTACATCCGAATGTTATTTTGTAACCAGCTACCTAGGGAAGTTGTTTGCCAGGCTGGGTTGATGTGATATTTGATACAGTAGAGATGAAGCTGAGAGATGCTGAGAAGGACTGTCAAGGAGGGGAAGTTGTTTGTGATGATGAAGGAGTAGATGTGCTTGTTGAATAAGGGGTGGAGATAATACTTGTGTTTCTATGTTTACAAAAAGAGAGGGGGAGTTGGCTGGAAGAGAAGAAGTACCAATAAAGGGGGGAATGCTACATTATTTCAGGACCAGGACATGAAGCTAAGACTTGCCTGCGATCCTTCATTATTATTATTGGCATTCCTACCCATTCCCATTATTATTTCCCATTATTATCATTATTACCCTTGGGCCAGGAAGCGAAGACTTGCCTGCGGATCCCTTAATATTATTATTATCCCACAATATTATGTGCAGTATGGCATTTTAGGCATCGGCCCAGAGAGGAGATGACCTCATTTATATATTACATTGCAATAGGAACACGCAGGGTGACCTCATTTTGTGCATGAACATAGAGGAGGTGCAGTAGGATAGTCAGGACTCTGTTCCTGTGTTGATTTAGTTCCGCAGGCGTAGCAGAGCTCTAGGAATATCCTGTTAAATGACATACCTGGTACATCTCATAGATGGGCGTGACACATTTCCCCATTCATTAAACTAAGTGTATGACTGTACAGACCAGCATGACACCCGTGATAGTATGTAAGCATTATATTCCCCTATAGGCGCCACTGTCGTTGTTCATTCACACAATTAGGATTAAGAAAAACATAGAACACACAGTACATCAACATACTCTAACGAGATTAGCGCTGACACAACTGAGTTGTTTACAGATAATGTACTTTCTAAGATGAGATTTCGAGGTAGATGTTAGTTTTGTTTTTCATTGTGGAAGATGGATCTGAGAACTTGTTTGAGTAGATATTTACCCTTGTGTTTTAATAAGATGTAACATTGGGAAGACTTGGATAGGGCGATATGATTGTTCCTTGCGCCTGGAGAATTATTGGAAGTTTATGATGATAGGAGGCATACATATACCCCACACTTTTCACAACAGTGATACCCAACATTTATTATTATATATATACCCCTTATACATTATATGGTTTTGAATTTCGTGACCCATTCTCTGAAGTTTATAGGAAGTAACAATATATACTCCACATACTACATTACACTACGAGATTACGTCCCTTGATATACACCTACATGGGTTTACAGTGGTACCCATTCATATCGCATGATGCGATTCAATATTTACCTATATATAAAACATATTCCCCTATATTATGGTCACTATGAACCAGTGTACTGGTTCCTCGCAACTTTGTTGCCACAACTAACCCGATTTTGTCGCAGCAGTGTACAGCTGACTGGAAACTGCGTTTCCTATAGTTCTAAAGATTCTGTTCATATAATTTTGAGGATATTTCTAGTGCTTAGTTTTCATGTTACCCTGATTCTTGTTTCATTAACTTTCTCTAGTATTAAGTGTAGTCACATTTTGTAAAGCCAGGCCTGGGACTGATATAATTTCTCAATATTGTATTTTTTTTTTGTGTGTACTTCCTATTATGTACAGTCATTGTTTTTCTTATAACCTGCCCATCTTCGGATGTTGGCAATAACCATAATTTTCTAGGTTCTAGATCTATGTGTTCATTTCCCACTATTTTTTTTGTTTAATTAGTAAGTTCCCTTTTGTAGTTGTAGGTTAAGTTTAACAGGATGATATCGCTCACACACGTCGTTTGTTTTGTTTTGGATTGTTCGCAGACTGTCTGACTGACCGAGGTCCTCGGGGCGACTGCTGTGTCAGGAACCCGGGACACAGACATTTCTCGGCAGTGTTAGGGATTATTTGTGTTTGTATAAATGACACTTTGATCTGCGATCGCGACAGGACTCAGCCACTTTGAGAGGATTTTGTAAGAGTGTGTGATAGAAAATAACAGAATATAGAGACGTTCTAAAAAGAACAACCTAAGGAAAAGATTGTGATATATATAACAGATGTTGTGTTTAAGGACTACGGTCCTATATACATATTCGTAGGTTTAAGGAGGTTGTTGTATGGATAGGATGTTTAGATTTAAGGTTTGATACTTTTGTGGTTTTTTTTTGGGTATGTTAAAATTTTCTTACACAATTTCACTGTTTACATTTTAATGTTGTACAGTTACAGTTGGGAAACAATTTTGTAACGTAATTTAACAAATTTTTGTGTGGTTTACATACCACTTTTGATAAGTTGTGTTTTTCATAACACCAGTTGGTGTAATATTGACATGATTCATATTTCTTTTTGAATTTTGTGAACTTTGATAATTTAAAGTAACTTTTGAGTATGAATGTGGTAACAATTTGATATTTGAGATGTAAAGTAACTTTTGGAGTATGAATGAAGAAGCATACCGACCGATAAGCGTAGGGTTAGTTAACTTTTTGGGATAGTTCTCTAAATTTGTCATGGGATTTTCGGGGATTTTTCTTGCTTTAGTGATTTTCTTTGGGTTTCTTTTGTTATTAGGAAGTTTAAGGGGAATTGTTAGGGTTTTTCTTTCTTTTTAAGATGTGCAGTAAGTTTTTTGCAAAAAATTACTTCAATCTTCGGGGGGCATGTAAGCACCTTACTACTGAAGAGGTTATGGAAAGGGAAGCTCAGTTTACCATCCCGATACCGATACAAAAAACAATGAAACAAACCATTTATAATAATATTCTGTACATTTCTAATGGTTCCAGAACGTTTTAATAATAAATATCAAAGTGATAATAAGATTTGGTTAACAGTCCCACGTTGCGACTTTTCAAGAGTAAATTGTAGTTCATTGGGATAATCTCAGGACCTTAAAAGTACATTTAAACACGTCCCGTAATAGTTTCTCCAATATTAAATAAGTTCTAAATAAGGTCATAAACATTTAACAAAAGATAATAGCAAACCTAAAATGTGAATGATACTACGCAGTTAGCCGGTAAGTCAGACATGAATTTCAGCTAAAATAATATATTTAAATAAATAAAAACTTTTGGAAAGTACTTAAAATTAATAAAGGAACGTTGTAAAAGATATACCTTGGGCTGAAAAGCTGTAAATAAAAAGTCAAATTGTAGGATGAAAAGTAAGAAAATTACCGATTCTAGGGAAGTCCATATCTTTTAAACTACCGAACAGATTGGGATAATTTTTACACCAGCATAATCAGCACAAACGGGAGAGCATTTCTAAAGTAGCTGGAAACCCGAAATCTAAAATTTTTGACAAACTGTTTTTTGCTACCAAAATTTGAAATAACTGCTTAATCCAATGTAGCAACACTCCCCCAACTAAATAAATCTATAACTCCGTTCTGAAGCATTTAAAACATTATTATAAAGAGACACTAAACACGTATTTTTGCGTGATCTACACACCATGAATTTCTGGTAAACATCGGGAGATAAATCAAAAATTTCTGTGTCTATTTTGACCACTTTAGTCCTAGTTTGATATAGGAAATTGCGACGCCATGACGCTTCAGTCTGGCCTGGATAGTGAGAGAAGCAGGACGTATGCTGGTTAGATTGAGGCGAGCGAGCCTCGGGTGACTTAGGCATGAAACGAGTCTGTAACTTGGCGGGCATGATGGCGGATAGACGCCATATTGGGATTTTTTAGTTACATAGTAAAGTGTTGGGAATTTGAACTTTAATTTTACCGGGGGAATTATCGGTTCTGGTTATGCTTCGCAACTTGCAATTTTCGTGTGATGATATTTCGATGCCTTGCTAACTGAACATTTATAATACAGTGACATTTTTTGAATATATGTGAATTGTGAAATCTTCAACATGTGACTTTCATTTCTACAATAGTACCTTTCTTGCAGTAGGTTATAAACTGTAAGTGGCGACTGTGGTCAATTTTAACAGTTAGCATTTTCCAGAGGCAATATACGGTCAACAAACTATTTTAAGAACTTCAAGTATTTTCCAGTGATAAGTAAGTGAACTATAGTTGAGGAACGTAAAGCTGATATCTGACCCCCAAGATCCAGTTAGGTTCCTTACAATATTAAATGTTATTCATCAGAGTACTAAGGAAGTGTGAGCTATGTGAAAATAGGGGAAGGAAGATCTGATTGGCTGTAACAAAGGAATGGACTAAAACAAGGAAGTGCCTTATCACCACTACTCTTCATTGTAATCATGGATGAAATAATGCAGAAGGTGGCAGCGGGGATGGGAAAGGAAAACATGAAGGTAATGGCTTTTGCGGATGATCTGATGATCTGGGGAGGAGAAGAAGAGGAAGTGCAGTGGCAGTTGGATGTATGGACAGACAGTGTGTAGGATTATGGCCTGAAATTTAATGTGAAAAAATATGAGTACATGGTAACAACCAGGAAAAAGAACTCGGGGAATTGTGATGGCAGGGGAACAACTAAAGAAGGTAAACAGGTTCAAGTACTTGGGGAGTGTATTAGAGGAATGTGGAGGAAATGATGGGGAAATAAGTGAAAGAGGAAGACAAGCAAAGGCGTTCCTAAGGAGCATTATAAGCCTGATATGGCAAGAGAGTAATCTATCATATGTACTATGTGCCTATCTAGACCTATGCTGCTGAAACGTGGACAGTGAAAAAATGGGACATCAGCAGAGTACAAATGAAGTTTTTAAGAGGTAGAATGGGAGTTACTAAAATGGACAGAATAAGGAATTAAGTGATTAGATGCACCATTAAAGAGGAACCCCTACAGGAAAGGGTAGAGAGGACCAGACTGAGATGGTATGGACAAGAGAATGGAGGCTCAGAGAATCCCAAGAAAAATCCATGAAATTAAGATACATGGTAAACGACCCAGAGGAAGACCAAGAGATGGATGGCTGAAAGGAGTGGAGGAGGGTGTACGGAAGAGAGGAGAGGACTGGAACAAAGTAGTGACAGAGAGGTAGTGGGATGAAAGAAGCAAATGGAGAGGCTTGTGCATAAAACAGACCCGGCCAGAGGCTGGAAACTGTAAAGGATGATGATGATGATACATCAGAGATAAACAAGGGCAGAGAAAAGAACCACTGCATACAGTGGATGAATGCAGGACATAGCATAATCATTCCCCTACCATGGTAAAAAAAAAACACACACACACTCTCAGAAGTAGGGGCTTAATGAGCCTACAGGTGGTGACACCACATGGGAAACATCTGTACTCATTCCACTCAATGCCCTTTGTGAATTTGTTAAACCCTCTCCAATCACCATGTCATCTCTTGTAGTTATAATATTTGTGGTTTTTTATCTTCCTGGTAAATGCTCAGTTTATGTATTCATTACTAGGAAATCAGTAAACTTACCATTTTTTAGTGAAATTGTTTTGTAAGAGCGATATTTTGGCTACAAAAAAACCATTTTGATGATCAAATAATTTCATTGTATTGTTAAGATAGAATGACATTTGTGTAATGGCATTAATCCAGGTAAAGTGACCGAGCTCCTAGCACATTGGCTACTTTGCTGCAAGATGCCATCACAGATTTGTGTGCTTGCTGGGGTTTATAGTCTTCAATATTTATTTTGTTGGTAATCATTGTAATATGCTCAGATTTATCTGTGATCTCTTGACAATAGTAAATGACAAGATAATTTCAAACTCATAAAGCATATGAATTTCGTGTAAAGATGTGAAGGTAAAAATTCGATTGCCAAATTACTATGTGAGATGTAATTCAAGGTTTGTTCACACTTCTCTCTTCTATTATATAAAAGTCAACTTGTAAAGGTAAATTTTACATATTTATTCCTTTCACATTTTAATAAAACATTCTTTAGATCCAATATGATACCAATCGTTGTTTCAATGTTAAAGGATGTCTATGGACTTCACATCTGATATAACTGATGCAGGAGAAGTTTCAATACTATAACCCAATCACAGTATTACCAACTTTCATGTGTTTGACTAAGCGAGGATTTTATCAAGAGTTAAGACCTGGCCAATATTCATATTCTTGTTTTAGAGTTTAATCCAATATTGTGAATTAATAGCCCACATTTAATTATCCAGAGTAATACATGCACAAAAATGGTCTACACTCAAGCACTTTCCAAATGAAAAAGGCCCTCCTTCAACAATGGAGCCATATTTATAACTTCAGCAGACCTGCTGTCAGAGCCTCACATAACCACTCAAATGGCAAAGGGATTATGAAGAAATCAAGCCGCATTCACCCGAGTGATTTGAGGCAGCCATGGAATACACAAATCTGGATGGCCGGACTGGGATTTGAACCCATGTTCTCCTGAATGTGAGGCCAGAGCATTACTGCTCTCCCATCATGCTCAATCACTATTTCCCTACACCAGATAGGCATATGTATCCTGTACTTTCTGACTCAAGAACTTCCTGCAAATTCCAAGTAGTTACGGCTGAACTGGGACTGGAACCCATGTTCTCTCACGCAACTGGCAATGGCATTTTGAAGTGATCAAGCTGCATTCACCCGAGTGATCTGAGGGAGCCAAGGAGTACCCAAATCTGGACAGCCAGAATGGGATTCGAACCCATGTTCTTCCGAATGCGAGGCCAGAGTGTTACTACTCACCCATCATGCTCAGTCATTATTTCTCCATACCACATAAACATATGTATCCTGTACTTTCTGATCCAAGCCTCCATCTCTTGGAGGACTTCCTGCAAATGCCGAGTTGTTATCACATTGTTGCTAATTGCTGTGAAGAACACACAGTCAGCAGCATATATTGTTGTAAGGTACATCTTCCGAAATATCAAAAAATTGAACAGAGGACTGGACCTAGCACTGAGCCCATATGATCTCAGAAGCTGGTAATTAGTTTCTTTTTTTTTTTCGCTTATGGCTCTGTGCATCATTAAAGGTCATTAGAGGCAGGAAAGGACTGGGGTCAAGGAATTCAGCCATTGCCTTTTGAAGGAATTTTGGGGAAACCATGGAAAACTCAAATCCAGGTGGCCAGAAGGAAATTCAAATCTACATCCTCCCGGATGCAAGGCCAGATCATTACCACTCACCCATTTTGTATTCATATAAGCCGTATGGAATCAAACATCCAGGTGATGCCCAATAACACCAAGTCACAAAACTCATTGTGGCTGAATGCCCTCATCAACCTAACCAACTATCATGGGTTTTGTGTTGTTGAGTGATGTAATCCCAATTGGTGACTGAGAATGATGTTTACCAGGTGTGTAAATATGAAACAGGAATTTGCCAATAGATGGCTCTAGCTATCAATGCAGTTACTATCATATTGCATCATTGTCACCATTTTCTTTTTTTTTACATCTGACAGCCATTTTTAACCCACAACAATACAAGTTTCATACGACAGTTGTTAGGGAATTGCGCGATGTCGGGATTGGGTATCGGCTTCTTCACCTAAACTCAAAGTCATCCAAAAGTTGTCAAAGTTCGTAAAAAAGTTCTATAAGCGTGTTAAACCATGTAGAATGCTAACTGTAAAAATTACTGCGGTCGCCACTTACAGATTAACCTCCTGTAAGAAAGGTACTAAAGTAGAAATAAAAGTCTGAATCCGGATAACTGAATTATATATTCTTGAAAATGTTCACAGAAGTCACAAAAGTCACAGTTAGCAATGGCAATCGGAGAAAATCATCAGCCGAAGATCACAGATCATGAAACAGAACAGACCGCACCACCCCAAAATGAAACTGAAATCTGTTACAAATACATGTCCGAAAATGTTTTAGAAAGTTACGTTGGTCATGCCGATTTTAGAAATGGCGCCGGTCGGCCATCAACCGAAACTTCCCATCAAACAAAGCGCCTTGAGCCGCTCCCGTTGAACTCGCTCACCGAGAGGTTACATCCTATCACCACGAGATACTTCATCAAAATGTAATAAAAATGGCAGACGGGTCCCTTTTATCAAACTGACCTACTGGCCGAGACAATAGTCTATCTGGAAAAAGAACCTGTTAACTGTGTACTACCAGAAATTCACAGAATGAAGAGCGTAATGAGACAAGTGGAGTGGTGTGTTGGGTTTTGTTTTTAACGCTTCCAGACCAGTGAAAATGAATTTTGAAATTTGGTTAATTTAAAAGCATATTTGAATCGGGTACTGTTATACGTCATCATACGTCACAGGAAAAATGCCAACTCTCAAAGCCTTAAAATCTCAAGTTAATACTATTTTTAAATCGTTCCCCAGCCTTTGCTGAGCTCAGTGGTGTAAAAATCTTTCAAATCGGTTAAGTCTATCGGAAGTTATGGAATTTCTAAATTTTACTGTTTTCCACTGTGCAACCAAATATTTCGCTTTTTATTTAAAGCCGGTCGTATCCTGAAACTAAATTTAAATTGAACCTTTATTTAATTTAAGCACTTTAGAAAAGTTTTTAGTTTGTTAAACATGTTAGTTTATGAGTTATTGAATTTTAAAATTTCGATTTTACGGCGCCATTACCAGTTGGCTGTTATTTACTTATATTTTCTATTTATTTGTCGATGGTTACCGAAAACTTAAAGAATATTGACTGACTGGTTGTTTTACTTGATTAAATCTACTTTTAAAGCTTTGAAGTTGTTTAGATGTGGTGGAATTGTATGTTGAAATGCACTCCATGTGGAAATGCTTTAAATTTCATATTTACTACTTTAAATCGGTCTGGAGCTGCGAGTTATTAGTGAATTTAATATCAGATGGTGAAATTCTAATTATTAAAGTGCTTTACAGTGTTTAATTTAGTGGAATATTAGTGTTATGGTAGTGTAAACAAACCTGTGTTTTCTACTTCAGGATTATTATGGATTACGCTCATTTAGGTAAGTTTATGGTTTATATTTTACTTGAAACTTCTTATTTATGGTTGCTATGTGTTGTTTATTTACTTTTCTGAACTTAAATTGTTGTTATCTCAATTTGAACTATGGTATCGTTTACCGATGTTAACCTCAAACTTTGTCGGATTTTAACGGAATCTCGAAAATAGAGCGAAAGGTAGCTTACACAGTGTAGTTTTCAATAATGTTGAACATTTTGAGTTTTGAGCCTTGAAACTAAAATTTGCGGACATCATTGATTTTGTGTTACCATTTAAAGAAAGCTGCTGCAGAATGGCATCAAATGCTTGTCGAAGCTTACGGTGAGTGTCCTCTTGGTAAATCACAGTGTTTTGAGTGGTTTAAAAAATTCAAAAGTGAGAAACGAAGACAGTGGAAGACCTCCAATGAAGTTTGATGACAGCAAGTTTCAAGCATTGTTGGATGAAGATGATGCCTAAATGAAAGAACAACTCGCAGACCAATTAAATGTAACAAGGGAAGCTGTCTCCACACGTTTAAAAGCGATGGGAAAGATCCAGAAGATGGGGAAATTGGTTCCACATGAACTGACTGACAGACACCAAGAAAAACGAAAAACTACTTGTGAAATGCTGCTCGCCAGGTATAAAAGAAAGTCATTTCTCCATTGAATTGTGACAAGTGATGAAAAGTGGATATATTTTGAGAACCCTAAGCATAAAAGATCATGGGTAACTCCAGCTGAACCATCAACATCAACATCAAGGCCAAATTGCTGTGGAAGGAAGACAATGCTCTGTGGAAGGAAGACAATGCTCTGTGTTTGGTGAGATCAAAATGGTGTGATCTATTACAAGCTACTTAAAACCAGGTGAAACTGTTAATTCGGAACTTTATCAACAGCAAGTGATCAATTTGAATCACGCATTGCAGGAAAAACGACCAGAATACCAGAAAAGGCAACACAAAGTCATTTTGCGCATGACAACTTATGGTACCATCACATACAGCAAAACCGGTCAAGGAAATGATTGAAGCGCTTAGTTGGGAGATACTGATGCATGAGGCTTACTCACCTGACTAAGCTCCATCCGATAACTCTCCCTTTACATTGATGGGGCACGCACTCGCTGAGCAACTCAATGACTGGTTTGCTCAAAAGAGAAAAAAATTTTGGTGTGGTATTCATAAATTTCCATAGAGATAGGAAAAATGTATATCTAACAATGGGCAATACTTCAAATAAGGTACCTTGTACCATTTTTACACGAGAAAGGTGTATTTTTTATGAAAAAATTCTGGTTTCATATTTACACACCTCCCGGTATGAACCATGAAGGCACTTGAGCAACAGCTTCTTGGACACTTTGCATGTGACTGGGAGGAGACACATTAGGTGGTAGTGCTGAGGAAAGGGTGGATCCTTCCCACTACTGCGCATCTTTATCATGTCTGCACGATTCTATTATTGGAAAAAACTTCTAACTACAAAGGTCTCTGCAGAAGATTTCTGCTGAAAAAGCAGCTACCTCCAGCAGCATGTTCTTTAAGCAGTTGCTGTAGGTGCAGTTAAGCCTTAGTGCCTAGGCTGGGTGTAATTTGATCATGTAGCTTACCATCATCTTTGTGGAGATTGAATTAATTTCTTCCTTGCCATCATCATCCTGTATTTAAATTTGCAGGTGGTAATGAGAAGTTGAAACATATCAGCCATCTTCTTCCTTTTCAGAGGGGTAGAAGATCTTCACAAAAACATACACAATCACATTGGCCTGATAATAGGATAGCAGGATAATAGTTGAGCTTCCATTCACCATGCTGCATCAGAAGTCAGGGAAATCATCTCATGAGCCTTCATACCTCTGACCCTCGTTTCCCCATCATCCGGTTTGAGTACTGTTTCAAGAGCATCACACATCCAGTTCTAGTTATCTTCCAGAAATGTCTTGGGTTCTTTATGAAGGCCATTCATTAGTTTTCAAATTGCTGAATTTCCTGTCAGCCTAATAACCAGATTTTCATGTAAGGTAGCTGCCAGGATGTGGGGTGGAAGCATCAGTGGAATGAAATTGCAACAGTCACTACTGCTGTTGCTTCTCTCATTGTTCTTTCCTCAAAGAGTAAGACAACATATGAGTTTCTACTGGGTGGTCCCCCAGCACTGTAGAGATGAGCTGTTGCTATTCTACCTAGTCAGGCCTCTGAAATTTAGGAGCTGATTTTAAAGCTAATTTCCAAGCAGCCACATCTGCCTCTACCATGATGGGACAGTAGTCCAATGACAGTCAGTACAATTTGGATGCAGCAATGAAGCACTTGACGTTTTTTGTAACTGCAAGATGAGAGAGTAGGTTGGTCACATATTTAGGCATATGGGATTAGTTAATTTGTTAGTGGAGGGAACAGATGAAGGAAAGAATCAGGGATGAAGATGAAAATTAAGGAATATGAAGTAGATACCAAGTGATATAGATTGTAATGGCTAAGCCAAGATAGAGATTAGTTCTGGATAAAAAGAGATCAAGGATTGCATTAAACTGGTCAACAGAATTATGACAGAAAAAAATATCATTTTAACACTGCAAGATCAAGGTGTATTAAATGAAGTGTCAAAATTTACCTGTTTGCAAAGAAGTAATTACAAAAAGGCATATGACATTGTTGGCCCGGAGACCCCGATGGGTAGTTCAGCTGCCAGTTGACAGAGTTTCAATTCGCCATGCATGCGCCTCCGTAGTGGCTATCCGGGTTATCCTACCAGGTATAGGGGACCTACACTTTTATGTGGAATCCAAACCATGGAGCATCCTTGCGTACTTCACATGACAAAGCAAAGCTTGACAGAGGTGAAGGTCAGTTTTTAAGGCCATAAAAATTCCAGCTGAGACTGGGATTCTAACCAGAGACCTTCTGTAGTAATGAACTAATGACTCAACAGTAATAACAAAAAAGCTACAGAGTATATGCATGAACTATTGGGTCAGGTCATTATGGTGCCATGATGGTGTCTGGCACTTGCTACATAGTTAGCCACAGTGTTGGAAGAATTTTGTAACATTGTGACTTGGCTAGCAGAGTATTAGAGGTTGCAGACTGTGTACTAGTCTGGGTCTAAGGCTCTGCATAGAACATGTAGGCTGAGTTGATTGCGATTCATTTAAGGAATGAGGTCATATAGCTCAGTGGACCTGGTGTCTTTCAGAAGGGTAGAACTGGGCCAGCACCACATTTCACTGTCTCTCTTACTTCATCTTCATAAACGCACTACACATAAAAACACTAATGTACTATAGAGTCAGGTCATCTTGGTGCCATGACAGTGTAAATGGTGCCATGACAGTGTCTGGCAAACTGGTAAAAACTGGTAAACTGCTAAAAGTAATAATAATAACAAAAAGGAAACATGTAAATAACAGAAATGAAGATTGTAATAACCTTGTTTCAGAAGTTGAAATTGTCGAGTCTGAGGGAAGATACTGTAAATATCTGGAAGAACCTTTGTGAATTTTGTTCCTTAGCATTTTTAAAAATGCTGATGCAGCTTCTTTTGTTGTCATCTAAAAGCAAAGAAATAATATTACAGAGCTGCTGGAGAATAATCTTCAGTAGTTGAATGTAACACATTGTTTGTAATCTTCAGAGGTATATTTTTATTATATGTCAGCCAAGCAAACACTGTGAAAACAAAAAATTTTCTTCATACTGATAACTGATGCAGTTTTCTTAACCTATCGTACATACTAGCCAAGTTTCAGCAAGATAAATGCTTCAGTTATAACTGCATCCGCCAACAAACTATTCTGTGCAATATCTATAACAGTTATCACAATCATTTTCTTTGGCTAAAATTTGTATTTTTCATAATTTAATTTGATAAATTGTGATGGAGTGCTTGTCCCACAGGCTATTTCACTACACACAAACTTATCCCCTTTTTTACACCCGCCAACTTTTGCCCTCTATGAATGTTAATTTGAAATTCTTTCAGAGTTTTTGGTAAATTATTCATCATTTCCCTGGCTAATTTATTTCAATCACTGATCCCCTTACCTAAGAAAGAAAATTTCCCCACACCATTATACCTGAAATCCCAGAGCCTCTTTAAATTCCACCAATTTCTTCCCATACCTCATCACCAATAAATGCCTTGTACACACACTCCCACAACTCTCTTCATCCTCCTCCTGTATTCCAACGAAACCCATTTCACTTCCTTCTATTTTATTTCCTCTTCTTCCACACTTTTTAGAAATAGCATAAACTTAATAACTAAGCATCCATAGTGTGTATAACTAGAAAAATAATAATAAAAAATACAGATTTTGAACTGTTTATAAAATTTTACTTTACAAATACTTCCATATTACTAAACAGTGTGTGGATATCTATAATATGTTTAAAAAATATTTATTTGATGAATTAATTTGCTGAAACAGTATACAAAAACAGCTCTTGAAACGTAAAAAGATATCATTCAGGCTCTGAAAATAACTCCATATTATTTCAACTATGAGCACCGTACCTGACAACAATATTCTTGTATGGGATGCTTAAGTTTATGACTCTTGCTAACCCTTCCACTGAAGAAACACATTTGACACTGATTGTAACTAAAACAGTGTAAACATCTATATCTTAGTCCAGTTATTGGATACATTTTACAGACATCACACCGCACTGGATGACGAACTGTAACAAATTAAATAAATTAATTTTCTCAAACTTTTATAATAACTGATGAGTAATTATTGTCCAAAATTAAAGCATTTAAAATGTTAATTGTATTTAATGATTAATAAACATAGATTTTTTATTTTAAAACACAGAAAGTACTTTGTAAAAAAAGAAGATATATGGAAAATTTCTCAATCCAACTACTATAATATAGAAGGTTGTGATGATATACTTCAACTGCATTTAAAAGAATTTAAGGAGAATTTATAAGATGGATCTTTTAATTTTTTCTCTAATTGTGAGAAGCATCTAGAATTATGCAAACTGTCACATAACTATGTGAAATACATAGTTTTAAAATAGGAAAACAGCATGAGAGGTAGAAAAGGAAAGGGCGGGTGGAGAGAAATTTTGACAAATTAAAAATGTATGTGTTGGTTTGCTAGCTTCACCAACCAAAATGATAGATGCTAAGGGGGGGGAAAAAAAAAAAAAAAAAAAATTAAAACCTAATTGCAAGCATACATAAAGTATGGTCAGAAGAAGGAATATGATTTCCCCCTCTGTTCATTTAAGTTTCTATACAGAGTTTCTAAATAAATAAAAAAAAGAAGAAATGAAGATAAATGAATTTTATCTAACAACTTACAATTCTGCTTTTTTTTTTTTTTTTTACTCTGCAACATTTACCACAAAGTTACAAAAACGTACCTGTTCATGTCTGCTATATGACCATGCTTATACTTTTCTTCCCCTATACCCATCACACATAAAATTATAGTTTCCATCTGCCTCTATCTTTCCACAATTCCAAGTAGGTGTCACTTTGACTTAATATGCTCATCAGAACTTGTAACTTTACCTGTCAGTTGACAGTGCAATCATTTGCTTTAAAAGTGTTGTATTATCAATGGATTTACTAATTACTGCCACTGCTGTATTTTGATTCCATAGAGAGCAAATATGAAAGATTAGGGAAAAATAACCTGTCCCTTACCACAAATGAAGGGACGAGGGAAAGATGAACATAAAAAAATACTACACAGCATTTTTGTTCGAATCTTTAATCGTGTTAGAGGTGAGACATATGGCAGGAAAAAATTTAACTTCCCCCATTGTCACGGCCTCTGTTCCATTCGCCTCTTCCTTGATATGTGCCTCCCTCACAGTCTTCCCAGCACATCCTTTCTCACATCCCTAGCCAACTTCATCCTCTCTACAAACTACTTTTCCTTTAATTCCCAAGTTTGTCACTAGATATTCAGCACTGCCATGGGTACCAGTATGGCCCTATTTTATGCCAACCTCTTCCTGGGCCATCTGGAGCATGTAAGCTACCTTGGAATTTCGTAAATTTTCTTAACGACGTTTGTTTACAGTATAGCGATCATAGGTGAACCATACGATACCGCAGCTTCAAGAGCCATATATGTAGTTGATTCAACAAATAAAGTAAACTAAACAGTCAATTCAGATAATAAATCAAGCTTAAATAGTAAATGCAAGTTCTAAAATATCTAAACACAACATAACACCTACATGTGCAATATTTTGTTTCGATATAATTTTGCTAGAATCAATATTTTTATTCACTTTTTGAGATATTCAGAAAGTCAAGAGATAATAAAATTTGGTAGTAAGGAAATCATACTATAAAATTTAAAGATTTTAAAGGCTAAAAAAGCCGGCATAGAAATTTATTACGTAAATATACACTCTAAAGTTCGAGAAATCAGATGTTGGAAAAGATATAAGAAGTCAACCTGTAACAAGAAAGGCACTTAAATTTTTCTTGCACAACATACTAAAATTAAGGAAAGTTCAGTACAAATTAAAGGTTGTCTTTTAAATATTAAATGGTAAAACCAGACATGTGCAGATAGGAAAATTAATCATCTCAGGGGAGAAAACATTTTCAGAATATACTATATATAGATTATTTGAAACGAGGTTTAGGAAGTCTTTTTAAGAAACATGTAGTATTTTTGGTCGAAATGAAACAAAGTAGCCATATTTTTAATATGTCTGACTTCCTGATTGCATCAGACAGCAGGATATTCATTTCAAAAATTAATTACAAATCAGAGAAAACAGGTCATAAAGTTATTAGCGGGGTCGATTACATCAAAATTAACTTTTTATCTAGAAGAGTAAATAGGTCGTGTTTAGGATTAAATGAAAGGTAATTCAATTAGAAGATGCAAAAACGTTGTTTGAACCCTGTGGCTTTAAAATTGTAAAAGTTATAAACAAATTTCGGAATCACACAAAATGATATTTTATGGCGAAACAGTTATAGATACTGAAAATTTCATAAGGATCAAGATATGAGTAGTGAGAGCTAAGGTAGGAAGAACTATTTTGCAGATCACTGTATGAATACATAGGTTTCATGCCAGTTGGACATCGATCGCGCAGTGATCTTTGGCGAAGACAGGAGTTCTATGTATATACGAATAGTGAGCGCTTCCATTGCCTTTTGCCTGGTGACCATTGAAGTGGTAATGTTGTCAAGCTGTAGAGCACTTTGCACTTAGAAGCAGGAAGTGCGGTGTGTTTGCACATGTGTAGGGCAGCCATGTTAGAATTTCTGTAGTACAACAAACCAGTTTCGTTTTAACTTCAATGTGACTTTTAAATTTTTATTACAGGCTTTGGTCTGGTCTGATCGCTTTTCATTACTTGCAATCTAAGAACTTGGTGAAGATTTCCGATAGCCATCGATTGTTTGGACTTGTAATATTTTTCTAAGAATATAGTACAACTTTGAATGTGAACTTACTAGCAGTGACTTTTCATTATGATGTGAACCTTACCTTTCCTAACTTCGGGTTTAATCAAGCTAGGTGGCAACCAATAGAATTATACAACAATCGATAAACCAATGGCTTATATGTAATACAGTTGGAGATAAGGTGATAAACTGTTATCATAACCCCAGTAAGCAGTTTAGTCCCATACATCGGATCGAGATTAATGGCGAAGTGTTTATTCCAACCCTGGTAAACATTTCTCCTTACAAGCAATGATTTCTTAAAAATCACCCCCTCATCCGCCTTGTGCAGTTAAGATACATAGAGGACATATTTATTATTTGGACCCTCAGGGAACATCACCTCTCAACAACAGTCATTCCATCAATTTCACTTGGTCATTTTTCCACAACAAGGTGCTCTCCACACCTCTATGCATATCAAGCCAATAAATTTAAAGCTGTACCTACACTTTGGCAATTTCCACCCTTCCACACCAAATATTCCCTTCCGTACAGGCTTGCAATCTAATCGTTGAGTGGTTAGACTGATGTAGGAGGCTGTGCAGTGAAGACAGGTAAGTTGGTAAATTAGGCGAGTTGTAGGGCAGGTAGTGTGTCTAACAGTGGGAAAGGACTCTCCTGAGATCAGATTAGAATAAGTAGTGGTGGTTGGATGCATGCTGCACGTTTTGCACCAGGGTTTATTGCGGGGAAAAGATTCATGCGGAAGTCTAGTGGAGTTAGAAGGTAAGTGTTTGTGGACCAAGATGATGTTCAGATTAGGTGGTCTGCTAAAGCAAGTGTGTGTGTGTGGGGGGGGGGGGGGGGCAGTGAGTAGAATTTTACCGAAAGAGGACATGCATTTTAGGGAAGGATTGTAGGAAGTTATGCCCACAGCGAAGAATGTGGTTAACGGATTCCAGGCCAGGATAGAACCGGATGATGAATATTGGTCTGTGGTCAGCATTAGGACGCATTTGTTCTGATCATGAATCACTTTCTAGGTATTCCCAAAAACTATCCCAAACCCTCAGTTCCCACCATTACCCCTGATCTTGTGCAAAAGCAAATCTCCCATGCTATCACCAACAACTCCCATTCTGCACCTCCTAAAGCTGTTTCGTTTCCCTCATCAGACTACAACAGGCCTAGAAATCCGGTAGTTTGGCAAAGACGCAAACCCCACCTAAGATTGGAAACTACTCTAGAAGAGATAGATAGCGTTAGTTTTTATAATTTATTCAATTTGGGAAATGCAAATGTTTCAATTAGAAGATAACCATCTGATAACTGCATTGCTAGTTTTTTTAATTAATTGGACTGTCTATATATTTACCCCCAATGTTTACACTGTCTGATTAGTAAGACAAGGATTCTGACGTATTCCCATTAAAATTGTTCTTGCCATTGTAATGACTATTTTGTTGGATGGCCATTATGTATAGTTTGTACTTGGCTAAATTAGTCTCTTCATGTTTGTTAAAACTTGCGACATATTTCTTCTTCTGCCACACTGTTATTCTTCTGTACTTGTCTGACACCTAAATAAATTGTTTGTGGGTTTCAGTGGGAACGGAGAATCATACGGGCTTTACACTAGTCGCATAAAATACTGAAGTTGCTATATTTGATGTTTATTGCAACATTTTAGTAACTCTATCACAAGAATAATACATCCGCGAACTTCACACGACATAATGCCAGTAAAGCTAGGGTTATGTTGTAGCAAACTTTCTACGACATGTAGATGAACAAGAATTTTGAAGGGTACTCGCGGCTTGATCAGTAGTCGATCTGAGGCCCAACTTGTCACTTTCACAGATCAGATAAGAGTGGGAAAAAGTTACAAGTTGTTTGCTTCAAGTGACCTTAGCTACGCATGCAATTCTGACACGCGTGTTAAATTTCTGCTGAGCTGACGGCAGTGCTTCCATTAGTTGAAGCCAGCGTTTTATCGCACGTACGCCTTCGCTCAGACTTGACAAAGTGAAAATACAAGAATCTAATATAATTAAAATATGTCCCTTACACCATAGTATAGAATATTTTTTTCTTGATGATGATTTTGGTTCTCTTCTACCAAGTTTCAACCAACTATTCCTTTGTTTAATATCATTAATAAACAAATGATAGATCCTGTAACTAATTTTTTTGTAAAAAGAGTAAATTATCCAGAAACCAAGCAAAGCATCTCTGCACAAATTTGTTTAATATAAGAGTGCTGTCACAGCTATAATATCAAGGTGGCTATCATTTTCACATCAACTCAAATAATTTATATTTTCCAATATCTTTTAAGCTATGTAGTGATTCTATTATACAAAAAAATATACCTACAGTGGATCAGTAATACGCTGTAAAAATTTTGAGACAATTTTATCAAAATAGTTGAACAGTATTCAAAAATAAGAGACCTACATATACACAACAGACATCAATACGAGGGAGTTACCAAAAGAAACTGAACAGGTTTTTTTAATATATATTCATGTATTTAATTTTTTGGGGGAAAATACAATCGATTCCCTTCAGAGTACCCTCCACTGGAACTGATACACTTGTCCAATCTTTTCTTCCATTGTTCAAAACATTTTTTTATACTCCTCTTCAGATAAACCTGACAGTATCACCGTTGTTTCTTGTTCACCTCATCTATGTTAGAAAAACATTTTCCTTTGATGTGTCTTTTCATTTGAGGAAATAAAAACATGTCACAAGGGGCAAGGACTGGTGACTAGGGGGTGGGGGAATACACAGGTCATGGCGTTTTTTGCCAACAATGTAAGCAGGGGCATCGTCATGATGGAAGAACCAGTTGTCTGACTGTCACAAATCAAGTTTTTTGTGCAATCGCTTCAAAATATCCTGATAAAAGGTCTGGTTAACCGGATGACCCTGTGAAACAAACACTGAATGGACAACTCCTTGTACATCGAATAACAAATCAGCATTGCCTTGATGTTTGATTTTACTTGTCTTGCTTTTTTGGTGTGAGGCAAGCTCAGAGTCTTTCATTGGCTCAATTGTTGCTTTGTTTCGGAGTCATAACCATAGCACCTGTGACGTCCTTGAAGAAAAAGTTTGGATCATTTCAGAGCTCTTCCTTCAAAGCACAGCCTGTTCCATGCAATCTTGTTCCTGCTGCACAGTCAGCAGTGGAGGTACAAATTTAGCAGTTATCCTTCTCATCCCCAAATTTTCACTTACAAGCTGTGACCTCAGGCAGCTGCACAACTTCTTCGACTGTATATCATTGATATTTTAGGAAGATTTCACGAATTTTTGTGACATTCTCATTGGTGCAGGCTGTTGAAGGCTGCCCAGAAAGAGATTAGTCATCAATTGAAAACCACCCGTTTCCACACTGAATCATTTTTGTATGCCATTTTCAACATTTCTAGGGTTTCTAAGCCAGTATTTCCAAGGAGGAAGCAAAACTTCATAGCTGCGTGTAGGTCACAAGAATCTGGCATTGCAAAAACTGCGAGCACACTAAATATCAGTCACAAAAAATTAATACCAGCCAAACACAACCTTCTCTTGTGATGGCAATTGGTAAACTGAATCAGGAATGGAAGGACTACATGCTCCAAGTGACAAAAATCAGTACTACAAGAACTCCAACCTCTACAACATCAATTCAGTTTCTTCTGCGTATTCCCGCGTAATTTCAAGTAGGGAAACCACAATAGATAAAATTAATTTTAAATTAGCCATGAGACAAAACTTTTGCATAAATATTTCAAAAATATTTACTTGTATGGACTAAATGGGGTGAAAAGTGGAATTCATGTGATAAGGAAATTTAAATTGTTGAAAATGAGAATAAAATAAAATAAAGAATAAAAGTAAAAATATGATTGGCAGAAAAAAAACTTTTTGTAGCTTAGAAGTGAAGGCCTTTGAAACAAATTAGTTTTACATATTTATCAAAGAAAAAAAAAATTGGCCAGCTTAATTTTTGTAAAAAATTGTAACGTAACCTATAATTTTGTAAATATGTATCAAAATTTGTTCTTAGAGGTGCAATTTCATTTAAATAACCTAGTAACCAAAGTTTAGAAGCCTTTTCTGAAGTATTTTAACTGATACATTGGAGAAAAGAGACATGGTAAATTAATAAACAGTCATCACATTTTTGCATATAGGATTTAAAATATTCTTGAAAGGAAAAGAGCCACATTCATAGCTTAAAAGAAACAGGGATTTTTATTACATGACAAATAAAATTTTCAGGGATGCAGATAAAAGTTAAGTACTGTTTTCACAGGTTTAAGTGAAAATTAAATAAATGACGCAATAAATAGAAATAGTCAAAGACAGATGAGAAATAAATTCATAAGAGGGATCATATTTAATTGATGCAGAATTATTCCTAGAAATAAATCTTGAGTGGTTTTTAAATTCATGCATTAGTTTGGCAGATATCAGTGAAAGAAGAAATTAGTATTTAAACCATGATGGCATTCCTACCAGCCATCTTGCAAGATTTCAAATTATTAAGCAGATAAGGATAAAATTATGAACGAGGGAAAAAGCTACAAAGACTTTTTATTACAGTGGAATCCAGTCACTATCTTATTGGAAATCGCTCGTAGAATCGTTTAAAGCAACTTTCAGATCAATAGCTTAGAAAATATTAATTAGTTAAATTTTATTTTTCTTGACTAGTTTTATTTCACCCTTTTGAAAATAGTAAACATGGCTTGCATAGTATCAAATGAACGAACAGTCAATTAGAAGTAAAATAAAAGTTATTTCAATTTCGTAGCTGTAAAATTGTAGAAGTTATGAAACAGTTTTGGAATCTCAGAAAATAATGTTTTACGGCCAAACTGTTGAAGCTACAATTTTTTTTTATAAGGACCAAAATTAACACTTTTTAAAGATCTAGCTACTGCCAAAATTTCAGATCAATAGGAATATTTTGAGTCACCGAAATCATATGTATGACGAAATCTTCAAACTTAAGGTTGACATTTTATCAAACCGCGGGACTGCTCTCATGTGAACAGGAAAAACATAGTGTTCCCATGGGATTTTCTATATATAGCAGCCCTAGGTTTTCCTCGTGGCCAGTCTTTCACAAGTCATTTGAGTGAGCACAACGCTACTTTGCGGCACGATGTAGATGCGCCCCAGTCCTGCAGAATTAGTTAGAGCTTGACTGCACTACTCCGAGGTGGAATTTTATGCCATGTGCCACGACGGTGTAACGTAAGTAACGGTCGTTGGCAGACAAGTTCAATTTTTGGGGCATGTGATAAAATTTTATCATCTTCAATGTATTAGTGAGTTTTATTTTGATCTATGGGGTTTGGTCTGGCTCAACCATGTTAATCATACCTGCATTTACTTTGTCTGATGCCAATTTAGTTTTGTGACTATGTTTAAAATTGAAGAATATAGTGATCATCTATCAGCATTTACCAGTGACTTTTATTAACTGTTACATTTCCTAATTTGGGGTTTAATCAAGGTGGCCAAGTTAATGTTGCAAAGCACAGACTAAAAATTTCCAAGGTATAATCACGGTTACAGCTGAGACTGAAGGTTTATGGTTACCCCCATGAATGTTTACGCCTCACAAAATGTAGTGTACAACACTGACAAAAACCAATCAATTAATTTATATCTGACTTTTATTTCAAAACATCTAAGGGAAAATTCTGTGCTGGTCTTCTGTATAATTTCAAAAGGATGTTGCAGTTTTGTTTATGTGTAAAATCACTGGGTTGGTATAAATCTCTTCAACAATGCAGATAATATCTACCAAGATTAATGGAATTTTACTATACAAATTAATAGTTTTTAACAGTTTATATTTGTTTAACTGACCTGATTCAGCAGACTGCAAACGGAACAATACCGAATGCCAAACGAGTATCTGAGGTTCACATGATAACCATTCCATGAATGCATCTTCTGTCAGCCCTATGCTTCCATGACACTAAAAAGGAGATATGGTGTTATTAGAATTATAATAATGCCACTTACTCTTTCTATTTTACAAAGCTTAACATATATTACTGTATAAATTTCTCAAAAGAAATGGTATTTATTACACATTATATTTCCTCACACAATTTCTTCACGGTTAATAATCAAAAGGTATGGCAGCTCAGTAGTTAAGGTGCCAGATGGGATTCCTAGTTGGCCGGAATTCTTATGGGCTCTTGAACTGGACTTCACTGCTGGCAAAACTTTGTTCATAAGAGGTACTTCAGGATGCTCAATGATTCAGATACCACATAAAATCGAAGTTCCTGGGACGATTATTAGACTGCATTAGTGCAGACACAACCGAGGCAAATAGCACAGCAAACAAAATGTTTCCTAGGCAGCTCAACAAGTACTTCAGCAATGCTATAATCAGTTACTTTCGATATGATGAATCAAAATCACAAACTTAAAATATAAATAGTATGTTTTACGAAAAAAAACTTTGATAGCAACAATAGTGTAGGAAGAAAAGCCTTGAGGCAATTTTAATATGAAAAAGAAAGATAAAATACACCCACCACTCACTACATATGAATGGAAAGGGGCAACATGATGATAAAACATTCCACAAGCATTAAAACAAAAATAATATTTCAGGCTAGGCCCTTATTCATAAAAGTAGTAACATGTAACCAAGCTGGTGCAAGTATACATTGCCAACACAGTCATGTTCTTATCATCCTGGTTAAGAGATGTACTTTTTTGTGTTCGATGAGCGTTTTTTTGACATTACTGCCCTGTTCCTTTCAACTTCAGTGAGTGGTATTTATAAAATAACTATGATTAGATAAACTGTGACAAAATTCTGTAGCGTTACACTAACATGTGACAATATCTTAATGCCGTTTATTAGTTTTCTTGTCTATATCTATAGGGATTAAAATGTCTTTAAACTCAATAGATTGTCTTAGAACAGAAACATTGTCATGAGACAAATAGGTTGTGGGATTCTCAATTTGTTAGCTTTCAGTGATATTAAATTGCAAGAATGGGATTAGCATGAATAAACAATGTTCTGACATGACTAATTTGATAGTTCATTAACACCTGACTGCAACTAATTTGAATTATGATTACTGCCACCTTCGCATTGTAGGAAATAGTACATTAAAATTCACAGTTGGGGTAGCTTGTGGGGTTAAAGTTCGCTTGTCCTTCTTCTGCTAAGGTTGGTGGGTATGTGATAATGCGCTCGATTGTCAAGGCTCGCAGGTTCGCTTTAAATTTCAAAATAGATTTATTGATAAAGCACATATAAACTTGTCCATTTAAGTCTGGATAAGGCTAATCGATACTTCTTCTCCACTGACTGTCGGTTCTGACCACACTTCAGTCTAGTTAATTTACACAGTGTGTCCCGACCTTTCAATACTACCAGCTCATCGTCCTTCACAAAGCACTTCTTTAAAATGATTAACAGACAGCATCATATTGCTGTTCAGCTACTAAATACTTAAATAACGGAATCATAGCTCACTAAACCACTATACACGCCACACGCTATAACTATTCATCCTACTTCCACGGCGGCCATCTCCAGGCTCCCCCAACAATTGCTTTATTACACTGCGCTCCTCCGTGCTCAACAATACTTCATGGAAACAACTTAAGCTTTACAAATAAGTGACTTCATTTACTTCCCAAACCATCTCATGCTTCACAATTGTGTAATTACTGTCATTCAAATCCACAGTACAATCGCCTTTCCACTCTTTCTATGCCTAGCTTATTTTAATACTACAAGCTACACTATGAAATGACAAAAATTCAGTTTAATAAATTCGCTTCTAATATTTCCCCAGACTATTTTAGTTAAAAGTTTAATTTTTGCTATAAAAACCATGTTAAATCAATACTATTACTTCGAAGATTACTGATATGTAGGAGCATACACCAGCACAGCAAGTTTACTAACTTATAAATTTGACTAAGTGTCCAATAATATTAGAAAAAAGAGGAATGCAACCCTATAATTTCTTTTTTTTTTTTTTTTTTTTTTTTTTTTTTTTTTTTTTTTTTTTTTTTTTTAACTGCTTAACGTCTCCTATAACAACTAGGTCTTTAGAGACGGGAAAGGATGGGGGCAAGGAATGGGAAGGAATTCGGCCATGGCCTTTTGAAGGAAGCATCCCGGCATTCACCTGGAGTGATTTGGGGAAACCATGGAAAACCCAAATCTGGATGCCCGGACGGGGATTCGAACCGCCGTCCTCCCGAATGCGAGGTCAGAACGCTAGCCGTTACACCACCACGCTCGGTCCTGTAATTTCTATAATTTCAAGATGCTTTTAGTAAATTTCAACAAATTTGGAGTATTTTGCCTTAATCTGCAAACCAAACTGGCATCATCCCACTCCAACAATATCTTACTACAAACTCCCTTAACAAAGCCAAAATGAAAGGTTCGTGGAGGTTAACCTGGCCTTGGGATAATAGTTATCAAAGCATAATATGAGAGAAAAGTGTCTGACCTTTGGCCGGGGAAAAAAAACTGGAGCACTGGAAACCTAATCACCCTCCTTGGGACTGCAAACACTTGTCCCAGAGGTGCCACCATTGTTGCAGGCATTCCAAGAAAGCCTCTATTGGAATGGAGTTTTTTGCTATCCTTGCAGCAATAATGTCATCTCGTCTGAAATCTCTTTTCTTTCAATTGCCTCTTGACTTTGGGGAACAGCCAGAAGTCACAGGGAGCCATATCAGGAGAATAAGAAACCTGTTGAACCACTGGAGTTTTCGCCAAAAAAGTCTGAACCAACTGTGAGAAACGTGCCACTCTCTCTTGCGCCGCACAACGTCACATAGGCGACAGAGGATTCCCTGGAGCACTCTTTGGTGACTGGTTGACCCTGTGGTGTGTACTCATGGTATAACACACTGCGGGAAAGCATTCAGCATCACTTTGACATTGCTACGCACTTGGCGGGCCTCCTTTTGTCCTGGTGACATGGAATGCTTCCACTGTGATGACTGGGATTTGGTTTACGGGTCATACCAGTACACACAGAACTCGTCACCAGTGATTATTGTGTTCATGAAGCCGGGTTCATAGTTTGTGAAGTCCTGCATGTCTTGCGAGACTTCAAAACGAAGTTGCTTTTTAGTGCCGTTAGCAGCTTTGGCACGAATTTCGCTGACTCTCTTTTTATGTCAAAATCTTCGGTCACAATGGAATGTGCCAAAAAAGTGCCGTTGACCAGCTCTTCCACAATTTCTCGGATAGTCACACAACAGTCCCGCATCACCACAGCATCAACTTTGGCAATGACCTGGTCATTTCGGCATGTTGATGGCCGACTGGAGCGTGGCTCATTCTCCACTGATGTGCAGCCATCTTTAAACTGGTTGAACCACTCCTTAATCTGTGTGATGCCCATTTCAACGAAAGCCATCTGAATCTTCCAAATGGTTTCCACCTGGCTGTCACCCAGTATTTGGCAAAATTTGATGCAGTAGTGTTGCTACAGTAGTTCCATCATTTTCCTTGAAATTGAAAACTGACAAGAGCACTACATACAAACTCACTCAAAAAATGCTGCTTACCAGCAACTGACACTATCAACAGAAGGGGGAAAAAAATTGACGCATGCACACGATGATTCAAGGTTGGCCCATGGAAGCACGCTTCTTTAAAATCCATCAGGTCTTTGAAAAAAGTCAGATAGTTTTCAAACAGACCTTATATTTCACCAACACAAAGAATTACATTAAAACTATTTTTTCTAATCTTCTAAGATTACATAAATAATGCAAAATAAGCCCTTTTTAATTTCTAAGTTTACTAATGTTTTATTCAATGTTTGTTTATTTAACACTTTACTCTTTCACATGAGACTATATTAGTTAAATTACCCAATCGGCACATTTGCTATCCAACCTAGCTGTTGGTGCCTACACTTTTTGGAACTCTCTTCAGCTTATCTAAACCATAATACAATACTTTAAGGTAATAATTACAAAATTAGCAAAATCTCTACAACTGTCAGATATTACTCCCAAATACCTCAAACTTAGAGGTTTTAACCATGCTAACTATTTTATAATACCTTTTTCACAAATATGAGCACATATCCACAAATAACTGTTTCATGACAACATGGTAGTGCTGAATGGATGAACTAGTTGCCAAATGTGTTTATGGCACAAGAGGAAAATAAATTTAAAAAATAATTATTAAACTAGAATTGCCAAGTGTGTGTTATTTTTAGTATGATGATGGTTCTGTACCCAGATTGTGTGTTAAATTGAATTCATTAAAAAAAATAGTTAGTTTTTTTTTTTTTTAGACTTCATTACTTGTTTTGCAAAATTGTCTTTTATGATATATGTTAATGGTATGCAAAAATAAATCCAAAAAATATTTAAAATTTTTTTATCACTTGGTCCCTAGCACAGGAATAAGGTGTAAAACCGAAATATTGTATTTGTTGTTGTTTGTCTCATATGTGTCACTTGTCACAGCCTTCAACTTTGGTGAGTGATGAGTCATTTTCCCTATCCTTTGTTATTTATAGTAGGTTTCAGATTTTTTTTAAAAATATTTTTGTAACATTTACTATTTGATTCATAAATTTAATACATATGATGTTTTGTTGAAAAAATCATCTACTTGTTAAGATTTCTCATTTAGTAATTTTGGGAAAATCATAAATCCCAGAAAGATCATTATAGTTTTCCCATAAACTTTAGTAGGGTACATAAAACTACAAATTCTGACAGAATTCTTGGATGACTAGTTACAGAAATAGAGGAGGAGGAGCAGAAGGTGGGATTGTATTCACAAATAAACACAAAAAGCTTGTACAAGTCATGCAATAAAAAGAAAAAAACTAAACATTTTGTGACTTGATGGGTAGCTAACTTTAATATGATACCCATGAAGATAATCTAAAGAAAATTTTCATTTAGAAATCTCTGCGTTTATTCACCTCGCACAAAGAGTGATGATGGGTTTCAGAAAAATTGCATATATTTATAGACTATGTGATCAGTTTATTTAATTGCTTTGGAGTGCATGCCCTGGTGGCAATTTAGGGGTAAGTGGGTACTTTCTGAGTTGTTAGCTAAAGCAGTAAGGGAGCCCTTTTCCAGTGATGATGGGGGTCAGGACTGCGCCTTTTTAGGTTAGGAACTGCTCGTGAAGGGATGATAATAGATGATCAAAGTGATACCAATTGTAGATCCACAATGGGAAAAAATCACAGATGTTAAAGAAATAGATGAAGTTGTTGAAACAATAATTGACTGGGGTAAAACAGGGGAAGAGAAGGTAAGTGCTGAAAATATGAATCCAGTAATAAGAGTGTTAGGCTGGATGCACATTGAGCAGCGAGGTGCAGTACGGGCAGCACGAAAACAGAAACTGATGCTCAATTATATCAGACCGCAGTTTACAAAGCATTGTTGTGCTGTGCATAAAACGCGACAAAAAAGCGTAACCAAGAACATGTCGATGCGAAACCTTGATTTTTGATTTCTGAATCGGACTGGGATGTAGAGTTTGGAAAATTGTCATTACTTTTTTTTACTTATGGCTTTATGCCTCGTCAACGTAGAGGTCATTAGAGGCGGGATGGGACTGGGGACAAGGAACGGGAAGGAATTAGGCCATGGCCTTTTTTAAGGAAGCATCCCGGCAGTTACCTGGAGTGATTTGGGGAAGCCATGGAAAACCCAAATCTGGATGCCCAGACGGGGACTCGAACTGGTGTTCTCCCGAATGCGAGGCCAGAGTGATAATTGCTCACCCACCACGCTCGGTATTACTTTACCAGAAGCTGAGTTAGATAAAACTATGGAAAAGCGAGTATATGAAAAGAAGAAACTCTCATCTGGCTTCTGCAGTGACAAGAGAATTCTCCAAAAATTTATGCACTAGTTCCGGATGACTCAGGTGGAGATTCACAACTTAATCCAACCTGTTATTTCTCAACAACTCAAGTACCAATTGGAACGGAAGAAAATCTGGCAATATTTCCGAAGTTATTTATTTATTTAGCGTTTGATGGTACATGACATTTGTAAGAATATAATTATCTTTTATTTCATATTAAATTTTTAAGAAAACTACATAATAGAACATAAGAAACACTTGGAATCAAAAGAAGCAGTGCTCAACAAATTATTCAGGAAATTATCTTCACAAGAATCCTCCCTCTCTTGTTAGGAAGTGGACAGAGGTTGCCTTGAAGAGGGAGTAGAAACAGAATAGCTCAATTCAAGCGGATGTGTGCTACGGTAAGAAAAAAAAAGTGTTTCTCGGGGACACTATTGAATAATGTAGGAATAATGTAGTGCAAGTAATAAGAAAACAAACAATGTAATAATAGCCTATATATCAATCTTTTTTAAAAACAAAAAAAAAGTTTTATTAAAAATGAATTCAAAACAAAATAAAAGTGAAAATTGTAAGTAGGTAATTGTATGCTAAATAAATGCTGGATTTACTCGCCACTTGTTGGGTTCATTGGTGATCCTTGTCCAAATTTCTTGGTTAAATTTAATTTTTATCTATTTAGTACGACTGGTATTGTGAATCGCAGGGTGGTTACACACCACATTAATCAATTTCTCTTGTTCCATAGTTGAAAATGATTTTAAAATAAAGCAAGATTTTAAAATAAAGCAAGATTTTAAATAACACAAGAAGTGTTACAGCAAAAACCGGCACAAATGAGCTGTGTGGCAGAGTTTCTGTGTCGTGAACAGAAGGTGGTGCAGTCCACGTGCGGCGCAATACTGCGCTGCCATGCATCTCCACACGCGTTGTTCGCCCCAAAAGATAGAGACACAGAAACTGTGCTGCCCCACCTGCGTCAACTGCGTGTCAATATGCGCCCGGTATTACTGGTGAACTGTAGGAGTACAATGAACAAAATATTCATATTTGCAAACCTAAAAGAGATACACGAACCACATGTAATAATTGGGGTAGAGAGTTGGTTAAAAGAAGGAGTACTAGACAGTTTGGTTTTTCACAATAGTTACAAAGTGTACCGCAGAGATAGAGGAGCAATTGGTGGTGGAGTTTTCATGTTGGTTAACAAAAACTATCACAGTTCACTGGTGTTCATAGACCATGACCATGAGTTACTTGGGGTAGATTTCTGGGGTGATAAAAAAGAAAAAAATCAGGGTATGTGCTGCTTATTGTAGTGGAAAATGAGAGATGAGGCTCTTGGAGAGAAATTAAATTCATACTCAGATTTCTGAGGTGAGAATAGAATGGTCATTATTTGTGAGGATTTAAAGTTACCAGATATAAACTGGGTAGGTCATAAGATAAATAACACAAGAGAACAGAGATTTGCTAATACCTTAAATAAGGGAACGAGGATTAACACAAGTGGTAGAGCAAAACACCAGTGGACAAAATATTTTGGATATATTCCTAATAAAGCCCGAAGATAACCTTGTGGGGTGTCAAATAACCTAGAGAATAAGTGATCACACAACAGTTCTGATGGATATTAGAAAATTCAGTGAACCAGCAGCCAAAATTGAAGGGGAAAATAGGTACAATTATAAAAAGGCACAGATTTCAAATTTAAAGAGATATTTCAGAGAACATGTCAGCAAATGGAAGGAAAGCACAAGTACAGTAGAGTCAAGGTGGGGAGAGTTCAAAGAGATAATAAGAAAGGGTGAACAAACATTTATTCCAAAACAGAAAATAATGAGAAGTAAAGAACCTGTATACTATAATAGGGAGGTGAGGAGGTTAAATGGATTGGTAAGAAGAGAAGATAACAGAGTTAAGGACAGCAGGGTAGTAGGGAACATTTAAAACAACTAAACAAGGACTTAATAATAGATAAGAAGGTGGCTAGAGATGGGTTTATGAAGAGAATTGCCAGTGCAGGGGGACCATTGACTGATGTATCTTATAATTTCCATGGCTATGTTAGAAAACTGAGGGGAAGGGAGAGTGTTGAGACGCTAATAAATAAGGATGGAGAAGAAGTTACTGAGGATTTGAAAGAGGAAGAAATCTTAAGTAACTGGTTTAGTGAGAGCATTAGGGACAATGAATCAGAAACAGGAGGGTCTAATTTGGAGAAAGAGCTTAACAACACAATTTGAAATGAGCAGACAAAATTATTTGAAATTCATCCTGAGGATATCATGAAAAAAATAAGAAAGCTGAAAAAACATAAAAGAGCTGGTGTAGACAATATTACTACAGATATCTAAAGATAGCCAGCTGTGACATTGTACCTTATCTTGATATATTATTTAAATTGAGTCTGGATATTTGTTGCTTACCAGAGGACTGGAAAAGTGTGATAGTGCCACTACATAAAGCAGGAGTGAGAAATAGAGCCGAAAATTATAGCCTAGTAGGTAAATTAATGGAGAGATTGATATGCTACCACATCAGAAATACACTGAAGAGATAAAGAAACTGGTATAGGCAGGTGTATACAAACACAAAGATATGTAAACATTCAGAGTACAGCAACGCCTATATAAGACAACAGGTGTCTGACACGGGCGTTAGATCAGTTACAGCTGCTACAATGGCGGGTTATCATGATTTAAGTGAGTTGGACCATGGTGTTACAATCACCGCATGAGAGATGGGACACAGCATCTCCGACGTAGTGATGAGGTGGGGATTTTCCCATACGACCCTTTCACGAATGCACCGTGAACATCGGGAATCCAGTAAAACATCAAATCTCCATCATCACTGCGGCCGGAAAAAGGTCCTGCAAGAACTGGACCAATGATGACTGAAGAGAATCGTTCAACCTGACAGAAGAGCAACCCATCCACAAATTGCTGTGGATTTCAATGCTGGGCCATCAACAAGTGTCAGCATGTGAACCATTCAACGAAGCATCATCGTGTACCCTTGCTGAGTGGACGACACAAAGCTTTACGCCTCGCCCGGGCCCATCAACACCGACATTGGACTGTTGATGATTGGAAACATGTTGCCTGGTCTGACGAGTATACTGGGAACTTTGACCGTTAAGAAATCAGAATACTTTCAAATTGCTTTAACTCGTACACCAGGGTGCAAAAAAGGACTACTAGATTTATTTCTGGAAATTATTGCAGAATGCAATCAGTAACAGATATGATAAAAGAGCTGGAATGGGATTCAATGCAAGATAGGAGGAGGGTGAAGAGGTTCATGGGAGTGTTCAAAGCGTATATTGCTGATGAGGCATGGAAAGATATAGGCACAAGGGTGTAGGAAGATTCTCTTTTCTAGGTAACGGTGTCAGGGATTGGAATAAGTTACCAAGGGAAATAATAAATAATTTACCAAAAATGTTGAAAGAATTCAAAGTTAAAACCTGTTGAGGACAAATGTAGGTGGGTGCAGGAAAGGAGGAAGATGGGTGGGTAGGGAAATTGCCACCGGAACATGCGCTTCCTCTTCTATTGTGCCCACCAACATTTGCCCTCTAGAAATGTTAATTTCAAATTCTTCCAGAGATTTTGGAAAATTAATCATCTTCCTTGGTAATTTATTACAATTCACCTTACCTACAAAATAAAATTTTCCCACACCTTTATGCCTGAAATCAAGTGCCTGTTTGTGGTCACGGTCATCGTTTCTCAGTTGACATGTTGGATACTTTTTACTTCAAAAGTATTTTATTTCATTCATTATACAGAGGCCAAATTTTGAATTTTTGTTTGTGTGTCCATATATCAAGCAAAAGCCAACTATTTCAACAAAACTGTATATGATGACAGCTTATGTCACAATAGTGATCGATTGCGTTATGTTTCGATGAGAAATTCCATAATAGAATCAATCCATTTAATATTATCTAATGCTAGCCTTTTCAGAGTCTAAATGTTAGCCCATATACATGGAGACTGTGTGTTTAATGCTTATAAACTACACTGGCTGACAAATAATGTGAAGTGAGGAGAAAATGAACCGAAACTACACGGATTGAGAAAAATAGTGATGTTATTTCAGTTGTCACAAATTAAGTCAAATATACAAAGAACTTTACAGTATGAGTCCAAGTATCTATATGATGTTGCACCCCCTCTGGTCTGAATGCATGCACTACTTCGGTTGGGAAGGGTGTCATAAAACTGTTGTAATCTTTCCTAAGGCAAGGATGGCCCACTACTGTTGTAACTGCTCATTGATATCTTGGATACTGGCACTGGGATGGAGTTGACATCGAAACTGGTCCCAAATCTGTTCTATCGCAGACAGATTGGGGGATCTTGCTGGGCACAGGAGTACCCTAACATCACACAAGACAGTTCCCAAAACATATGAAGAGCATTTTCCTATTGAAAAATGGCATCATGATTCTATCGCATGATTGATAACACATGAGGACGCAGGATGTCCGTGACATACCGTTGTGCCGTCAGAGATCCTTCAATCACTAATAGCCATGACCTGAAGTCATATAAGAATAACACTACTGCATCTCTCCAAAACATTCGAAGAATTGACCTTTCCCAAATCACAAACATATTCACTAATAATCATTATCCGAGCTAGTGCAGAGCCACCATTCATCGCCAAGCACAATGCAATCTAATCATCAGCAATCCATGCTTCCCAATAATAGCACCATTCGAAATGCTAATGCTTGTGTTGTTAACAGCAGCCTATCCATGGGCTGGTAATTTCTTAGTTTGGATGCCACTAGTCTCCAATCAATGTGGCAGGATGACACACAATGCTGTGTGGAGTCCATTAGTTCTTATCAGATCTCTGGCACAAATGTGAAGGGATTGTTAACAAAAATTGAAAAATTCAGCTCGTCAGCTGTGTGCTGAAAAGTCTGGAGTGGTCAGCTCCAAAACCTTCCTAAGTGCCTCATCTTAAGTCCACAGCCTACATCGCGGAGCCTCCAACTCAAAATTCCTCTCATCTTGAATTCCGGCTTGAAACAGCTCGCTAACAAAGGGCACTGCCGTCTCTTTCTTATAGGGACTGTCCAGACAGCTCTCAAACTGACCTTTGTGCTATTCCTGTTGTCCTTATATTTTCTCGGACGCTCCTAAAATTTTGATATGTTGTAGCCTTTGTTTTTCTAATTATTTCATTCCATGAGGACTTCTACCTAACATTGATTTGTTTAGAAAATATTAATTTTTTAAGTTACACAACACAAAATCGTGAAAGATGTTCAGAATCTTTGCTTCCCTGTGATGGTTCTATCTTCAAATTATTTCTTATAACTTCCCTAACCTTTTGACATATATAGTTCTCCTGAATAAGTTAGGAGTAATATGTTCTCCCAGTGATGCTCCCATCTCTGTAACTCATCCAAATAGTACTCGGCGTTTTTCTCTGCAAAATAATTGTTCACAAAGGCGATTGCCTCTTCATTTGACGAAAATCTCTGTCCTCCGAGCACAATTTTTAGATGAGGGAACAAAAAGGAGTCGTTTGGGCTAGATCTGGTGAGTAAGATGGATGGTCAAGCAGTTCAAACCATAATTCATGAATTTTCACCATGGCAACCACTGAGGTTGAAACAGGATTTTCATTTTCTGCAAATGTGGCCGTTTTTCCGCAAGTTCAGCCTTCAGCTTGTCAAGTAATGATGCTCCTGTAATGTTTTTTTCCTTTTTGAAGGTAATCGATTAAAATAACTCCATGACTATGCCAAAAAACAGTCACTAGCACTTTCCCAGTCAAAAAAACAGTTTTTGCTTTTTTTGGAGCCGGTTCCCCCTTTGCAGTCCACTGTTTGGACTGTATTTTTGTTTCGGGCGCATAGTTTCATCTACAGTAATTAATCAGCACCAAAACTGGGATTTATTGCACCTAAACTGCGCCAACAGAGCGTTGGAAATGTTCATTCGAACACGTTTTTGCTCTAATGTGAGCAAACGCTGCACCCAACGCGCGGATAGCTTTCTCATACCTAAATGTTGATTTAATATGTAACAAACACATTCTTTTGAAATGTTCATAATGTCTATCTCTCTCACTTTAATTCGGCGGTCGTCTAGCACCAATTGGTAGTTGCAGTTTTTTGACGTCCCAAACGTTCATCGTCTCCCAAGCTCTTATGGCCAAGTTTAAATTCAGCTGCCCAAAATTTCACTATGGTAAGTGATGGTGCAGAGTCCCCATACACAGAATCCAATTCATCTTTGATTTGCACAGGCGTATTGCCTTTCAAAAACAAATATTTAATGACAGCTCGATACTCGATTTTGTGCATTTTCACAAAAACCCTCACATCAACTCACTCAAACGACTGTTACATAACAACTGCACATCCAAAATGGCTGAAATTTGGTGAGTAACTGTCAACAAATAAGCAACGAAATTCACAAGCTTTTATTTATGAGTGCTGCCATCTTCACATTGAGGTCGGAAACTTTTCAGACCACACTCCTACAAGGGCCTTTGTTAGCAGTAACTGTCTATCATCAACTCATACGCTAACTAGCATTATATCTCACTCACTCGGTTCATGTTACACTGTTGTTCCCATGACAACAAACTTTTCTCAGAGTAACCTTCAATCTTTCTTATTTTTTCTATGAAACTCGTAATGCTACAAGCTGAAGGGGAAGAGGCCCGGAGGTAGACTGACAGACAGATGGGTAAAAGGTGTCAATACGTGTATCAGAGAAAGAGAACGGAATTGGATAACAGTAAAAGAGAGACATGATGGCTGGGTAAGAAATGATGGCAATGATTTTGCTCCAAGCAGACCCAGAAAATGGTTGGAAACTTCTTTAATTAATGATTACAATGAAAATACTTGCAAAATAATGGAAATGAAATAAGCTCAAATTATTAATGAAAGGTGTGAAGCTGTTTCTTGCTAGCTAAACTTTTACAGTTGGAGAAAAAATTGACAACTTGATTCTGAGGTTTGTTTTGACTTTCAAAGTTTTTCTGTAATTACATTTTAGTGAAATTAGTGAAGAAAGCTTTTGTCACAACCATTAACTGTGAAGCTAAGTTATCAGAAATTTCACAGCTTATTCTTCTAAAACTGGATACTTTGGACAACATGACAGCTAAAAAAATGAATCGGTGGTATCCTCTTATATGTGGCTTTGAGTGATGTATCAAATGAAGTTCAATCATAAACTCAATGTCTAATCCAACAATTCTGGCTCCATTTCACATTTTATTTGGGGTTTTTTAATTTATTTATTTTAATGGCTTTCGACCTTACATAAATGTATTTCTTGTTCATTGTTTGTTGTTTTTGACTGGAAGAAAATATTCCTTCCACTTAGTCTCTATGCGTAGCACATGTTCCTTGGTATATTCTGAGATAACATAGAAATTGTTTTCGTGATTCAGTACCAGGTCAGATATCTTTCATCATTTATTGCTGCTTTATGGAGCATCCATTAATTATGTTAGCACAAATAAGGGGGCGGGAGTCCTATGAAATTTCATCACAGGAAAAGGGGGGGAGGAGGTTCACAGAAAGCTCACCTCATTATTTCAATATTCAAGAACAGTAGAACTAAAAAAAGGGTATCCAGATTTACGATGTAGATCTGGAGGGTGGGTGAGGTCCCCCACCCACCAAATGCTCACCAGCGGAGGGAAGGTGTCCCTTAACAAATTTCGTTCAGCTAAGGGGAGGGGGGAACCATATTTATAAAAAGAAAAAAACTACTCACATAATTAATATAGTTGTGACAGAAACAAAGAAAGTGTTGAAAAGTGGACAATTTAATACAAACTGTTTACACTACAGGTCTAGTAAATGTTGGAATGTTCAAAGATCCACATGAATTTTTTATTATTTGGATATCATTATAAGTATTAGGCCCTCTATAAAATTTCGGAATTAAACTTAACTATGTTATATGGAATAAGCAGCAACCTAAAATCCTGTTATCCTTGGAATATTTATTAGTAACATCACATTCCTAAAACATAATCTTTGCAGGTTTGCTGTCTATGAAAGGAGAGCATTCAGCGGTGTTCTCTGCCACCATTTTCAGATCTGAAGATGACGGCAGAGTAAGTCGCCAAAAGAAGCTTGTCTTTCATCAACACAATCCAGCAGCAAACTGATTATACTTCAGCAACACGCCAGAAAGGCCTTCATTCTCCGTTATCACATCCCTGGACAAATTTAAGACTGAAATGTAGATTCCAAGTAGAGATTATACTAACATGGAGCAAACAGAAAAATAAGACTTCAGAAAACTCAAAATCAGTCAAAAAAATAATAATAAATCATTTTTACACGACTAATACTTAGTACACATGGTATAACTGAGTATAATAAAACATACACATTATTTTATTTTTTCTACACTGTACCTATTTATAATTACAACCCTTCAGTTTGTGACACTACAATAACCTAGTGATCCACAATTAAAGAGTATCTGTGCATGTATCGATAATCAACTCAGAGCGAGAAGCACCACATTATGCTAGACTCGCAGTCAGTCAAGTGTTAGCTCTCATAGCAGTAGCACGGGAAAGTAGTAGTTGCTCAGAAGTGAAGTGATGTGTTATGAAGACTTATCCGGGCATGTGGATACATAATACGCGCTTCCGCAACGGGAAACAACTAAACTATTGGCTTAACATCGCTAACGTAAGACGAGCCAGACGATGTGAAAATACACAGAGATGTTCCTGGAGAACTAATAATGTGCTACTGTGGACTAGTAAGTGTTGTACAGGCTTTTAAGGTATTGCTATTTGAATGAAAGTGCTTTGGGATTAAACTTTCCACTCATAAAGACTTGTGATCTTCGGATAAATGATATGCAATTTCAGTTGGTGGTTGGTGTACTAATGTAAGACATAAACTGTTGGAATAAAAGGTGTTCAACTACATACTTCCGATGTGTGTATGTTTTGTATATTGCTTATTCCTGTGAACTTGTGAATACTTAAAACCACAGAGAATGGTAAGTAATTTTAGTACGATCATCAAACAACTGTGGCGACCAAAAGAAGATAATAATTTATGAAGTCTCGATGCCTCCATGAGGTAGGTCAAAATATAGTGTCATAATAACCTCACTAACTGTTAATGAATACACAAGTAAAACAAACCAATTAGATTTACATGGCTTCACGACAGGACTGAATTTATTACAGATCTTATTATTCGGTGTAAAACAATAGTTTTACGTGCAAGAACTAACTGTTAGTTAATAACCCAGTAAAACCTTGTTATTTTACAAGTTACTTAATCTGCTGCAGCAAAACAAATACTTTGATACACATATTTCTAATTAACTCATGAATACCATTATACTGCAATTATCTGCTATTTACACCAGCTAATCATTTAATGCCTTTAATTAATTTCCATAGTCAAAATAATTTCAGTGGTTCTTAAGCTTCGTAAATGACAAAATAGAATGAAATACATACACTGCTGAAGCAGTTTTCCACTGCAGCATCTATTAATTCCATACCATAAGAAGCTGACTCTTCTATAAAATATAGTATTTTTACAATATTTTTTAATAAAAATTCAAACTTTTTTCTTGAAAGACATTCATTATGGTCAGCTAGCTGATGAAATAGATACTGATGTTTCTCTTGGATACGAGATGCGCTTAGTATAGACAAAGCCACCTTAACTGAAAAGACTTGTGCTGAGCCATTATGTTCACTGCAATAAATATTAAAACCAAAATATTAAGACACAAAAATTAGAAAAATGAACAAAGTGTACTAAAGTAACCATGCACCTTAACTCAATTTCTTGTTTTCACCAAAGTAATATTTCTGGTGGACAACTACAGCTTTTCAAGCTTAATAATATACAAGTCCATTACTTACCTTTCGTGTTCTTTCCCGAGATAATTCATAACATTAATTATTAGTTCCATCACTTAATAAAGCTGAAGGAAGCAGAGATGTGGTGATTAAAAAAAAATATACCAAACAAAAAACAAAACGAAAAATCAAGCTTTGCCCTTACTCAGGAATATGTAAGTTGAAGCACCTGATCACAAGAATATATAAGTTGAAGCGCCTGGTCAGACTTACAAGTTTCTGTGGATTTAAATGGCTCGGTTTTTCACAGATTCATGTGTGAATCTAAGTGCTTTAATTTCTACATTCATAAGAGCAAAGCCCAAAATACTGCATTTCTTGTCAGCACAGCTCTCGTTCCTTCAATTTTGGTTAGCCTTCAATTTTTGTTAGCGATACATCTACTTTATCACTTACTTCCTATTTCTAACTATTCTGTACATTATGTGGAAAGGAAAGATATATTATACCCAACATTAACCAAATTTAAAGGGAGGTGGGTAACAGCAACACAAAATAATATACACACACAATATTTTGGGGCTAAGCCTTTGTCAAGTAGAAAGAAACGTGGCTGAGCTCAATTTTGAAACAAGCAGTTTTATTATAACCTGCTTGATTTTGTCTATGTAATGAACCTAATTTTTTTCTTTCATTTATTAAAAATATAAATTTTCTTTACTTAATTAAAAAATCATATCTATAATTTATTTAATTAGCCAAATTTACATTTGGGGAGTTCTTGCTGGTGTTGACTACAACTTACGATATCACTAATACAACTCTTTGTACTCATTAGTAATTTCAAATCCTGTACTTGGCTTCCTCTGAGCACATGGCCTGACATCACCACGGTTGAAATATTTTCTAAACTAAATTTTTATGGGAATAGAAAATACACCTTATAGTGATCGTCGTCGTGAGTACGCGAACCCCTAGCGGTTTACCAGTTGATCGTAGGGGAGTTCGCGACAATATTTATGTAATGGCAGACAGGCTATATCAAGTCTTTAACATGCACAATGGTGAATATCACTCATTCTTGACGGGAGTGGAGCTAAAAAAAAGTCGCAGTTTTTTGTTAAGGGGGTTCGCCATTGCCTGGGAAATTTTATAGGGGTACCTGGAACTATAAGTTTGAGAAACAATGGTCTAAGAGAATTAAGGGATAACACAAAATACTTTTTTTTTTTTTTTACTATTCTCAAATTAGTTCAACTGACAAAGAATTTTCTGATATGCAAATGGAGACTTTCCCGTCGTATTGATTCAATAAAAGTTTCACGGGAGTCCAGCCGGATGGTGTCATAAAACGACGACGTTTCGACAACCTGCTCTGTTGTCTTCATCAGGTCTATTTTAGATGTTTCTTCTCGAAATCACAAACATCTAAAATAGACCTGATGAAGACAACAGAGCAGGTTGTCGAAACGTCGTCGTTTTATGACACCATCCGGCTGCACTCCCGTGAAACTTTTATTGAAAGAATTTTCTATTTTGTATGAATTTGTGTTTATTTATTGTATTGTATCAGTGTTTCTTTTCTCCCTCTTTTTGCTTATTAAATTGCAAAACAAATGATGCAAAAGCTATGAGCTATGTAAAAGACAAGTTATTTGCAAATTTTTTTTATTTGTTCAATTATATGCTTGTAATATTCAAATTTTCTTCCTGATTTGGATCTAACTACAATTTCAAAATATCATGGACTGTAACTTTTTTTTTATAAACTAAATTTAAAATGACTCTCCAACATCAATATGACAACTGTTTAACACAATTTATCATGCATTTTTTATACTTTAATATAATTTTAGTAAGAGTTTTCAAACACTAGCATCGTATGCTTAGATACAAGCCTCTCCATTTTTATCTCACCTTCCACTCACCCTCCAGCACAACTTGGATTCAGTCCTCTCCTCTTTACTCACATACTTCTCCACTTATCATCTTCACCTCTGTGCACATCAAGCCAACAAATTTACAAAAGCACTTACATTTCAACAGAGGCCATCTCTGCCACACCAGACATTCCCTTCCATACATGGCATCCACCAGAGACATATCTGTTCCAATCATGAATCACTTTTCATATATACCCATAACCTAACAACAGATCTCATTTTCAACTGCTACTAACCTGATCTTGTGAAAAAAAAAAAAAAAAAAATCTCTCGTTACCAACCACCACTCCCACAACTCCCATTTTGTACCTCCTAAAGCTGACCAAACCCCAATATCTACCATTCAGTTCTCACCTTGAATCGAGTCTATTAATCAGGTCCTTCACCATGGGCATGGCTTTTTGTGTTTCTACCCTTCTTCCCAAAATCCTACCCACTGTCCCACGCACATGCTTCAGCAGACTACCCAATATTACGAACATCTTGGAACACAAATACTAATCTTATAACTATCCTCGACTACAAATTTCCCAAGTAATAGGACTCACTGCAATACTTGCAACATGCATCCAGCCATCAATGCAATTACAATCCAAGCACAAGAAAATCATTTCATATTATTGAATGTGCCACCTACACACCTCACTTACCAACTTTCCTGCCTTCACTGTATAGCTTCTTATATCAGCCTCATCACTAACCAAGTCCAATAGGATGAATGGGCACAGGAAAACAGTTTATACTCGCCATCTAGACCCACAAATGACAGCCCAAGCCAGTTTACACAATCTCAACACCTCTGAGAGCTGTCAGAGCTTTTCATGATACGACCCCCTCAGAAATCCTTAGATGGTAACTAGCCTACCAACATATCCTTGATATCAGTCATCCCCCTGGCCTCAACTTTGTTAGTATTCCTCCAGTAACCTGATCACTTTACATTATTATAAATACAGAATTAATAATTTTTAAGATTTTTCAATTTATTATTTTTTTACCTGAACCAAATTATTTTATGCCTTTATGTAACTTACAAGTATTTTAGATTATTTTAATTTAATTGCAATGAAGGGCACACTCCGGTGGCAATTTCCCTACACACCCATTTTCCCCTTTCCTGCACCCACCTACTTTGCCCTCTACAAATTTCAACTTTTAATTCTTTCAATGTTTTTGGTAAAGTATTCATAATTTCTCTTGGTAACTTATTCCAATCCCTGATCCCCATACCTAAAAAAAAGAATCTTCCTACATCCTAGTGTCTAAAATAGAGTGCCAGCTTGTGGTCATGGTCATCTTTACCTTCCATGTTTACTTTTAACTCTTACATCAATATCTTTCCATGCCCTATCACCAATATACACCATGTACACTCCCATGACTATCTTCACCCTCCTCTTGTCTTGCAATGAATCCAATTCCAGCTCTTTTATCACACTGATTGCATCCTGCAGTAATTTCGAGAAACAAATCTAGCAGCCCTTTTTTGCACTCTCTCCAACCTCTGTATTTGATACTCAATATGTGGCTTCCATACTACACCACCATATTCAAGCAATGGTCTGACCAAAGTTTTGTAACCCAGTTCCTTTACTTTTCTCATACATCCTCTCATCACTCTCTCCTGAAACCTTTTGCTACTACCTGCTAAAATTTTAGGCTACTGGCGAATTCTAAGTGTGTGTTTTAGTGAAACAAAGAATTTGATTTTTGTAAATAAAAGGGCTAGGAAGATAAAAGTAGGCTTAAAAGATAGAGAAAAATTCATTTAATAATAATAACATAACAGCTTAAAAGTAATTTGAGATTTAAAGGAAGAAAAATTGAATTTTAGTACCGATACTTGATAAGCTTGCCATGTGTGGCTTTTAAAAATTAATAAATCTTGAACAACTTTTGTGAAAATTAGTCACAAACCTAAAAGAGTAGAAATGAATCAGACTATAACCTATAAAAGTTTTGGGAATATCTGATTAAAAATAATTAACCATGAGAAAATGGGATTTTCATAATTCACAAGGGAATAGTGATTTCCCTCAGGGATACACCGATATTCCAGAACAACCCAGCTCAAGGTTAGGTGAGACTATAAATAAACAGCCCACTCTTCCTCGTGGCTGGTAGTCTCAATCTAAATATCATACTATACATGTCACACTGTACGAGTGAGTTTTCAGGAATGTAATGTTTGAAAGTTTATTAGCTCACCTCGGAAAAGTTTCATAGAATATAATATTTGGTTAGATAGAAAAAGAAACGTGAAACTAAATTCAGTTACAGAAAAATTTCTTATAATGTGTTCAGAAGTTTACAACAGCAGTGCATAAGCAGTTCAACACGCTCGCTCTAATTTGGGCTATCCAGAAAGTAGACTACGTTTTCGTCTGTGTCCGCTAGGGGCGGGGCTAGTGCGGCCATCTTGGGGTCAGAGCGTTGCGCAGCTCAGTCGGCATCTAGCCGTGCTAGTGAGAGGTTCGTGCTGTGCTCCGTTCAGATACTGTGACGGTTTGAAATGTCTGCGTTAATTGAAAATCCCGCGAGCTGCGAGGTGCGTGCAGTAATAAGGTTTCTGACTGCAAAAAACTGTAAACCGATGGAAATCTATCGTCAGCTTTGTGAAGTGTATGGGGACAACATTATCACTGAAGGTGGAGTGCGTCAGTGGGTCATAAGATTTAAAAATGGCCGAACCAATGTTCACGACGAAGATCGAAGTGGGAGACCCAGCATAGTGACTGCCGAACTTGTCGAAAAAGTCGATGCTAAAGTCCGTGAAAATCGAAAGTTCACAATAACGGAACTTTCTTTGAGTTTTCCACAAATTTCGCAAAGTTTGTTGCACGAAATCATCAGCGAAAAGCTTGGTTACCACAAGTTTTGTGCAAGATGGATTCCAAAAATCTTGACAGAGGACCACAAAAATCAGCGAATGGCTGCAGCGTTGAACTTTTTGGACGCTTACCATAAGGATGGTGACTCTTTACTCGATCGCATCGTTACTGGTGACGAAACATGGGTGAAACACGTGAACTGTGAAACGAAATTGCAATCAATGCAGTGGGGGCACACAAGTTCTCCCCAAAAACCCAAGAAATGCATGCAAACAATGTCGGCAAGGAAGATGATGGCGACTGTTTTTTGGGACAGAAAAGGTGTGATTTTGGTGGACTTCCTGGAAAGAGGCACGACAATAAACTCTCAAAAGTATTGCCAAACTCTCCAAAAACTCAGAAGAACAATTCAAAACAAGCGCAGAGGAATGTTGAGCTCCAAGATCTTGTTGATTCACGACAACGCCCGGCCCCACACGGCAAATGTCACTCGTGAAGTTCTTGAATCTTTTAAGTGGGAGTTGTTTCCTCATCCGCCGTACAGTCCCGACCTGGCACCGAGCGACTTCCACCTATTCCCAGCAATGAAGAAGTGGCTGGCTATGCAGCGTTTTGATGACGACGCACAGCTGCAAGAAGAGGTAACGAAGTGGTTGAAGGCGCAGGTGGCCGAATTTTTCGACGAAGGAATTTCCAAGCTCGTACATCGCTACGATAAATGCCTTAATTTGCATGGTGACTATGTAGAAAAGTAGTATTTGAGTATGGCTTTCATCTGTATATAATAAAATTTGTTTCCTATACTTTGTTTACTTTGTATTCCAAAACGTAATCTACTTTCTGGATAGCCCTCGTATGTTTGCAGCAAGAGTGAATGCTATTAGCCAGTGTTGTGACTTGAAGAAGAACCTGCAATCTTCATGAGTGATTTCTGGCATCCGATTCAGCCTTCAACAATCTTTCTAACGTGTGATCTGATACCAGTACTAAATTCATCAACCTATCAAGAATATACCAAATTAATACCAGCAGTGACCATTTTTTTTTTATGTGTAACCTCTCCACCATTATCTGCTGCACTAACAGATTGGTGACTGAAATATAGTATATGAACTGAACAGCAGCTTCAAGAAAAGGTATCAGGCAGTCACACATATGGGCATCATGATCACAGTCATAAATTACATGGAATGTTTGAACCCCAATCAAGCATTTATTCGTAAAACCTGGCATAGCTAAATCTAGTCCCCCAAAAAAAAAAAAAAAAAGGAAATGAAGACATGTTGACAATTAAAAACGTGATTTACATTAATTCATTACACACTCCTTGCTAACAACTGATATATTATATGAATGAAAGAAAAAAATATACATATTTGTATTTTAAACATTATGGACTTGTTCTCTCTCAACAGACCTCTTATATCAGCTATGATAACATAAAGAGTGTTTGAAATTTACCTGTCATATATTATAAGCAGAAACTGAGTTAATGCCTGTGCGGCTGTAGTAACATTCATTTCTGAGCACATCTTGTTTTTTGCAGCCACAAACATTTCACACAATAGTCCTTGCAGTTCAGGTTGTTCCAGCAGAACTTCATTCTCTGTTGCTTGAAGATGATGGTTGTTAAATATATTGGCAATAATTTCAATACTTAAGTTTTCCACTATTCAAAAAGAAAAGAAAAAAGAAAAAAAAAGGAAGTGTTACTAAACAAATACACTTACAAACATTTTGCCTGCAGACACATGCCTTCATGTTAGAAATATAGTGATTTTGAATCTATTGAAAATCTTAATATGGTTTTGCAGAAATAATAAAGGTAGAAAATCACATGGGTTGAGATGTTTATTTAAATATTAGATAAACCTCCATGCAATAACTTGGAAGCTGGTGTAATATCTAGCATATCCTGGGAAATTCATGCAAAAAAAAAGTTTCATACCAAATTTTATGAGTTTGTTGTGCAGTGAAAAGTGCAGGTACAAAACAAAGCTTTCAAAGAAAACAGGACAATGAATACTTCAATTTTTCATGTATTTTTACATATTAAACATTTCCAGCCAGGGCAAAATTATTAAACAGGTTGCAATGTAAACTTTGGAGCATAACTAATTTTCTGTCTCTCTCCAGGCCATACAGAGGAACACCTGTTTGTTAATTAACAAGGAGACCACAAAAAGTTGGCGACACGGAGTTTTCTCTAACACTAGAGTTGTGTAGCATGCCTCAAAGGTAATACAGGTGGAACAGTGGTAAGATGCACCCTCAGGCATAGTCAAGAAAACAGACCTCAAATTTATGCCTTACATTTATATATGAGCAGGTATTTTCATTTGTCACAATGGTCTCACAAAATGGCGAGTCATTACTGTCATGGCTGGAATTTTAATCTTGATATGGTTTCACTGGATAAGCAGTCATCAGCATGTTGTCAGGCGGAAAGGTTCGTTGGGGGGTTAACAACACTTTTACCCGAACTGTGAACAATTAAGTTCATGACATGTGTAGCCTTCTGGTACCTATAATATTAAATAGATTGGCCGCCACACATTCGTATTAAATCCCAAATGTGAAGGGTTATTGAATAAAGTCACTTGACACAGTTTCAGAGTAACACACTACTTATATTTTTGATAATAGTTCAGTCGTACATTGTCAGTACCAGATACGTGAATAAAGCATCGAACGACAGTTTTTTTGAAGATCACAGGTTAAGAACATTACTACGAGAAGACAAAAACTCACAAAATCCCGCTAACATTAGTGAGTATTACGGCATGTTGGAATTTGCCTAAACGGCTACCGCATGGAACAATTTGCTCCTCTAACTAGCGCAGAGTTGCGCGATCACTTTCCGGTGAAAGAATGAGACTACATATTACGAAGTTACTTCTTTGAAAATCTAGCGTGGAGTGAGACTACATATTACAAAGTTACTACTTTGAAAATCACTGAGCCGATCATGCGCGGAGTAGTGCAATCACTTTCTGGCATAGGAGTGAGACAATGTGAGCTTGCTGCAAGATCTTTTATAGACTTCTCAGAGCCTATGACGTCAGCAAATTTTTCTTTAATTAATATCTCCAAAAGTACTAAATAGTTTAACTTGAAATTTTTACATGGACTTTCTATTATCATATTCTATCTGTTTTAATTTAATTCAACATTCAAAAGGGTTTCTATAATCTTAAAATTGAAGTCATCATGTGACCAACTTGGCGGAATTTTTACGTGCTTCAGCAACAATCCGCGACGATCTATCTTTAAAAACTTAATTATTCTGACAAATGCTTAAGCTTTCTACCAAAACCATTATATGTTTGTAATTGCCTCAATTTGGGCTATCTACTGATATAAATTTCAAATTAATATTCCTTTTAGTTAAAAAGTTCATTTTTTCTCTTAATTAAAACTGATAATTAAACTTTGCCAAATTATTTAATTTTACTACCAAAATATCAGGAAAGTTCAGCTGTAGCTTTACTCGATTCAAAGATATCTCGAATCTTAGATTTTTACTTTTTTGATCGCATATTTCAAAACATGAACAAACCGGAATATCTCTTAAAATAAACGTTTCCCGATATAATAAATACGCTTTACAATGATTTTTATGGTGAATCCTCACGGTGGGAAAGATTACAAGAAAATTCCTTCAAGTTGACAATTACTCTTCTCGAAATTTCTAAGTCCAACATAAATAAGAAAAGAAAGGGAAATTAACCCACCACATACCGAAGTGGACAGATGCGATGAGAGGGAACACTTATGCTGACAAACAACTACACAACTACTAGTTGTTTGTCAGCATAAGTGTTCCCTCTCATCGCATCCGTCCACTTTGGTATGTGGTGGGTAAATTTCCCTTTCTTTTCTTTATATCGCCTAGAAGCCGCTTCCATTTTCCTTAGTTGCATCATAAGTCCAACATAAGCAACTTTACAATCGATCTATAGAATATTTTACTACTGGGGAGTGCTTTTGGTGAACTAAAGGGTACCTAACAATGTTATTTATGTTTTAACAAATTAATGCTTTATGTTACCAAGCTTTTACATTGGTGTAAGTTTTCCTTGTTATTTCAAATATAATTTGAAATTTTGTTCAAAGAAAAAAGAAGGAGATTGAATACTTAAATTTTTCATGTATTCTTGGTAAGTGAAAAATTTAATAAGAAATTCAGAATAATTAATATCTAATTAAAAATAGCTTAAATTTCCATCAAGAAATGATGTATTAAAAATTCTTTCCATAGTTTAGCACTTTTCCAATTTTTTCAGAAGAGTTAAAAAATATTCATCTTTACTTCCCCCCCCCCTTTTTTTTGTTTACTGCTTAACATCTCTTAACAGCGAGGTCTTTAGAGACGGAAAAGGATGTGGGGCAAGGAATGGGAAGGAATTCGGCCATGGCCTTTTGAAGGAAGCATCCCGGCATTTGCCTGGAGTGATTTGGGAAACCATGGAAAACCCAAATCTGGATGCCCGGACGGTAATTCGAACCGCCATCCTCCTGAATGCAAGGCCAGAATGCAGACCGTTACACCACCACGCTCAGTCTTTACTTCCAACCTTTCCTTATATCAAAGTATTTTTGAAAATAAAATGAGGCCTGTCTTCAATAAGATAATTTGCAAAAAGAAATCATTCATCACTGAAGACATTCAACGTTACAAATATTTATGTTTTATGTGGTTTTTTATGATATTTCTTTGGTGGAATTTACCTATTAACTGATTAATTCATACATCTTACTGGACAACTGTAGTAATAGGAAAGAACAAAATAACTTTGATTAACCACTACCAAAACAGTAGTCATGATTAAAACACAAATAATATGCTAATGACTGCTTATATAAGGTAATAAAACATTTCATGCAAACAAAAATATTAGCATCGGGTTTTGAACTCTGGACTCCCAGGTACCAGCCCATTACTCTAACCATGAGATCACCTGTAACAGTTGAGCATTAATGCTACATTACTGAACATAAGGTACGCCACACCCCCTCAAAATTTGAAGAAAAAAAAATCCAGATCTTTAAAATCTGATGGGCAACTTGTAACAAGTGCAAATGACAGCATACTTCATAAAAGCAAACTCACATTTTTCTGCATTGCCCGATTACCTACAAAACAACATAGACTGTCCCTTTTACTGTGTCTGTCTACAAGCTGACAGCCATAGTCATTATAAGTAATACATATGAAACAATTTCTGGGAGGTACATAGAAAGATAATTTCTTAACAGTTCATACAATCATACTGTCACTTTTCTAGTCCACAAGCAGGATTGTTTTTGCAGCAAGACTATAATGGCATTGATATTTTCAATTAAACATACACATTTCATTATAACACATTTTCCTTCACTACTGCAACAATATTAACAAAAAATTGAAAATTCTTCTAGAAAAGCCCACTTTGTACAGAAGTGTGTCTGGACTGATGCTACTTCTACTTTAAGCAAGATGTAATCACAGTTGTTGATTACTAATACGTGATGAGCTTTCAGGGCTCTTGCAGCAGCATTGTGGATTATGCTTCACATGTCAGTTTGAATTTTCTCCAATTACTGTTGCACATGAGTATATATATAAATATAAAATCGAGAAGCATTATGAACAGTGGTAGAGGGCAGACTTAAAATGCAAATGATTTAAGTAAAAATGACAAATTTTATTACTAAATGCTACATCAGCACAAGAAATGAAGGATATTTTATTTATAATTCAACAATACTACTGTGTTTACATGTATTTTGTAGGAAGACAAAGGAGAAGACAAGAAAATGTGCGAAACACGGGGCAGGTGAGAATTAAAGAGGTTCTAATAAAAGTGAAATAAAGGTCGGATCTGACGGTCTGCACATCTGCGGGCCAGGCCACTGAGGGGCCTCTACCATCACCAGGCGATAAAGATGAAAGTTCTGGGTAGCAGAAACGACACTAGGGAAGGTAGGCAGAAAGGGTTAATCTGTGGTGCAAGCTGATGCGTACACTTCGGTTAATGTGGCACAGCCTCCAAAACCATGCGTTGTGAGAACGCTCCTTAAGAAAGCTCAAAGAAATCAGTGGCTGAGAGATGTGAGATAAAACTGCTGGTGATATTATAATTGCAACTATAAATTAACACTCTGCAACTTAAAATGCATCTACCTTTCAAGGTTCTTTGGAGCTCTCTAAGTTTTGCTGCTGCCCGGTAAGCTGTATATCTGATGACATTACATTCCTTCAGTCTTTCAGAGATACTTTCAAAAGCAATTTCCTTTTCGAGTGCAGTTTTGTTCCTGAAATTGTTGTCATAAAATAATAAAACAAAAAAGCATGACAAGAAAAACTCATAAAAAAGCAATTTGTAGGAAATAAGTTAACGGTAATAATAATTAGCAGAAAAATCCTTGATGGCAATGAAACAAAGGAATGACAAACAATGTGATCACATCTGACTCCACCACGTGTCTCATATATTTGCAAGAATAAGGTTCAACACCGAAATATTGCATTACATGTGGGGTTTTGTGTGTGTGTGTGCGTGTGTGTTTGTCGCTCCCGGCCTCAATAATCTAAAATTAGTTAACAAGTTACGAATAAAAATAATTTTACAGTAGTTTGTGGTAATCCATTTTCATAGTGCCATATTTGATTCCATTGCACAGTTACTGGATGTCAAATTTTATTACATTAATTTAGATATACTGAAATTACTCAAATAATTCTTACAAATTAAAATGGTTTTGACCACAGAAGCCAGAAACGTCTAAAAAATCACATACACACTGCATACCCCATATTAATACTAAAAATGTCTTTAATGTCTTAATGACTTGGGATTTTATCGTATGTTCCTCCAGGTGTATTATTGGTCATTGGTTGACGTATCATAGTGAATGTGAAGTGTATATGGAAAGGAAAAATTATACAGCTGTAACAATGTTATCAAGACTGTTGTGGCATTGTGGTGTGATGAGAACTGTGCAAATGCATTGTTTGGAGTTTTCCAGTTTTTCTTCCCTAATAGATCCTGGATATGGTCTTAATAAATCCTATTTCCATGTCAGGCAACTAAACTAATACATTTTGATTTGCATCACCACTATTTTTAGAAAATTCTTTCTATCTGAGAAGTATCATCTTAATTAATAGCATATGTACCTTTATATACCATAATAAGCCTTTCTTTTCCCAAGTATGTCTTCTTGTTTTATCACAGATTTTAAAATATTTTAATGCTTTAAGATGCTAAAACATTTCAATGATTTATTTGTGTTGACATTTCTGACTTAATGAGAGCTCAGATGCTTTAAGAAAGATATTCAAGTATGTGATGTATAGAATTATCAAGTCACAAAGTTGTCTGAAACAGTTTGCCCTTCTGTATTTATTAGCTCAATAGTCTGCAAAAACTACTCGAACATATACAGGGGCCTTGAACTGTTCATTGGTAATTGCATTACTTGAGAACTATGTACCTATTTTGCTAATTAGAAAAATAAAAAAAAATAAAAAAATCCTAATGGTCAGAATAAGATTTTGAGAGAAAGAAAAATTGGAAAATGCCTGGATATGGGACAATTCAGGAAAACTGAAATTACTTTTTTCTATGAACCAATTTGGCTATTTTTTTTTTTTAATGTTCATAATAGTCTGAATATGGTATTCAGAGAAACAAAAATGGAAAAGTTGCCAAGAAAATTGGTAAATTCAGGAAAAACTGAAAGTACTTTTTTCTAAGGACCAATTTGCCTTTTTTTTTTTTTTTTTTTTTTTTTTTTTAATCGTAAATGTCTGAATAAGCTGTTTAGAGAAAGAAAAATTGCAACATTCGGAAAAATAATATATTTTTTTCAACCAATTTTGTTATTTTTTTAAAAAAAATAATGATAGTAGTCCAAATAAGGATTTTAGAGAAAGAAAACTTGGACAGATATATGAGATTTTACTTATACATATATTCGTTGGGCCAACTAGAACCACGTTAAGCGTTTGTCCCACTTATCATTAACATCTTCCGAAAAAATCTCTATCGAAATAATCGTCAGATTTTAATCCCATCAAATGAAGGTCTTCTTTAATATTTACAAGCCAGGGCATTATAGTTTTGGGTTTTCAATCAAATAAATTAAATATTTTTTTAGCTAGCCTGTTTTCTTCCATTCATTTAAGGTGGCCATTAAATTGTGCTCATCTTTTGCAGATTGTTTTGGTGATTTTCTCTATTTTGCTGTACACTTCTTTGTTGGATCTCTTTCGATGGATGCCATTCTTCAAGTTCGAACTCACAATTCCTCTAATAAATTTTCGCTCTTTTTTCTCCAATTCTGCCAAGAGTCCTTTATCGGCATTCAGGAACAAGGTTTCAACTGCATACAAAACTACTGGTTTTAGAATTGTTTCATAATGACATATCTTAGTATTTTGAGAAAGACATTTTTTGTTGCATATCTCTTATGAAATTTGTTAGGCTATTTCCAGTTTATGAATTCTTTCCCAGTTAGCTTCACTGTCCAATCCATTTTTTAAGATGATCACACCCAGGTACTGTCATATAACCTTAATTTTGCCAATACATGATCAAAATTAGTTAAAAGAGCTATGAGCTCATGAGAATCCAACAGTAAAACATGTTTAAAGTCGTCTTCTAGTAGTTTTTAGGTAAAAAGAAGGATTAAACAGAAGTTCAATCACGATGAAATGACTATATAAGAAGTTTGGATAATTTTCTAACAGATTTTACTCCCTTCATGTACAGATGTGCAGTAGATCATGATTCAAATGAGATGCAACACTTTAGGTTAATAAAATAGTTTCGAGGAGATATTTGAGATTTACTGTGAATCAAAACACAAGGAGGAAAAGCCATCGAAACTGTTTTTTCTTTTAATTTCATAACACTAAATTTTAAGTTACAATAAAGCTTCATAGCTCAGAAGATGTCTAACTATATTATATAGAAAATCAGAATCTGTAGGTAAAGCAGAAGTAACCTTTTTGAAAAAAAGTGAGGGTTTTTGAATGACGTACAGGTTTTAAATGGTGCAGAGTTACAGACTTGAGAGTATATTTAAAACAAATTAGGCTTTCTATTATCCACATAGAGTGATTTTTGTGAAGATTTAGGAAATATTTTGGCTGAAAAGAGGAAAAGAAGATTTGAAATTTAGACAGGAAAATGGCAGGATGATGTCACTGAGCTTTAGCAACAGATTTTGAAAGTATGAAAGAAAGTTATATTAAGGCGAGCAGATAGCAAATAAAATACATAACTAATGCATAGAAAATTAAATTCTGTAAAGCTTGACATGCAATACCAGGGCTGCAATTAAGCATAGGCTTCCTAGGTTGTTGCCTAGGGGCCCGCACCACAACCCTGGGTCCCCACCTAGACCAGTAGTAGCGTTTAAAAAAAGAAAAAAAGTCGCCCATAAATTTTATGAGCTGAATTTCAAATTTAAAAAATTTAAGCATTCACAGCCAGAGGCAGCTCCTGCTTGGACTGCCGACATGGAAACCCGCACCACATGTATAGCCTAGGGGCCCACGAAGCCTAAATGCGTCCCTGTGCATTACAGCTCAGTAGCACCAGAACTTTTGAAAATAAGTAATATCTAAGTTTTTTTAAATAAGACATATTAACAGTTTTCAATAAGAAATACAGTTGTAATCAAGCTATATTATATATCAAAAGTTAGGAAAGGCATTTAAGAATATTTTAAATAAAGAATTAACATAAAGCCCAAAGACCTTTCGAGTGAGAGGAAATTTTAGGTTATAAAATTTTAGGAATTTTTTATTAAAGAATGGTTGCACTTACAGAAAAATTTACAAGGACTTGATTTGACATTCAGACTGAGAGCTATAATACATAAATTTTTCTGAATGCTCTGAGAAAAAATAAGGATTAGGGTTGTGCATGAACTGAGAAAATTTCATCAACCGATTTTCTATATAAGAAACAGGAGCGGCCATGTTGAAGTAAGTGTTTCAGAAGTCTTGGTCGAGGAAGGATGTACGTATGGGGAGCAGTTTCTGCACCATGCACTAGGCAGAAATGGTTGAATACTGAAGTATCGCGATGTAGAATGGTCCGCCGTTGTCACTTTAGCTTCAACATCTGGTGGAAGTGATATAGGACTGGTCATCGGGAGTCGCCTGCTGCTTGTTTCATTGGTTTAACCTGCAATCAGTATTTTGGAGAAAAGTCCGATGTCTTAAAATTTGGTACCATATGATGTAAAATGCTTTGAACAATATACCGTTTTGAAAATTCAATAAAACAGCGGAAAGTTATTTATGAACCTACCTTCATCTTCTGTGATAATTACAGGGGACTGGTGACCAAAATACAATGAATCATTAGGCAACATTAATAGTTTTAGTTTAAGTGCAAGCCGTATGCATAACCCCAGCAAGCTTACCAGATTCGGAGGAATTAAGATTAATAGCACAAGGGAACATAGATTTACAAATACTGTAATCAGGGAAGGAGGATTTATACAAGTGGTAGAGCAGAACACTAGGGGACAAAATATTTTGGATATATTCCTAATAAAGCCTGATGATAACCTTGTGGGGTGTCAAGTATAACCGAAGGAATAAGTGATCACGAAGCAGTTCTGACGGATATTAGAGGATTCAGTAGGCGTGCAGCTAAAATTGAAGGGAGAAATAGGTACAATTATAAAAAGGCACAGATTTCGAATTTGAAGAGATATTTCAGAGACCGTTTCAGCAAATGGAGGAAGGTACAAGTACAACACAGTCAAGGTGGGAAGAATTCAAGGAGGTAAAAAGAAAGGGGGAAGAGAAATTTATTCCAATACAGGAAATAAAGAGAAGTAGAGAACCTGTGTACTATAATAGGGAGGTGAGGAGGTTAAATGGGTTGGTAAGAAGAGAACATAACAGAGTTAAGAGACAGCAGGGTAGTAGGAAATGTTTAAAACCACTAAACAAGGACTTAATAATAGCTAAGAAGGTGGCTAGAGATGGGTTTATGAAGAGTACTGACAGTGCAGGGGGACCATTGACTGATGTATCTAGAAATATCCATGGCTATGTTAGACACTGAGGGGAAGGGAGGGTATTGAGACGAGATAAGGACAGAGAAGGAGTTACTGAGGATTACAAAAGCAGAGATTTTAAGTAACTGGTTTAGTGAGAGCAGAAATTTACAGATCAAAAAATTTGAAATTCATTCTGAGGATATTATGAAGGAAATAAGAAAACCGAAAAAAACAGAGGGAGGGTTTAGAGAATATTACAAAACTATATCTTAAAGACAGCCAGAGGTGACATTATACCTTATATGGAAATATTATTTAAATTGTGCCTTGATAGATAGATAGATATGTTCACTTTGATCCCATGTGAGAATGATCTCGGGGATGTGGAACAGTACATATACTTATTTTTAATGTCAGTATTACTATATAATTGATAATATTATTATAATAACAATGAAAAAAGATGCTAAGTAGCGGAAAGGAATCAAATTGGATAGGGAAATGAGCCACCACTTACCTTTAGATGATGGATGTGGGGCGCGAACACACAGAAAAGACACAAACACAAATAATAAAGAAATTTTCGGGAAAAAGAAACCCCTTCGTCAACGAGAGAACATTATATTATTATATATTGACAAGTTAGCTCCAACCCATTAGCATAACCAATATCTCCTGTAATCTACACATACAATCCCGAGTTAATACTTATTATGTGGAACAGTGTATACACTTGTTACCAGCATCTAATAACCAGTTATTTTCTTACCAACCAGTTACCATGATAAGTTTCACTGTAATTTGCGACTACATATTATATCATGTTAGTTGCTATTTATGTGAAACAGTACACACACCTATTAACAATATCAATTATATTGCCAACAACTCATAAGCTGTCAATTACTGAAAAACCTGTTAGTATGATAATTTTTCACAGCAGTTTTTGAGTGCATGCTATCCCATGTTAGTTACTATATATGAGTGAAATTTTGTAAACAGCGTAATTACTTCATTTTCAAAAGTTTCAACAGAAAGAAAAAAAAAAAAAAACCATATATCATTTTAGTAATTGTGGACAACTTTGTCACCTTCCCCTTCCATACACCATATATACAATTTTATCAGTCATTCTTAGTTACCAAATTCCAAGAATAAAATTTTTTCACTGAGTAAAATGGGTTCTGAAGCAGATACTCATTCAGTTTGGACTTAAAGTAGTTGGGTTTTAGTAGATAACATTTAATTTCTGTTGGTAAGGCATTGAATAAGGAAGCTCCAGTAAATGTTAACCCTTTCTGTACAATTGACAGTGATTTGTAATCCTTGTGAATATTATATTTATTCCTAGTATTATGGCTATGTCTGTCAGCATTAAGATTGAAGTGTTCAGGATTTCCACTACAAATGATAGTACGGAGTATACATACTGTGCTGGCATTATTAGTACACCCAGTTTTTTAAATAGATTTCTGCACGACGTCTGTGGGCTTGCTCCAGAAATAGTTCTTCTAGCACACTTTTGCAATTTAAATACCCTCTGTGCTTGTGATGAGTTTCCCCAGAATGAGATGCCATACGTGAACAGGGAATGAAAATATGCAAAATATACTAACTTTCTGGTTTTTATATAAGCTATTCTAGATATTACCCTCAGTGAAAATGTTGCAGAATTCAGTTTTTTAAGGTGGTGTTGAATATGTTGTTTCCAGTTCAATTTGTTATTTATATATACACCCAGGAATTTTGTGAAACTGCTTTCAATGATTGCTTTTCCTTCTGATATCACATTATAGCTGTCCTTTGTTTTATTTTTTGAAACAAACTGAAGTAACTGTGCCTTTTCTACTTTAAGTATTAGTTTGTTGGCATTAAACCACCTGTTAATTTTCTTTATAGCATCATTTGCTGTGTTTTCGAGGTTTTGTGCTGATGGGTCTTTCAACGATATGCTAGTATCATCTGCAAAGAGCACCACGTATTCATTATCACCTAGTATATGTGGGAGATCATTTATATAGATTAAGAACAGCAGAGGGCCAAGAATTGAACCCTGAGGCACACCACATTTAACTATACCCCATTCTGAGTTTATAACATCTCCTGTATTAGCATCTTTCAGTGATACACATTGCTTTCTATTTTCCAGGTATGATTTAAACCAAAGTCCTGGCTTACCACTAACTCCATAGTGGTTTAATTTACCAAGTAGAATCGCATGATCAACACAGTCAAAAGCCAGAATATACCTAGGGAATTTAATTTTGTATGCATTGATTCCAGTATGTTGTTTACAAAAGCAAAAATTGCTGAATCTGTTGAAATGCCTTATCTAAAACAAAACTGTACTTTACTGAGTAGGTCATTCTTTTGTAGATGTGCATAAACCCTTCTGTACATTGCTTTTTCAAAGATTTTTGAAAATGCTGGTAGAAGTGATATTGGTCTGTAATTCTCAATCTTTGAGGTGTCACCCTTTTTATAAAGCGGTTTGATTATTGACTTTTTGAGTGAGTCAGGGAAGGTACCTTCTTCGAAAGAACTATTGCAAATATGACTAATAATTCTACTAATGCTAGTGTTACATTATTTCACTACATGGGTTGAAACCTCATCATAACCAAATGACTTTTTATTTTAGAGGGATTTAATAATTTTTTCAATTTCATTTTGACTGGTGGGAAATAGAGACATAGGTGCTGTTTTTGGTGACAAGGATTTAAGTATTGCTATAGCATCCATATTCCCAATATATTTCCCTTTTATTTTTTCAGTAACTGTTAAGAAGTAGTTATTGAAAGCACTTCCTACATAAGAGGGGTCATTTACAAGTTTATCATTAATGCTTATAGATATAGGTTTATGTTCAAGGGATGATACAGTTGTTCCTCTTTTAATAATGTTCCAAACACTTTTAATATTATTATCTGAACAACTAATCTCATCATTTATGGTCAAACGTTTAGCTTCTTTTATTACTTGCTGCTTACCATAGGATTGGAAAAGTGTGATAGTAGTGCTGGTACATAAAGGTAGGGTGAGAAATGGAGTCGAAAATTATAGGTCTATCAGTTTGAAATCAGAGGTAGGTAAATTAATGGAGAGATTATCAGAAATATATGTGAGGAGTGTAAATAGTTTTCAAGTAGGCAACATGGCTTTAGGCAAGGATATTCATGCGAATCTCAGTTGGTGGGATATATGCAAGATATTTCAGATGAAATAGACAAGGGAGGCCAAATTGATAGTGTAGCACTAGATCTTTCAAAGGTTTTTGACAGACAGTCATAAAATGGTAGTAAATAAGGTAAAAAGTATTGGAGTGGATGAGAAAGTGATTTTCTGGGTAGAAGAATTTTTAAAAGGTAGAAAACAGAAAGTTAGTGTTGGAAATGCAGTATCAAAAGAAGTGGAAGTAAAAATGGGAGTGCCCCAGGGTAGTGTATTGGGACCATTGTTATGCATTATTCTAATGAACAATTGTGTTGATTGTTTACTATCTGAAAATAGATTGTTTGCAGATGACATAATGCTATATAAAAGGATGAAAACGTTAGAGGACTGTAAACAGTTGCAGGGTGATCTGGAAAGGATATCTAGTTGGGTTGGTAAACATGGGATGAAGATAAATGCAAAGAAGAGTCAGCTTATTAGATACACAAAGAAAAAAAAGGCTAATTATGAATATAAGGTGTGGAAAGAATTGCTTGCTGAAGACTTGAAATCTAAATATCTTGGCATTATATTTGATAACAGACTTAACTGGGCAGAACATATTGGAAAAGGTTTCAGAATTCTGCACTTGTTGGAGAGAGTGATGAGGGGATGTATGAAAGAACTAAGGGAATTGGGTTTCAAAACTTTGGTCAGACTATTGCTTGATTATGGTAGTGTAGTATGGGACCCACATTTCTACTTCAAATAAAGGAGTTGGAGAAGGTGCAAAAAAGGGCTGCGAGATTTGTTTCTGGAAATTAACGCAGAATGCAATCAATAATAGATATGATAAAAGAGCTGGAATGGGATTCATTGCAAGACAGGAGGAGGGTGAAGAGGGTAATGGTAATGTACAAGTTCTATATTGGTGATGAGGCATGGAAAGATATTGGTGTAAGAATGAATAGTAATGTATGGAAGGGAAAATATGACCATGACCACAAGCTGGCACTCGATTTCAGGCACAAAGGTGTAAGATGATTCTCTTTTTTTGGGTAAAGTTGTCAGGGGTTCAAAAATGTTACCAAGAAAAATGATGAATAATTTACCAAAAACATTGAAAGAATTTAAAGTTAAAATTTGCGGAGGTCAAACGTATGTAGATGCTGGGAAAGACTAGTGGTAGGGAAATTGCCACCGGAGCGTGCGCTCCGTTGCAATTTAATTACGTATTGTATTATATGATTATTAATGATCTTTTATAGAATGCATTTAAAAAGTAATGGTGACAGACCGCCACCAAGCCTGCTGCCAGTTGTAACCTCAAAAGAATCTGACAGGCATCCTTAAAACTTAACTTTCAATTATGGGTTTATTTAATTGTTATTATGTTTTATTAAAAATTTTAAAAATGATAAATTTTTCACCTCTTTCACTTGTCTCCTTCTTTATCTAATTTTTATTTCTTTCCACAATTAATGGTTCTGATGATGTTATTGTTGCTACCCTACCATCTCCATTGTACTTGTAGCAGTGTTGATCATAGGCACTTTCACATGTTTCTATTTTATTTAAAATATCATGGCCAGAAATATTGCACATTTTGTGTATGTACAATTTTTTCTCCCTCTCTTAGACTCCTCCCTTCAACTTTGGAGAGGTGGGCATAGTTTATCTTTTCTTTCCCTGTAAATATCACCTCACGGCATTTCTGGCTGCTCCATTGTTGCAATAAATATTTTTATATTCATAACTGCCCACCACTCTGAAATCAAATATTAGCTTTACTCATAGGTTAAAACAATTTTTTTAAAAAAAAAAAATAAAAAAAAAGGCCCAAATTTAATTGCTCAGGTAGCAATTCCCTTTACACCTGTATTCTACCAACTGGTATATTAGAATCTAATCAGCTTAATTATCTTTATAACTTCAGTACTTTATGTTTCTGCAGCCTAACTGGTACAAATGGAACTCAATTCCATAATGTCCATCGGGTCACTACATCGCAATAGTAAGTAGGTATGAAATTTCATTCCAAATGCTGGCTGGCTACAGAACTTTACTCCAAACTTGCATTACAAATCTAAAAAACGAAAACAAATGAATTGCACAATATTTCGACTGTAGTCTTCCTCATGTGGGAAGCGAGACATATGGCAGGGGGAAAGATGTGGTCACATCCGAGCCCGCCACATTTTGGCGGGCTCGGATGTGACCACATCTTTCCCCCTGCCATATGTCTCGCCTCCCACATGACAAAGACTAAAGTCGAAATATTGTGCAATTCGTTTGTTTTTGTGTTTTTACGTGTTTCGCCCTCCTACCTTCATCTGTGGTAAGTGACGGGTAACTTTATTTTCCCTATCCTATTTTATTTTCAGTGCCTCTCGGCAGTTTCTTTGTTTCCTTTATCCAATCTAAAAAACGAAAACACTTAACTCTATGTAATCATGTGCGAGGCTTCTGGTCAGGTTTTTGAGCCAAAACTGATTATCACGAGCCTGGCCCATGGTACATCGATGGGCCAAAGCTATCATGCCCCTGGCCCTTGGTACACTGGTCGTGCCAAAACTGACTATCATGGGCCTGGCCCTTGGTCGTGCCTAATGTAAACACCATGAAAAATACCACACAATTGAAGATTATAAATTTTTGTAAAAACACTAATTGTGAAAGGGGAATTTATTCAGAAATTGGACTTATATGTTATTTATTCTATACGTCTGTGATATTTTTTCTTTAATTATTAAACTTTACTGGTTGTTGTTTAATTTAATATACCATTAAGTTTAAAGCTGTTTGTTTTTAATTTTTAACTTCTATTTTTGTAACTTAATAGATTAACTTTTCGCAAATTATGTTTTTTCTAATAAGTATGACATACCATGTAAGTTGTGTGTGATTGGTATAACTTAGGACAGATTTGCCATCAGTAGAATGACTCGAAGGCTCGACAATTCTCTTTACGTTTTGGGACCACACTGTTGAATCTTAATTGTAGGGCAAGGAGGTTACATATATTTGGGGATTTGAACTGCGGGGTTGGGAAATATAAAGTAAATATCTCTTTATTTAGTTATTGTCCTTATTGCAATGTTATAACACAAATACATATGAGTATCAAAAATACTTCAGTAACAGCAAAACATTTAATCTTCAATATAAAGTTCATCTTAAATATACATGACAAATATGCATGCTTATTTAAGTACTTTTTATTATTATTATTATTTTTATATGAATCCTCCATATGATTCTTAATAAATATTCCTCAAAATCCCTGAACTTTAATCACAGCTTTTAGGAACTGAGTATGTAGCTGTATGTTTATGAGAAAGCACAAGCAGGACATTAACACAAGACATTAATAATTTTTTCATGGTTTACATTTTATCAATGTCAAGGTAATTAGAGGTGGGAGAGGATGGGGTCAAGGAACAGGAAGTAAATGTGTCATAGCCTTTTGAAAGAACCAACTAATCATTCACCTTAAGTGATTTTGGGAAACCATGGAAAACTAAAATCTGTATGTTCAGATGGGGATTTAAACTCCCATTCTCCCAAATGCCAGATCTAAGTATTACTTCTCACTCAGCAAGCTCGATACCAGTATACAAAAACTATGGAACCCTATAGTATACATGCCCTTTCTTCATAGTTCATTTCCTGTGAATACTAGTGTAGTTAAAGCTGATCAACTGTAATATTCACCTAGAAGACTTACATTTCAATTTATATTGTGTTTTTACTTTGTATATGAAATGTATATTTTTAAGGCGGAGATGATCACTGCAACCCTCAACTAGATGATCATTCGAATTTGGCTAGTGTCTATTAATCAGAGTGAATTACTGGCAGTACTCTTCTCTTAATTCAGTATGGTAGCATTTTAATGCACTTAGACCAATTGCTGAGGTATCAGTGCTAATATCTTCTTAGATGTATACACTATTTACCGATATCCTGAAATATTGTCGCCCTGCTCCAACTGAGACATGCTGCGTCTGTCACTTGGAGTATGCTATACACAGCTGAAAAAAAAAAAAAGTTCATTTTACTTACAGAATATCCATTTTCATCATAGCATGAATAGGTAAATTAAAAAAATTCACGAATCAACTCTCCATTATGAAAATATGAAAGCGTTTACCACAGATAAAACCAGAAGAGCAGCAACGAACATTTAATGACGAACACATTTTACAATATTTCATTGTGACTTGTGTTTCGTGGCGAGTCTTGGCGAGTACAAACCCGTTTTTTTTTTTTTTTTTTTTTTTTTTGTTTTTTTTTTTTTATGCATATTGTCATTGTACCCCTGAATACTGGTTTATACTGAAATATTGTAAAATACATAAGTCTATTACTTACAAAATTCATTAAAATAGAAAGATATAAATTTAGTATAACAGGAGTTTCTGACATGAAAAGAAGATTCATAATCCAAAATAAATTAAGTCAGAAAAAAGAATCAACATTTACCACTGAAGAAATTAAAGAATCAAAAGAGCAGATATACTAAGAACAATTTTTGGTAATATCAGGAGAAGACTGTGTGCTCTGGACAGACTTCTCTCTCCTGTGCGCATTACGTTCTTTTGGTGAAAATGATGCTCTAGTCAACTTACACAGATTATATCTGCATGAATTATTATTCACTTCAATATATATGCTGCAAACTCACAAATAAAAACTAAACAAACAAACCTGAAATTTGCTGATGCAACAAATATCAAAGTAAATTGCTGAGGCATGAATGAATGTTACTCAAAAAAGTATGTATGTTTCAGTAGCACACCTCCCAAACCACATAACTCGTTCCCTAGCACTTGAATAAGGTGTAAAACCAAAATATTATATATGTTTTTGTTCATCAAATGTGTTTTTCACTTATCACAGCCTTCAACTTTGGTGAATGATGAGTCATTTTTCCCTTTCCTTTATTTAATGTTTCAAACAGATTAAATTTAATTGAGAAAAGAAACCCCTGAATTTTTTTTCTTTAACTATCTTAAGAGTGATGGAGCACTTGCTCCAGAGAAAATTTCCACATACACCTACCCTCATATTTCAAGGACTTTTAAATTTTTGTGTTTAAGGTAATGTTCATATATAACACAGTAATTTTTTCTAGTCCTTAACCGCTAAACAAAATCTTCTCACTCCCTCATGCCTAAAATCAAGTAGCAGTTTATGGTCATGGTTGTCTTTTCGTATTATTACTAATTCTTCCACAAATATCCACCCTGGCTCCACCATCTATACCAGGACTATTTTCACCCAGTTCCCCCCTTCCAATGTCCTGTATATCCATTTCCTTGTATAAACATCTACATTTTAGGATAGGTGTAATTTACTCTCCACAACTTACTTTTAGTGCATTAAGAGTAATAGTAATTACCTGTCCTAAAATCATGTTACTCATTTGTAAAACTCTTTCTTTCCTCACAGACATTTCTAATGTTTATGAAGATGGCGACGGAGATTTATGTCACTGAAATATCGTGTAAAAATAATATTACTCGGTTTGTTTCCTCGAGAAACATTCATAAATAAACAATGCCAAGAAAAACTGCATTCATTTATTTATAATGTTATTCTGAATTATTTTGTTAATAGTTTTATGCATCATCATTAGAGGCAATGGCGGAACAAATTTGGCCACAGCCTTTCAAAGGAATCACCTGGAATGATTTGGGGAAACTATGGAAAACCAAAATCTTGATGGCTAGACAGGGATTCAAACCAGTGTCCTGCCAAATGTGAAGCCAGAATGTTACCACTCACTCACTGCCTCAGTTTGCTGTTCTCAATAAACCGACCAATCACCGAGGTCAAACTAATTGCCCTTAATTTTTAACACCATTTGTTTCCCCTCCTTCATGAATCCGTACAACTCCTGTGATTTTTCAGTCTGTGATGCAGCTGGTCGTTAGACTCGGTCTGAATAATATTTCAGGGTATGGTACGGTTACAGTACAAGAGGCAGGCAAATTAATTAAGTCACAGCTTTGCAATGAGGCCTCAGTGAATATTAAAAAAAAGAAAAGGAAAAAGTGTGCAGTAAATCGAGTATAACAATGCTAATCACAGGGAAAAAGTTTTTATGCAATGAAAATAATAAATTAACAAACTAGTGAAGATGATAATACCATGTTTGTAATGCCTTTTCATTTATATGGTGACTATCATGTAGTATTAAATATTATCTTCCTTATCATGGAACAAGGAGTAACTCAGTGTTACCATTTTTCAATTGCAGGTAAAGCTATCAAGAGGAGAATAAGTTGAAAATTTAAGTGATAAACCTTATGTTCCAAACTGTTAAAGATTTAAATATTATTCTATTTGTGTAGTTTTTTTTAGGTCAAATGTGAAGAACAATGCAGTATACACCCAGATGACTATGTAACTGAACTGAAAACTGTAATTACTCCAATACTGATACTGCAACAAATTAATACAATATGGAAATTTTGGGACTAAATTTATCTATGCACATGCTAATTTTTTTTTATAGCCACCAGTACTTCAATTAACCAGATTATCAACTATTTTATTGTTTATCCTCTGGTATTAATTCTCCTACACAAGTTTTAAGATTAATAGCTAACAAAGACTTTAGCAGATACATTCCTCTGGCTTCCTCATGCCCTCCCTTATAAGTCTAATAATACTATGAGATAATTAAGAAGCAGTTTCTTAATATATTTTTTTCCATCGCCCCTTTTAATAAATATGGGGCATTGAAAAGTTTCCCCATCACTTCAATCAGTCTTTTACAACTGAGCTTATCAAATTATAAGAAAACCATTTACTTTTTTTTTATAATCAACATTTTTTCCTTCACCAATATTTACAAAAAAAATATTTATTTTCCTATTTCTCTCTGCATGTGTCCCTAATGAGCAGGTTTTTTTTTAGGAATTTATACTCCTACCATGTTGATCCATCGGAGCAAATACTCCTTTCAGCTGCATTTTGTCTACCCTACTAATCCTATCGTATAGCAATATAGCGTTCACAAACAACCGACCTGCAGACTTTGAACCAATACCAGAATCATTTATTAGGAAATTTAACCGCAATTCATCTACTACCACCTGACAATCCCATTCTCACTTTCATATACCAAACACTAACTATTAAATATCCTATTTGTATGCCCTCCTTTATCAAACAGTATTGCTTCGATAGATTTACCGTCTTCTAATAACGTAGAAAATCTCCAAAGCCAGCCGAAATATTTTTTTGGTGTAGTACGAATTCACCAATTATTATCTTAAGCATTGAAGCAATACGATTTATGTTAAGATAAAAAAAAATTTGTAATCGTACACAAATTAAATTTCTTATATTACGAATTCCTTATTGCTAATAAATATTCCCACATATACCAGTATCGTAGCCACTTTCATGTTTAACTGAAATCAAACAGCAGATAATTCGACAGTACGAACCTTGACATCAAAAATGATTTTAAAGATTCCTATTTCTATTCTCCTGTAAAAATTAAACATGATGCTAAACCAACATCCTTAACCAAATTATAATTATAAAACAGTCATAAATTGACAGTTACCACCCGACTTTACCCAATAATAGCACTTGCCCCTTGGTTCAAATTTATATGTTTGGCGGTAGCCAAAGATTTTAATACAAATTAAACTGAATTTCTACTAATGGAGGAAGGAAACATTTCCTCCATGTTTCTACTGTGATGTAGTAATGGAAATACAGAAATGATTTCTGAATTCCGTAACAGTAGATATGGAGGAATACGAAAGAATATGGCTGAAATGCTGAAGATTGGACAAATTAAGTCAGAAAAATCAAGATAAAAACTTCTACATTATACACTTTAGTTTTATTATTATTATTATTATTGACTGCCAGGAACTACACACCCAAAGGCAATTTCCCTATACACGTATTTATTATCCATATTTGCTTTTCTCATAAAGTTTTTTGCGTTACAATTAATGTTATAATCCGCGTGCAATAGGAGCTTACATTTTTCGTGGCAATATTAGAAGGTTTTGTTTAGATTGAAATGCAGCCTAAGCCAGAGTGACAACAGTAAACCAATAAAAAAAAATGATATGGTACATAATTACCTCACTAGATGACATTCAGACATCCACAAAACATTTTGAAGAACTACTAAATATCAAAAAAAGTATTTTAAATTCGGGAATAACACTCTATAATAAAATACAAGAAGATGCAAAAATTACTTCCTGCAGCTCATTTAAAATAAAACTAAAGGCATTTCTAGTTTTTCCTCTATTAGTGAATATATAAAAAAACTTAACTTAGTCCACACCCGAAGTTTGGTTGGATCCTCCCGAAGGAGGCATACTAAGCCATTGTTTCAGAGGTAGGACGGCCAGTTCCTTTCCTCTGGGACCTACAGTTTAACGTGGAATCCGAACCACGTAGCGTCCTGGCATAGCTCATATGATTAAACACAACTCTCAAAATTCCTGCGCCTGCCGGGATTCGTGCCCGGGGCAGGAATAGCGAAGGTATTGAAAGCAAGCGCCTTAGCCACTTTTTTTTTTTTTTACCACTATTATCTTTATTGAGAGAATAAATATTACATATTTACATTAATGTATCTTACTTGATAAACTTTGAAACATTTGAGTCTTAATGTAGCTCAGGTTCTCTGATTCCCGGAACCGTTCAAGCTATCGGCTCAGTTCTTTTCTTGGCTGCTGGATGAAGCGCAAATCTGTTAAACATTGCCTGCCGTAGCCCAGCGTACATTCTAACACACTTTTTTTATTTTTTATTTTACAATAACATTTTTTTTCTTTAAACAAGTTGGTTGTCAATATGGCATTATTACCTGCAGGAATCTCGCAAAATTGTCCTTATACGTGTTTAGTCTCAGTGTTCTATGATGTTCTACTATTAGGTAATGCCAGTAGTCTTCCAGTTTTGCCCTTACTCGATTTGTTACAATGTAATAGGTATAATTTCCTTTAAGCCAAACATGGGCGTTTCTTTTACTTGGTGGAAATTGCCTCTGATCTGGTAGCAAGATGCTATCGGGTGGGTACATGCTGATCTGTTTATTAAAGCTAAATAGTGAATATATCGTTCATTTGCGGCAACAGTGACATAACTAAAAAATGACCTTTATTGAGTTAAGACCAAAGGATGATCCATTTTCGTATATTCTTTTAGTTTGTAGAACGACACATTTGATCTTCAATTATTCGCCAAGAGAGAGCAGATTATGTCACTATTGTTTCTCAGCAGACTGCCATCCAGTTTACTCACAACACTGTCATATATCAGTTGAGTTTTGGCTGTTGTCAAGTAACATAGCGACAAGTTTCTTCAAGAGTGGCGTATTTTTGTTTATGTCGATGTTGGTTAAATGGTAAGATTATTCACGTTATATTTACATTTAATCAATAATGTCTTATATCAAATTGTGACATTCTTTTTGAAATAATCTGCTTAAGTGCCTTTAGTGTCTTTGGTCGGAATACGCAAATACCTTGCATCGACCACTTTTTACCATCATATCTCCCACATCCCCACTGCTCGGCACGTTCGGCCAACGTTGCGCACGACAGGAAACTCCATGCTACTTCCACACACAAAGATCAGTGATCTGTGCTATGTAGTGGAGGCTAAAAAGTGAAATACAGGAAACCACACGTCTATTTTTATATAGATATAAGATTAATGTTAAGCGTTCAGCGATCACGTATACATATTGTTCCAGAGACAATCTGTTTACCAGAGACAATATATATCAACTACATCAGTTATCTAACGCATTTCGCATGGTCACTTACCTGTTGAGATGCAAGGCAATGCTTATTACATTTAATTCGCGTATTCCGTTTATTTTAAGCACCACGGTCCAGAAAACAGAGTAACAATTGTACAAAAATAAAACTGAATCCAAAGTTTTGTCAGATTTTTGTGACAGCAGTGCGTGTATAAAGTGCCCACAATTTTCCAAATATAAAGGTTTTTAATTGCTTGCTCCTTCCCATGGTACGTATAAGTCATGAACTATTTTCACAGATTTTGACTAGCACCATTAGTTCTAAAAATTTGAAAACCCCGTCTAAATTGCTGTCATAGTTTTAACGCGGCTCCCGTTCAAATAAGGAGACACACGCAGCTTGCTTACAGACTTAAAATAAAATAGAAGATTTAATAAGTCATAGTTATCTAAAAGCATATACTTCTTCATGGTATGCTTTGGATTATTGATAACATCTGCAGGTAATTTATAATAAATTCGTGGACCCAGGCACCTTGGATGTCTTTGTCCTAATAGAGTGTTTCGGTGATGAATGTATGTTCCATTTCTTTTTTGCATTCTAGTGTCACTAGCGTTGAAGACTTTTATATTCGCATGTATGTACATGATCGTATTTGAATAAATAGCTGACTGACATTTAGCAACATGATTTGTTTATACAGCTGTAAAATTATTATTATTTTTATATATCATCCTTCATTTACTTTATTGCTGCTTCAAATTAACAAATACCTGTACAATTCTCAGTTTTATCCAGGTAAGGGTGTCAGGGATTGGAATGAGTTACCAAGAGAAACGATGAATAATTTACCGAAAACTTTGAAGGAATTTAAAGAAAAAATTTGTAGAGGGCAAATGTAGGTGGGTGCAGGATAGGGGGAAGATAGCTGTGTAGGGAAATTGCCACCGGAGCCTGTGCTCCATTGCAATTAAAATTAAATTTATTTATAACTACACATGATATCTGCTTCTCATATTTTTTTCTATCGTCACAGATCTTCCTCTTCCTGTACTGTCCAGAGATTTTCATGTACTTTTCATCTGGTAATAACGCTGCTTGGAATTCTTTGATACAATACTTAAGACATAATAATAACCCGATATAAAACACTTCCCATTGAAATAATATAAAACAAACATTAATTATTTAAAACTAAGAGGCTGTGTATTCTTACACATCCCCTCGGCCAATTTGTCACCAAAAATTTGTCAAATTTTTGAGTGATTTATCATCACACCACTCACCCATACATACATTTTCAGCCATAGTTACATTCATTCACACCCCCGGTATAAGTTCAGATCACATTTTTGTTTTTTTTTCTAATCCTAACAATTCCTTGCTTCAATATTCTCATGTGTCACTCCCTCTTCATTTTCACTTTTCCCTTCGTTGCTTCTTTTTCCTTGTCCTCTCCGCCATCCTTCTTCTTTTCGAATTTTATAATGTTGCGGCCTTCATTATATATATCAAGCCCTCTCTTCTTCTTCACTTTGCCTCTCGTTGATTCTTCTTCTTCACTAACTTCATCACACTTCTTCCTTATTAAGAAACATCTCACCTCGTATTCATCTTCTCTTGCCTCCTTGTCATCTACAAGTGTACAGTACTCCTCCTCTTCTTCTTCTTCTAAATCTTCTTCGGTATCTTCATAACTCTTCTTGTCTTCAATTTCCTCGTCCTCTTCAGTTCCCAAACCATAATTTCTGTCATCATTTCTAGTGGAAACAATAATCGTTTCATCTTTCCTTTCCATCTCTTCTCCTGTATTTTCCACGTTACTGTCCCACTGAACCATTCTCGCCAGGCCAATTACTTGATCTGATGCTATGTCATCTTTCTTAGAATCTCTAACTTTGTCTTTTTCCTCTATCTGTTCTAGACATTCCCACCATTTCACTGGTCCACTATTCTCACACATTGTATTGTTTTCTTCATCGTCATCTCGCCCATTTTCTCCGTTTTCTTCTCTCTCATCCTCCTCAATTTTCATTCCTAACTTGTCTTCGCACGCCCTTCTTACTTCTTTAATCCAGTGATCAGTTTTGTCTTCTGTTCCTTTGTCAATCGCTCCTTCAGAATTTCCAACAGGATGATCGGCTTGATTGTTATTATCTTTAATCAACTTCTCTTGACACTTTCTTCTCGTAAAGTCTTCATCAAAATATGCCGTTACTTCTTCCAAGATTACTTTTTTGTGTCTATCACTAGTGTCTCTATCTAACTTCATTAACATGCACCGTTTTTCTTCAAAAAACTTATTAATCATATTCATACACATATCATACCAAGAAGGCTGACCCTCAAAACTGTTTTCCAATCTTTCATACTTGGCTCTCCCTTCAATACCAATGTCCAAATCAATAAAATTATTTCTCACTACATGAGTCATATACAATTCATCTACTTCTTTACATGCCAACACAAACACAGTATCACTCAAATCTATCTCTTCAAGATTACTTTTAACTCTTAGAATCCTACATTTAGTTTCACTAGTAATGGACATTTTAACTTCACCACCAATATCTTTCCCCGTACATTCATCTACATTATTATAGTCATAATCTGGCTTATCATCCTCACGTTCAACGCTTAACTGTACATCTTTTCTATTTTTCCAATATTCCATTAATTTACGACTCATAAACCGTATTTCATTATCGATTTCATATATGGCAGAAGTGATTTTTGACATATCCAATCTGCCACAGTAATTTTCCATACTCTCTTGATACTTATCCAACTCTAACCCTACTTTGTCTCTACACAGTTCTATATTTTTCACCATACCATACTTCCTTAACTTTTCAGAGTATAATAAATTCACTTCACACTCCCAATTAAAATATGCGATCATCCTCTCAATATTATTTACGTCAACATCAAATTTTTCCACTTCTTTCACATTACATCTCAGAGAAACTATTTTATCCATCCACTGTTTCGTCCTCCCAAACAAATCACATACCTCTATTATTTCCATGTTCAAATGACAATTTTAACCTCTTCTAGCTTCAATCCGAAGATTGCAGGTTCGAGTCCTGTCACGGTCGCCACGTGTAAAATTATTATTATTTATATATATCATCCTTCATTTTTTTATTGCTGCTTCAAATTAACAAATACCTGTACAATTCTCAGTTTTATCCAAACTTCGCCAAACTACACATGATATCTGCTTCTCATTTTTTTTCATCGTCCACAGATCTTCCTCCTCCTGTGCTGTCCAGAGATTTTCATGTACTTTTCATCTGGTAATAACGCTGCTTGGAATTCTTTGATACAATACTTAAGACATAATAATAACCCGATATAAACACTTCCCATTGAAATAATATAAAACAAACATTAATTATTAATTATTTAAAACTAAGAGGCTGTGTATTCTTACACAGCTCACAGGTATGGCTTTTTATACATCACTTTCAGAGCACAATTTTGGCATCTATTGACCTGAGCCAAGTGTGCAGCTACTATCCCTCCCTAGGTATTTATACCATATTGTAAGTGTGTTTGAAGTAAGGCAAAATAAACAGTTCTTAATGCCTCGATTGGAAGAATGTTTCTTACACTTTTTTATTTTTTAAAAAACTTGAATTTATTTAGGGGGTCAAACACATACATTCCTCTACCAGATATGACATAAATTTCATCAGGATGGAAACTCCCAAGCATATTAACTATTAACAGAACACTTAAAGGATATTCTTCAGAAGACGTGGTCTTAAAAGTGAAATAGACAATTAAGAAGTGAAAATAGCGAATAACACTACGGTATTGCTGAAACATACGCTATACGCGGCCAATCGGCCACCACGATTGGTTTCAGGAGGAAACGTTTGGACGGCGCCTATAAAGAAGGGGGCATGTCAAAGTTTACGTATATACAATGTCTACGAATTTTTTAGTATTTTAACAAGATACATTGTTATTACATTTGAAATCCAATGTCAATATTGTTAAATATAGTTACTCACTATAACTAATTTCATTACATTTTTTACTTATTTAAAGGAATGTTCTATTTCAATATTAAAAACAAAAGTAGCCTCAATATAGAACTCAAAGGTATTCCACATCAAATTAATTGCCACTCAGAAAACAATGGACCACTTAATGTAGTATTAAAATGTTCCAGTGACACTATCTGTTTACTATTCATTAAGTTGTATTTATATCACTTCTATTGCTTATTTCTGAAAGTAGCCTATTATCTGCTGACATAACACAGCCAATGTATTTAAAGTTTCAGGTGGAATGAGTATTTTACCTTTTTTAAAATAATTTAAGTTGCTTTATGAGCTCCATATTACCAAAAGTTATTAATTCATGAAAATGAAAATTATTCCACATTTATTGTGGTCTGTCCAGCCTGGATCAGGATTAACCTCGTATTACGCGGTGTAACATTAGTTGTTTTGTCATTCGCTGATGCCATATTGTTGATGTCTGTAAGAAGTTCTAACTGTATCATGAAGTAAACTACGATAAAAATATATACAACCTTAAAAATTCCAGGTTATGAGCATTAATTAAAACAATTAGCACCGGATAAACAACTGCGAAAAACGAGTTACCAGAACACGGCGTACAACCGTTTAGTTTTACGGTCTTAAGAGTTAGTACTTATATACAAGAGAGAAATCAGTTAAAAATTATCCACCCTCCCTATGAGGCATGTTTCACCTAACTTTCAAATGACGTGCTGCTTCTATAACGAGAAGAGACTGTACTCTTTTCTTAATTATTTCAGCCCCTTTACTGTTTCTTAATAGTTTCGATCAGTATAATACAGATTTTTCTAAATTGTACATAATTAATTCTTACGAAATTCGTTTTTAATCAAAAGTTGAAAAGGCTTTTGTGTGTTTGTTTCCTGGATGGATTTTTAGTGAATGTGTACTATTTTTTTTATTAATTATTTTTGCTCCATAGATCGCGGCCGGGGATGTTCGCCTAGAATGAGTAGCAAATCTTGGATAGTATATGCACAATGTATTTACACGATGAATAATAATCACAGAGAAATAAATTGTAAAATGTTTAAATAACAATGATTAAACATTAAAATTCACATCTCAGTTCTGTAAAGAAGGAGTTTCCAATTTTTTTAATTTTTTTATTTTTTACTTGTAGCTTCGCGCCTTTTCGACGTCGAGGTCATTAGAGGCGGGATGGGGATGGGAAGAAGGAACGGGAAGGAATTCGGCCTTGGTAATTTGAAGGAAGCATCCCGGCATTCGCCTGAAATAATTTTTGGGAAATCATAGAAAACCCAAATCTAGATGCCCAGATTGGGATTCGAACCGGTGTCCTCCCGAATGCGAGGCCACTGCGTTAACCGCTCACCCACCACGCTCGGTGTTTTCCAATAAGACAAATGTTTAGGTTCTTCTATTAATATTTTTTAACATCTACAAATTTTCTTAGTAATTTTACTAAACGGTTGTATCGCAGAATTATTAATTACTTTTTCTATTAATGACTACGACATTCCTTTTGCTTTTCCGTTTAATAACAGGGATGATCCTCTTATTGAATAGCAAAGTCTATTATAATTCACTGTAATTCATAGATCATAGCCATGAGTTGCTAGGACGTATTTCTGGGGGATAAAAAAGAAAGAAGGCACAAATATGGTGTCGTCGAAGTGCAAAAAGTTCAAGGAATTAATTAGAATGGAACAAGAAATGTTTATACAAAATAGAAAACAAAGAATAATACAGTCGCAAATTATAATAGGAACTATTGGAGGTAAAGGAGCCGGGAAGAAGATAACAGAGTAAAGAGACAGCAAGGAACATTTGAAAAATCTAATCAAGAAATTAATAGCAGCAAAGAAGAATCATTAACATTGTTTAATTAAGAATGTTATCGGCGTAGGAGAAACGCTGAATGATAATTCTAGAAATTTATATTGTTATGTTAAAAACTGAGAGGAATTTAAACAATTTTGGATAAGCATGGAGACGAGCCATTGACACAATTAGAAACGACCAGACTAAACAAAATTAATTTCTTTCTGAGGATGCTATGAAGAAACTATGATAATTTTTTTTAAAAAAGCATGCAGGGCCTCCTGTAAATAATATTACTACAGACGCCTTAAGAAAAGCAGGCTACGACATTGTACTTCACCTTGAAACGTTATTGAGACTGAATCTGGAGATTTGCTGTTTACCAGATGCCGGGAAGAGTGTGATAGTCATTATATAAACGGGAGGTGACAACTACAGGCGAAAATTACAAGCCGATTAGTTTGACATCAGTGGTAGTAAATTAATGGAGGGATTGATAAACAACTTCATCAGAAATGTCTGTGTGAAAAGTAGTTGCAAACGCAATATTAAAAGAAGTGGATGTGAATATTGGGATACAACCAGGCGGTGTATTGGGAGCAACGCCAGTCATCATTCTATTGAATGATTGTGTTGATATTTTACAGTTAGAATTTATTTTGTTTTCAGACGATGTAATGGTAATAATCGGGTCAAAACGGAAGAAGACTTTGAACAGTTGCAGAGTGACCTGGATAACATATTGTCAGGTGACAAAATTTTATTCACAGAACCATGATTTAGATTGGATAGTATAGCATTTTATATCTATAGTCAGTTTCTATGATAATTCAAGCTATAAATCAGGTTTTTCGAGATTACTTAAGTGTCGTTCGATTTCAAACCTAATGTAACCGTAGAAGCGCGTGACGAACTTTTAAATACTTTCAGGTGATAATCAATTATACTTTGAACTATGGGGTGTGGTTTGGTTCCAGACGGTTAATAAAACTTGCAAACTTTTTTCTGTGACTTTGTCTGATGCCTATTCAGCTAATGTGTTTGTAAATTTCTTTAAGAATATAGTGATTTTGAACAACAACATTATTTTTCTATACCTTTCCTTTGCTTGAGGTACAAAATGAAGCTAAGTGGTGATCTTATCATTATTATAAAGCCATAGCTGGACATATCCAAGGCTATACGCGGTCAAAGATAAGACAAAGCCTGTTGCACCTACCACAGTGCACATCTTGTTCTTACAATTTCTAACTGGAAATTTTTCATAATATAAAGTTGACGTTTGCTATAAGATCGAGCGATTTGCAAAGTTTCAGAGAGATAGGACTATTTTGCTGCGAAGGACAAAATTTGATGATGAAACCTTTCTGACGTGAGATTAGATTTGGTATCTGATTAGCCTTCCAGAAGCTACTCATGTGAAGCGGAAGTTTGGAAATTTCACACGGCCCGAGAGTACCAGAACTTTCCTTGTTCGCAGTAGCATATAGCTCAGTCACTCGTCCAGAAACTGTGAGCACTTCAAGGTGTAAGCTCAGTCTTCCAGGGAACGTGCACGCGACAAGATGTAGCCCCTCGCAGTTGCAGTCAGTGAGACTTTGAGAGACCGTAGGCTCATCATTATGTAACTTCGCTCATTCAATTTTATCATAATGTTGCCGTAAGACAGTATAACGCCATGTGGGGCCTCGGGATTACTTAAGTGTCGGTCGATTTCAAACCTAATGTAACCGTAGAAGCGCGTGAAGAATTTTTACATACTTTCAGGTGATAATCTATTATACTTTGAACTATGGTGTGGTTTGGCTCGAGACGGTTAATAAAACTTGCAAACATTTTTTTGTGACTTTGTATGATGCCTATTCAGCTAATGTGTTTGTAAACTTCTTTAAGAATATAGTGATTTTGAACAACAACTGACTCGTAAACATTATTTTTCTATACCTTTCCTTTGCTTGAGGTACAAAATGAAGCTAAGTGGTGATCTTATCATTATTATAAAGCCATAGCTGGACATATCCAAGGCTATACGCGGTCAAAGATAAGACAAAGCCTGTTGCACCTACCACAGTGCACATCTTGTTCTTACAATTTCTAACTGGAAATTTTTTATAATATAAAGTTGACGTGTGCTATAAGATCGAGCGATTTGCAAAGTTTCAGAGAGATAGGACTATTTTGCTGTGAAGGACAAAATTTGATGATGAAACCTTTCTGACGTGAGATTTGGTATCTGATTAGCCTTCCAGAAGCTACTCATGTGAAGCGAAAGTTTGGAAATTTCACACGGCCCGAGAGTACCAGAACTTTCCTTGTTCGCAGTAGCATATAGCTCAGTCACTCGTCCAGAAACTGTGAGCACTTCAAGGTGTAAGCTCAGTCTTCCAGGGAACGTGCATGCGACAAGATGTAGCCCCTCGCAGTTGCAGTCAGTGAGACTTTGAGAGACCGTAGGCTCATCATTATGTAACTTCGCTCATTCAATTTTATCATAATGTTGCCGTAAGACAGTATAACGCCATGTGGGCCTCGGGATTACTTAAGTGTCGGTCGATTTCAAACCTAATGTAACCGTAGAAGCGCGTGAAGAATTTTTACATACTTTCAGGTGATAATCAATTATACTTTGAACTATGGGGTGTGGTTTGGCTCGAGACGGTTAATAAAACTTGCAAACTTATTTTTTTGTGACTTTGTATGATGCCTATTCAGCTAATGTGTTTGTAAACTTCTTTAAGAATATAGTGATTTTGAACAACAACTGACCATTATTTTTCTATACCTTTCCTTTGCTTGAGGTACAAAATGAAGCTAAGTGGTGATCTTATCATTATTATAAAGCCATAGCTGGACATATCCAAGGCTATACGCGGTCAAAGATAAGACAAAGCCTGTTGCACCTACCACAGTGCACATCTTGTTCTTACAATTTCTAACTGGAAATTTTTCATAATATAAAGTTGACGTTTGCTATAAGATCGAGCGATTTGCAAAGTTTCAGAGAGATAGGACTATTTTGCTGCGAAGGACAAAATTTGATGATGAAACCTTTCTGACGTGAGATTAGATTTGGTATCTGATTAGCCTTCCAGAAGCTACTCATGTGAAGCGGAAGTTTGGAAATTTCACACGGCCCGAGAGTACCAGAACTTTCCTTGTTCGCAGTAGCATATAGCTCAGTCACTCGTCCAGAAACTGTGAGCACTTCAAGGTGTAAGCTCAGTCTTCCAGGGAACGTGCACGCGACAAGATGTAGCCCCTCGCAGTTGCAGTCAGTGAGACTTTGAGAGACCGTAGGCTCATCATTATGTAACTTCGCTCATTCAATTTTATCATAATGTTGCCGTAAGACAGTATAACGCCATGTGGGGCCTCGGGATTACTTAAGTGTCGGTCGATTTCAAACCTAATGTAACCGTAGAAGCGCGTGAAGAATTTTTACATACTTTCAAGTGATAATCTATTATACTTTGAACTATGGGGTGTGGTTTGGCTCGAGACGGTTAATAAAACTTGCAAACATTTTTTTGTGACTTTGTATGATGCCTATTCAGCTAATGTGTTTGTAAACTTCTTTAAGAATATAGTGATTTTGAACAACAACTGACCATTATTTTTCTATACCTTTCCTTTGCTTGAGGTACAAAATGAAGCTAAGTGGTGATCTTATCATTATTATAAAGCCATAGCTGGACATATCCAAGGCTATACGCGGTCAAAGATAAGACAAAGCCTGTTGCACCTACCACAGTGCACATCTTGTTCTTACAATTTCTAACTGGAAATTTTTTATAATATAAAGTTGACGTGTGCTATAAGATCGAGCGATTTGCAAAGTTTCAGAGAGATAGGACTATTTTGCTGTGAAGGACAAAATTTGATGATGAAACCTTTCTGACGTGAGATTTGGTATCTGATTAGCCTTCCAGAAGCTACTCATGTGAAGCGAAAGTTTGGAAATTTCACACGGCCCGAGAGTACCAGAACTTTCCTTGTTCGCAGTAGCATATAGCTCAGTCACTCGTCCAGAAACTGTGAGCACTTCAAGGTGTAAGCTCAGTCTTCCAGGGAACGTGCATGCGACAAGATGTAGCCCCTCGCAGTTGCAGTCAGTGAGACTTTGAGAGACCGTAGGCTCATCATTATGTAACTTCGCTCATTCAATTTTATCATAATGTTGCCGTAAGACAGTATAACGCCATGTGGGGCCTCGGGATTACTTAAGTGTCGGTCGATTTCAAACCTAATGTAACCGTAGAAGCGCGTGAAGAATTTTTACATACTTTCAGGTGATAATCAATTATACTTTGAACTATGGGGTGTGGTTTGGCTCGAGACGGTTAATAAAACTTGCAAACATTTTTTTGTGACTTTGTATGATGCCTATTCAGCTAATGTGTTTGTAAACTTCTTTAAGAATATAGTGATTTTGAACAACAACTGACCATTATTTTTCTATACCTTTCCTTTGCTTGAGGTACAAAATGAAGCTAAGTGGTGATCTTATCATTATTATAAAGCCATAGCTGGACATATCCAAGGCTATACGCGGTCAAAGATAAGACAAAGCCTGTTGCACCTACCACAGTGCACATCTTGTTCTTACAATTTCTAACTGGAAATTTTTCATAATATAAAGTTGACGTGTGCTATAAGATCGAGCGATTTGCAAAGTTTCAGAGAGATAGGACTATTTTTGCTGTGAAGGACAAAATTTGATGATGAAACCTTTCTGACGTGAGATTAGATTTGGTATCTGATTAGCCTTCCAGAAGCTACTCATGTGAAGCGAAAGTTTGGAAATTTCACACGGCCCGAGAGTACCAGAACTTTCCTTGTTCGCAGTAGCATATAGCTCAGTCACTCGTCCAGAAACTGTGAGCACTTCAAGGTGTAAGCTCAGTCTTCCAGGGAACGTGCATGCGACAAGATGTAGCCCCTCGCAGTTGCAGTCAGTGAGACTTTGAGAGACCGTAGGCTCATCATTATGTAACTTCGCTCATTCAATTTTATCATAATGTTGCCGTAAGACAGTATAACGCCATGTGGGGCCTCGGGATTACTTAAGTGTCGGTCGATTTCAAACCTAATGTAACCGTAGAAGCGCGTGAAGAATTTTTACATACTTTCAGGTGATAATCAATTATACTTTGAACTATGGGGTGTGGTTTGGCTCGAGACGGTTAATAAAACTTGCAAACTTTTTTTTGTGACTTTGTATGATGCCTATTCAGCTAATGTGTTTGTAAACTTCTTTAAGAATATAGTGATTTTGAACAACAACTGACCATTATTTTTTCTATACCTTTCCTTTGCTTGAGGTACAAAATGAAGCTAGGTGGTGATCTTATCATTATTATAAAGCCATAGCTGGACATATCCAAGGCTATACGCGGTCAAAGATAAGACAAAGCCTGTCGCACCTACCACAGTGCACATCTTGTTCTTACAATTCCTAACTGGACAGGTTGCCATGTAATAAAGATAATTGGCAAGAAGAGTCAAGTTATTATTTACACAAATTAAACATAGGTTTTTATATTTATTTATTGATTTCTAGTCGCAAGACCAATACACCAGCCCTCCTACTACATTTCATATATTACAGTTGACTGGATCTTTCAAATCTAACATATCACATATTTTACATTATTTACATATAATTTACATATTTACGTGTCTTTCAAATCTAATATATTAAACATTGACTTATATAAATTTTTCATATTACTTATATTACACAATGTTTTGGTATGTTTTGTCCTTTTGCTTGGGTTAGTTTCGTCTAGAATCTAGATGTTAATTTGAGCATTGTGTAAGAAGTTTATCAGAGCTCTGTATATCTTCGGTTGACCAGACGCAAGGAGGGTAGGAATCGTTGTTGGGAGAGGTACCTGTAGCGTTAATAGCGTAGTTAGCAGATTTTTGCTATGGGTCGCGTATTTACTGCATCCTAGGAATATGTGATTTAAATCTGCCTCGTCTTCATTGTCTGCATCGTACAGTGGTGATTCCATGACTCCCCCTCTATAGAGATGGCTGGGGATAGCGCAATGTCCTAATCTCATCCATATTATTGATGTTAGGAATTGTCTTTTCGTGTGGAAGTCTTTGTACCAAACTTGTTTTGAGACTGATGGTTGAATAGCCGCGTAGTGTTTTCCTTGGTGTTGTGCTGATTTTGTCCAAAATTCTTGAATATCCTGTATCATTTTTTGTTTCACCTTGGGGAGGAAGTCTGTGTATGGTAAAGGCATGGCTAATAGCGTGCCTTCCGCGGCTCCACGTTTGGCGAGTGAGTCTACTAATTCGTTATAAGTAATGCCAGAATGACCTTTTACCCACATCAGTCTGATATCTTGTTCTTGAGTTGAAACTGTCATCTCTGTTATGTCCATGATGTATCTGTTACTGATGGGGTTCCACTGAGGGTTCTGGAGTCGCTGAAGGGTACTTTTGGAGTCCGTTAGGATAAGTATTTTCTTGAAGTTTTGTCCTAATCCGTACTGGATGGCTTCCTTGATGGCTTGAATTTCGGCCGTGTAGTTTGAAGCTTCACGTGGTAGTGAGAAGAATGCTCCGTGGTTGTTGGCCGGGCAGTAATAAGCGAATCCTGCACTATGTTCTGTTTTCGATCCATCTGTGTAGATATGGGTGAATTCACCCCAAACTGTTGATAATAGCAGTGAAGCAGATTTCTGGTTGAGTTGCGGTGGTAGGACGTAAGCTTGCAGTGTTCGAACAGCGCATTCGTAGGATTTTGCGAACACTGGTAGAACAAGACCTTTCGTTACTAGCGGCGCTGCGGATCTGAGTTTATAATAACTGTAAACCAAGAGCGGATATCGTGGGGGGCGATTTTCTCCGAAGGGTCCCATGCTACTGCTTAGTGTTTTGCAGTTTCGGTAGCAGGAGATGATGTGTAAAGGAGAGTCGTTGGAGTAAATATTTATCTGCAAGATATTGTCGGCGGATTTCAAGTGGCGATTCCGTGGTTTCTATGAGAAGAGCATTCGTGGGAGAATTTTTCATGGCTCCTACACAGGTGCGGAGAGCGCGGTATTGTAGCTGGTCTAATTTCCGTAGCTGTTGTTGCGGAGCGTTTCCATAAATGATGCTTCCGTATTCTATGCGTGATCTTACCAACGATCTATATAGTAGGAGACAGGTTGCGGGATCTGCTCCCCACCAGGTGTGCGCTACTGCGCGAAGTATGTTCAGAGCGCTGCTCGTTCTGGCAGTTATATGGTCCACATGTGCAATTCAAGGGAGTTTTCTGTCAAAAATTACACCAAGAAACTTAATAGTTGCGCCTACTGGAATATATTGTCCCAGGCATATATGATCGAGCGGCTGTGGGTTCCGTTTGCGAGTAAACACCACTACTGATGATTTCTGGGGGGATAAGTTCAGCCCGAGCTTTTGTAACTAGTTGGTTAATTTTGTCATTGCCTCCGTGATCCACTTCCTTATCATCCAAAAAACGTGGAGTAGACATATATACAAACGTCATCAGCATATTGCAGGATCTTGATCTGTGGCCCCAGTATTGTTTCAAGTATATAATAAAGGGCTGAGTATATAGACCTGCGGTATACCTTGGTTTACCGTGAAAGGTCCACATAATAAGTTATTCTTCGTATGGACATACATCGTGCGTTGATGGAGAGAGCCGTATATACCTTGTAGTAGAGGTGTCAGGAGGCCCATCTTTTGTAGTTTTCTCATAAGGATAGTAAGCTATACATTATCATATGCACCTGAAATATCCAGAAATAGTCCTAGTAGGTATCCGTGATTTTTAATTGAGCATTTGATGTCTGTAGTTAGTATAGCTAAGCTGTCTATTGTGCTGCAAGATTTCCGAAAGCCGAAGTGTGATATAGGTAGTTGTTTGGAGTGTTCCAGCCACTATTCAATGCGGTGTTTCGAAAGGCGTTCTGCTGTTTTGTATACGCTTGATAGTAACACAATTGAACGGTATGATAGTGGCTCTGTGGGGTCCTTTCCTGGTTTCAGAATTGGGACGATCACGTGCGTTGTCCACGTTTCCGGGAGTTTGCCTGCTGACCACAGTTGTTGTATCATCTGTAGAAGGTGGATTCATGCTGTTGGAAGCAAATGTCGTAGCATGGCGTAGTGTATGTTGTCGTATCCCGGGGCTGTGTGTCTGCATGACCTCTGTCTAGGTCGCATAGCGAAAAGGGGCTTTGAAATATGTTTTGATCGCTGGCTTGTTCTACTGGCACGATCATCTCAAGTGGGGTATTGTGACTGATGGCGGCGCGAATGCCGTGGCGATTTCTTCCGCTTCACAGGTGATTGTTGATGAGGGAGCAAGATTTTTATTCATTTTTCGGATCATTGACCATACTTCCCTTATTGTGGTGTCCTTGGTTATATTCCAGCAATAAATTCTCTAAATGTTACGTTTCTGCTGTTTAAGAATACGTTTTACTTGTGCGTGGTCTTGTATTCCCTGCATGACTCCCAAGCTGATTGTTATTTGAAGTTTTTGAAGGCTAATTTTCTTCTGGCGATCATTTTAGATGATTCTTTAGTACACCACGGGGTAGGCGGTGCTGGATTCGTCACATATGTGCGGCGTTCGGGAATCGTTGATGTTGCTGCGTAATCGATTAATGAGATGAATGAGTTATAGTTTTCTAATGATGAGGCCTTCTGAGTACACGTGTGGAGTAGTGAGTCTATGATTTGTGCGTATCGACACCAATCTGCTTTGCGTATGTTCCATTTACTTTTTGGTTAGGCTACCGGCTGTCTTACATGGGAAGATAAGAGATGATAATGGCAAAGTAATCCGACCCCAAAGGATAGAGGACAGTATGCCACTGGAAATCTGCTGATATAGACGTAGAAGTTAGGGTTAAGTCCACCACTGTGGGCCTGAATCCTGGCCTTGGTATTAATGTAGGCGAACTGTCATTGAGGAGGATCAGGTTATATTCATCCAATAATTCTTTTACTGCTTTGCCCGGTTGATCCTCATATTCACATCCCCAAGATCTGCCATGGGCGTTAAAGTCGCCGCAGAGGATGTACAGTTGTTCTAGCTGTTTGGATAAGTGGTGCCATCCCTTCGGATCAAACTTAGAACATAGTGGCCGGTAGATAGAGATTATCGTGAGTTTATAATTGGGTAGTACGACCTGGGCTGCGATGGCTTGAAAGTGATGAAAATTAGTTAACTCTAATTCGATCGCTCGAAAGTTTATAGTTGTTTTTATCAGCAGTGGTACTCCACCATAGCCGTCTGTACGATCCTCTTGGAGGGCGAAGTATCCCCGGAAATACGCTGCTTTGTGAAACCAAGTTTCACTGAGAGCCGCAACTGAAATCTTTTGCGCCTTTGGTTCTTGTTGTAGTGTTTCTTTTTTTGCTGTGGCTGATCGGGCGTTCCACTGTAAAATCTGAAAATCCGCCATTTGTTGTAAGAAGTATGTTTAAAAAAAGATGGTGGTCGATCGGTGGCTTCTTTACTTGTTCCCTACTAAGCTGGTAAGAAGACGGCGGAACAGGTCGAGGTGGAGAGTATCATCTGGAGATGTTTGGAATTCATGTATCATCTGCAAAATCATTTGCAATATTTGCTCTATAAGCACTGCACTTTCTGCTGAAGGAGCCTTCTCCCTGTGGTATATATATTCTCTGATGGTCAGGAGGATAACGGGGTGTTTGTGATTTTGGGGCTGCTGGCCTTTGCTTGTTACGGCCCATGGCAGCGGGGGTGTGAGGCAGTTGATTTATTGTAGAGGCTTTGAATTGGTGATGTATCACTTGTTCCTGATATATGGGGATGACATGGTTGTTTTGAAATGCATTTGTTGAGGTAGCATTCAGAAGCGACGTTGTAGTCGGAGGGAGCGAGGGGAATTGGTTTTCATCATGATAGGTCGGCGCAACTGTTGACAGTGCTGTAGTCGAACTGATAGGAACGGGAATTCCGTGTGACTACTTACTTGGGGTGTAGTAGAGGCTACTTGAGCGTAGCCACGAAATTGATGTTGTGTGTTGGAAAAAGTTACGTTTGTCCTGCACGCGTTGGCTAATTTTGCTTCCCGGTGTTTGAGATATGTGGCATGGTGTTGACCATGACAGAGGACGCAGCATACAGTTGAGAAATTATTACAATTGACCGCCAAGTGGGGGCCAGCACATCTCCTGCATCGTGGCTCCCGAGATTTACATTGGTCTTGACGATGGCCTAGCCATAAACAAACAGCACACTGGATAACTGGGGAACGTATGGTTCCACAGCACATCTGGTTCCGAGTATTGTTACATGGGACGGAAGGCTTTGAGATCGGAAGGATACCAAAGAGACTGGTATAAATATTAAACGATCTTGATTCGACTGGCTCCTTTTGGTAAAGCGTTTAATACGCACCACTGGGACAGGGGCAACTATTTCTTCCTCATTCAGGGAAGTGTCCACATTCCTTATGATTCCCTGTTTGTCGATCAAGAAGTTTGAAATGTATGCTTCTATGTTTTTTTATTTAAATATTTCCAATTGTACTATTGAATTGGCGACAGCTGCAGTTCTATTTTCAACTCTAAGGCCATTTTTCCCCAGGGAAATGATGTTGATAATGTCCCTTTTTAGAGTGTTTTAATGCTGGAATATTAATTTGCCTATAGCCATTAGATGTATGTTGCCGACATTCCTATCCAGACACACTACGAAAATGTAGTATGGACCGCTACCTGTAGGGTTGTATCTGTTGTCTTTGCTTCTGTAAGTTAGCGCTATCGAATCAGAGGGCTTGAAGTTAGGATTTGGTTGGTCTAATACTGTAGATGCAGATATGTTAATCTCGATGGGCCTTGCTATATCAAGCATATCTACTTCTTGTGTTTGTTAAGAAACTACCTAGGGCTGACCTATGTCTGGTCTCTGGAAACATCTACGTTTTACTGGTTGATTCGACTCACCAGTAATTGTAGGATTGTCACCTCTCTGAACCGTGTGATGTATGGCTGCGTCTGGAGGTGAGTGTAGGTCCTGTTGTGGAAAGCCTCCCGCAGCAATTTCCATCTCCATAAGCTTCCGCTGTTGATGCTGCTTCTGTTGATGCTGCAGCTATTGATGCTGCAGCTTTTAATGCTGCTGCTGTTGGTACTGCTGCTGGTGATTCTGCTGTAATTGATGCTGCTGCTGTTGATGCTGATGCTTTTGATGCTGCTGCTGTGGATGTTGCTGCTGTGGATGCAGCTGCTGCTGCTGCTGATGTTGTTGCTGTTGTTGCTGTAGTTGTTGAAGCTGTTGACAGTATTGCTGCTCTTCTTCTTCGCTGTGAAGACATACGTCATCAGCCGCATTTTCATAATAGTGGCGTAAAGCTAGGCTGAAGACATCTGTCCATCACTGTCTGCCATAGTGTTCCGAGACTATGTCTTCGTCGCCAGTGAAGCAGTTTATTAATTTATCTGTGGTATGTACCGCTGCTGTCTCTCATTTGCGTGACTTTAACAGTTATTACTTTTGTCCTTCAAGTGTCAAATTTCGAAAAATTTCATTCTTAATTTATAATGTCGCCTGATTGAAGACCTTAATATTTTATATGATACCTAATTTATCGTTTTCGGTTAGGTATATAGGGAGATAAATAGCTTGTCAAAGAAACACGTTATGGAAATTATGATACTTTTGCCATTTAAGAGTCAATTCCAAAAAATTCTTTTATTAAAATATATTGTGACCACAACGGAGTCCTTGCTGTTTAAAATGATACCTCGTTTATCTAAATCGGT
>JARYHS010009186.1:196784334-196861353 GCA_031002005.1 Vandiemenella viatica
TCCGAGCTATAGGCCTAAATTATAAAATTAAAAATCGGTCATAGGTATAGCTCCTTTTGCTTTTGGTGATGTTTTTTCTGATCCACGCCGTATTTCAACCGGTTTAATTCTAGATGGGGATACCACTGCCTCGCGACTGTTAACGTGACGACGCGTTCATGTACTACAGTTGTAAAAACATATATCAATAATTTAAAGCTGTACAATATCCCGAAGGTGGATCAGATGCAGGCGGCCGCTGGTAAGCATTCACAGATGTCCGATAACACAAACAGATGTTCAATGTTTAAGGTGAAGCTCGCATTTCATCATCCGGCGGTGAACCCACAAAGATTAGCAATATTGGTTGTGTTATCGGACATCTGCGGCCGCTTACCAGCGGCCGCCTGCATCTGATCCACCTTCATGATATCAGTTTATGTTGATATTGTACAGCTTTAAATTATTGTGACGCTCGGTCACAGAACGGCTGTACGTGAACGCGACGTCACGTTATCAGTCGCGAGGCAGCGGTATCCCCATCTAGAATTAAACCTTTCAACCTAAGAACAGCCACTAGGAAGAAAAATAGACAGTTATGATAAATAATCTGCTCGCCCTAAGCTCCTCACTTTTGAGATAATTATCTTGAGAACTAAGCAAGAAATGAAAAAAATTATTCTTTATTTTCAATTTGCCTCGTCAAATTATGTATGAATTCATCATAAAATTTGGATGTGGCAGAAATTTTTCTTCTGGTCCAGGCCACATTTCAACCTATCCACTTCAATTTTGACATACAATATCTCGAGAACTAAGTGAGATATCGAAAAGTATTGGGTAAAATCAACCACTTACCATCTCGTAATGTTAACACTTCCGGATGGAGATGGTATGACGTCACTACGTGGCTGAATGTGACGTTTACATTCTAGGTGCAGCTTTTAAGTGTCACTAATGGGGCCTTCTACAGAAAGTACTCTCACATCGAAAAATCGTTAATTTTGCACCAGTAGTACAGGAATTAATTCATTAGCGACGAGGTTTTGCTGCAGCCTGGGCCACACTGAAACGTAACTATTGACCACCTTACTGTGGATACCTAATTTCTATGCCGTAACTATCGCTTTTACTGTCATTTACATCTTAATGCAGCCTGTACCATAGTGAAATGTAACCATCGCACATGATATTGCTGATACCTGATACATAAATTTTACAAAAGGATCATCTATATAAAAGCAAAAGCCAAAACAAAGAAAACTCGCACAAATTCAAGTCCTGTTGTGGTAGTGTCTTCAAATGTTTCATAACACATACATATAATGTTTCTTTTCTTTAAGTGCAAACCTTATCAATTTTTGTTCATGCTCAAGGAACAAAATATAATTCTCTTATAAAAAATATTTGTTGTCAAACCTGGTCCAGGATAAATTTTTGGTTTAATCCTAGACTGCGATTCTGCCACTGACTGCAGTTGACGTGACGTATTGTGACCTCGCTTCACAATACGTCACGTCAACGCCAGTCAGTGGCGGAATCGCAGTCTAAGATTAAACCAATTTTTGTTTGTTAAAGCCATAGGAATGCAATATTTGCACAGCATTCGGATCTTAACATGGTGTGACGTATCCATTAAGCTGTGGAAAATATTTTGCTAACATTAATTTCTTGCAAATTTTTGCATTGGAGTTAAGCTGAAATGCTGTGAACGCATATTGTAGGGCAGTTCTATCATTACCGTGGTGCCACAATCTGATGATGAATTCTTGTAGAGCCCAACGAAACAAATCTAGGCTCTAGCGCAATTACTGGGACTCCAGGAATTGTTATACTGGTCTGAAAGCTGTTGTACATTTTTGTTTGGTGATACTATTTAATATATGTGAAACTCACAGTTAGGGCTATTAGAGTTTTTCCAAATACCACCACCTCTTCAGAACTCCGCAGATGGGAACTAGCCTACCAACATATCTTTGACATACCCCTGACCTAAATCTACGTTAAACCTGTCACTTGCTATCTTTCATTTCATTTTACAGTCAGTTACTTATAGATGTATATTTCATTTATTCGTTTTATATATATATATTTCTATCTCCCTTTATTTTCGTCTGTAACCAATCTAAATAAAATTAACTTTTTGAATTATGCTAGGGGCCTATACACATTATTTTGTTTCACTTTTATCACTGGTCAAGCTTTACCCCCCCCCCCCCCCCCCCCCCCCCCCCCATTTTCCAAATCATATCTATCGCTGTTAGTATGGTCCAGGCTGCGTTTCAACCTAAACGCAAACGGTTATTGACGAAATCTCGTTTTCATAAATATTTTATTTCGTATGAATGATTTTATAGCAATTTCAGCCTTGTGCTTTTGGTGAAGTTTATTCAGGTCCAGGCCATATTTTAACCTAACAACAACCACTACGAAGAAAATAAAACACCTATAGTGCATTTCCACCGTGTCGATATAGTGGTTTCATTGTTTTTTTTTCCCCTGGTCCATGCCAGATTTTGCCCCAACCTCCTCACTTTCGAGATACAATATCTCGAGAAGTAGGCGAGATATCAAAAAAAAAAAAAAATTATTTTTGATCTGTCTTGTCGAGTTACAAATGAATTTCTCATCAAATTTGGCTGAGGAAAAATTTTACTTCTGATCCAGGCCTCATTTCAACCTAACCACATCAATTTTGAGATGCAGTATCTCCAAAACCGAGTGAGATATCAAAAATTTTATTGTGTAGGTTCAACTTGTCTCGTCAAGTTACATAAGAATACGTCGTCAAATTGCAGCACCACGGTTATCGTAGTTATTGTAGCTTTTGGGTTTTTATTTAAAAAATTAATCTGCTACTTCAACTGCAGATTATTTTGATTTTACTTGTTCCTACGCCTATAAATATATAACTGGATATATAAATGTATGGAATGGTTTAGTTATAGATACTGATTGCAGAAATATAGAAAATTAATTCTTGTCAAATAAGTTCTTAGAAAAATCATATTTTATTTGTCTCCAGTATTTTCCATTAACAACATAATGTATGTGTCATACCCGCCAACAGATTGACATATACATTAAGAGAAATATTTCCACCATCTGTAGTGCGGAAAGTGGTGGTAATGGTATCACAATCTCGAATTAACATGTTGGTGATAGGGCTCGGAGGTTTATTGCTTGGAGAATTAGGAGTAGTAGGCCTACATGAAAGGAAAAGATTATCATCGGCCGAAGCTGGCACTAGATTTCATGCATAAGGTAGTGGAAAAATTCGTTGATAAGGGTGTCTGGGATTGTAATAAGTTACCAAGGAAAGTGGTGAATAATTTGCTAAAAATGTTGAAGAATTTTAGGTTAAAATTTGTAAATGGCAAAAGTAGACATGTGGAGGAATTTAAGCCAAAGTGTACAGGATAAAATAATAATAATAAAAAAAATAATAATGAATGTGTAATTAGACGGTTAAGGAATTTGCCACCAGAGCTTGTGTTTCATCGCAATTCAATTCAATAGTTATTGGCATGTTTTTTTCCAAAGATTTTTTTAATTGTATTCCTCTAGGTGTGGATTGCAGCTGAGCATTCTGTGTGAATCACATTGCGTTTAAATTTTCAATTATGGGAAAACTTTAATGATGAAGGGACAGATTTGTGTCTTATGTTAATGTGATTTTAATTATTTCAGAGTTTAGAAAAAGATGAGAGAAAAATCATCAATGCAATAGTTGTAAGGAGAGTTGCAATAATCAGATGGTGGGATAATTGGTGTGTCAGATTTGAAATAATTTAAAAAAATGTATGCAAGATATTACAATAGCAAAACGCACAATTTGACTTTTAAGAATTAAGAATTAAGAATGGGGGGGGGGGGAATTTTAGGTCATATGGAAATTTAATCTAATAAGAGTTTTATGATGGGGAACGTTCTGTAAGATTTGAGATGTTGAAACATTGGTCTTATGGCAGTAAAACAGGCTTTTGAAAATGTGTATGAAAATAGATCTAACAATGGGGTAGAGTAACTATGAGGTAAATAAAGAATTTGTTATATGGAGCACATGGAATAGTTTTAGGTAAGTTAAATGGTTGAGAAAAGTAGTTACTTTTAGTTAGGCAGTACTATGGTCAGATTGATATGGTTGGTTGCAGAAGTTTGAATGAAGGGTTGTGATCGTTAGTTATTTCGAGTTTTGAGTATGAGCGTGCAAGAGTTCTGTAAAACAGTTTTCACCATGGGCTGAGTGAGGATGTGTTAATAGGGAAAGATCACAATAATATTCTTGCAAAGTGCTACATTAATCAATCTGTGCAGGGTGGTGCATGACATGGGTCTGCCATATGGAGAACAGTGACCCTGTGTAAGGCTGCCATTACACTGTAAAAGATCTTTGTCAAAGTAATATCTAGATCGCGATACCGCTGCAACCACTTACCACCTCGCGATGTAAACACTTCCGGATGGAGAGAGTATGACGTCACTACCTGCAGAATGTGACGTATACGTTCCGCTCGCGGCCTTAAATGTCACTAACGGGGCCTTCCATGGAAAGTAGTGCATTACTAACATGTCTCATATCGAGAAAACGTTAATTTTGCTCCAGTAATACAGGAATAAATTCATTTGCGATGAGGTTTTGATGCAGTCTGAACCACACTTAAACGTAACTATCGAACACCTCTTGCGGATACCTCATTTCTATGTCGTATCTATCGCCGTTTACATCTTAATGCAGCCCGGACCACAGTGAAACGTAACAGTCGCACACGATATTGCTGAATCCCAATTTCCAAATCGTATCTATCTCTGTTAGCATGGTCCAGGCTGCGTTTCAACCTAAACGCAAACGGTTATTGATGATATCTTGTTTTCATAAATATTTTATTTCGTATGAATGATTTTAATAGCAATTTCAGCCACGTGAAGAAATATAGAAGAATGAAATCAAATACAAATCAATGGAATTGTGACTATTAATGTTAACGCTAATGAACGATATCAATTATCAGTTTGGAATGTTGTACATTTTTTAATAATATTATTAATTGTGCAAGTATTAATTTTAAATCCGTAAATTTTTATATTATTATTATTATTGGTTATGTTCTATGCCCTAACGTGTATTCTCAAATCGATCGAAGGCTGAACACGTCACACACGGAAACACAGTGACGTCATATTCTCTCCATCAGGAAGTACTTACATCGCAAGGCAGTAACTGGTTGCAGCGGTATCGTGACCTAGATATCACCCAAGTTATTTTACAAATTATTTTACGGAGTAATTGGAATATATTTTACAAAAGATTTCATCTTGCCAAAGTAAAAAAAAAAGGTACCAGCAGAGTATTCAAATTTTGTTTAGGTCTTTAGAATCAATGAAATATTTATCTGAGTATGAATAGATGGAATTGTTGTATGGTCAGAAACATGTAGACCAAGGCAGCCCAACCAGTTTTGGAGATGGGCCACAATTTTAGCCTGCGGGCCACATATTTGTCTATAGTTACAGTAGATATTTAAATATAAAAAAATATAAGGTAACACAGTTGAATTACAATCAAAAAATAAAAGCCATCAATGAGACCTTTGGAGAGGTTTTTGAGCTACCATATTCTAAACCGTTGCCGCGTAAATTTAAGTGTGCTGGCAGCCTTTCTGTAGACTATAAAAGTATAAATAAAAAGGGTGACACTTATGCAAAGATTGCAAAGTTAATTAGTTCTATGAAAGAAGGCTGTTGATGACTTGGAAAAGAAAATTAATGGATTAAGAAACTAGTAGTACTTCACAGGTTTCTAGAATAGCAGAGGGAGGTCACTGAAGTTAGTGCTATGCTGCCACCAGCAATTAAGTGCAACCTGAAAATAAACAACCAATAAGATATTAGGTTCAGGAGTAATAATTGTTGCAGAAATTTATGAAAATGTAGCAAGGATTTAATGTATCTATACTGCAGCTTCAACCATAATTTCTATAATGTGCTGTATCGTCACCTTGCAGCTCTTTCACTAAATTTTGATGAATTCACTTCATATAAAGTCTTGCAATCCAAGGCCTAACCCAAATATGTTTACTTCTCTTTTTTTCTTCAGCAAAATATGTATAGAAAAAGCTCCTTATTCGCAGGGGATACGTTCTGTAATTTTGGCGCGAATATAGAATGGGTAATTTGTTTGGGATTACAGGGGATAGGTTCCAAAAAAAATTAAGTAACATTTCTAATTATTATTGTCAGGCTTAGGCAATATTTTAAAGAATTTGGTAATTTTTTTTCTTGTTTTGCCACATTTAAGAGGTTTTTCAATTTGTATTGGTATTCAGCTTTGGCATTAACAATTTCGTTTAAAAACGAGCCTTTCCAAAGTTGGATCAGATTTCATGAAGAAATCACAACGCTCATTAAATTAAATGTCACCGTTTCAATGCTTGTTGAAGCCTCTTCTGCAGTGGGTTGCAGTTTTAACATTTCCTCCAAATAGATTTCAGTCAAATCTTCGTCTTGCGATTCTAACAACTCTTGAATGTCACTTGATTCTATCTGTTCAATTTGAGCAATGTTTGCAATTAAAGTTTGAATTTGCACTGATTCTCCATCACTTCGGATAGTGATCAGGCCACAGTTTTTTACAGCAAGATTTAAAAGTGTACGGCTTCAGTTTTTGCAGTGATTCTTTGATTGTAACAATACATTTTGCTATGTCAAAATTTTTCCGGCATTGCATAACAATCATACCATTCCATGGTGTCCAGTATGATTTTGAATGTTTGTCTAATGTCATAGAGCTTAAAGGCCTGGATTATTCCTTGGTCCATAGGTTGAAGAAAAAGTTGCCCTGTCAGGAGGCAAGAATATCTCCTTTATATTTGGATGCATAGTTTCAAGCTCATGAGGGTGTCAAAAACTGAAATGGCCTTAGTCTAAATTATTTTTCTTGAAATAAATTTTACTTCATGAACGAAAGAATTCCGGAACTAGTCACAGAAAATAACACTTGTAACCAACGGTTTCTAATTTGCACGCCAAAACATCGGCAGGTTGACCTTGTTTTGATTTTTCAAAGCACATGGATTTAAAGATCTGTAAAGCATTAGTGGCTTAATAACACAATCACCTGATGCGTTAGAACACAGCAGCTGTGTGCCATAACTGTATCTTTTGCTTCTTTGAAACTAGAGGTGTACTTTTCACTTTTGTTTAGCATTCTTTTTCCAAAATGGCAGTTTCATCTGCAGTAAACACTTGTCAAGATTTGTATCCACGATCAGCAATTATGTTTAAAAATTCTTCTGGATATCTTTCCGCTGCGACAATGTGCAGCTGCAGCTACCCCTACAATTTTGATGCTATGCAATGTTTGTGGCACCTTGAATTTATTGAACCAACCTTCCGATGCTTGAAATCCACCTGTACGTTCATCACTAGATTCTTTAAAATGTGAGTAGAGACACTTTGCCTTCTTGTGGATCATAGCACCTTTTAAGGCCACTATTTTCTGGTTATTATTCAATCCTTAATGATAATGATTTTCAATTGCTGGATCATGAACAATTTTTGCCGAGGTTGAAGCTATAGGAATCCGTATTTTGTCTTAAGAGTTCTTGATGAATCGAACAGTTGATTTGTTAACATTGAAAGAACGTGATGTGGATGCAAACAACTCGCCAAGGTATAAACGGTGAACCATTTCTATTTTTACTGTATGCGGCAACACAGCTTTTTTTCCGGGTAGGAATTGATTTTTCTTTGCTTTTGCTAGACATTATAAATTGTAAATAAAGCAGAGGAGACATATTATTCACTCAGAATTATTGCAACGACTGACTAGTTGAAGTAATGATAGATTAAGAGTTGGTTGTGGCAGAACAGCTTTTATCAAAGGTCATAGCGGAATGGGTAACAGTCATACTTCAGCAGCTTCTTTTATGACAGACTAGCAGTTACCCGCGACTTCGTCCGCGTGGAAGAGTGTTGTAATATAAGATTTTGTTGAGAGGTCTGGTCGCTCAGTGGTTAGGGCGTCCAACTGGACATGGAAAAGTCTCCAGCTTGAATCCCAGTCTCACAGAGGATTTTCATAGGTCCTTAGCTCGAGCTTCACCTCTGGCACAGGTTGTTGTGTGATGTGAAGTGCGCCAGAATGCTCACGTGGTTCTGATTTCACGTTGAACTGTAGGTCCTCTTTGCCCAGTAGGATTACTGCGTTAGGTTAAGCGGCTACGAAAGGGGCTGATTGCGTAGACGTAATGAATCCTTGCCACCAGGTCAATACGACCATACAATTAATTTTAGAGCTATTTTTATTGGTGATAGTAGTAATAAATACTGCAATAAAATAACAAAAATGTATTTGTTCCAAACAACTTCATCAAACTTTTAAAACAATAAAAATATTCTGTATGTTAGTAGTATTTTCAGTTTAATACATCGGTATATATATTGTAGGACTTGTTATTTTTGAAAAACATGTAAATTTTTTGCCCTCGATACCGCGAGCAGGCAACATATAGTTGACCAAAGGAAAAGCAGTGAGTATCCAAGTGTATTCCCACCAATTTCAACGTTTGACCTTGCGATTTATTAATTGTCATTGAAAATGAAATTTTTAATGGGAACTGTAATGTTTTGAATTCAAAGGGAATATTACTGGGAATAATTGGGATACGCGGAATTATAACGGCTTCCCCTTTAGATGCACCGGTAAGAATTGTCGCCTTCACAATGTTTCTTCCTAGTTCAGTGATGTGTAATCTGGTGCCATTGCAATACCTTGAGGGGAGGGGCGAGTCGAGATTACGCATCAGGAGAACTCGAGTGCCAACCTTAAGCTCGAGTTTATGGGACGATAGCCCAGATAACTCGAAGGAATTTGAAAACTCGACGGGGTAGGTAGCAGCATCGTCAGTTAACATTACTGTATCGATGGAAGAGTGAGTTGTCACTTCCCCAACTATTTCCTCTAATATATATATATATATATTTGCTCCAGAATCATTTTTCGGGGCAAGTATTGTCCTCTCACATAACCAGTTTTCGTCATTGATAATATTTAGTTGAATCCTCGGGAAAACATTAGAAATGAGCTCGCGTTTGTTCAGGTGTTTCAGCAACTCGTTGCAATGCCAAATATGTGGCGTATTGTTATTGCCGTCTTTTTGTTTGCTTCGGTGTTTCAGAAGCTTTTGAGATCGATTGCCAATCCGCTTGCTCTTAGCACCGAGCTCGCGATTTTCCCGGTATGATCTTCCAGACACCAAGTGTTCATTTTGGTGTTGTCGCCCAACTTGTGACTGCTGTGCAGCTCTGCTAGAGGATTTGTTCCTGGGTTTTGGCTTTTTTCACAGCCGTAGTTTTCTTACATTTCATTGAAAGATTTGAATTTCGTTTACCCAGCATCTCTTAAAATTACTAATGCAAGACTTGCGAATAAAAATTAATATAGTTTTAATTAATGGAAACTCAAAACGTCAAAATATGATGGAAGCGACTAAACATCCAAAAAATTTACTAACATTCAAAGAGCAAATAAGTACCTAAGTGGCGCAAGGACGTTGATCTCGTTAAAAAATTGTGAAACTAAAAATGTGTATTTTGATTTGCGCTGAGTATCTGAAAATTACATTTATAAATTTCAAAAATTTACTTCGAGCAATGCCGTGTGTTTTGCTAAATCATCCAAGCTTATTATATATCTTTTGATACAATATCATTATAAAGCGATACATGACGTCACTAAAATGGTGCTCGTGAAAGAAGCTCAAGCTATTAATAATGTTTCAGTTCACATTTTGGTCCAGGCTGCATTTCAACAAAGTACCGCTAGAAAATCAAAGCTTCTATAACCCGGGCATTAATACATTAGTAACGTGAATTGTTATTTCAGATCGCAGGAAAATAAATCCTGAATACATATGAAACTACATTCATTATTGCAGTTACGTAATTAAAAAATTTATACTAAAATGCTTGTAAATTACAGTGTACAACGGAAAGTTCATAATTCTCTACAACTCTAAGACAATTTTTGTTAATATTGCTGGTTAAGCGTACATCGCGATAAAATGACTGTTACTGCTCGTGATGTAGTAAGGCGTATTATGAAATTAATTGTGATAGTAATTTATGCTACACTAATTAGGAATCTTGATATAGAAAAGTCTGTTACTATTCGAAATCCAGTTCCAATGCATTTAATGTGTTTAGGTGTGTTCATAACGTTTGATTTTGTAGCGGCAATGTTAGCAGAGATAGTGGTTAGGTTGAAATGCTTCCTGGACCAGAATGTTTTTGTTACAGTATAAGGCAGAAGTCATTTAGTTATTATTAGTAATAAATAAGCAGCTTTCATAAGCTCCGTGTAAATGAGGTGTATCGCGTTGTAAACGACTGGCAATATTGCTTCATGAAACATTAAGTCTCTACGTTAGGCCATTGAATACATTCGTTTTAAGTGAAGGATTTACTGGAGTAGTTTACGTGGCGATACATAACGTCACAACGTGACATAGTGCTTATGATATTTGCTTAAATAACTGATAACTAAATTTCTCATGCCATTGGCTGTGACAAAAAATTCAGTTTTCATTATGGTCCAGGCTGAATATCAATGTAACCACAATCTCCGCTAATATTGGCGCTACAAATTCAAAACCTCAACCACACGCGCATTGAAACAATTATTTTATCCTAAGTTAGCATCGTCGTGTATCGCGACATAAACTTGAAGCGGATTTATTAGGTATTTGTAGAAATTGAACAGTAACTAAAAAGCACTGTTTCCTAAATCATAGTCTACTATTTGTACTGATTTATAGAAAAATTTTGAACAAAAAAGGGTTAATTAATAATTTGTAATATTACAGAGAATGTATAGTGGAAAAAAAAAGAAGACACACAGGAAATAAATTAAACTGAGATAGAATGGAATCCGTAACATATTTATAAATACGACATTTGGAGCACCGGCATTTTGCACTTTTAGTAAATCGACTTTCGTGCTGGTATAATCATAGCATTTTACGTTGTTTTTTTTTTCCAAGCTCTGATTTTTCACATTTTGTATGACGCATATATTAAGATCGAAATTATGGTGCAATATTTGAGATGTCATACTATTTTATGTACGCAAATGAAAAAATCACTTAACGAACTTAACAACAGTACCTACCTTTTTTAATTTAAGGTTAAGTACATATTTATAATTCCTGCTTCCAAACTATTGTTTGTCAGGTGCATCGGTTTTATTGCTTTTAAACTAAACACAAACTTGCATATGTGAGGTTTTCACTATTATTTCTGATAAGCAGTGTTTACGATTTATGTAAAAAGCAAAGAGTAAACGTTGCACGGCTGTCTACGAAGTAGGAAACTCTTTGTTGTTTGAGAATTGATATTAATGGCAATTTCTAAAAGAACTATGCGTTTTTGCGGGATAAAATCTATCCTATTGCACTTCGCACGCAATTAACTGACTTCATGCCAAATTTCATTTAAATATGTTGAGTTATTAAGGCGTGATTGATTGCCAACGTACATCCAAACACACATCCGAACTTTCTCATTTTCTCATATATAGATATATAGATTACCAAAAACAAGAGGCGTAGGCTAGCATTTTCGAAGACCATTTTATGGCCACTGTCAGTGACATTTTCAGAGACTGCAAATTTTGCTAGATGTAGAAGGTGAAGACTGCTTATGTTCCAATGCAATGGGTCTCAATGGTACGGGTGTTTTGCTCGATATAGAATTTTCCACATTGATAGGTTTAACTATGAAACCGCTGTATTCTTAAACCTATATAGTCTTTCATGGCCGATTCCAAATTTTTGTATGTGAGTGGGCTGAAGATACTCTTCATTCTGCTATGAAGCAGTAACCCATCTATCCTCACAGAACAATCTCCTCTATGTGTGACCAAAATATTTAGTGCTTGCTTTGCTGGTTGTTTCTTACCTGCATTCAAAGCGTCTTCTCTATTTGATGTTAAGAGTAGCTGTTTGGTCTGAATATTTCTTGTATACATTGGAGTTCCACCTACAGGATTTTGCACTGCAAATTTCTTTTGGCCGTGCACTGAAGTATATAATATGGTACTCTTCAAGTGGGATGGCGGTTGCTGCTAGCATCTACGTAGCAGTCAGTATGTGCTGGCTTGTAGTACACACTGTGCTATAATTCCGTCAGACCTTTACATGAGAAAAGGAAATGAAGGAAGGCACCTTACCACAAACACCACGACAAAGTTTTTAATCTTTAGCTAAAGACTTTAATATTTAAACGTTATTTGCCATACATAGTTCCTCTACATCTAAGGAGAAACGAATCTTATCATTGAATTCCTGGAACACATTAAAGGAATTCCTTTAAGGTGTTCTAGAAATTCATTTAATGTGCTGCTACCATGTGACCACAATGAATGTATCAAACACCCAACACTAAAACACTTAGGTTTTAAATGCTTCCATACATTGGCCACTCCTGGTGACAGAAATTGTCATACTGTCAATCTGTTTGTAGAATCCATCCCCTGCCCCCTCTCTTGTATGTATGATACCTTTGTTCAAAGAGAGCAACAATACTGATTTCAAAACAGTGGTATAAAAGCTGTGAAGACTCTTTCAGAGGGTCCCTGGCGAACAATGATAAAACATTGAAACTACCTATGATGTCACTGTCGGATAACTGCAAGTGCTCTTGCATGTTAACAAACTAAGATGACTTCATGTGATGGGCACAGTGACCAACAGCAGTATCTGAGATACCTGTAAAATTCTTGGCCATTTTCTGTGGTGCTCTTGATAGAATTCACTGGTATATTTTTTTGCTTGCCATAAAATCTGGGTGATGTTGCGGCATGAGACTGGGGGAAGTCTAGGTTTCTTTAGAACAGCAAAAATCTTTCTCTCAATCCTGGAAGTAAGGATCATTGAGAAGGTTCCTAATCTTGACATTATACAGATGAACTGATGCATTCCTTTTTTCGTCATCAACACGACCTCTTCAGTCTTTCTGTTGAAAACTTTTACACATACGACGGTAAAGCAACCAGTCAGCTTGGCAAATGTTTGATGATGCTGACACGGTACTTCTGGATTTCTTGAACAACAGATACCTGACAAAAATGACTGAGAATGTCATCAAAACATAGTTTTTTGACAGCATCTGGCTGCAGTCACATGAAGATTATATTGTGTTAACTTGCTAGACTTGGGCTTTTAAATTTCTTCGGGTATTAGAAACAATAGTTCAGTTAATAGAGGAATATTTATTTAGTTGTTTCATCAGTAGAACTGAGAGGTGAGCAAGTGACTAACACAGATGTGCATTTTCTTATCTAAAACAAACTTGCAATCTTAAAGGGTCAATGTACTGATTAAGGCATTTTAACTACTGGTAGTGTACAGAGGTAATTTCGGATGAAAAAGACATTAGTCAGTGAATCAAAATATGTGGAGTTTCATTTCAGTATTTAGTGTGAAAAGTATTTATTTCTAGGATGAGCAATCAGTTTGATATTCTCAACCTGGAGTTGAATGGTGACTATTTTAATTAAACCAAATTGGCAATATTTTGAGACAGGTCATTTATTATTGATGCCTCCAAAATATCAATTTAGCACAGTAACATTTGTCACATACCCCATACTTCTTTATATAGTGAACTACATACACCAATGCAACAGTTTTCACTGCATTCAATCCCAACACTTTATGCTGCACCACACAGTGTTAATCTTAGCAACTTGCCGAACAAACGTTTTTGTTCCAAGGTATGTAACATGGAATGCTTGTGGTTATTCTGGATCAAGCAGAATTTCATCTTAACCATGCTGCTTGAAACTTCTACCTTACACATAAATATGCTTATTGTTTCAAGATCTAAAGATGACTTGCTATGGTGTGTACGATCCCTAGACCAACACAATTAGTTAATACCAGTTTCTGATACATTTGGAAATACATACAGGTAATAAATACTTATTAGTTTCCATGGCTGTTTGTGAGTGTGCAGTATTGTCACTTTGATCTTTCTTGTCGCCAATGATATTAAAGTTGCTGGGTTTTTATGCGGAAGAGATTATTTTTATGTAACAATAACAGTGGAGGTTGCAGTAAAGTTGTGTAGTGACCCTGTCAGCTGATCAAAAAGAGCGAACAAGGCAAACTTCTACTGGGGCCATGGGTAAGGGTCGAACCTAGAAGTCGACCTTGGTTCTGATATGAATATTCGTCATAGGTCCCTACTGCAACACTTGACAGGTTTTATGGCTCACTACCATCAGATATTAAAAAGGAATGGAGGTTAAATTACTGTAAATGGCAGTTTCATATTTACACATTTATTTACATGAGTAATGACTGGTGGTGAATATTTACAGAGTTTAATTGGCTTTATAACAAAATCGCCGTGCGTCTAACTGCGTCATTAGAGATATGGTCAAGGACTAGGCGAGCATGTAACTGATGGGCACCTCGCATCCCAAATTCAACGGAATATTGATAATCTCCCTGGAAGACTGCCCACATGACAGTGACCAAACGATTGACCCTCTGACTGTCGACACCCAGCTATCACAGTAGAGCCCTCCTTCTTATCAGGCGTCTAGCATCATCTTCTTAACTGCGGCGCTGGCGACAATGCCTTCGGTGTCAATGTGGTACGTTGAAAGACTCGTAGAGAGACAGCTGCCCCCATGGTTTAAATAGAATCTCCCCTTCCTATTATTACTGTGTGGCGAGGGCATTACTCCTCGCTAACCTGCTACTTTGGATCATTTTACCAGCTTGCAGTAATTACTTGTGCTTGACAACTGGCGATTTAGGACTTGCTGTTTGGTGTGCTACTTCTGCAGGTCGTAGTACTCTGCTATTGCTTAACTATTTCATGCTTGCCCGCCTTGGACTTGAAAATTAATAGGGTTTTAGGCAAGTGATTGACATCAATAACTACAGTTGTAACACCATAATAACAATTGGTGTTCGACGATGCAATATAAATAAGTACAATACATTAAACCAGAGTCTACTTATGACAGAATTATTAACTGTATCTAGTTTCTAAAATTCAATTGGTCCTGTTTTTTTAGCTGAAGTGGTTCAAATTTAAATCACAGTATAATAAATGTGTTTGCACATGTGAAACAGATGCTTAAATTTTCTTTGCTTTCATTGGCACCAAATTGGTGTCTATTCAGCCATATGTAAGTAGTGCCAACCGTATGGCAATATAAAGTATTACCACATCGTCGTTTTGTGTTGTTGCTGTAATTATGCTTTAACTAAAACCGCTATGTGCTCAGTGTGTTGCCCTAAGACTGTTTACTGTGGGAACTGTGTAAACTTGCCTATAGAAAATGCTATACCTTTTTTGTGCACATAACTGACTAGGACATGCATACTTAATGAGCATCTATTATTCAGAAGTAGATGTTTAATCTGCTGCATTCTTGAATGGCAATATTACATACATTGGTTAAATACTTTGCATGGAATTATTTATTTTATAGATGTTTACTATTTTTTGTGCATAGAAATGGTGAGCTGTAAATATTAAAAGTGCCTTATTGCAAGATTTCAAAAGGTACGAATAATTTAATATTGCTAGAATGAGAAAGACCGTAGAAATGATGGTGCTTTGTTGTTCTTAGTGCATATAGATGTTTGTTAGATGGTATTAGGCCAGGCACAAATTGAGTCCCATATAGCACGTGTGAAGTGACGCGCTTTTTTTTTTTAACTACAGAATCAAATACAACAGCGCACATTAGGAACACGACGCTACGTGGCGCAGACTCACATCTGCTCAGTCGTACAACAATGTGGTCGAGGCACAGTTTCTCGTGTCAATTGTGAATGGGTGGCATTGTTGACCCTCTAATCTTTGCCTTAAAAAAATTGATAGAGGCAGTGATGTACATAGTTTTATTATACAAAACATATAAATTGTATTAAGACAAATCTGAAAATGTGTTGATAATAATTACAACAGATGTTTTCTTCCAGTGTCGTATATTTTCAGACGCGAGAGTTACGCATGCCAATTGCAAACTGCGTCTATATGCGGACCACCACGCTGCGCATGCCTCGCACATGTCATGCCACTCGTGTCACGTCATTTCACGCGCTATAAACGTCTCAATTTGTGTCTGGCCTTATTCGAGTTAACAGTACATCGAAGCCCAAAAATATGTGCCATCAAAAGTAGTAGTACACATTTAAGTTACAATTACTATAAATGATAACTGACCGCTAGAATCTGTGTTCACAAATATGTGGCTTCCAGTAGTGATTGATATTACATGGATCAAATGCACTATATTGTAAAACTTCCGTATGGATTGTGGGCTGAAGGAAAGTTTAAGTCGACTACAAGTGTAAACATTCTTACCTTTTAAAAAATGTGAAGCCATTCTCTGCTTATTTTAATACATTTCCCACTAATGTTCTGTGGCTGGCACCAATACTAACATCATGAACAAGGAACTTTAAAATGTTTGGGTGTACACTTGTCAGCAGAACATGAAATCCTGTTTGGGACTCCTGTAACATGACTCTTATAGCATACTTCATAAGCTATAAAGTTCTCTGCTTTCAGTTTTAATATTAATGTAGAATTTTTAAGTAAAATGGAGAGTGAGCAATGACCTTAGTATATTCATGAAAATGGCTGTGTAATGGTTACCTAAATGATCTTTGTAACTTTGTTTTAGTCACCAAAGAAAGTCGGTGATGACATCGCTAAAGCTACATCAGACTGGAAAGGTTTGAAAATTACTGTGAAGCTTACCATCCAGAATAGGCAAGCTGCAATTTCAGTATGTCCTTCTGCAGCATCACTAATTATTAAGGCACTGAAGGAGCCCCCACGAGACAGGAAGAAACAGAAAAATAGTAAGTTCTTAATGTTGCAAGATGTATTACATTCATGATTTATTTTCAATTTTTCTGGTTGTATTAAATCTGAAAATTTGAATTTCTATACCTTTTAATAATATGCCAATACACTCTTCTCAATATAAATGGTTTATATGTTTAGAAGGTTTAGTTATATAAAATTCAGTTGTAGTTTTGTTTTGTAAGGTTTTCCATATCAATTTCTGTTTTATTTGATTTAATTGGAAAAGTCATTTCATAAACGTCTAGACAGAAATTATGCATTTCTGAATTTTGAATCTACCATGATCAAAATTAAAACTAATCAATAGCAATAGGGCAGGAACCAGAATAATAACTTGAGTTGATGCTTACATGAATTCTTTTGTCTTTAGGCAGCGGTCGGCAACCTTTTAGCGGGCAAGGGCCACAAGGTGGCAAAGCAAAGTAAAGGCGGGGCCGCACATACACAGTAAAAATGCGAAAACTCCGTTTTCAAATTTTATTAGTACAAATGAAGAAAAGTTACAAAATTGATTTTACATACTAAATTCAGTGTGACGTTTGAGGTTGCATCTGACTGGCTATTTTTTGTATGTCAGCTTTCATGTTAGAAGTTGAAATACGTAATATATCTCTGAAATGCTCATCTTTGGACTAGAAGCGTATTTATTTTTTCGATAATTGACGATTGAAAAGTTTGCTTGCATAAATAAGTGCTTCCAAAAATTGAAATAAACTGCTGAGCAAACTTTTTCAACTCGTCAAAATCAGACGGTAAATTTGACAAAATCATTCATCTCGTAAAAGACGTTTTTTAAACTCTCATTGGATTGAAGTTCAAACGCATTCATTTGTAAATTACTGGGTACCTCCTTAACATCGCATGAAAAAGGGTTAGCAAAAATATTCAGTTTGTTCCAAACATTCTCAAAATCACCAAATCTGTCACTGAATTGACCTTGTAACTCCATTAAAATGTCTTTCATTTTCTGACTATCCCAATTAAAATCAATGCCAGCTTCCTCGACAGCCTTTAGACAATTCGGGAAGTGATCTAATTTTTTTTCATCAATATGTTTTATGAAGAGTCGATTTTTAGTTTGGAACGCTTTTACGTCTGTATGCATATCAGATATTAGTTTGTTTTTCCTTTGAAGCATGACATTCAGTGTATTTAAATCATGAGTTAAATCTGTCAAAAATCCAAGATCTATTAACCATTGAGGGCCTGTTAGCACTGGAACAGATTTACCTTTCTGATTCATAAAAGTGTTGATTACTTTTCTGAGATCTAAAAATCTTTTCCGTACTGAACCTCTACTTAACCATCTTACTTCTGAATAATAAAGGACATCTTGATGATCTGCTTCCATTTCAGATCAAAACTCTCGGAATTGGCGACATGTCAACCCATTATTTCTGATCTAGTTTACTGTGGATATCACGATGTCCATTACTTTTCTCCATGAAAAGACTTTGGAACATAACGCTTCTTGGTGGATAATGCAATGAAAAAATAACGGGATTTCACATCCTATCTCTGCCAGTTTTGTTTCAATTCTACCCACCTGGCCCTTGTTTTGCCCACTCATGTTTCTACCTCCGTCAGTTGTAATAGACTTACCAATGTTTCTCACGCTAATTGCATTGACGTCATTGCCTGTTCTAAGTGATAAAACAAATCTTCCCCCATATTCGTTCCCTTCAAACTACATAACTGTGGAAGTTCCTCACACACGTTGAAGTACATACTGTATCAATTCCAGGAACAAATATTAGAAGCTGGGCAGTATCCTACTCATCATTACTTTCATCGGTAGCTAAGGAAAACCATTCAAATCGTTGTGCTTTTTCCCGAAGTTTTTCGCATAAATTAGCGCCCAAATCTTCAGTGCGCCGGGTACAAGTTCTGGCAGATAAGCTTATATTTTCAAATTTCTTTTTTTGATCTGGGCATACCTCTTCAGCCATAGTTAAGGCACATTGTTTTATTAATTCGCTGTCAGTAAACAGTCGCCCGGACTTGGCAAGTATTTCCGCCACCCTTAAATTCGCACGTATATTTGACTCGTTACTTTCAATTTTGCACCTTAAAAACACTTTGTTGGTTCTTGAATGAAGATTTGAGTGAGTTGATTTTGTTTTTTTTTTCCTGGAATCTCCAACTAGGCATGCAATGTTTGCTTTATGCTCGGTATCATAGTGACGTTATATTCTTTTTGTATAGCAAGGTTGTTTTGGCATATTAAGCATAGCGGCTTTCCATGCAATTAATAAAAAAAGTATAAATCTGTCCATGCATCGTTAAACACTCTATTTTCTTCAAATAACTTCCCTTTTTTGTAGCCATCAGTAAAACTTATAACCAACAATGCCAAATACACGCTGTAAGAATAAAAGCCGTGTTGAAAACATGTCACTTAATTTCGCTATGTAATTGTATGAACTATCAATACCTCACACTTACCGAACTGTAAACAAAATAGTAGATACTCGTAGATCACAGAACAATAACTAAATCGTAGGTACAGGGCCGCGGCGGCGGCGTGCACACATGAAATAATTTGTTTCACTCAATGACACAGCCAGCGCGGATGGACGGCGGGCGAGCGAGAGAAGATTATTGTCAACGCTGACCTATTATTTCAATCTTAGAAAACAGTGGGGGAATCGTTCCCGCTCGCACTTGTCCGGCTCTGTTCGTGTAGTTCATTCGCTGCGCTGTTAGATCGCGTTCACTCTTTTAAGCATTTATATTTTATAATATGGGCTTTCGCTATGATTTTTATAAGACGGACACGGGCCGCAAATAGAGAGGTCACGGGCCTCATGCGGCCCGCGGGCCGCGCGTTGCCGACCGCTGTCTTTAGGGATTAGAATGCACAGATGAGATATTAGTTTTAATGCTAAACACCTTCTACCAACCACAATTTTTTTGACTTGTGGAATATAGATGTAGAACTGCTTTTAGTTATAACAAAATGGCACTGTAGGCTGCTAGGTGAATATATGTCTGCCTTGTACATCATTGGCTCTGAATTGAAGTCCATTACCTTGTAATTTTTTCGTAAGGTTCTTGGAATATCTTTCAAAATTTATTTTGTTCACAGAATCCACATTTTAATAACTGCATTAGCCACTGCCCCTCCATTCTTATGGTATACACAATGTTGTCATAGTTTACTAAATTCTCACAATTTTGATACTGTTAATTTTCTTCCATACTTTCAAAGGTTTCTCAATATTCCCTTATGTAGCAACTAGTCTAGCATTACCCTTATTACTCTTGTAATTAAAATTTATGCTTAGCTTTTTGTTAAATAGAAAACAATGTGTGGTAGTTGAGTGTTAATGACCTAGCCTCACATTTGGGAGTGATCTAATTCAAATCTTTGACCAGCCTTTGCGATTTCGGTTTGCATGGTTTCTTTAAACCACTCTAGATGAATGCTGGGATGGTTCCTTGAAACCGAATGTAGTGGGTGAGTGGTAACGCTCTGGCTTTGAATTTGAAAGGAAAAAGTAAAATGCAAAGAAAAAGATGGTACTCGGTCATTCTATAGTCACGAAAATATATCGCTGACCACAGTGACATGATAATGTTGAGACTTGACAATTTTTTGCAGTTGTCAGCTAAGATTTTGTATTTTGAAGTGAAAACATCTTTAGGCGCGTTTGGCGATTTTTGGATGGGTAAAATCTGATGAGTTCGTGTCACCAACGTACTAATGTTAACAGTATGATGTGTTTCATATATGATATTCATAGTCTTAAGTTTTCACTTCTGTCGGCAGTCCCCAATGATTCCCTTTTTTTTTAATGCCACTGTCATAATCTTGTAAACAGTCCTCACTTATAGACATTACTAGGATTGTACTATAGGCAGATTGCTAATTTAGTTTCAATCCTTTTAAAGACTATCTGTAATACATTAAATACAGGTCATCCTGTATACTCGACCTGCTGAGATAAGAAAACAATTTGACATCTGTGTTTTTTATTTGTTCATTCCATGGCCTTTCATTGATAAACCAAGCTTTCCTTGCTGCCTGGCAATTCAGATTTTCATTTTTTGTGGCCTTTCTGAAATCACTAATACAGGAAAATGCTGAGATGGTTCCTTCATTATGACCATATATGATTTGCTTCAAGTTCCTTGCTGTCCCCCCGTATTTAAAAAGGGGGGGGGGATGAGATACCATTAACCCGAAATGCCTAAACCGAAATTTTACACAATCCTCAAAATGGCCTTTTACATTATTTACTTGCCTTCTGAAAGCTTCTAGTCCACATAATATATAAAACTTTTGGTCTCATGATTGAAAAACGTCACATTCATTTTTTTCAAATGTTATATGGTTCATTATTTTGTTATACAAGGTGTACGATGGCTCTTGCTTACCTTTTAAACATTTTGCTGTTATTGTTGAAACATTTGTGAAATACTCCAGTTTTAAATATCAAAGTAATTAATTTACCTGAGATTAGTAATTTATTTCTATCTGTTATACCTTAACAGAATTTTTGTAGTTTAAAATATCAAACATTTTGGAAAATTAATGTTTGTTGAGAAATGTATAATTTTCTTGTTTCTGACAGTTAAACACAGTGGAAATCTGTCTTTTGATGAAATAATATCTATTGCCAAAGCGATGAGAGACAGATCGATGTCAAGAAAAATGGTGGGAACTGTTAAGGAAATTCTTGGAACATGTCAGGTAAGCATTAAATATTTTCAGTTTATGATAAACTGTTTTTTTAGCATATCAGTAACAAGTTCTTTCTTGTTATAGTCTGTGGGCTGCACGGTTGAAGGGAAACCTCCACACGATGTGATAGATCAGATAAATGCTGGCGAATTGGAAGTTCCTGATGATTAATTATTTGTAAGTATGCTTTTGGGATCAGAGTTCTGGAAATTAGTTTTAGAAGTGTATATGGTTTATAACTTATTATTAGTTTCAAATATTAAGAACAAACTTATTAGATGATTTTCTTCTTCTTTCCCACAATGGTGAAAGAAGTAATATTTGTATTATAAATAAGTGAATTCGTTTGGCAATTTGCTGAGAGTTGATATTTCATGCCATATTGTTCCTAATTTACTTTAAATTGGCTTTCCTGTCCCTACAGAGAAAAATGGGAAATTGTAGATGTTTGCTTCCAAATAAAAATCAGTTTCGTTGCCGAGTTATGTGGCTTTGAAATCATTTTAGAAAGTTAAGTGTGAAAAGATGACAATTGTTTCACAGAGTAAATGTAACATTTTTTGTGTGATAAGATTGCAGAACTGTTAGCTAATATATTTTTGTGGTGGAAGTAGTATCTTTTTTTATAATAAGTGGATTTTCCTATTATCAATTAAACTATCCAGTAAAGTCTCATAATAAATTCCAGTAATTGTTTGTCTGTGAGGAATTCTGGGGGTTATGCCAGATCCCAGAAGGCATAACCTTTCCTGCCGAACAATTTTCAATTTTGTCCCAATTATTTGCATACTACCTGCTGCTTTATTTCTGAGTCATGTGATTATTGCAGTGAATTCAGTCACTACTTAACACTTTTATTTAAAAAAAATTGTTAGATGATTCAAATTAATGTTAAACAGATAGGTGTTGCTGGTTGAAACCTTGTGTGTGGCAATTAAAAATAACCTTGATGTGTACTAATAGGGTCATCTCTTAGAATTGGCTTGTGCTTAAAGAATCCCCTGTTAAAATAGATGTAAGGAATTCTGCTGGATGTTCTTGCTGATTCTCAACAATATTTTGGTCATCATCGGGTTGGTCTGACAAAGTGCTGCTCTTGCATGAGCAGGCCACGCTGATGAAAGTGGAAATATTCTTGAACGTCGAGACTCCCTAGCAGAATTCACAATAATTATTTAAAATGTAAGCCGCGAATGTCTATGATCACACATTAATTATTCACATTCATGCAGCTAGCAAAATGTAAGTAAATGTATTGGTTATGTGAAGTTTAAAATAATTTTGCCTACCATTAACTTTAAAATTCCAGAACTCTGAACTCAACAGCTTCTGAAAAGGTCGGGGTTGGCATCCCATCCTCCCACTGTCTCTGATAAGAATTTTTTTTTATAATTGTTTTAGCCATGTTGAATTCTAAGTATCACTAAAGAAAGATTCTCAAGATTTATTGAGGCATCAAGTGGGTATCACTTGCCACTGGGGAGACAACCCCAATAAAAAATCTGTTGCTTGTATTTTTGTTATTTTCAGAACTAGAATTTAACAATTATATTACACTAATATTCAGAATGACTAATGTATTTTTTTTTTCTTTTGCAGGAATAAATAAACTTTGAAGTTAAAAGTATTTAAGTCTTTGTTTTACATAATTGAAACTAAATTCACCTTATATTGCTCCTTAAAAGAAAAAAGTCTAACAAAAGCTGAATTTAGTATTATTACCTATTCCCTGTGTTTTCTATCAGTAAAGCTGTTGCATCAACTGTTATAGCAATACTTACAAAAGAATGAACATTAGGATGGGAGAACAAATCACTGTTTACCACAGATGACAGGGTGTCATTGACATAACACACACGATATATTGTAATTATTCAGTATTAAAACTTCCTCAGTAGTAGAACTTGATATGCACAAGGCTAATCTAAAACCAATTGTCATTTATCAGTTTAGCAAATGGGAGTAGGTGTTGTTAAAAAGAGGTAAAAGGACTGTGGGTTTGACAAATATACCCCAATTTTCAAAATTGATAAATAATTAATAAAAAAAGTATATCAAGTATCACTGGGGAGAGGGAAGAGCTGATTAGCAAATGAACATTAATTCAGGGGCGAAAATGAATTTAAACAACTGTGGTGAGTGGTGATTAGTATTTGGTAGATATACTGAAAGAATATACAGGAATGGCTAGAAATAGAATACAGCTGTTGGGAAAAGAGGAAGATTTAAATAAATTGCTTCAACTCATCACCCCCACCCCTTTCACTGACCTTTTTTCATTTTTTAAACTTGCGTTGCAACTACTCAACTAATTCAAATCACAACAATTGGCATCTGTGGTAAGTGGTGGTTTATTCTATTTTTAATTTTCTATTCAGCATTTGTTGTTTCCTTGCACTACAGTTTTTGTGGTAAAGAAAGGAAAATATTTTTTTGTTTATTCAAAATATTGGCTATCGGCTTCTACACACTTCACCCGTCTTGCAGATAAGTTATGAATACCATACCAGAAAAACCGCGCGTCTTTTGCAGCAAACCATTTTCCAACTTCCTTAAAATTGCTGAAGTGCTGCTCTACAAGCATTGATGCAAAGAGGTGATAGTCAGATGGTGCCAGGTTGGGGCAGTATGGTGGGTGTGGTATGATGTCCCATCCAAGCGATTTCAATATGTCTCACTGGTTTTGCTGTGCGAGATGGCGTATTGTTGTGTAGCAAAATCACTTTGCCATGTCTTCGGGTCCATTGCAGTTATCATTCGATCAATGTGTGATGTAAATTAATCATTTGTTGGTGATAGCGTTGTGCATTAATGGTTTCACCGGCCTTCAAGAATTCATGGTACACAATACTGCTCTGGTCCCACCAGACACAAAGCATGGTCTTCTTGCCAAAGCGATTTGGCCTTGTTGTTGAAGGATCGACCTTGCCTGGTGACAGCCACGATTTTCTCCCCTTCGGGTTTTCAAAATAAATCAATTTTTTGTCACAACGCGGTGCAGAAATGATTTTCTTTTGGGCATCGAAGCAGCATTTCACAAGTGACTTTGCGAATTTCCATTTGCCTTTCAAAACTTGTGCGACCCATTTACCGATTTTATTGATCTTTCCCATTGCTCTTAAACGTCTGCTGATTGTTTCTTATGACACATGGAATGTTTTTGCCAATTGGTGTTGAGTTTGCGTTTGGTCATCCAGTAATGCCTACAATTGCTTGTTTTTGGACTTTTGTGGTCTACCCGAGCATGCACTGTCTTTCACATTGGAATCACCACGTTTAAACTGTCGAAACCATGTCTCACATGTTCTAATCAATGGAGTATGTTCCACATATGTTTCTACCAGCAATGACTTTCCACAGCCATTTTCTTTTGATTAAATAAGAAAATCAATGCCTGCTGCAAATGTCACAAAAGTTGACATGATCACTGAACGATACAACACAGACGCCAGTTGTTTGGCAGACTCAACTTGTGTGTATTGGTATGTTAACGTCAGGCGAACAACTGATGCACGTGCCACATTCATACGCTGCATACTGTTCGCTGGCACCATCTCTTAATGAAACCGGAAATGGCTAATGCATACACCTGGTGTGTGTAAGGTGCTATAAAGTGCAATAAATTTGGATTGGAGAATAAACATCTCTTGCCAAAATTGAAGTCTGCGGCAGTGTAAACACACATTGAGAGTTGAAATTTTGGGGCTTATGTCTCTTCAACAGTAGAATGAGATGGCTGATGCACGATGGTGGCAAGGGTTTATATCAATAGTTACCACTATTAAAGGTGGCTGGGCTGGATGACAAATGAACCTTGAACACCCATAGCAGAGTATTTAGGTGTTGAATCATATTTATGCCAGTGGATGTTACATTTAGCAAGGTGGTCAGATGTGATCGTACCAATGCACACTGAGTGGTGATATTCCAGTCAGTGAATTTTAAGGTTTCTAGTTTGCCAGAGTTCATTGGTTGATGTTGTTTGCAATTATTGCTAGCTGAATAAATTCCCCCATCATGGTTGCCATTTTAGGGATATATGAAATATTTGTTAACTGAATGAAGTTTTCCTGTTGTATTTACAGTGTACAATTTTCTGATGCTTTCAACAAGAGGACTATTGATTTGAGTTGATGTTTTGAAGTTACTCTCATACTTCATCTTTGAGCAAAAGTGTCGTGACTCTCCATGTGGAGGCATGGTGGAAGGAGTCTGCTGATGATTAGAGTGCATTCTAAAATGGATGTGCTCTCCCTCTTAAGGCAGAAATTTATCTATTACAATTACCTGATCAGAGACCTGCAGAATGCACTTAGAAAATTCACACATATATAGAGTTGTTGATACAAGAACCATCCGGGAAAAAATAGTGGGAGGTTGTAGTCGGCAATTGCAAGACCATCCACATTTCCTTTAGAAACACAAATGGGATTACAATAAATAATTTAAGCTCATTGATTTCCAGAAAAATAATAGATATTTATAGAGTTGCAGAGCCTTACATAAGGAGAGGAGAGGAAAAATTTGTGGGGATATGGATGTAGTCTTTTCCATCTTTTTTGTGGTATATGAATTTTGATGCCAGAAAGTGTTCAATGGGGTAGTTTGGCTCTGCTAATAACAATTTGAATCCCTGCACATTCTGTCTTAATTCTGAGCTCTATTATGGTGGGACAAAAGTACCATAGACCCTCAAAGGTGGCCCATTGTCCACAGTGCCTGTCTAAATAAAATGCAACTTTTAAAATTTTCACCTATGATGTTTAATATTTTTGCATTAAATTTTTCAGGCTTTATACTAAAACCAAGGTTTAAAGTAAAAAAAAAAAAACAATTCATTGGGAGTGCCACTAAGAGCACTTACCATGGGCCTAAGAATCCTAGCGCCGGCCCTGTGTGAATGGAGGGTATTAATCAACGAGGAAATAAAAATTATTTTATAATTTACGACAGGTCATAATGAAGCAATCGATTTGTATTTTAACGTGCAAGTTTTTATGAGACATATCTTCAAAGCAATATACACAGAGCAAATAATTTTATTTTAGATGTTAAATAATATTGTAATTGTTTTATTTTAAATAAAAACATTTATTGTATCGAATTATTTATTAATATAATTAATTTTTAAATAGTCTTAGACTATAATTCAATTCCTAGTAGGCAAAGTAATGGAAAACTGCTAGTCTTATCTATCTATCTACTATTTTAAATCTTTAAGCTAGCTGCGTCTGTTGTAAGGTTTGAATCTGTATTGTGTGAAAACTATTGCAGCAAGTCGGATAGTGTTTTTTGATTTAAATCTCTGGAAATAGCTTATGATATATCCACAGATGAACTGAGCAATAAATTAAATTCATTTCGAACTGAAAGAAATATGCGCACGGATCACTCTGTATTTGAGATGAGCTTTCCTTGGAAGAGACATTGTCAAGAGATTACACGAAGATCTTGTATAGATTGTTTTATTCTTTGACTTAATATGTATGTTCGTTTGGGCCAAATAGGATGAAACTAACACTTTGTTTTGCTTGAATTTGCTATGGATATCGCATAAGTGTTACAAGTAGGGTTGTTGGCCCTAGATGGGACATTTAGTTTAACGTGGAAATCCAAAGCACGGAAGCATTCTGGTGTTCTTAGCTGTGCCAGAGGTGAAGGTTGGGTTAAAGGCTTATGAAAATCCCCAGCCAGGGGAGTGATTGGAACAAGAGACTTGTATTAGTTAGTTCTTCGGGGTTCCCCCCCCCCCCCAAAAAAAAAATAAACAGAATAAGTGGACCAAACATAATAAGACTTAACACAAATAGTTCTTTATGGATTGTCATTTCCAATTCGCATTTTACCAATTCCAAATAACCTCCTACTTTGTAGCCAATATTGTCATCTTTAATCATTGCGAACAAAGAAAAATGCACAGAAACAGTTGGGAAAAGATGAACAATCTCACTGAACCCTTAGTGTGTCAGAGCTGGAAAAGGTTATTCATGAGTGCAAAACAGGAAAGTCGGCAGGCCTCGATGACATATGATCAGAACAAATTAAGAACTTCGGATATAAATTAAAGAATGGTTCTACAGCTTTTTAACAAATGTATGAGCACGTATCAAATTCCGAAGGTGTGGCGGAGGACGAGTCATTGCGCTGCTGAAACCTGGAAAAGAAGGAAACAATCCTAAAGATTTTAGACCTATAGCGCTCTTGTCATCTCTAAAAAATATTTGAATGATTAATTCTGAATCTTATCCAGCATGTGGTTGATCCAAAATTTATTCCACAACAAGCTGGCTTTCGTCCTGGCAAAAGTTGTACTGGGCAACTTCTAAACCTAACATAGTTTATAGAGGATGGAATTCAGACATGTAAGACCACGGACGAGGTCTTTTTGGACCTGTCAGCAGCATATGATACTGTTAAACACCAACTATTACTTGACAAGGTCTACAATCTGACCCCCGGATTAACCAAGCTTATCGCTACTCTTCTTCAGAATTGTAGGTTTTTCGTTGACTTTCAAGGACAGCGCAGTCGATGGAGAGTACAAAAGAATTGTCTACCTCAAGGTAGTGTACTGGCCCCAATCCTTTTCAACATTTATACAAATGATCAGCCATTACATCCAGCTACCAGAAGCTTCTTGTACACTGATGACCTAGCTCTAGCCTCACAGAGCACAAAGCTTGTAGTTGTAGAAAGAAATTTGTCTGGTGCTCTTGAAGGTCTATCAAGCTATTATAGGTAAAATCACTTAAGACCTAACCCTTCAAAAACTGAAATGTGTGCCTTTCACCTAAAAAATAGGAAAGCTCATTGTAAGTTAAAAGTAATGTGGTCAGGTATCGAACTGCAGACATGTAACACTCCAAAATATCTGGAGTGACACTTGACAGAACCCTGACATATAAGAAGCACTGCATGAGTTGCAAAATGAAGATCTCTACAAGAAGCAACTTACTGTGCAAACTAGTTGGATCACAGTGGGTCAGTCAACCACAAACTATATGTACATCGCCAATGGCCCTTTGTTACTCTATTGCAGAATATGCATGCCCAGTTTCATACTCATCATCTCATACCAGACACTTGGATGTAGCCCTCAACTCCTGTAAGCTAGTGACAGTTGCTTAAAGCCTACCCCAGTTGATAGGATTTACCAGCTTTCGGGCATTGCACCACCCATTATCCGGAGAGAAGTGGCTGCGATCAAGGAGAGGATCGAAGTAGAACGGGAAAACGCTCATCCGCTGCACGGCCATACACTATCAGCCCAGAGACTCAAATCCAGGAAAAGCTTCCTGAGAACATCACAGGAACTAATTGGGTCACCTTAAAATGCAGAGTACAGTTGTGGAAAATGAAGGTTCCTAATATCTCGGGACCACTGACAGTTGCAGAGCACTTGCCACTTCGTCATGCAGAGGACTGGAACGTCTGGCGGTCGTTAAATATGGGAACAGGAGTGAGCAGGTCCAAGGAATACCTAGTGAGATTGTGTTATACTGATGCTACCAATATTAAGTGCAAATGTTGTGAAGACCAAACTATGAATCATATGCTCGAGTGCCCTATGTGCCTATCATCCTGCAACAATGAAGACCTGTTTCAAGCAACACACAATGCAATTGAGCTTGCGAAGTACTGGCCTAAGTGTGTTTAAGGTTGTTGATTTTCACAATGTATTTAACTGTGTATTTTGATGTTTGTGATACGAGAATAATAATAATAACAGATATGGGAAACATTGCAGTGCAAGATTATGACATATTAAATAATTAATTTGTTCCTTCAAAATGCTCGAAAATTAATGTTATTGGCAAACATAGTTCTGGAATATGAAATATAAATCTGTTCTTAAATTTAATTTTTTGAAGTCTTGTAACAGGCAGCCTGTGAATTGGAAATTAAAATAGGAGTTTTGGTACTTATTCAGTGAAGTATATTTTAAGCTGCTCGTAGCAATCGAGATGCCTGTGTAAGAATCGCTGACCATCAAGGCTTTTGCAGAGTGAAACATGCACAATGCTAACACATGATTGTTTCATTAGTACTTTGTCGTGGCATGGTTTCGTTCAATTCTGCCAACAACCATGTGAGAGGTAAGAGCTGTGTGTGTGCGCGTGCGCGCGCTTTGGCACTAGGCAAAGCTATGCTTTGCCTCCAGCCTTGTCTCTTGTTGGTGTTGGGTAGGTAAAGTATTCTTGGGTATGCTTTGTTTTTGCAAAAACATGTCAGAAATGAAGGTTTGAATACACTGATCCAACAATTTATTTTTTGCATTTGCTTAGTTAAATTGAATTGTCAGTAAATAAAGTTCATAACACTGATTTTGTAATGTATGTTTTCAGTTGTAGTTTATATCGTCATGAAGTTGCAACTTCATATGTGCTATTGAGTTAATGACAACAGCAATATGTAGCCAATGAAATTAAAAATTAACTAGGAACCCTAAAAATTTATGCTACATCAGGTAAATTATAAAACTAAGCCATCATGCCATTTGCTTTAACAAAGTGTGTAGATGTTATCTTGCTCCAGGCTGCCGTTTAACCTAACCACAACTTCCACTGATATTGACGTTCGAAAATCATAGCTTCTTTCATATCCGCATTAATACATTGCTATTGTCGGCAAAGATGTGTTTACAAATGAACGCCAACTGTGCTGCCAACACTATCGCTTATAAATTTTGTTTCCTTGTGTGTAAGATAAATTTCTTTTTGCTTTAATATGTACTTTTCATCGAAACATATCTCCTCAGGAAATTGTGCTGCAAATTTTTGACCAAACGCGTAATTGCTTCTTGGTATGCTCTTGTTGGACTGTTAACAATATTGTTTTATGTAGCTTTAATTTCTTATGTTTTGTATGTTACGTTAAAATAAAAATCTTAAAAAACAAACACCAACTGGCAGTCTAAAGACTGCCGACAGAAGTGAAGAATTAAAACTGAATATCATTTATACAACATGTCATACTTATAGCTACAGGTTTACTAAATAATAATTCCGTCTAGTCGTAATGACCTGGTGACGTTTTGTATCGGCTGCACATTCTGCCCATCTTGGCTGCTTTAACCTAACATGGTAGTGCTGCAGTGCTCAGGGGATTCTTAATGCTCTGGCCTTGCATTCGGGAGGACGCTGGTTTGAATCCCCATCTGGCTATCCAGATTTTGGATTTTCATAGTTTCCCCAAATAACTCCAGGCGAATGCTGGTATATCTCCTTCAAAAAGGTAATGGCGAATTCCTTGCTGTTCCTTGGCCCCAGTCTCATCCTGCCTCTAATTACCTCAATGTCGATGAGGTGTAAACACATAAATAAAAAAAGTACAGAGGACCTACAGTTAAAGTGGATACCGAACAACGGAAGCATTCTTGTGTACTTCACATTTCATAGCAAGATGTGCTAGAGGTAAAGATCGGATTTAGGGTCCATGAAAATTCCCGCCGAGACGGATTCAAACCGAGGATCCTCCATTCATTAATCGTATGACTTAACCACTGAGCCACCAGATTGATACAGATATACTGTTAACATTAGCATGTCTGTGAAGCGAACTCATAAGCTTTTACCCCATCCAAAAATTGCCCAACGTGCCTAAAGAAGTTTTCACTTCAGAAACTTTCGAATATCAGTATGAATTCCGGATTATAATTAAAAGAAGAGAACCTGACAGTAGTCATAGCTCCGCGAACATGGCCAATTCCGGTAGGCGCAGCAACTGCGAGTGAAGCCCGATGGCTACTCGGGAAATATCAAGTAAGAATGCACTGAAATATTTGACGGTTACAGTATTTCCTTGTGAAACTGGTTGGTTTCCTCGTTTCTTGACAAGGCTGGGGCTTTGATGTTAGTAGTTTCTCTCCGGGAGTTGTGGCGAGCTTGCTGGTCTGACGACTGTTGGTGTGCGATCATTGACCGGCCGATCTTCAGGGACTTATTACACTGTGGTTGCTGGCCTGGTGTGGCGATTTCTCTGTTTGCTGGTTCTTAGCTGCTCCTGAACTGGGCACCCGTGAAAGCATGCAGTGTGAGATCTACCGTAGTTAACATCATATTGTGTCATGTTTGGGTCTTGCACAGTCCTGAGTGGAGTGGTCATCACTGCAGTGCACACATCTGCTTGACTATGCATATCCATGGGTACCTGGAACCTGAAACACTGGACAGGTCTTGGCGAAGGCTTCTTAGCTTCAGTAGTTATTTATTTTTTCCTTGGTTTGCTGCATGGAGAAAGAGGTCCCTTGAAAGTTATCTCCAGCTTGCTGACTACCACTGTCAAGTCAGTCAGTCGCATGATGGGACCAACTGTGTTCGGTCAGGCGAACAGGGGCATTGTGTGTTACTTTATGTTGCTTGGATTGGTAGTACTGGGGCCTCTTTCATGTCTGATGCTTGTACTTCCATCGGGCTTGATTATGAAGGGTCTGAAGATTCCAAACCCAGAGGTACTGAACAGTCAGGAATAATTACTTGCGTAGCCTGAGAATCCATGAGATGCTGTTGAGTGGATGGTGTAGACTGTACAGCCTATTGGGGAGTGGATTTATTGCTGACCTTAAAATGGTGATAGATTTGCAGTGGGTCTTATTAATATTCTGCATGGCTACTGTGGAGTGTACTGCCATTTGGTTTTTGAGGTTGGACCCTTGGGGCATCCTCTATAAGATGGCAGCTAGTAAGATACTGCCACTCACCATGTCGACTGCACAAAGATGTCAGGACGCTAACCACTGACTGGGGCAGTACAGTGGAATTACTACTGCATGAACTCTTGCCGGAAATAGAAACAGAAAGGAATGAACATAGGGAATTTCACTCCAAAGCAGAGGTCATCTATATAACAGATGTTATAGCAGATGAAATAACTGTAGAAGTAGTGATGATTACACTGCACAGTGTCCAGGAATAAGATCCCCGGACCATATGGAATTGTGGTACAAGTGCTCCAGGCTCTGGTTGTCCAGTTAGCTCCGGCATTTTGTAATTTGATTAATATCTGCAGTGTGCTAGAATCATTATTTCATGGAAGCAAAGTGAGATATTAATTTTAAAGTAAAGGGGCTCATAGGATCCGACCCAGCTCAAGCGCTATTGTCCGATCTACCTGTTCAACGAAGTTGGTCAAGTTCAAGAGAAAATTCTTGTCTGAAGCCCACAAGAGCATAGAAACACAATAGGAATGAATGTAAGCCAATATGGATTCAGGGTAGGCAGATCAACAGAAGTTGCTATAAACAGACCAATGCATTTTGTTGGAATATGTATTAGCAATTATGTACTGGCAATATTCGTGTATATCTTGGAGGCTTTTGACAGTCTTTTTGATGTCCATCTTTATTTGCTCAGCTCAGATAATTAAAATGTCCAGATGACATATACAATTCAGTTATACACTATTGTAGAAACAGATATACTGAACTGAGATGTGCATGAATGACCATTAAGAAAAAGGCTGTCTTTAGGGACCGGTATGCGGCTTGTTATTTTGGGATGTATGTTTTGAAACAGCAATGTGTAGACTGGAGGAACTAGAAGAGTTGTTGGGCTAGGTGGCTTATGCTGATGACCTGCTTCTGCTGATAAAAAGAAATTTATTGCAGAAGCAACTTTGACCTGGGACAACTTGACAAATAGTGTAAGGAGGGCAAGCTGAAGCTCTAATCGCATAAGACTGTATATGATTCTGTGTGGAAGTCTGCAATGGAATCCAACAATCAAGATTAAAGGAAACTGCATCAAAAGAACGAGGAAGTGCAGATATCTCAGAATTACCATCTACAGGGTGTTTCAAAAATGACCGGTAGATTTGGAAAATAAATAATAACTAAATGAGCAGCGATAGAAATACAGTTTGTTGCAATATGCTTGGGACAACAGTTAATTTTCAGGCAGACAAACTTTCGAAATTAGTCAACAGATGGTGCTGCAGTCTGGAAAAATCTAAAGTACGATATTTTCCGCCATTTTTTCACAGTAAACTTGCAATCTCTGAACAGCAGGAAAACTACTTACAGAATGGTGAACTCACAGACTGCGTTTACTTCTATATCTTTCAAATCGCCTGCAGCGCCATCTGTTGAAAATTGTAACTAATTTCCAAAGTTTGTCTGCCTGAAAATTTACTGTTGTCCCAAGCATATAGCAACAAACGGTGTATTACTATCGCTGCCCGTTTGGTTTTTATTGATTTTTCAAATATACTGGTCATTTTTTAAAAACCCGGTATGAGCGTCTAACGTATAGAGAAAGTGTGGTAATGAAAAAACTTATAAGTGTTGGACAAAGAAGATTTGATCTTCCAATCCCTGTGATAAGGCTCTATCATGATAATATTTTGGCATCAATAGTTAGCTATGGAACAGTTTAAGAAAGTTAAGCTAAGAACAATACTCGGAAGAGCCTGGAGGGGTGGTCTGCTTAGGCTAAGTGTTGCATAGAGCACCACCACAACATATACTTTGACGAAGGTTTTGGGTGTTTTGTCCCTCGACGTGGTGAGCAATATACTAGCTAAAGTCCGGTGATATGAGAATAACTGAAGAAAGAGTGGGTTAAACAGTGGCGACCAAAAATGCCTTTCATGATTGGCAATATCAGTGGAACACTAACATCAAAGGTCGGAGTACAGACAGTATCCTTCCGGATATTAAAGATGGGTTGGAATCTAAATCCATCCACTGACTTAATACACCGGGAATGGTTCTTATAACAGCATTCCATACAGTAGGGTCCTCAAGGCTTCGAGCCAATAGGAGTGAAGAGCGGAAGCAAGCACCAAACGTGATTTTCGAATGCATTCCTCTTCTGCAAGCGAAGGGAATGTAAATATAGCACCTATTTGGAAAAGTGGTACAAAACATCATGACTGAAATTCTGAGCCAACTTACGGAGAGGATTTCTGTGTACCCCGGAGGACATATATCCTTTTGAAGGCTACTCAAACGCTGATCACAACAGTTGTTATAATAGCCATAGTTAGCAGTTCAGTTTGTAGTAGAGTAGAAACGAAGGGGATATGATTCGTAAGTGTAAGAGTAGCTGGCAAATGTGAAACTAGCTTAAGTCTCACATAGGCTGTGGATGTCGAAGTTCATGCTATATAATGTAACATAATATTACTAGATAGTTAGATGAAAAGGGAGAATACATCTCCTCATCGGTATTGACCCATAGAGCAGTTGGGATTCACAGGCACCAAAAGCCGGTGGTGCTCCCTCTGAATCCCCTGGATGGACTTTGACATTCCAGAAAACTCATCTGATCAGCCAGATCACAAAGAATTCCGAAGGTCGTAGCTTCCGCTGAAGCTCTCTTTTAAGACACAGGCTGTTATAGTATAGGTAGCAGAGTAGCACAATTTGTAGTAAAATAGTGGTGATGGATTAGTTATGAGGTTATGTAACTAATATTAATTTTATTGAAATCTAACTGACAGTCAAGTACTTGAATTTCAGTAATAAAATGCCAATGCTTACAACAGTTAAGCAACAAAATCATTTGGTTTTGCTAGGTAATGGCAATAAAGGTATCAATTTTTAATCACATTCTGATTTCAGATACAACCTAATTTAGATACTAGTTCTAAAGAATTTAAAAAAATAGATTACATGCCTTGTACAAGATATATATTAAAATTATTAGAATGCGGAACCCATTGCACGAGGCTCAACTCGCGCTTCACTGGTTTTATTTTCAGCTGATTTCGGTTGTCTAATGCACATTTTTATGGGCATGATTCCAGTACAAAACATTCATAGAGTTTTATTTCACTTTATGGGTCCCACAATTCAATTGTATATTAAGATGATTACATGTACACAAGATACCTTTCCGGTCTACAACTCGATCGGTTTCTATAGGGTTCTAAAGTGCCAAGCCGTTAAGCGTTTCTTATCCAACTGTTTCACAAACAAGATGTGCCCCGCACTACTCCGTCTCAACAAGGAAACCCTATGAAGGAGGTGCCAGCAGTCTATCCTAAATAGTTATACCCTTAATAATAATATTTAATTAAATTGCAATTGAGCACATGCTCCAGTGGCAAATTCGTTACACACCCATCTTGCATCCACCTACATTTGCCCTCTACAAATTCTTTCAACATTTTTGGTGGATTATTTATCATTTCCCTTGATAACTTATTCCAAATTCCTGACACCCTTAACTAGAAAAGAGAATCTTTTTACACTCTTGTATCTGAAATTGAGTGCCAACTACTGGTCATGGTCATCTTTTCTGTTCCATGCATTACTTTTAATTCTTACACCAATATCTTTCAACGCCTCATCACTGATGTATGCCTTGTACACTCCCATGACCCTCGTCGCCCTCTACCTGTGTTGCAATGAATCCCATTCCAGCTAATTTATCATATCTGTTACTGATTGCATTCTGCAATAATTTCCAGAAACAAATCTAGCAGCCTTTTTTTGTACCCTCTCCAACACCTGCTTTTGATACTCAAAATGTGGAGCACATACTACACAACTATATTCAAGCAATGGTCTGATCTAAGTTTTGTAACCCAATTCCTTTACTTCTCTCCTACATCCCCTCATCACTCTCCAACTAGTGCAGAATTTTGAAACCTTTTCCTACTATCTGATCAATGTGTCCTGCCCAGTTAAGCTTGTTATCAAATGTAATGCCAGGATATTTACATTCTTTAACATGCAATTCTTGCCCCACCTTATAATCATAATCAACCTTTAGTTTTTTTTTGTTTTGTTTACCTAATAAGCTGACTCCTCTTTGCATTTATCTTCATCCCATGTTTACCAACCCAACTAGATATCCTGTCCAGATCACCCTGCTGCTGTTTACAGTCCTCTGCCGTTTTGATCTTTTTATATAGCATTATATCATCTGCAAACAACCTAATTTCTGATAGTAAACAATCAACACATTTATTCATTAGAATAATGAATAGCAATGGTCCCCAATACAGTACCCTGTGGCACTCCCAGTTTTACTTCCACTTACTTTGACACTGCATTTCCTACTGTAACTTCCTGTTTTATACCTTTTAACAATTCTTCTACCCAGCAAATCACTTTCTCATCCACTCCAATAGTTTTTACCTTATTTACTACCATTTTATGGCTCACTCTGTCAAAAGTCTTTGAAAGATATTGTGCTACACTATCAATTTGGCCTCCCTTGTCCATTTTATCTGAAATATCCAGTATACATCCCACCAACTAAGATTCGTATGAATATCCTTACCTAAAGCTATGTTGCCTACTTGAAAACCACTTACACTGCTCACATATATTTCTGATGTGGTTGCATAGCAATCTCTCCATTACCTGATTGGCCTATAATTTTAGACTCTCTTTCTTACCCCTCCTTTATATACCGACCCCACTATCCCATTTTTCCAGTCCTCTGGTAAGCAGCAAGTTTCCAGACTCAATTTAAATATTTCGAGATAAGGTACAATTTAACAGCTGGCTATCTTTAAGATATCTGTAGTAATATTATCTACACCAGATCCTTTGTTTTTTCAGATTTCTTATTTCGTTCATGATATCCGTAGGATGAATTTCAAATTATTTAGTTTGCTAATTTCTAATTGTGTTGTTAAGCTCGTTCTCAGATTTGGACCTTCCCGTTTCTGATTCATTGTCCCTAATGCTCTCACAAAACTAATTACTCAAAATCTCTGCCTTTTTAAAATCCTCAGTAACTTCTCCATTCTTATCTACAAGTGTCTCAGCACCCTCCCTTCCCCTCAGTTTTCTAACAGTGCCATAGAAGTTTCTAGATGCATCAGTAAATGGTCCCCTTGTACTGACAATACTCTTCAAAAACCCATCTTTAGCCACCTTCTTAGCTATTTAGCTTGTTTAATTGTTTGAAATATTCCCTACCACCCTGCTGTCTCTTAACTCTGTTGTGTTCTCTTACCAACCTCCTCACCTCACTATTATAATACACAGGTTCTCTACTTCTCTTTATTTTCTGTTTTGGAATAAATTTTTCTTCACCCTTTCATATCTCCTTAAACACTTCCCACATTGTCTCTGCTGTACTTGTGCCTTCTTTCAATTTGCTGAAATGTTTCTGAAATATCTTTTCAAATTCGAAAACTGTGCCATTTTGTAATTTTACCCATTTGCCCCTTCAATTTTCGCTGCTGGTTCACTGATATCCATCAGAACTGCTTCATGATCACTTATTACATCGGTTACTTATCTTAACACTTGCACGCAAATGTAACAAAAAATCAACAGTTTAGTTTGAGAAAAGAGTGCTGTATTGTGTTTGCATCCTTTCAATCGTTGTTCTTAGAAATTGGATTGTTTGCAGATGATATTATTCCTTGTAATAGTATGGACAGGAAATATAGTTGGACAGAGTAATATGTATTAAAGTTAAACGCGTATTTTGACAATATTCTGCGCTACAAACGCATCTGCTCTTCCGTCGTGACTAGTGATTCCTCTAACTGAATTAGGAATTAATTAATCCCCGGTGGCAACCTTTGTGGTCGATGACCTCCGCGATACTGAAGTCGGTGGCTTGCATGCGGTGTTCCGAAGTCGCTGATGATGCTAGGTGACGACAGTCGCCACCGCTCGCCTCTCCAGCAACCTTTCCGTGTGTTGCTCAGTGACTTTCAAGCAACCGTCACCTTTAGCAAACCTATTCCCCTATACTTATGCTCAAATCTTCAAACTGACCCAATTACCTCAGATTTGGCTTTTAGTTCGAGGCTGGGTGGGTGGTGAGGTGAGTTTGGAAAGCTAAATAACTGAACTGAGCGTTGCCATCTGTTTAATGAATCTTCCTACTTCCAGATTCGTTGTTTTAACCTTTCTAATGTACTTTCGAGGAATGTTATTCTGATATCACTGCGTATTACTTGACACAACTGATTGATTAGAGATTGGATGGATTCTTTAGACTATCGGATGAATGGCGAGACTTGATAAGAAGTTTATTGGGCATGGATGAGAGCAGGGGCGGATCCGGGATTTTGGTTTGTGGGGGGGGGGGGGGTGGCTTGAGTGGATTTTGGTTGGGAGGGGCTTGCCTTTAGTGGAATTTGGCTTTGGGGGGGGGGCGCTTGAGTCGGTCAAAGGGTAGTATTAATAGCCTCGAATCTGATGTCGGAGCTGGACCTAGATACTTTTTGGGGAGGGGAGCTTGAGCCCCCGCCCCTGGATGAGAGTACTGACACATTTAAGAATTGACTGCAAGGAAGGTTCCAACTCGTCATCAAATATGAATTACTCCCAAATGGCTATCAGCAGTTGTAGACTTTGAAGTTTGGGTTTAGAAAAAATCGCGGCACAAGGGAAGTAATTCTGGCTTTAAAATTAATACTTGGAGGGTGGATCAAGAAAAACGAAGATACTTTTATGGCGTCTGTTGATTTAGAAAAAGCTTTTGATAATGTTAGGTGAGACAAGATGTTCAAAATTTTAAAGAAATAAGGTCTAAAATTTAAAGATAGAAGAATATAAACTATATAAGAGTAGAGAATCATGAGAAACATTCATCAGTTAAAAAGGGTGAGAGACAGGGTTGTAGTCTATCCCCGTTATTATTCAACTTGTGTGTAGAAGAAGCAATAAAGGAGTCAAAGAAATATTTCCTTGTGGCATAAATGTTCAGGGGGGAAAAAAATCAGTATGCTACGATTTGCTGATGACATTGTCTTGTTAGCAGAAAGGGCTGAGGATATTGAGAAATTACTGAATGGCATGAACAAAATATTGAAGGAATATTTTGGACTGAACATAAATCAAAGCAAGACAAAAGTGATGAAATGTTGCAGAAATGACACCAGTCACAGTAGATTAAATATAAAAATAGGATCCGATACAGTAGGAGAAGTAAGTTAATTCTGTTACTTAGGAAGCAAAATTACAACCGATGGCCGAAGCAGGAATGAGGTTAAAAGCAGAATAGCACTAGCAAAAAGAGCCTTCGTGAAAAAGAGAAATTTTTTAGTTTCAAATATTGATATAGGAATTAGAAAGAAATTTTTAAAACTATATATGGAGCACAGCACTTTATGGTAGCGAAACATTGACTTTAGCAATACCAGAAAGAAAGAAAATTGAAGCATTTGAAATGTGCTACAGAAGAATGCTGAAAATTAAGTGGACAGACAAAGTAAGAAATGAACGAGTTTTGTAAATGATGGGCGAGGAAAGAAGTTTATGGAACAAGTTTACAGAAAGAAGAGACAGGCTGGATTGATTAATTTGCTGGTGGAGGGAACACTCGAAGGTTAGAACTGTAGAGGAAGACAGATTAGTATATATGAAGCACATAATTGAGGATGTGGGTTGCAAGGCGTATGTAGCACAAGATAGGAAGGGATGGAGGATTGCATCAAACCAGTCGAAAGACTGACGACTGCAAAAAAAAAAAAAAAGTAGGTATCACTGGAATCAGATGTTAAATTGGAAGTAGGTGACGGTGCTATCGCTGTACTACAACCTAAGTACATCTTTCTGATAAAAGTTGGATGGAGACTTGTTCGCTCGTAATTTACATGCCGCCTCTTAATGACCAGTTAGCCACCGAAAGCAAATTTCTTTGGGGACCAACAAGTCTACCTGCCTCACCGTTGTAGCAGATCGAACTATCGCTATAACTTAAACTAACAAATGACTCGTGCAATTTTATTTAAACTATAGTCTACTCAAAACGACCCTGACACTTGCAATCTTTCCAAAAACGTAGATGTTTTTTATAATGTAAATGAGGTGGGTTATCATTTGAAAAACCAAAGCTTCTTTCATCTATTAGGGGGACGGAGGGTAGTATGGGCCATTTAAGGAAAAATGTTAATTACAAAGTATATTTGTAGCTTATGTTAAGTTATGAGCGAAAAAAATAATATTTTCAACTTCTTTCCTCAAAGATATAAAAATATATGGAGCAATATATGAAGGGAACATGACACAAAAGGTAATTAGAACTAACATTGAATTTTGGGCATTTTAAAAATTGGCGGGTAGTATGGGCCACACCAATATGATTAATTTTATAAATTAAAAACACTGTTTTGAATGAAAAAGTTTTATTGTTTAATAATGTACACAATCTGTAACACATTATAGGTCATTTACGTTATGATTTATTTACTTACAAAAATCACAAAAGTAAAAAAGTAAGTCGTCAATGTCCGCACAGAGCTCATGTGCCAACCTTCACACTTGTTGCACTGAATCCAGTTCTCCTCATAGCATTCTCCACACTACATTTTACATCTACACTGTCTTGAGAAGTACCTGGTTTTGCACCGTCATTATGAGAAATTTGGATTTGTTCACTTTTCTTCGTGTTATTGATCATCTTTTGCTCTTGTTTGGAAATTTTCAGTTGTCTCTTTTTCTGTAGTTCTTTCTCCTTTTGCTCTGCCGAATCTTTCTTGTCTGTCAGCATATTTTTTATTGGCGTTGATGTCAAAATTTCGCTCCTCTCTGCTTTTCTTTTTCTACATGTCAGCCTCTTTTCGCTGCAGGAGGGCAAAGGTGACACCTCTTTTAAGACACTTGCAAAATCAGAATGTTCACTTGAGTGTACTGCATCGGAGGAAGTGTTGGACCCTTCAGATTCTTCTATAGATTCTGCCTGGGAAGGAGGCTGAGGGGGGGCTGTCAGAGCAGCTGGTGAGATCGACGTGAGTGTCCTAGATGTAGCAACACCAGCCCCATCAGAAGTCATCTCGGGGAGAGGTTCTCGTGCAATGTTGGTAACATCACTGCCCATAAAGTCCAACTCAGTAAATATGTCTGGGTTTGTCGGATAAATGCCAGTGCACCTAAATCCATTTTCAGCAATATCTAGTCGACACACTTGCTTGTAGGCATCACTTACCAATTTTGCAATATCGAAGTCATTAATTCTTGACCCTGGATTAGCCCTCATCCACAGACTGCATGCAGTATTGTAGCAGTTTTTGAAAGGTTTCATGAATGTCCTATCAAGAGGCTGCAACTTATGAGAAGTGTGGGGGGGGGGGAAACTTAACATATGGACATGGTTTTCCCGAGCAAACATGATGACATCTAAGTCCTTGTGACTGGAATGCCCATCTACAATCAGCAAGACAGGATCTCCTGCTGAGGGCTTTGTGAAGGAAACAAAGTGTCGAAGCCACTTAAGAAAAGCCTCAGCTGTCATCCAACCACTAGAAGTTGGAAAACTAATGCTTTCAGTTGGAGCACCAATCATGAGGCGGTCATTCATTCGTTTCCTTGGGAAAATAAGAAGCGGAGGGATAAACAGACCAGTTGCACTCATGCAAAACAAAAGTGTCACATTACGTCCCCTCTCTCCAGAAGTAATTTTTCCCACTTGACGTTTGCCTTTCATTGTAATGACCTTGTCATTTTCATGCACACACGACACGCCAGTCTCGTCTGCATTAAAAATTCGGGATGGACGTAAGGAATGCTTTTTTAAGAGAATTTCAAGCTGGCTGAAAAACCTTTCGACCTGTGGCTTATTAAACCCTACACACCGCATCAGACTAGTTGACTGTGGTTTTCTGTAGGTCAAATTTGGGTGCTTCTTCATAAAACTGGCATAAAAATCTTTTCCAGCCATTTTCGTCCTTTTGTTGAATCTGTGATTCAAATTTAATTTTTCTGCCAAGTCATAGGCCAGTTTCAAAAACTCTGTTTTGGACAGGGGCATTAGTCTCGAATCTAAATCCATCAAATGAGCTACTAACAGTCTTTCACATCTTTCATCAAAGGTTGCCTCAAAATACCCCATTTGTGGTGTTATATCAGTTGGCTGATTATTTACTATAGCTTTTAACTTTCTTTGTAGAGTGCTTCTAGGTACATGGAATCGGTAAGATGCAGCTCTTTCGGAAAGTTTCTTTTCCAATACACTTGCAATAGCATTCTTCATATCATTCTCTGACCATTCTCCACGACCTTCACCTTTTGGTTTTTTCTTAAACGTTGGCATACTATCCTAAAATAATAAAAGAAAGGGGACATGAGTTTCATGGCCCATACTACCCGAATTTTGCATGGCCCATACTACCCGACTCACAATGATATGAAAACGTGGCAGCAAGCGACACATTGTTAGAGCAAACGAACTGTAATTGTTAGGCCCCTTTATTAATAGAGTAAACGAAATAACCGTTATAGTTTCATAAGTATATTCCTACCTGTAATGATTCAGGGCGATGTTAAAAATTACTCGAGGCAACAACTTGTAGGAGCACAAACAAACAACAATCACTCACGGACGATACGACACTGGGAATCAAACAAACTCTCTGCACATGGCGAAATGGCGCTGGCCGCAAAGGTTACACTGTGTATCGTGCTGCTACCTAGTAGCGATAGCTCAAACACCATCTGGCCCATACTACCCGCCCTACAACAGCGATTCAAAAAAAAAACACTATGCCTACATTAGTATCAGCCATGCGTTTAGCAAATAACTGATTAATTCCAATAAAAATACAAATAAGAAAGAGGGATTACAACTATAAAGAAGTAAAGATAAGAAACCAGACCCTGGCTGTAAAATTTCATCCAGTCTGAATTTTTTTTTTACCCGACTACCTATTACCCTCGTTTTGCCGCTTATTTACTCGATAACAAACAATTCAAATCTAAGTTCGAATAACTTACAGCGAAATCTTTTGAACAAATGAATATGTATAGGGGCCTATATAGTCCCTTTGAATTTTCCATCATAAAACATTTCTTTTACCATTGATAGAATGAAAAATTAGGTACAGGAAGTGTATTAATAATTGAAATGAAAACGATATAAAATTGTTGCTTTTAAAATCGCGAAATGTATATCGGAGCCGGATTGCCAAATCTCTAGACCACAATGATAGCTGTTCGACCTCGTTGACGATTAAGCATGTGCATAGACTTAAAGGCATACTGAGTTTTGACGAAAGCTCGATAAATTTAGATCAGTTTTCGTGAGAATGCTTGAACATTGTTAGAGGTCTGCTAAGCGCTCCAGGGATTAGGGAGTGTAGTATATAACACTGAATTACCAAAAGTTATGGGATATCTCCTAATATCCTGTAGGACTCCCTTTGTCTAGCGAAGTGCAGCACCCAATGTGTCACTGACTTAACAAGTCGTCCGAGGTGAAGATTGTTTCTACACGTTATGTTGATCCGCTTCGCTGAGAACCCTAGCACGGTGTTTGCGTTCTAGTCACGGGTGACTGGTTTGATCATCGGTGATGAAAGAAACTTTCACCATCCGCTACTTGTGAGTAGTAAAGGAGAGGTGACTGTGAATGATTCCTTAACATCGCAGTGCCATGGTGTGGTATCAGAAACCACTATTGATGGTGATATGTGATCTGGAATATTCCTTCTATGTTTTAAAGGGTTTCATCTTCTCCTTTCATTCTCCAGTCATCGAAATCTAATTGACTGATTACGTACAGTTACACTTTCACATTGGAGAAATCGTTGCCAAATCACGCTAAATACTTATCCTGGGATTGTTACGATGCACTACTATCCTTCTCTGTGGTAATTACTTACGCGCGGTAACCACATCTAAGGATTGCAATCCCTCAGTGTTTTCAATCCCGCGGGATTATTTTAATTTGCGAAATGACATAATTTTTAGCATGTCTTAAGTATATTTCAAGGTTTTACATTTTTTTAAAACAATTTTTAAATAAATAATAAAAAATGGAAAATATTCAATGTTAGGTTGTATTATGTGCCTTACAATACATCACACGAGTTTAAAAACGTGTTATGCGTAATGGCCAACTTACCAGAGTTCTTTATTCTAAATAAACGTTCAAAAACACCGGGAGCAAGCATTCCATTTCACAAAGTGAAGTGAATATACTCAGTAAAGTGTAGAATTGGCTCAGAACAAGATCTCATAACTTTTTGTCACTGCACAAGCACGATACTTAGCCTATTTTTACAAGAATTGTTTTTGTTGGATTCATTATTACTTCTCTTGATTCCTTGATTGATCTTACAGTTGATTCAATATTATTAAAAAAAGAGGACCGAGCGTGATGGGTGAACGGTTAATGCTCTGGCCTCGCATTCGGGAGGACGCGGGTTCGAATCCCCGTCCGGGCATTCAGATTTGGGTTTTCCATGGTTTCCCCAAATCACTCCAGGCGACTGCCGGGATGCTTCCTTAAAAACTGCCACGGCCGAATTCCTTCCCGTTCCTTGTCACCAATCCCATCCCGCCTCTAACGACCTTAGCCGTCGACAAGGCGAAAAAAAAAAGTTATTAAAATAAACTTTTCACCAACCCGTAAATTGTCAAGTATTTCAAATTTACTTTTTAGTAAGAAAGGAGACTTTCTCGGAGAATGATTGAAGTGAAGTCCTCATAGGTTGCATCTCCGGATTTCATTGTAAAAACACGAAATTTCAGACGAGAGGAAGATGGAAAAGCAGCCGTCGAAGTATGGTGTTCCTACAACACAATTCGTCGATACACCCGTGAAAACTTCATTATAACTTTTTTTGCCTTTAGTCGAAATAACAAGGAGAAGAGGGATTAATTGTAAGCCAGAGCGGCACATGAAAGCAGGCGGCTTTCGTCAAAGAAATGCAAGTGAAGCCGAGAGGAGAGCGGTGGGCTGAGGAGGTCGCCATATTGGTAGAGCCAAGAAAAACAGGGAATGTGTATGGAACGGAAGAATTTCTTTGTTTTTAACCTACGCATTACTAAAAATGAATTCTTATGGGTCACATTTATAAATACCCTAATTGATATTATCTACAAACATTAGAATTTAAGGGAAAAAAGCTGTTAATGTTTTTTGATAGGAATTTTGTATGCCGAAACAAAACATTTTTCCTCCCTACAGTTGCAAAAAAAGAAGAAAAAAAACAACTGACGGTCATATTGCTATTTCAAATAGATTAGATAGATGTAAGAACGAAGACTTTCCCGGCGTATGACTGCAATGTATTCTTCATGGGTGTACCACCGGATACGATATTTCGACGGCTAGCTCCGCCGTCTTCTTCAGGTGTAGAGAAATCTGCACTGTTCGGCTGTCCCACAGATACTTAATTAGTTCGGATGCCGCTCTTCCTTATATACAAGTCCGCGTCCGGTGGCTGGGTTGCCTCTGCGTTGGCTTACTACGAGCCAGGCCCGCAACCAACCAACTAGCGGCTGGCTGTCAGCAGATCAGCCATTCTCTGTCTTTCCTGAAACATAAAAGACAGTTGGTGCTAGAGGGTTTGTCTTTCGACATTTCCTCCGCTGGTTATTAGGTTGGGTTTGTCTTAATTATTGATTTGTCGGGGTTGTTGACATTTATCGTGTCGTCATTTGTTGGGGTGGTGTTGACCTATATCGTCAAGTCCAATGGTCTCCTGTGTCGGCCAGGGAGAATTTCGTATAGGCCGAGCACATTTATCATCGGGTTTGAGCTGGTTTCCGCTTTCCGATAGAATGCTGTTGCCAGAATTCTGAAACGATTCCTTATTAGCATGAGGCCGGTGGCCTCATGCAGGGCCGCTGTTCGGAAGCGGAAGGGCAGATGGAGGGCGCGTTTAAGTGCCCTGTTTTGTATTGCCTGTAGTCATTGTGGGGGCGGCATATCCCCACACTGGGCAGGCGTACTCCAGTAGAGGCCTAACCAAGGTGAGGTAGATGGGCACTCCCAGGGACGGCGACAGTGCGCTGTTCCGATTCAGTATCGGGTAGATTTCATTTAGTCTCGCGCTGGCTACCCTGCGGACATCGTTGATGTGGGCGCGCCAGGTTAGCTTGGAATCAAGCATTACTCCGAGGTATTTCAGTGATGTACTCCAGGGTATGTCTAATCCATGTAGTCTCAGCAATGGGGCCGGTTGGCCGCCGTTGCGTGGGCCATACTTCCTTGTGAACATGATTGCTTGGGTTTTGGTAGGGTTGACTTCAATTCGCCACCTCCTATCCCAGGCTTCTGTCTGCTGGAGAATGCCCTGTAGTTTTGCGGTGGCCACGGCCTTGCTTCTACTGCAAGTAACGTAGGCCGTGCCGTGCGCGTATGTGTCAGTCTGTACACGGTCGGCCGTGTACAGGGTGTACAGGACAGGGCTGAGCCCTGGGGGACTCCTGCGAGGATATTTCTGCTGTCTGACTTCGGCCCGTCCACCTTGAAGTGGAGGTGCGGTCGAGCAGGTAGGATCGGATAAGCTTCACCATTGGCCCTGAGAAACCTTGCTGGTAGAGCTTTAATAGTAATCCTGTAAGCCAGACAGAATCAAAGGTGCGCGCTACGTCCATTTCACCATAGCGCAATACTCTTTGTGCAGGAAGGCACGGATTGCAGATTCAACGATGCGGAGCTAGGTGGAGTGGCCGCCGCGGAAACCAAACCGCTTTGAGCTCCCTCTTGAGACCGTTTAGGAGTCTCCTGATGTCGTGGTTTCGGGTCAGCTTCCACTCCTTCACCACCCTGTTCGTGTGTTTGATGGCAGCAAGAAGATTGGGTGGCAGCTGGAATGCGGGCCTCTTTGTATGAAGAGGGGTGGAGGCCGATACGGCCTCCTCCACCATCTCCTCAAACGCCCTTATTGCTGCGTCCACGTCCTCCACTCTCTGGTCAGCCAGTGTGGAGGATAGTGACTGCTTGAATCTTCTCCAATTGGTTTTGTGGAAGTCGTGAGATTCTGGGCGCGAGTCGTACCATTCTCCTGCATCCACTTCCACTGTCACAGGACAGTGGTCGGAGGGCAGTCGGTTAAAGGTTCTCCCAGTGACAAGGCCTGTCATTCCCCTAGTGACCACTATGTCCAGGGCGTCTGGTTGACCTGTAACCGTTGGGTAGTGAGTCACCTCGTCGGGGCCCCACACATAAGTTACATGTTGTGTGCGTTGGCAAGCCTCCTTAGCTTAGCACCTACTATGTTTCGGACCCTGCTGTTCCAATCGGGATGCTTCGCCTTGAAGTCACCTCCGAACAGTACTTTGCCCCTAAGTGCAGCAAGTGCAGTGAGGCATGAACGCTGCTTACAAGCTGATCAACCTTCAGTATGAGGGTGTTAACCGTCATCATCATGGTATCTATCATGTCACAGAGCTTGTCCATGCGGTCGACCGGTGCTGGTGTGGTGTTTGTCCTGGTTGCGTCGCTTCGCGCTTGGTCGGGTGTCTTTTCTGGGGTCTGCTGTGTCTCCTCTGTAGGAACAGTGATGGCAGCAGCCGCCGGTTTGCCCGTTGCAGCTTGAGCAAATGTTTGATGTTCAATGCGGCAACTAGGCGCACTGGGTACCTCCTGCTTGCCTTGCTGCGTGGGCTGTTTCTTTTTGGGGGGATTCCTCTGCTTGGGGAGCTTCTTTTGTTGGATGAGCTGTGGCTTCTTCTGTTGAGGGGCTGGGGGCTTCTGCTGTGGAGTCTTTTCCTGCCGTGGCAGGGGCTTCCTCTGCTGAGAAGTCGTCCCATGATCAGCAGGAGGTCGTTGGGTGTCTGCTCCGGTTTGGGGCTGGGTTTTCTGCTGGCGTCCTTTGTCCCGATTTTCATCTCGGGACTGGACGCCACGCATACGATCACGAGCCCTCGTGTAGGAAGGACAGCCCTTGCAGGTAGCTACGTGGCTGCCCCCACAGTTTCCGCATTTCGCAGTGGCTCTGTCTTTACACAAACAGGGCTCATCTTGCAGTGACGCGCAACGTGCCCATAGGCTTGGCAGTTGAAAAACTGCTGCGCCCCTGGGATGAGCGGAGAGTCTCTGCTTTACCTGGAGTTGGCAGATATTTTCCACCCGGAATAGCTCTGTTCTATGGTGTGTCTGGTACAACCACTAGAAACAGAGGCATCTCGGTGTTGGTGCCGGGACGCTTTAGCTGGGCTACAGTACTGACATCGTAACCCATTGCTACAAGTTCTTCTTTAAGGTCAGTCACAGGGAAGGTCCATGGTAGACCACGGATCAGCTCCTTCAGGGTTTCCACCGCACCGGTGGGGAACGTGTAGTAGGGGGTATTCTTTTCATCCAGAGTTTTCGTAACTCTGGTGAAGTCCTCCACCGTCGTAAAGGTGAATTTTATTTTATCGCCCCCGGCCTGGACCTTTACGACGGCTTTGACCTAGTCGTGAAGCTTTTTGTAGCTTTCTCTGAACTCCACGACGATGGGCGGGAGGTCCACTCTCCTGGTCTTTGGAGCAGACGCCTCAGACGCAATTGTCTCATTTGCCTGGTCGACTTTCATTTGCTCCGGGGCCAGGGAGGGAGGGGCGGAGGGAGGGGGGTTTTTACTCCTTGCTTTGGGAGCTCCCGCATCAGTCACATTAGATGCTGTTGCCGGACATGTCAGGTGCTCCGTGGGCATTAACCCCTCTGCCTGGCCTGCGGAGAGTTGAGTGGTCGGTCCCGATTTCTCGGGGGCCGAGGTGCTCCTCTCTGGTAGCTCGGGTGCCAAGGAGGGGGTGGGTTCGCACGTGCGCGGTGATCTGGCTTTGGGAGCAGCCGCCTCAGCCACATCAAGAGCTTGCAACCGGTTGCACGGGTGCACTTCGGCCTGAACCTCTTCTGCTTGGAGGACAGCAAACTGGTTTCGCAACTCTAAATGCTCGGGAGCCAGGGAGGGGGGAGGTGGAGGTGGAGTGGGGGGGACTTCTTAGGGATGGTCTTCTTACCCCTGGAAGAAAGGCGTGCCACTGCGATGCTGATTTTGATTTTGTGGTTGCCACGAGGGTCCACTCTAGGCTGCTTTACTTTGCCAGCCTGGAGAAGAGGGTGCGTCTCTTCGTGCAGTCACGGTTTTCCGGTTTCTCCTTACCCGCGGGTTGAATGGCTGGTGGGGCCTTCCGTTCGATCGTCTCCATCTGTCACTAATTAACCATGTCCCTAGCATCGGGTTCGGATATGCCTTTCGCTACTAGGGTGAGGAAAACTTTAAGGGAGTCGAACTCAATTTGTTGGGTTTTTGTCGTCTCGGTCATGTCAGTCGTTGGTCAATCCTTAGGGGTGCCGCTTTGGATGATCGTTATCACCGCAAGGTTGGCACACCCAAAAACGGCCCCAAATCTCACTAACGCGGGTTACTGCACGGTGTACAGGCCGTGGTACGGTGTTTCCATACTCCTCGGAGGACAGGGGAGGATGCCCCTCTAGACACAAGATTGCGCCGCGTGGGTCTCGTCTGATGACTTCGCTTTAATTTGAGATCTGCGTGGTACAGTGAACGAGAAAACGTCATGTCAGTGTCTGTCTGCGAAGTCGAGACCTCGGCTCGAGGTTGGAGAGCGCGGCAGCGACCCTTCCACTGCGGCTCCCCGAGCCCGACTGTGGAAAACTGCTCTGCCGGCTCAGGCGGCGCGGCTGGCATTGCGGTTGCTCTGCGCTGATTGGCTGCGCGGTCGGAGTCCTCTGGTAGGCGGTTTGTCTTCACTGGCTGCTGGCAGCCGACTGTCGCGGCTGGCTGTTAGTGGGCCTGGCTATGACACTTGTTCCGGCCCGAGCTAATATGGAGCCCTCTACGACAGCAGCTGGCCGGAAGTACTACGTTCTCTGCGGATATTTGCCAAGGCTGGTTTCCATGCCTCACTAATACATAGACCACTATCTCTGTTGAATGTGTTGGCCAGTCGAATTTCGATTGCTTCTTTGATAACAGATTCCTAAAAATGTGAAGTTCTAGATAGTATCCTAACGTTATTGAACTCTACTTTGTGGCCATGGTCGTACAGATATCGTGTAGATATCTCAAAGATAGCCGGATGTGACATTGTACCTTATATTGAAATATTATTTAAATTGAGTCTGGATACTTGCTGCTTACCACAAGACTGGAAAAGTGCGATAGTAGTACCGGTACATAAAGGAGGGGCGAGAAATAGAGTCCAAAATTACAGGCAAATCAGTTTGACTTCAGTGGTAGGTAAATTAATGGAAAGATTGATATGCAACCACATCAGAAATGTGTGAGGAACGTAAGTGGTTTTCAAGTAGGCAACAAGGGTTCAGGCAAGGATATTCATGCGAACCTCAGTTGGTGGGATATATGCAAGATATTTCAGATGAGATGGACAAGGGAGGTCAAATTGATAGTGTTAGCACTAGATTTTTCAAAGGCGTTTGACAGAGTAAGCCATAAAATGGTAGTAAATAAGGTAAAAACAATTGGAGTGGATGAGAAAGTGATTTGCTGGTAGAAGAATTTTTAAAAGGTAGAAAACAGGAAGTTAGGGTAGGAAATGCGGTATCAAAGGAAGTGGAAGTAAAAATGGGAGTGCCGCAGGGTAGCGTATTGGGACCATTGCTATTCATTATTCTAATGAATAATTGTGTTGATTGTTTACTATCTGAAATTAGATTGTTTGCTGATGACATTATGCTGTATAAAAGGATCAAAACGATAGAGGACTGTAAACAGTTGCAGGGTGATCTGGACAGGATATCTAGTTGGGTTGGTAAACATGGGATGAAGATAAATGCAAAGAAGAGTCAGCTTATTAGATTCACAAATAAAAAACAAAAGGTTAATTATGAATATAAGGAGGGGAAAGAATTGCTTGCTGAAGACTTGAAATGTAAATATCTTGGCATTACATTTGATAACAAGCTTAACTGGGCAGGACACATTGGACAGGTGGTAAGGAAAGGTTTCAAAATTCTGCACTTGTTGGAGAGAGTGATGAGGGGATGCACGAGAGAAGTAAAGGAATTGGGTTACAAAACTTTGGTCAGACCAATGCTCGAATATGGTAGTGTAGTATGGGACCCTAATTGTACGTATCAAATATAGGAGTTGGAGAGGGTGCTAAAAAGGGCTGCTAGATTTGTTTCTGGAAATTATCGCAGAATGCAATCAGTGACGGATATGGTAGAGGAGCTGAAATGGCATTCATTGCAAGACAGGGGGAGGATGAGGAGGGTCATGGGAGTGTACAGAGCGTATACTGGAGATGAGGAGTGGAAAGATATTGGAAAGGTATGAAAAGTAGTGCATGGAAGGGAAAAGATGACCATGACCACAAGCTGGCACTTGATTTCAGGCACAAGGATGTGGGAAGATTTTCTTTTTTAGGTAAGGGTATCAGGGATTGGAATGAGTTATCAAGGGGAATGATGAATAACTTACCGAAAACATTAAAAGAATTTAAAGTTGAAATTTGTAGAGGGCAATCTCTAAAATAATACCTCATTTCTCGATTTCGGTTACATATAAAGAGAGATAAATATCTCATGAAAAGAATACGTTATTAAAATAATGGTAAATTTGTCCTCTAAGGGGCGAATTCCAAAACATTCCTTTCTTAAAATATCATGTGACCACGACGGAGATCTTAATCTTTAAAATGATACATCATTTATCTATATTGGTCACATATCAAGGGAGATAAATAGCTCATGACACAAAAACGCGTTGTTGAAGTAATTATACTGTCAGAAGCGTAATGAATTATAGTAACTATTACTCAAGTACAGGAATTTGTTCGAGCTACAATTGTCGCCTTCCCAGGCGTTGACCTGATGACAGAGGCCATTTCGCCACTTACGGGGCCGAGTGGTCGTCGCCACTTGAGGAATGTGCAATTCGCCTGGTGGTGGGTACGATGTTCGCCAGGTTATTGTCGCCCCGCTAAGCAGTTCAACCGAGCCTTCGTTTTAGGTAATGAAGTAAGGAGCGGTCACTTGAAGACCGGAACTGGTCGCATGCGCTTCGGGCATCGACTTGCAGACCCAGCCAGCTACCTGCTCGTCGCCTGATCACTAAGTGCCTTTCTGCAAACCGATATCGGGGTGGACTGTGGCTTTCGGCGATTACTTGCCATGTATCGCAAACTTCCAAGGCAATAAACTTGCAATAGACCGTGTACAAGCTCATTCCTAGTTTCAGTAGGCAAAGTAGTCCAACACTTGGTTGTTCGCCTCAGGGCTTGGTGTCAGAGATAGAAATTATTCTTAGCAAACAGGCAGCAGACTAACGGCGGACCAGTAACTGATGGCCGCCCCGACCTGTGAGATGAGGAGTACTAGACACGTCCACAAGTAAGTCCACACCCCATTAGCCACACCATCCTGACAAACCGTGGCGCGGATCAACCCCAAAAAGTCCTACTACTACTACTACTACTACTACTACTACTACTACTACTACAACAACCTTACTACTTAAAATATGATGTGACCACGACGGAAACCTTACTACTTAAAATTATACGTCACTTTTCTATATCTGTTTGATATCCACGGTGATAAATGGCTCATGACACAAAAATGCATTGTAGAAATACTGATATTTTTGCCCTTTAAGGATCAAATTCCTAGAAATTATTTTTCCTAAAATATGATTTTACCAAAGTGGAGACCATAATCTTTATAATAATAGCTCATTTCTCAATTTCGGTTACACATCAAGGGAGATAAATATCTCGTAACAAAAAAAAAAAAAAAAAAAAAAAAAAAAACACGTTACGGAAATAATGACAATTTTGCCCTTTGAGGGTCGAATTCCAAAACATTGCTTTCTTAAAGTATGATGTGACCACGGCGGAGACTTTACTCTGATACCTCATTTATCTAATATACGAAACGAGATAAATGGCTCGTGATACAAAAACGCGTTGCAGAAATATTGATATTTTTGCCCTTTAACTGACATATTCCGCAAAATTCCTTTCTTTATATATGTCGTCACCAAAGCGAAGATCTTAACCTTGAAAATGACAATTTCTCTCTTTTTTTTTTTTTTTTTTGGGCATATTTACCTTTTAAGGATTGAATTCCGAAAATGGAGACCTTAAGCTTTAAAATGATACCTGATTCATACATTTCGGTTAGTTATCAAGGGAAATAATGGCTTGTGACAAAAAATATATATTATACACCTAATAGACGTAATGTATGATTCCCATCGTGTTTTATTGTAAGTAAGCAATAACGATATCAATGAAACTCTTGGAGGAGAGATTGGGCGAAGAGAAAACTTAAAATACTTTTTGAATAATATCACAATTCCGGATTCATTTCTAATCTGTGATAGTTTAAAGACTACCATCTTTGATACAGGTACAAACGTCAGTCATGGGATTTACAAATGTTTAGTTTGGTTAACGCTTTTGTTTATTAAAAACGAAATTGTTTGTAAATCAAGCCAAAAGAATAGCTTATTGGCTTGAAAGAAAGTTTAAATTACATATATACGAAGTGTTTCTCATAAAGTAGAGGTTTTCATGTCACTTAACCTACAAATCAAAAAAGTTGGTTTATCCCATCTCATGATTAGACTGAATCCTTCCAGTTACAGATGAATAATACTAATGTAAATAACAAATTGGAAGAGCTTCACTGTGGCAAGGATGCCCTTACGGACTCACTAGGATGGTTTCTTCAAATTCTGTTGGCTTGTTTGGCGTTTACATGCCTTATTTGTAAGTATATTCTATTTTTAATTATTTTGTCATGTTATTACCTGTTTATCAGTATCAATTCGAGCTGATAGATTGCTGGTTTGGTAAGAAGTGGCTGTTGAATCTCATGTTCCTAGTTACGTCTAGTTTTTGTCGCGCTCGGTTCTGGCATTTGGGAAAACGCGGATACGATTTTTTTCAGCTATCCAGTTTTTATGGTTTCTCGAAATCACTTTAGGCGAGTTTCGGAGATTTTACGTACAAAAAGCCAAGGCCGAATTCCTCTCCCGCAATCTTCACCCAACTCTTAATTACCCCGACGTCGACGAGTCTTAAAGGGCTAATTTAAAAAGTTTGTGCATGTTTTTTAATTGCTGGCCCATCTTTTTCGCTTCTATGTTGACAGTTTTTTTGTTTTGTTTTTACATTGGTCTGTTGCTTTAATGTTGTCTATGTAGGCCTATTTGTGTGTGCTACCTTTACTAATAGTCTAAAATAAACTTGAATATATTGGTATAACAGTTGACATTAAACTCAACTGGGCAGCACACAATTGTCAGGTGCTAGGAGAAGTTATTAAAAAATTCCTCATTTACTGGAGAGGGTGATGATAGGATGTACCTGAGAAGTGAGGGAATTTTTGGTCAGACCATTGTCTGATCATAGTGGTGTAGTTTGGGATCCACATTTTGGTTATCAAATACTCGAATTGGAGGGTGTGCAAAGGAGAATGATGGAATTTGTTTGTGGAAGTTACCGCAGTACCCAGTCAGTAATTGATATGGTAAATGAGCTGGATTTGGAGTCGCTGGAATACAGGAGAAAGGGTTAAATGGAAGACAGTAAAAATTATCACACGAGTTTGCACTTCATCACAGTTGAATTCCATTCTTGTTTTTAATAGCTTTTAGGGATTATGCAAGTAAATTAGAATACCGCATTGTGAATATCTGCAGCCCCACAGTTGCAAAACGTTAATTTACTTCAATTTTCATTGTTTTAAATGCCATTTTACCATGCTAATTCTGGTCTACTGGAGATCGCTGTACTGCTAGAACAACTTCACACTGTGTGAATTAATGATGTCACAAAGTTTTATAAGTCAATAACCGATCACTGTACTGCTAGAACAACTTCACACTGTGTGAATTAATGATGTCACAAAGTTTTATAAGTCAATAACCGGATGCTTTTTTCCAAATGGTAATTAGGTTGGAATGTTCCCTGTACCAGCATGCTACTTTGGAAAACAGTTGCAGGTTGTCATGCTGGTGCATAGTGTATTGCAACCTAATTACTGCTTGAAAATAATGTGTCTTGTGATTGATTACTGAAGTATTATGATGCCACTACTGCATGGGGCAGAAGGTTGTTATAATGTTATCATGATTTCCAGAAATTCTTGTCTGGAAATCTTTTTTTTTATATGGACATTCCGTTTCACTGTTCTGGTTTCATGTTTGATGTTTCTATTTAAATACCGACCGTGGTGGGTGAGTGGTTAACACTCTGGCCTCGCATTCGGGAGGACGCTGGTTCGAATCCCTGTCCAGGCATCCAGATTTGGATTTTCCATGGTTTCCCCTAATCACTCGAGGCGAATGCCGGGATGCTTCCTTCCCATTCCTTATGCCCAGTCCCATCCCACCTCTAATGACCATAGCCGTTGACGAGACACAAAGCGATAATTAAATATATATATATATTTTTGTGTGTGTGTGTGTGTATGTGTGTGTGTGTTTACTTCAGTGACGGTGCTGATGTGATTTTCTAACTCAGGTATATTATTTTTGATCCTCTACTTTTGTTTAGGATATTAATAAGTCATTGAGCTAGGTGAATGATCAGTGCCCTGCCCATTGAGGGTTGCAGGTTGGGTCTCTGGTCCGGGTTGTAATATATCTATAGACTTGTTAAATGTGTATTTCAATTATGTGGCGACTTCATTGTTTAAAAATTACTAGTACCAAAGTCAACGGTCATTGTATAAGTTCAGGTAGTATTGAGGCCAACCCCCAGCTTCACACTTACTTTACAGGGTCTACTGGACATTGCAATTCCACTGCAACAGCATTCACTTATGACATCATAATACTGCTGTAGTCAGTCACAAGATGAATTATTTTCAAGCAGTAATTCAGTTGAAATACAGTCTGGACCATTAATTTCAAGCAGACATTAGGTTGTAATATACCCTGGACCAGTATGATACCATAAAATTTACTTCGAAAAGCATTTCTAGCTATCTCTTACATTTGACTGCTGCAGTATTATCACTCCAGTTCCTCCAGTAATCCCTCTGGTCCAACCATCCAGATTTTGTTTTTCTTGAAGTCAATCTAGTTGAAAACTAGAATTGCTTGAGAAGGCTATGGCTAAATTCATTCATATTCCTGGTCCCCAATCCTGTCCCAGGCATAATGTTTGATAACAAACTCATCTGGGCAGAGCACTTTGGGCAGGTGGTAGGAAAAGGTTACAAAATCCTTCATTTACTGTACACGGTGATGAGAGGATGTACCGGAGAAGTTAGGGAATTGGGTTACAAAACTTTGGTCAAACCCATTGGTTGAATATGGTGGTAAAGTTTGGGGCCCTCATTTTGCTTATCAAATACAGAAGTTGGAGGGTGTACAAAGAAGAGCAGCTAGATTTGTTTGTGCAAATTATCACAGGGCCCAGTCAGTAACTGATATGATAAAGGAACTGGATTGGAGGCCATTGGAGGAAAGGAGGGGGTGAAGATAGTGCTCGGAATGTACAGGGCATATGTTAGAGATGGGACTTGGAGGGATATTGGTGAAAGAATTAAGAATACTGCATGGAAGGGGAAAGACGACTATGACCACAAGTTGGCACTCGATTTCATACATAAGGACATGGAAAAATTTTCTTTTTGGGAAAGTTGTCAGGGATTGGAACATATTACAAAGACAAGTGAAGAACAATTTACCAAAAACACTTAAGGAATTTAAAATCAAAATTTGTAAATTAGAAAAGTAGATGGGGGAGGAATTTAACACTGCAATTATATATATATGGGCAATTAGCTGACTAGGGGCATTGCCACCAAAGTGTTAGCTACATCACAATTAAAATTAATAATAATAATATCTAAATAAATGAGCTGAAAAAGGCCTAAGCAAAAGATAACTACTATTAGGAAAGACAATTTATAAAAAAATATTCCATAAAACTCAAAATCTAGATACCGTAATACAGACACTTAATTGCTCAAAGATAAAAAGAAATTACAAAGCTTTAGTCACATCCTCTCCAATTTCTGAAGTAACACTATTGATGCAGTGTTCTCATGAAGCTATGATGTAGATTAGTACACTCTGGAATAGTTTTATTGCGTTAAACTTGTATTGCAGTTTTAAAATAAAATTGAACATTATCTGAAGCAATAAAAAAAAGGGGACATATATTTAACTTTTCCAAACAAGTTAAAACAAGCATATGCTTTATGGCTGAGTTGTCTAACAGATGCTAAGTTTGAACTGATAGTAGTTAAATGAACTACAGCTTCAACATAATATTATCAAGTAATTCTGCAGTGAATCTTCCGCATGCTTTATGAGTGTCAGATGACCTGAACTCTAGTGACCATGACATTATACAACTTGAAATCACCAAGGAAAGAAGATAAAAATCATTCTTTTTTCCTGCAGAATGTGAAGAAGATTGCAATATAGACATGACAATGAAAGAGTTAAAATGAACAATCCAGGACATAATGTGAAGTCTAGTTCTCCTTAAAAACATTATTGGTGCAACAGATAGATCGCTGACTGTGGGACTCCAAACTCTTAAGCGACCCACACACTTACAGTTTATCTGAAGGCACTGAACTGTCAGTTTATCGTAGTTGTACACACACCTACAGTCGATATTAAGATCGTAGACTGCAGGTATTGTGTAACTGTCAGTGTGTGGATTGTTGAGATGGGGCCTGAACTGCCAGCAGTCGACAGTTAACAATCTTTGAAGTTTACTATCTCAAGGCCAAAACAGACACACACTCGCAGTTGGACTGCAGTCACTGCGCCTCACAGATACGTTTTTACGTTGACGACAGGCCACAGATCTTTCGCACTGTTTAATCTGTTTTGGACTGTCAAGAAAATTGACAACAAACCTCAATTCATTTCCACGTTTATTGAATTATATCGGCAATTTCCATGTTTGTGGAAGGTAAAAGATGAGTCATATGCAAATAAAAAGAAGACCCTGACGTTTCAAAACTGTCACAGTTTTTTATGTTTAAAAAATGCAATAACTAACTGTACATGGAATTGAACGTATTCTGTCTATATTTTGATTATAAGTTACATTTTCTATATATTTCTATTGTTTCCGTGGTTTGTTATAATATAAAAAGTTTCTGAACAATAAACAAAATAAAATTATTCTTGCCTGTAAGTAAAAATCCTTAAATAAATGTGGCAGTTTCTGGTATTATCATACCAACTGCTAGTTGTGAAATTCTCGAAGGAAACTTTAAATCTTCAAAACTCTGACCCGTAGCCAAAAATCTCAACGTGACTGTCAGTCTTTCCTCTAATTGCTTGGCGCATTCGGGTGTCTGCCTTTGTGATGAATGGACACACTAAAGTTAACAGTTCATTGAAATTTTCGTCACTTATTCTTAAATAATTAATTAAGTCCTCAGTATGTTATTGTTGTAGTTCACGCAACAATGTCATGTGGAAACGATTACTCCTTTCTTGCAACCACTGTTTCATCCAAAACCTCTTTTTGCGTCCTGGTGTTGGGAATAATAACATATTATTCCAGGTCGCAATCACACAACGTTTTCTTCATAATAAAATGCGACCCATTATGAATGTGAATTATGTTAATAAAACAGTGAATTTGAAACGAACAACTACACTGCATCCGCGCGAGTTCAAACGACAGTCCGCTGGACTGAAGTTAAGAATCTTCATTCTACTGGCCTGAAGTTCACGAACTCTAGTGAGTGGGCAGCACACAGTCCATGGCCTGTACAGACCACCGCCTACAGGCAGTTGTTGTTTATGTGTGTGGTACTTTGAGATTTCAGCCTACAGTTCGTCGTCACAGGCATCGGCCTGCAGTTCGTCTGTAAGTGTGTGGGGCGCTAAAGAATTCTAGAAAGCCTTCCAAAGCCACCGAGTGGCTGCAGGGAAGAGTGATTCTTCCTACTTTTATAGTTCTTGTTGGAAGAATCTCTTCCCTGCAACATCTCAGTGGCTTTGGAAGGCTTTCTACAATTATTAGAGTTTGGAGTCACCACAATCAGTAGTAAGGCCTATATCTGTTGTACCACTAATATTTTCAAGGGGAACTAGTGTCCTCATTAGGACAGTAACCACCGTTTACCAAAATTGAAGGCCTCCATCATGCAGCTACCTCTTTCTATTGTTGAAGAAAGGATATAAACCCAAAAATTTCGATGTGTTCATCCATGTTTCGATACCGTGGCAACTTTTGACTTTGGTAAGCGGTGGTTATTCTCATATTCAGATCTTTAACTATATAGAAAGAAATTTATCTGCCAATTGAACCAGATGGGAGGCTTTCATGAAATTAAATCTGTGGTAAATTCCATACAAAACACTGATAAAATGAAATGTCATATTCTCGCTATGATCAGAAGAGGAGATTAATCAATTATGGGAATGAATCAGCCATTGAGTTATCATACAGTTTACTGCCGAATGACAAAGATCCGATGAGAACACCAAACAAAACAATTTCTTCTATCTGATTTGAAAACCATTTGTGACTGATATTATCGACAGAAAAATCGCAATAAAATGGGTACAAGGAAGAATCGGAAAGTTTTTCCTCCTATTATTTTTTTTTTTTTTAATTAGAAGAAATGAGGTACATATATGTAATTACAAATATATGTACTATTCTACAAATCTTACCCTATTTTTCCACACAGTCTCCCTCCTGTTCAGACATTTGATCCATCGCAGCACTAAATTTAGATGCCTTTGTGGTAGAATTGATCCTGCTGACTGTGGAACCATCATCAGACTGCTGTCTTGGCTTCCTGCCAGGAATCTCCTCAGTGGAGGGAAAATGCAAGACCCTGACTGTACGGTGGGTGGTCCAGACTTTCCCAGCGAAATGACTGAAGCTTGTCACTGGTTCTGATTGCCACATGTGGCCTCGCATTGTCATGTGGGATACCCGTATTGCCCACATTGAGAATTCCTTGGCGCTTCTTCCTGATGGCAGCACGCAGACGTGAAATTGTGCAACAATAACTGTCAGCATTGATGGATGAACCTAGTGGCACAAAATCCAGCAGGAGCAGTCCACAACAAATGTCCCGAATGCTGAATGTCATGCAAATCTTCACGGCCTTTTGCAAACTCACATCATTACCACTTCACACTTCTAAAAGCTAGATACTTTTCTCCATCAATGGGCTGCATTTCCCAGTCAATTTTAATGTGTAATTGTCCCTTGCTTCATGGAAAACGAATCACACTTAGTCACTCATATGCCATGGGCGCGTAAGGCACAACTGCCATCTTTAAAATCTGATAGCAGCACCTTGCCACATGAGGTCAGGCAGAACACAGCCTCGAACAGGGCCACGGCTTCGATTTTGAAAGCACAACTAGAAGTTTCTGGGACAGTATTCTCATGGAAGCTGTTGAAATTCGTCTTGCCTCAAACCTCGTCAACCGAGACGGTGGGTACCAACTGAGTGATGCTTTGATGCTGGTCATTGAAGTGGTGCATCAGCGGTGCTGCCGAGGACCACACGACGCAACGCGCCCGACTCAACTGAGCACACACAAGCAGTTAAATACAGTGTACCTTAGGTTTACAAAAACCTACCCACTCTCTCCCATCACCATACTTAAACAAAATTTAGATTCAAAACCATTCAGTTTCATGCAAACCTCATAAACAGAAGGGTAATTATTATTAATTTTTAATTGCGATGGTGCTAACACTCTGGTGGTAATTCTCCTAGTCACCTAATTACCCTTTTTATTTTTAAATTATCTTTTATAATGGTTCCTCACCGATTCACTTTTCCAACTTGCAAATTTTAATTTTAAATTCCTTAAGCATTTTTGGTAAATTATTCATCACTTATCAAGGTAATTTGTTCCAACCCCACACCCTTACTCCCGTTAGCAACACCCTATCTAACCAATATCACCGCGACTATGTTGGATGGGACTGCTGTAAAATTCATGTGAAATGCGAAGACCTCTGATGTTGCCTGCATATAACTTTCTATAGGCTAATACTTCGGTCCCCAATGTGCTTGCTGTTAACATGGTCTGTATCACTTCAGTCTTCATGGGCTGACGATTTCATCACCAATGTGTTAGTGACTGTGAGTAACTTGAGTCTTCCAAAGACTGACAGACTTATCACTAAAGTGTTAGAAAATATGTATACATGGATTTGCATAATTGTAATTTCCTGCGGACTTGCATTCTCGTCACCAATATATTTTTTACACAAATAGCAAGCTGCACCGTAAGTAATGAAGTACCACTGGCTTGATACAACTACAACATTCAGACAAAGTGGTAGAGATATTCAGAGAGCCCTTAACATTTCCTGTCAAATGGCAGTGGAGCGATCGCAATCAGACAATTGCTGACCAATAAATTGGAATTTAAAATAAAAAATGATTTATGTGGAAAGAATATTTTTTCTTCCTTTGCTTTCATTCCACAGCATAGCCACTGCAAGCAAAGCAGAGTGTTTAATTGGTGAATCTATATTCACTAGAATACTTTTATATACTTCCCTATTCATTTCATATCAGACTGAGCCACAGGGAAGCGAGGCCGGGTGTAGCTAGTATTTAATAAAATGAGCCCAGTGACTCTAATTTTTAACAGATCCAAGGTGTACAGTTATGAATTCTGAGTTTATTTTCAAAACAGAAATCATGCCAAGAAATGTATTTTTCCTTTTGGGTGAACCATCCTTAAAAGGAAGCAGCAAAAGTAATTTTTGTCGGCATTAGTTAGCAAAGTGCAATCCTGTTTGTGGACATATCGCAGTTAGGCGGTTATTGGCTGTGCATTAATGTTAACTTGCTAATGAAATTGGTAGGAAAAGTCACTACATTTGATGTTTAAATACATTTATTCTATTATTCAGGGATGAGATGACATAATGCTATATAAAAGAATCAAAACGATAGAGGATTGTAAACAGTTGCAGGGTGATCTGGACAGGATATCTAGTTGGGTTGGTAAACACGGGATGAAGATAAATGCAAAGAAGAGTCAGCTTATTAGATACACAAATAAAAATCAAAAGGTTAATTATGAATATAAGGTGGGGAAAGAATTGCTTGCTGAAGACTTGAAATGTAAATATCCTGGCATTACATTTGATAACAAGCTGAACTGGGCAGGACACATTGGATATGTGGTAGGAAAAGGTTTCAAAATTCTGCAGTTGTTGGAGAGAGTGATGAGGGGATGTATGAGAGAAGTGAGGGAGTTGGGTTACAAAATTTTGGTCAGACCAATGCTCAAATATGGTAGTGTAGTATGGGACCCTAATTGTACGTATCAAATATAGGAGTTGGAGAGGGTGCTAAAAAGGGCTGCTAGATTTGTTTCTGGAAATTATCGCAGAATGCAATCAGTGACGGATATGGTAGGGGAGCTGAAATGGCATTCATTGCAAGACAGGAGGAGGATGAGGAGGGTCATGGGAGTGTACAGAGCGTATACTGGAGATGAGGAGTGGAAAGGTATTGGAAAGGTATGAAAAGTAGTGCATGGAAGGAAAAAGATGACCATGACCACAAGCTGGCACTTGATTTCAGGCACAAGGGTGTCAAGGATTGGAATGAGTTACCAGGAGAAATGATGAATAATTTACCAAAAACGTTGAAAGAAGTTAAAGATAAAATTTGTAGAGGGCAAATGTAGATGGGTGCAGGATAGGGGAACATGGGGGTGTAGGGATATTGGCACTGGAGCCTGTGCTCTATTGCAATTAAATTAAATTAAAATAATACTACGCAAACAATGGTGTCATTAATTTTGCACAATTAGTACATAAGAACATAATTTTACCAATATCCGATTTGGACTTGAGACAATGTTTTTAACACTTTGCATTCAACTAATGTTTTAGGTCAAAAAGTAATAGTATTCCTATTTGAAAACTAAAATGACATGACAGAAAGAAATCATTCATAAATAGTAGTTATAATTGGGGAGGGGGAAGAGACTAAGATGTTTTTATGTAAGTATTCTTTATCTCAGACATATGACATGAAATGTTCCACATCCCAGAAGTCCTTCTTCGGCAGGTATCTATGGAATAAGAGTAATAAATAAGTATATACATACTGATGCAAATAGTAACAGGGTATGCATGAGCTGGCTTGTAAATATTATTGCTATTATTATAATCTGAAATTGAGCTTAAACCTTAGGCGGTAGTGTACTGCCTTGCTTGCAAATGAAGACTCTCCCATTCTCTTGTGCTTGAAATCACTTGCCAATGTACGTGCATGGTTCTCTCTTCTGTTTGGAAGTAGCATGGAGTTTCCTGTCAAGCACAACGTTGGCTGAATGCTGATAGCTGTGGGGATGTGGGAGATATGATGGTTAAAAGTGGTTTATGCAGGGCATTTTCATACTTCGACCAAAGACATGTGTCTCCATATATGTCACTCTGCTGCCACAACTACATAGCATAGACCATTGGTGTTTATGTTTGGTAGTGGTATCGTGTCTCCTATCATGTACTATGGTGGTTAGACGTCAGTAGCTATGGGGGTGTGGGAGATATGGTCGTTGAAAGTGGTCGACCTGTGGCACTTTCGTAATTCTACCAAAAACATATGTGTATGTATCACTTTTCAGCAAAAACTATCTAGCGCAGATCACTGGTGTTTGTATGTAGCAGTAGCACAGAGTCACCTGTTGATCACAGCGTTGGCCGAATTTCGGTAACTGTGGTAGTGTGGGAGGTATGGTGGTTGAAAGAGGCCAACCAAGGGTGTTTTCGTATTTCGACCAAAGACTTGTGTCCGTATATGTCACTCTGCTGCCACAACTACATAGCATAGACCATTGGTGTTTGTGTGTGGTAGTGGAATCGTGTCTCCTATCCTGTACTATGGTGGTTAGATGTCAGTAGCTATGGGGGTGTGGGAGATATGGTGGTTGAAATTGGTCGACCTGCGGCACTTTCGTATTTCTACCAAAAACGTATGTGTCATGGTGTATCACTTTTCAGCCAAAACTATCTAGTGCATATCATTGGTGTTTGTGTGTGGTAGTAGCACAGTCACCTGTCGATCACAACGTTGTCCGAATTTCGGTAACTGTGGGAGTGTGGGAGATATAGTGGTTGAAATTGGTTGATCAAGGATATTTTCGTATTTCGACCAAAGACATGTGTGTCCGTATATTTTACTTTGCTGCCTGAACTACATAGCACAGATGACTGGCGTTTGTGTGTGGTAATAGCATAAAATCTCCCATCGTGCACTATGGTGGTTAGATGTCGGTAGCTGTCTATCCAAATTCTTTATAAACACAAACGAAGTTGTGGGCACCAGCTAGTAAATATAAATTAGACAATTACGAAATGTGAAATCTTCGGTAATGTAGATAATATTATTATAGATGAATTAGAGATGGTGGGATATTATTGTACCTTACCTTGAAATATTTTGGGGTCTTGCAGCATACCAGAGAACTGAAAAAGATTGATATTCGTACCAGTTCGGAAAGGAGGGACGACAAATAGGGTTGAAAATTACAGGCCGGTGAATTTGACCTGTTTGATAGGCAAAATGATGGTGATAATAATATGCAACTACATCAAAAATGTCATTATGAAAAGAAACTGGTTTGCAAATTGACAACAAGGCTTTAAGCGAGAATATTCACGTGGGCTATATGCAAAATATTTCGGATGAATTCTGCAAGGGAGACCAAGTTGATAGTGTAACACTGGATAGTTTTAAGGCATTTGACAGAATGAGTTGGGTAGAGGAATTTTTAAAAGGCAGAAAAAAAACATTAGATTAAGAAATGCACTATTAAAAAGAGGTGGAAGTGAATATAAGAGTGCCACAGGGTAGTGTATTGGGTCTATTACTATTCATTTCTCTAAAAAATGATTGTATTGATGGTTTACAGTTAGAATTTACGTTGTTTGCAGACGATATAATGGTTCAAAACAGGAGAGGTCTGTGAACAGCTGCAGGGTGACCTGGACTGGATATCTAACTAGGTATTTCAACACTGGATAAAGATAAAAACAAAGAGGAATCAGCTTATTAGGTGCACAAATATATATGTAAAAAAGTTTGTTTGTGATTATAGGGTGGGGACAGAATTGCTTGTTGAATTGTAAATATCATGGTATAAAGTTTGATGATAAACTCAACTGGGCAGGAAACGGTTACAAAATATTTCATTTCCTGAAGGCGACGAAAGCATGTATCGGAGAAGTGAATGAATTGGGTTACATAACTTTGGTCATTCTGTTGTTTGAATATGGTGCTGTTGTTTGGGACCCACATTATCTGGACAGGATATCTAGCTGGGTTGGTAAACATGGGATGAAGATAAGTGCAAAGACAAGTCAGCTTATTAATACACAGATAAAATACTAAACGTTGATTATCATTATAAGGTAGGGAAAAAATTGTTGGACACATTCGACAGATAGTAGGAAAGGGTTTCAAAATCCGTTACTTGTTGGAAAGACTGATGAGGGGATGTACCAGAGAAATAAAGGAATTGGGTTACAAAACTTTGGTCAGACCATTGCTTGAATATGGTGATGTGGTATGGGTCCCACATTTTGGGTATCAAATACAGGCTCAGCAGATGGTTCAAAGAAGGGCTGCTAGATTTGTCTCTGTAAATTACTGCAGAACACAATCAGTAACCGATATGATAAAAGAGCTAGAAAGGGAGTCATTGGAAGACAGGAGAAGGGTGAAGAGAGTCATTGGAGCATATAAGGCGTATATTGGTGATGAGGTGTGGGGAGATATTGGTGTAAGAATTAAAGTACTGCATGGAGGGGAAAAGATGACCATGACCACAAGCCGGCACTCAATTTCAGGCACGATAGTGTGGGAAGATTTCTTTAGTTGGGAGGGGGGTCAGGGATTGGAATAAGTTACCAAGAGAAATGATGAATAATTTACCAAAAATGTTTAAAGAATTTAAAGGTGAAATATGTAGAGGGCAAAAGTACGTGTGTACAGCAAAGCAGGAAAATAGGTGTGTAGTGAAATTGCCATTGGAGCATGTGCTTCATTGCAATTAAATTAAATGTTTTATTAAGACAAGAGAGCACTTAGTAGTGAAATTACCTAAACAATGTTACTAAACAGTGTAAAGCAAGCTGCCATTAATTACTGAAAGTTTTGGGCAAGCAGATCCAAGATAATGATTGCAATTACTCTTCTTTCACTGATGAAATGCCTGTGATTGTATATCTGTTTAAATTTTATTTCACATAGTTTATTACTGTGAAGGATCTTAAATTTGCTTTTGAATGTTTTAAACTTTTTGTTCCTTGTAAACTATTATTATTATTATTTGGTTCTTATGCTCTTCTTGATTTTTTTCATGCATTTTTACCCATAGTGAAAAGATTTTGTGAACCAAAGTATGAGCGAAGACCATGGCTTATCTGGTTTTACGATACATCTAAACAAGGAATGGGTGCATTGGTGATACATCTTGCGAATGTCTACTTGGCTAGTACATTTCATGGTGACCCCTGTACCTGGTAAGTATTATTAATGTTATTGCTCTGTTTACTGAGAGTTACAAACTGAAGGTGGAATAAAACTATACTGGATTAAGATTATTTATTAATTGATACTGCTTGCCATCAACCTTTAGTTGCTATCAACATGGTAGAATCCAGAAACACACCATGTATTCAGTCAATCATAATATCATTATATTTGTGTTATGCTGCAACACCTGCTTGCATGATAGCACATTTTTGTTTTAAACTCTTTCTCTCTGAGTTAAATTGTTGAACACCACTCTTGGTAACTTATTCAATACTCTGACTTACAGGTAAAATCAAGCTCTCACCACTCTCTTTTCCCTTTCTTTCCATTTACCTGTATTCCTTTGACTCCCATTCCATCCCCTTTTGGTTACTGAGTATCTGAATGTGTTCCTTAGTAATTTTTACAGACACATCTAGCTATCCTTTTTTGCACCTCCCCATTCCTCCTTTCCCCTGTCTCTTTCTGTATTTGTAGCCAATTTTACTTTTCTGATAAAGTAAACATGCATAGTCTTATAATCTACTGCCAGTGTTTCAAATAGCTATCCATATGCCTGTACCATTGAATTTAATTTGATTGAGATGGAACGTGTGCACTGGTATCAATTTATCTACACCTTTTTACTATCATCGTATATACTTCGAGTTTAAATTTCCCCACTTGTATACTTTTGTCATTTATGAATTTTAATTTTTCTTCAACATTTTTGGTAGATTATTCATCACTTCCCTTGGTAATTTATTCCAATGTCTTACTCTCTTGCCCACAAAAGAAAATTTTTACACTCCCTGATGCATGGAATCGAGAGCCAGCTTGTGCTCATGGCCAACTTATCCCCTTTATGCCTAACTCCTAATTCTTCCAAGCCTCATCACCAACATACGCCATATGTCTTGCACACTCCCAGCACTCTCTTCACTCTCCTTTGGTCTTCAAGTGACTCTCAATACAGCTCATTTACCATATCAATTATTTGGTGCTGCAGTAATTGCCACAAACAAATCTAGCTGCTCTCCTTTGTATGCCCTCCATCTATTGTAATTTATATCCAAAATGTTGGTCCCAAACTACACCACCATATTCAAGCAATGGTCTGACCAAAGTTTTGTATCCAATTCTCTCACTTCTCTTGTGCATCCTCTCATCATCCTTTCCAGTAAATGAAGTATTTTGGAATCATTTCCTACCACATGCCCAGTTGAGTTGATTTTATGTTATGCAAAGGTATTTACACTTTCTGTTCCCATCATAAACAACACTTAGTTTTTTTATCTGTATATCTTATAAACTGACTCTTCTTGGCATTTATCTTTATTCCATGTTGACCTACCCAGTTATATATTCTACTGAAGCCACCCTGCAGCTGCTCAGTTTTTTCACATTTGATGCTATTATATATCATTATGTCATCTGCAAACAACAAAACCATCAACACAATCATTCATTAGAATAATTAATAGCAGAGATCCCAATACACTAACCACCATGGGGCACTTCCATATTCACTTCCGTTTCTTTTAATAATTGCAACTTCCTGATGCATCCCCTTCACTGTGCTCTCCAATTGATGGAATACTTTAAAACCCTTCCCAGTGTTTTCAGTCTAGTAATCAACATTCTTACGCTACTTAAACTTTTTATTTTGTGTGTGCCAATGCTATATTTTTGTAGGTATAACGTTTTGTTAGTAATGGTTAGCATTGCATTTTTTTGGCTTCAGTTAATTGTTTCAGATGTGAAATAAAACATGGAAAGACCTGCCATTTCTGAGTAGATAGTCATTTAATAATTATAGTAGTTCCCTATCTGATCGCAATAACTTTAGTGCAAAATTAATATAAAATTTTATTATTTCATATGTGTGGTATGCAAAAAACCAATTAAAATTTTTGAATTTTCTTTGTTTGATTAATAAAAGCTTGGTGTTATCATGACACAACTCTCAAAAATATAAAATTTTATTATTTCATATGTGTGGTATGCAAAAAACCAATTAAAATTTTTGAATTTTCTTTGTTTGATTAATAAAAGCTTGGTGTTATCATGACACAACTCTCAAAAATATTTTGCTTTTCATGAATTTTATGTTTAGTGATTTTGTCTTATGTCCCCAGTATTCAGTTTTTGTACAAGTACTTGTAATTGTACTTTTCATTGGATAGTTAAGTTGTATGTTTTTGACATGTAACAATTTCATCACCAGTTTGAAAATTATTTAAATTTTTTTTCCCCCAATGTTTACATGATCACTTTTCATTACTGTTGAACCTTCTTGAACATTAGATATAAGAGAAATAGCATGCCAGAAAAATCTGCACTGAATTTTCTCTACCATTGTCTCATCTGTGTGTTTAGATGATATCTGTGCATAATTTTGAACCACAGATAGTGGAAATGAGTGTAGATATTGCTATTGCTTATCAAGTGAATGATGCATATACTGCTTTACCATTTATATTTTCTGAAATTTTTGTCAGATTGGACAAACAACATTGTTAGGGGATAATCAATACCTGCATCATTGCTGCAACGTAGAAAAAGTCACATAATAGATTTTTTAATAAATTAAATACTCTTCTAAACCCTCAAAAAATAGCTGACAGCCGGTGGACAATGTATACTTGTGAAACTCAATGATAGGACCTTCTTTGTATACCTTTTGTAGCAGAAAAATTTTTGTCTTATTGTTATTGCTATTCAACTAAGGAAAATGGAAGCGGCTTCTAGGCGATATAAATAAGAAAAGAAAGGGAAATTAACCCACCACATACCAAAGTGGACGGATGCGATGAGAGAACACTAATGCTGACAAACACCTACACAATATTTCGGCATATGCCTTGCTCACAAATAGAAAAAACGGGCCATTAGGCTCGGAACGTTACCTAATGACTATTATTGCTATTCGTTATTTAAAAAAAAAATGATTGTGTGTTCCAAATGTTTCTCTTTTATGGTAATGCAATATGTCATTTCTGTTGCAGGTATATTATAAACTTTTTACTGGATTCTTCTGTTGGCTTATTTATAATTTATGTAGGAATTCGATTATCACAGTATTTTTCTAAACTGAAGAAATGGGAGGCAATTAACTTTGGTGAATATGGTAGGTTATGTGCTTAAGATAAAGGCTATGATAACTCTTGTAGATCACACCTATAAAAAAAAAAATTTTCAATCGTTTGCTTTTATCTTTTTCCTCTAGGTAAACCACCATCTGCCAATGCTTGGCTGGTCCAGTGCTGCCTTTATATTTTGCTAATGATTATAGTAAAAGCCTGTATTACACTGCTCATACAGCTTGACTTTTGGGACAGTGTCAGAGAGTTTATTCTATCACCAATAACTAATCCAAAAGTGGAATTGGCATTAGTGATATTCATCATTCCATTTTTTGTAAATGTAAGTAATGGCATATAGAATGGTGTATAACTTATATTTAAAAAGATAAGTGTTAAATAAATTGTTTGTTTTCAGGCTCTGATATTCTGGGTGACAGACAATTTTCTCATGAGGCATAATCGCATCAATAGCTTTAAAAGTGATAAAGGACTTCTCAATAGAGTAAAAATACGCTACCGAAAGTTGAAAAAGACTAAACGTGATGATTCTGAGTCAGACGTTCTCTTATCTGCTGATGAAGAACTACTGGGTGCAAATGAAAGCTTACAACAGCGTTCTCCAAATGTAACAGTTACCTAGAACAGCACTGAACTTTTTGAAAAGTTGTACATGTTTATCATATTTTTTTCAGTTGTATACTAATGTCAGTGGACTAATTATAAAGAGATTCAGCTTTTGAGAAGCATATCATAAAATATTTTATACCAATAATTATATTGATATGCATTTAAGTGAATTTGTAAGTGTGAATTTGATAAGTGTTACTGAATGTATTTTCAGTGGTTCCTGTTTTCTTTAAAAGTAAAGTTAGCAATATATATAACCTATTTTCCCATATTGACAATACATAGCAATACTCATATACTCGGGGCTATAATGAAATTAAATATATTTGTGCTTAATATAATGTGATAAAATGGCTCTAGTTCCAAAGACATTGAACTGAAAGACTTTCATTTTTATTTATTCTTTAATTTATTTTAATGGAAGATTAGAACATTGTTATTGGTAGATAGTGTTCTCTTCTGTTTGTGTGGATGCATGAGAATCTGAAAAGAAAATACATATTTTCATTTTTATATTAATTGTAATGAATTATATTTCATTAAAATGTGTCAGTACTTTATTGTCATTCATATTAGTTCCTTATTCAAAGAAGTCTATTGTTGATAATTCCACTGTAGTACTATTTACAACTGTCATTCACTTTTAATTTTTCTCATATTAGCCTAGAAAGCTATTTTGTGGACCGTCCAGTTTACTGCTTTTATCCATTTAAAATAAACATATTTCTTGTTCATATAAGATGTAATGAAATAAAAATAACTTTTATAATGTATTATTTTCTTGAGTACCTGGAAAATAAAAAAAAAAAAAAAAAACCTAGTGAAGGAGACAGTATTCAAGAACACAGCTGTTGTAAAGTAGGTTGTGTGAGTGGAATGTAACTCATTGCATTTCTTGCCAAGAAAATTGAAATTCCTTTATTATTAAATAAAAACTAAAAGGAAGATTGAATCTGCATGAATACACAAAGGCGTAATCATTTATTTTCGAAATTAGGCCAAAATGGGTCAAAAATGTTTTCACTTTTTTTTCTTGCCTTTCTAGACTTGTGAACTCATTCCTTCAGCTAAAGGCAATTGATAATTACACTACTTTCTTGAAAATGCACATTCAGTGGTTGTATTCACTGTGGAATTTCATTAACAGTTTCACTTTACAACTCGGTTATGTTCTTCCTATAAACCAAATTTTAGTTATTTTTATTTATTTCTTTATACAAGATTAACAACCTGATTCTGAAACTTTTATCACATTCATTTTGGAAGTGGAAAAGCTGTAAAAATAAATGAGCCTGAACACATTTCTTTGATAGAAATGTTAAGATATACTGTACATTCATGATAGGAGTGGTTCTTTACTTTCAAAAAAACTTGTGTGTTAGAGTTCCCAAATAGACTTGGATCTACTTAGACTGCATTGATATGAAATGTTTATTAATATTTGTGAATTGTAGATCACAATCCATGTGATGGGAAGATTTTTGTATGTTACTTTCCCTCCATCACTCCGATTGAACCTTATTTCTCATTAAATGATGTTGAAAAATATATCAGATAACTAAACCTACAATGCATTTTGTACATCAGTGGTCTAAACATAATCATTAATTTATTTCTCAGTTATACTGTGTGCACCATGTTCATAAATAATCTGATTCTATGTCCTATTCCATTTATCTTAATATTACCTTGAATAAAACAATAGTTATCTGGTCTCTTTTAGTAATTGTTATGAAACTGGAATCCCTTCAATCCAACTGTTAATAAGTAGAGAGTGAATTATGTTGAAAGTTATCAATCACAAAATGAGAGACTGTGCGTTTTGAATCTTTAAATATAGTGCCAACTGAATGAATCGTATATTTACTGACTGTATTCTAACAATGTTTGAGAAAAGTATATACATCACTAAACAATTCTTAATGCAGATGAAATGTGATGGCACAAAATAAAGATAGATTCAATAACTATACAATGTTTTGGATGGCCTTTAAAAATGTGTGAGATTGGATGTAATGCTGGCTCCAACAATGAGGGTTGCTGTGCTCAGGAATCTGCTGTTAGGAATGTAAGAGTAGGCCTACTCTAAGAAGTGAGGAGTCTGATAGCCAATGGGAGGGTTTGGACGAAAACTTTTAGCTATTTGTTAATGAATGAAGAAATGTGCTTCATGACAGACACACAGGTGGAAACTATCCACGATTAACTGTGTGATGTAGCTTGGGCAGAAGGTACAGGGTAGGATTCTGGGGGCTCTTAGGAGTTAGAAGGGTAATGGATTGATGTGAGTGTGCTTGGAAGTCATGGAAATAATGGGTATCTAAGGAGATTAAATTAATGGGGTTAGTTATCTTTGGTCAATATATAGAGGTTTTGGAGATCTGCCTAATGGCTTCAGCCACATAATCAATCCGATCCATGACCACAATGGTTTAGCCCTGATCAGCTGGGAGAATTATGTTTTGATTTTGTTCTCTCATGGTCTGCATTGCAATGCGATTCAGGTGGATTGAACTTAGGAAGGAAAGCAATTAGAGGTCTGATGTCAGTGGCGGCCTTAACCATTGTGAGGCCTGGGGCGGCAGATCTTTGCGAGGCCCTTTTCTTTTGTGCAAAGTATGTGAATCGAAAGTAGGGTTTTCTGATGGTCGATGAAAAATGCAAAAGTCATAAATAAATAAATTTTGAGTTATATTATTATATTAGAAGAATTATTAAAAGTTAACAAACATAAAGCCGTCAAATTTTTAAGGATAAGCTGGAGTACATAAATGCCTTGAAAGATATACGCAGGGTTTACAAATGATGTTTGCGGCTTTTACTAAGGCTAAAATATTTAATTAAAGCACAAAAATCTAACGTATTAGGTACGTCATTTTCAATTCAACGAATAGAAAGGGCTGAAAACCGATCATGTGTCATCAAATTCTGATAGTAGAGGTATTCCTCTGTAGTTGTTCACACTGGTGCGGTCATCTTTTTTGTGAAGGGGAAGTATGAGAGCGCACTTCTAGTCTTTCGGGATTTTCTTTGTCTCCCAACAATGTCCGATGATTTTGGTTAGTTCTTGGAGTGAACTCTGGACTAGATTTTTCAGGAATTCCGCCACTATGCCATCTTCTCCTGATGCCTTCCCATTTTTGAGTTTCTGAATATGCTCCCTGATTTCTTCTAGTGTTGATGCTGGTGAATCTGGATTGATTACTCCTGATTGTTCTGAGAACCCTTCAGCTGGTTCTGGGCAATTTAGCAGTTGCTCAAAGTAGGTAGCGAGGAGTTCACAGTTTTCTCTGTTCTGTAGAGCCAATTTTCCATTTGCATTTTTAAAGCAAAGACTCTGTGGGGAGAAGCCCTTAATTTTGTTTGCAAATGTTCTATAATAGTCTCTAGCATTATAATTTTTGAAGTTTTCTTCAATTGAATCCAATTGTTTCTTGAGGTATTGTCTTCTGGTTTTTCTGAGAATTTTTGTGGATAGTCTTCTCTTTCCATCGAGTTCTGTTTGGTTTCCTGGTGATTTGTGAGTGCTATACTTCTTGTATGTAATTTTCCTGTATTCTATTACTTGGCTGCATTCTTCGTTCCACCATGGGTGTTTGTACTTCTTTTTTAATGGAATTTGTTCTTTAGCCGATGAGGTGATTTTGTCTTTGAATTATTTGTGGGTATTTCGCACCACCTCATGGTGATTTCTGATGACTGTAGTTTGGTAAGATCGAATTTGGGTAGTGGTGTTATTTTTTTGAAGCAATTACGAGGTGTCATTCTAATCTTGACTCATGTGAGGTAGTGGTCAGAGTTGATGTTAGCCCCTTTTCTGACTTCAACATTGTGAATTTCGTTCTTGAAGTTTCCTGATATGGCTACATGGTCGATTTGGAATTCTCCGATTGAATTTACTGGTGATCTCCAGGTCTTTTTCTTGCTTGGTTTCTGACGAAGTGATGTAGACATGATTCTGATATTATTCTGCTGGCATGACTCTACCAGTCTGATTCCATTCCTATTGGTAAATCTGTGGGCAGGGAATTTTCCTATGGTTTCTTGGTATTCTTTCTCTCTGCCTAGCTGTGCGTTGAAATCTCCGAGGAGAATTGTTACATCTTTTTGTGGGATTTTGGTGACGGTAGTTTCTAGTTTGTTCCAGAAGTTTTCTACATCGTTCGGGTTTTTCCGGTTGTCTATGTTTGTTGGGGCATGTGCGTTGATAATGGTATAGTGCTTGTTTTTGTATTGTAGCCTTAGTGTCATTAGTTTGTTGTTGATGGTCATGACTTCTTTTACTGCATTCAAAACGGTTTTGTGGACTGCGAAGGCCATTCCAAGTAGCGGTGATCCTCTGCCAATCTTTCTCTCCATTTTACTTTTGAAAATCATGAAGTTTCCGTAGTCCATTGTATCTTTGTCTGTGAATCTGGTTTCTTGAAGTGCAAGAATGGTGCTCTTCTGTTTATCCAGTTCAGTGACTAGTTGGTGTAGTTTCCCTGGTTGGATTAGTGTGTTGATGTTTAGTGTTCCGAAAAATGTGTGCTGTTTTCGTCTGGGCAGTTTGCCAGAAGACTCCGACTTCTCCTGATGTGTAAGCTCAAGGCCCTCAGAATCCGTATTGCCTTGAATGCCGACTTGTCGTGTGGATCGTCCACCTGAGGTAAGTTTCTCTTTACTCACACAGTTCATGACGATAGCTTATTGAGTATGTCCCATTGCTGGGGAATTAGAATCAGAGGTGTTAGCGCTCAAGCTGGTTTGCAGGCCGCCCCTAACCTGGAGTACAGACGCCTTCGGCCAGCCGCTCCTTTGGGGTACAGACGCTGCCTTGTTTCACCAGGGCCCCATTCGCCGCCACTTTTCAGAGTTCACAACAGGCCGGACCATCAACCTTGGAGGTGCCAGGGAAACAAGTCGTAGATGGTATTCGCCCTGAGGTGCAGTCTCCTACTTCATGACGTTGCCCACGACGAGGACGAGGGGTTTGACTTTGGGAGGCAATATACTTTTTTTTACATTTTAAGTTTGTTTTTGATAAAATATTAAAATCTAAATGTAAATATTTATAAATTTGTTTTTCCACTTCGGCATCCCCAAAAACATCCGCATCCACGGATGACAAGCATTGAATATCCGCATCCGCAAAGATGACTTCAGTTACAACCCTAATGGAGAGTAGGAAACTTTCCAACAAGACTCGTGACAGTAGGTATGTTTCTTCATCGCAATGGTATGTACATTATGACTGCCCATCATATGTATGATTACACTTTCAATTGTTATCGCTGTCTTCTCCTTTTAATCTGACAGTGACATCTCTAGTACTATCAGAAATTTTTTGATTGGATACTGTCTCATATAGTACTATGTAGAAACACCTTTACGTTGCGTTTCTCAGTTTTATTACTCACAACTAAGCCCGCCGTAAGCGGGCGTGCACCGCACGCGGGTGGCACGTCCAGGGGGGCGGCAAATTGAGTGATCGACTGTCGCCGCCCCTTGTCGATATAGAGAGCGGCAAATTTATGTAGCGGCGTTTTTTTTTTTAATTGCTGCTTCAGCTGGCGATGACGCTCGGGGTGGCATAATCGGTATTGCACAAGGGCGTTAAAACAGCTAGCGGCTGGCCTGTTCAGGACTACTTATTCTATGGGTCCTCAGAAAATGAAAGCAAACAAGTATTCAGTGCCAAGAAAAACGTTCTTATATTAGACTAAGCAACATGTAATACATATGTCTGAAGAGTTTCTGGTTCGTTGTGTAAGCACCTTAGAATTTTGGCAAATTCTAGTTTTGCTTAGGCGGGACTGAGAAATTTCGAGAAGTGTAGTTTTCAACTTAAAGTAATTTCCCTGTAATCTTGCTCACAGAAACAATTTGCTATACAAATCATTTGAAAGTGTATTTATCATATCGGGAAACGTTTAGTTTAAGAGATATTCCCGTTTGTTCACGTTTTGAAACACGCGATCGGAAAAGTAGAAATTCTGAGATTTGCAATATCTCTAAATCGCGTAAAGCTACAACCGAACTTTTATCACCAGCTGTAGTCAGCACTATCCCCGATATTTTGGTAATAAAATTAAATAATTTGGTAAAATTTAATTAGCAATTTAATTAAGAGAAAAAAAATAAGCTTTTTTTTATCTAAAAGAGATATTAATTTAAAAATTATACCGGTAGATAGCCCTAATTAAGACGATTTCGTACATATAATGGTTTTCATAAAAAGTTTTAGCATTATTGAAAAATAGATTGTCGCCGATTGTTGTGCACGCGCGTAAAATTCCAGAACACTTAGGGATTTTCCCCAAATAGAATGTGTCACTACGCGGAGTCTTAAACAGCTAAAACTTTAAAACTAATTACTCTAAATTTCTCACGGGACTGCCGCTGGACTTCTAGTAGATAAGTCCAGATACTGACAAAGTTCAAACATTTTTAATAGTCTGGATCGTCAAATAAATTACACACACTTTTAGCTACGTGGAAGCAAAAAGATGTGATACAGTTGCTGACGTCACTGGTTCTAGTAGTTTCTATAAAACGACCCCGCCGCCATTATGGTTTGTCTGTCTTTCGTCTCGTTGGTTGTAACTCGCCATGCTGGCTAGTTCGACCATGTTGAAACTTTGGTGTCGTGTTATATAGTAACTAGTAATATGAACTTGTA
>JARYHS010009186.1:196862353-196888999 GCA_031002005.1 Vandiemenella viatica
ATCCCCATCCGGCCATCCAGAATTGGGTTTTCCATGGTTTCCCCAAATCACTCCAGACGAATGCTGGGATGGTTCCTTCAAATGGCCATGGTCAAATTTCTTCCCATTCCTTGTCCCCAATTCTTTCCCACCTCTAATGATCTCGACATGGCATAAAAACATAAGCAAAAAAAAACTGTGTCTTTACAAGACAAGGAAGGAGGAAAACACGGTAACAGGAAGAGAGAAGCCACCGAGATTTTCTTCTGCTTGTACAATACGTAAATGGTACACAACAAAAATTTCAAAGAAACATAGGTTCTCATGTACACACGTGGTTACTGGGCAGCATTATTTCTGAGGCTGTCGAAGCCCATACCTTGGATGATTTAGTAAGGCAAGATGGTGGATATCAATTGTGTGATGCCTGAATGTACTGATTCAGGCATGAGACAGCAGTAATGTCTGTAAGCAGAAGAAGTGATGGGAAACATTTGGAATGTATCTACCTCCAAATGATTCTCACCAGTAATCAGTGGCCAATCAAGAGACAAGATGATGCAGTGTGCCCACCATACAGTAAATAACGAGGCTCCCCTTCCTACCAGAATAATCACTTGGCAACAGTAACGGAGACTTTGATTGTATAACATCATGTTTAATTAATGGACTCACTTCGCTAACTTCTGGGGAAAGGTTTCCTAAAAAAAATAATTACCAGCATGGTGTGAATACAACAGTTGACAAAAGAGTTGTTTAAATCTTGAGTAAAACTTAACTGTCTGAAGTCCTTCCATTTTCCTCTTTAACATCTTACTGACACGCCTTCCCCTTATTTATCGTCTGAGCTGATAAGCTATAATGCTCCTACATTACAATGCATCTGAAGAATCATTGTGATGTATGATTAAAACAATTGTTGATAAAAAAAATTATTGAACTTACCAGCTGTGTCAAATGTTGCATTCCGTAGGTGTGACATTTTGATGTGGCTAGAAGCTCTAGAATTTTTCATCATAGGTAATGCTGTGAAACCTTCAGTCTTAAAAGAGGCTATTGTTTCAGGTGACTAAAAGTGGGGAAACAGTTTGCAGTTTCTCAGAGCCTCCTGGTAAACAACCCTACGAACAAATTCTGTTTGCCTGCAATTCCAACAATCCAAGAGAATTTCCTTTTCCAGAAGATGGAAAGATTATTGTGAGTGTTCCAAGTGCTATTCATTCACACAAACCTCCACTAATAGGTAAGCATTCTGATAGCATGTGCAAACAACTTCTTTTTTAAAAAAAATTATCTGTTTCTATGTTTTATGCTATACTGACCCTGATAGCAAATTATTTTCACTCTAGTTCTAGCTTATTATTGTCTGTAATGTGTATGCTGACTCATCCTGAAGCAACGATAAATCAGTATAAGCAGATAATAACTTTCAACATAACCCAGTGGTACTCATGAAGATTTCGTTGCAACCATATGCTGGGAAAGTCTCAGTTCTTACAAAAATGCTACTATTAAATTGTCTGTATACAACACTAGTTTCCTTTGATTATTTGTCATTCTTGGATGAAACTTGCACCAAGGATTAGCGAAATGTTTCACAGAAAAATGAAAGAGATTATTAACGTTATGGTATTATCCCACATTTTGCCTGAGTTCTGAAAACTGTGGAACTACAGATAGCCTTTAGCACCAGTGATAATTAATTGGCAACAGTTTTAATAAACAGATTGAGTAGTTATGATTTTTGTAAATCTTATTAAAAGAATTTCTGTTTTCAAATGTCCCATTCCAGCCCTTAATCTGTTTCCAATTTGCATACTTATGTTAATTTCATTTCATTAAACCCCTTGTGAATTGTACTAAGTGTTTGAGGGTGAGAAGTAACATTCAGTCGTTAGATTAGACAAGAGAACCACTGCTTACCTCAAAAATAATTTTGTGGTGGTGACCTGCATCATTCACCCCCTCCCCTCTTCCCGCTCCCCTACCCACTATGTTCTACTGCAGAAGGTCTAAAGATTTGATAATTATAATTTTTCTTGTGTTCATGTCCATTTTGTGCACCTGTCCTGCCATCAGCTGAGATAGGTGGCTGTCACTTTTCTTATCCTAATTTGTAATTCAATTTTGGTAATAAGTTATCTATACACCCTATTTTAAAAGTGTCACTATATAAACCATATATTTAGTGCTTGCAACTGCAGGAAGAGATTATTTGAAAATAATATTTCTGTGTTTGATTTTTATCTGTACAATCAACTAAACGGCATACATCAACACATTTGCAACTACAAATAAAATTTCTCAGTCCCTCTGTTTCTTCTAAAAAAGGTGATCTTTCGGTTAAAGTATAAATAATACAAATTTTATCTCTTATCATAATGCTTGTTATTGTCACTTATTAATATAGTACCCTGTATGGAGACAGCACACTAGTTGTGTATTAAGGTTATTTTAACTCACTGCTGTCTCTTGGAAGACTTCACCAAAGTTTGTCAGACAGATCCATTGTTCCATATTTGGCATTCATTTGAATTTATCAGTGATTTGTGAAAGATGGAAGAACAATAATTTCCTGTATTGTTTGAACATTATTTTTTGAAAGGTAAAGCAAACCTGGAAACCAGAGGTAAGATTGATAAACATTATGGCAAGTTTACATCTTCAATCTAAACAGTTTATAAATGGTTTAATAACTTCTGAAGGTGTTATATAAACACAGTGATCCCAAATGTTTAGGACACCCTGCTAACTCCAGAGATTAATGAAAAACATCCATAATATTACAATGTATGATATAATGGAGGTGCGTTAAATGTCACAGATGGGGCAAGAATCGTATAGCAGGCGATATAGATTTCCTTTGAATCTATTAGTAAACATGTGAATGTCCACTTCCATTTACGAATGCAATGAAATACTTCGTACACCAACCTATTTGGGTACCAATAAGAGGAAAGATAAAATTGAGACATAAGTTGCCATACTGATACATTAATTCTTTCTTCCCTTGTGCTATTTGGGATTGGAATGCACAGAGTAGAGATGCTTTGGTGCAAAACACCATCTGCCACCCATGATTTATGAATTGCAAAGTACAGATGTAGAAACAGTTTGGGCTTTTAAATGAACATATATATGATGTTTTGCATTAAAATTTATCTGCCACGTTTGCTAACACTTGATCAAAACGATGAATGTGTGAATCACTGCTACAGCAGGTTGAAGCTACTTTAACTGGATCAGTATGAATTAGTTTTTATAAAGAGAATGAAATTTGGAATCGTTACTTCCAGTCAAGCCCTAGCAACATTAAAAAATATAGGTTGCAGTCAAGAGATTTGTACCAAAGGTGACAAAAACTGTTCCTTCAGCTTGAAGATTATGGCCACAATTTGCTTGGGTGCTTTTGGTATAATCTTGGAGAGTGGCAAGTTACCCAAGTATACGGACTGCTTTGTTGGACGATTTAAATCATACATAATATTTCTGTAAGGTGTTTTTTCATCACAAGTCATTATCTCCCTGTAAGTATGAATGAGGTATCATACTAAAGCTTAAGATCTCCACTTTAATCGCATCATATTCTAAGGAAGGAATTTTTTAGAATTCAACCCTTAAAGGGCAAACTTTTATATATAGGAAAGGACTGATAAATACACCCAACACTCACCAAAGTTGAAGGGAGGACAGTAGCAACACAAATAACACACAAACAAAGAAAATACAATATTTCGGGTTAAAACCCCTTTTTCAAGTTAACAGAAGTAAGTGGCTGGGCTTGCGCAAGACTTGCGTTCGACGCAGCCACTCATAGAACGCAATAGACAGTCGGAGGTGGCGGTGGGAGCAACGATAATATAATCGCAAGAGAAAGAAAAATGGTTACCAGACACCCCACTGTGTAGTTCAGGTATATAGATGACATATTTATGATCTGGACCCACGGAGAAAACCTCCTTCTTGACTTCTTACTCACTGAATAACTTCTCCTCCTTAAATTTCACCTGGTGCTACTCTCAGACTGACATCACTTTTCTGGATGTAGACATCTCTGTACGGAATGGTCACTTACACACCTCTGTCCACATAAAACCCACTAACCTACAACAATATCTCCATTTTGATAGCTGCCATCCACATCATACAAAACGTTCCATTCCATACAGCCTAGCCATTGGGCAAACGCATCTCTGATCACGAGTCCTTTACCTCTACACCAACAATCTGACCCAGGCACTCATAAACCGCAATTATCCTCCAGAACTATTCAAAAACAGTATCAAGGTCAGGGACTGTCCTCCACACACACACAAACAACCTAAAGCCAATCAGAACCCTGTTTTTCTCACCCAGTTTTTCCCTGGCCTGGAATCCTAAACAAAATTCTTCGTCTGGGCTATGACTTTCTTAGATCCTTTCCTGAAATGCGCCGCATTCTTCCACTATCCTTCCCACCACACCCCGAGTCACCTTCAGCAGACCGCCTAATCTAAAAAACATTCTTGTACATAAATATCAAGCCTCTGATGCTCCTAAACCACCGTTTGGATCCTTCCCTTGTAAGAGACCCCGTTGCAAAACTTGCGGTATGCATCCACCTACCCTACTACTGGTGAAACCTACCCCATAATAGGTCATGCCACCTGTACAACCACCCATCTCATTTACCAGCTCACCTGCCTCCACTGTCCAAGTTCCTACATTGGCCTGACCTCAAACTCATTATCCATCAGAATGAATGGTCACAAACAGTTTACTCCCAAAACCTGGACCTCCCCATTGCTCACCATGCCAGTACTCACAACACCCTGACCTTAATAACTGCTTCACAGTCAGAGCCATTAGAGTACTTCCAGACACTACCTCCAATCTGAACTCCGCAGGTGGGAATTGGCATTCAACACATCCTTCAGACTAGACATCCCCCAGGCCTTAATTTCCATTAATATCTTCTATCCTCACCCTTTACACCCATAACTGGCCAGCACAATAGATTCATATATTTTTCAAAAATTTTCAATTATATTTTTTTATTACTATTATTGTTTTTTTTCAACCATTTTAATCTTTCTTATACTCGTGGTTATATTATCGTTGCTCCACCCACCACCTCCGACGGTCTATTGCGTTCTATGAGTGGCTGTTTCGAACGCAAGTCTTGCACAAGCCCAGTCACTTACTTCTGTTAACTTAAAAAGGGTTTTAACCCAAAATATTGTATTTTCTTTGTTTGTGTGTTGTTTTGTGTTGCTGCTGCCCTCCTCCTTTCAACTTTGGTGAGTGTTGGGTGTATTTTATCAGTCCTTACCATAAAAATATTGCCTCACGGCATTTCTTTCCTTTCATGGTTATATATATGTGAGGCAGTCTCTAGTTGCGCCCACCTCTCATAATGTTCTCCCATTGACGAAGGGTTTATCCCGAAAATTACTTCATTATTTGGCCTTGTGCCAAATTTGTACTGGTAGGCAATTTTCCACCTACTGAGTTCAGAGAAATTGCTGCTATTAGGGAGAACTCTGATAGCACAGACTGTGAAACAAGAGTTGAAATTATTCAAGTCGTGGGTTATGGCATGGGCAGAAACTGGGTGCTTTGGGTTCTGTGTGAACACAGTCTGTCGGTGGCCATTCATTCTTATGGAGAGTGGGTTTGTGGTCAAACCTATATATGAAGCCAGACAGTGGTTGCATGTTAACTGATAAATTATATGGGCGGTTTCACAGGTGGTGTGTCCTATGATAGGGAAGCATATTTTTTTTTCGTGAACCATTTATCTGCCTTAATACCTAACCAAAATCGATAAATGAGGTATCAATTTTTAAAGTAAGGTCTTGAGGAATTTTTCGGAATTCAACCCTTAATATTTCCACAACGCATTTTTGTGTCACGAGCCATCTGTCTCACTTAAACCTAGCCAAAATCAATAAATGAGGTATCATTTTAAAGATTAAAGTCTCCAGTTTAGTAATATTATATTTAAAGAAAGTTTTTTTTTTCTCCTAAAATCTGTTTTTCTTTTCCACGAATCATTTATCTCCCTTAATAATAAATCAAAATTGTAAATGAGCTATCAGTTTAAAGACTAAGGTCTTTGCTTTAGTCACATCATATTTTTTAAAAAGAAATTCGACCCTTAAAGGACAAAAGTATTCATATTTCCACAACGCATTTTTCAGTCACGAGCCATTATTCTCTTGATACCTAGCCAAAAATGATAAATGAGGTATCATTTTAAAGATTAAAGTTTCTGATTTCATAACATTTTAAGAAAGGAATTTTTCGGATTTATACTCTTAAAGGGCAAAAGTATCATTGTTTTCATAACTTGCTTTTTTATCACGAGCCATTTATCTGTCTTGATACCTAATTGATATCTAGAAATCAGATATAATTTTAAAGACTAAAGTCTCCCCTTCGGCCGCATCATATTTTAAGAAACAACTTTTTCCAGATTCGACCCTTAAATGGCAAAAATATCATTGCTTCTAAAATAAAAAAAAACATATCTCACTTGATGCCTAACCTAAATCGATAAAAATGGAATCATTTTAAAGATGAATCTGTCTGCTTCAGTCATATCATGTTTTATTAAAGGAATATTTTTTTTAATTTGACCCTTAAAGGGCACAATATTTCCACTTAAAAAAAAAAAAAAAAAAAAAAAAATAATTGTTTTACGTACAGTGTGTTTTACATTTTCCTAATTGTTTCATAATATGTCGTAAGTATTTTGTTACATACCTATTAAACTAAACAAATAAACAATTGCTGCAAATGAGGCAATTCTACTTTCATTCCATTACTAGCCGCCAACCTCGCTATTTGTCGTCTTTTATTCACGAAATTTTCACATGGATATCTGGAAATGAAATAAAGGAAGAAAACAAACACATTTAGCAACCAAAGATTTCTTTTCACTATGACAAATAGGGTATCTGCAGATGATACAGTATAATTGTTACATTGATGAGACAAAATTATTTCAAGTCCTGCTCTATTCCCTATGTTTGGCTCATGTGTCTAAACATCAAAAAGTATCTGGTGGGAAAAGGATTTTCATTCAATAAGATGGTGGTCAAAGCTAGTTCATATGTTGCAGAATTAGAAAAACCATAAATAAAGAAGTTCTTACAGGTGTGGATGAGCAAATAAGTTACACACAAAAGATGGGGCAGCTGAACAATGCATAGTGACCTTAACAGATAAGCGGAAAAGCTTGGCACAAAAATCAATGCTTAATATAATTTCATTTTGTGTAGTGGACTGTACTCTGTGGCTTTGCAACTCCCAGCCTTACTGGAATCATTAAGCTCCAATGAAATTTATTGTAGGTAAGACCTACCCTATTCCACAATGCACTCTGAACTGAGAGCTCTTTCAACAAAAAAGCAGTCATTTATGGCACTGTAACCACAATATAAAACTTTTGCTTATTTTGTTCATAACATGCAAAACTATACTAGATGTAAGTATTTTTAGTATTTTTTATTTAAATACAAACCCGTCAGTGTGTCTGTATGTGTTAAAGTGCCATCTCACTGGATCTAGGAGATATAATGGGACCAGGATCAAGTCACAAACCCCACACATCGGCCACCATGAATGCATTTTTAGATGGTTTCTTTCAATCATCTAGATCAGGGTTTCCCAACTTGTAGTCTGCGACCCATCCTAAGCGGTCCACAGACAAAATAAAATTAATAATTACGAAACATAAATGGAGGCTGATCACAATGTGTGAGATGTAAGTCGAGCCATTTCTATAGTAGCCAATTTCCAATTACTATTATTGAGGGGTCCATGGCTAGTCTCTAAGGGGTGTGCCTTTGAAAAAGGTTGCGAAAGGCTGATCTAGATGAATGTTGAGACGGTCCTCAATCGCCACTTCACAAACTACACACTTGCACACAGAATACAAGTTGTACGTTTTACAGACGGATGGCAACACATTCCCTTTATTACATTGAAACTGAGAGATCTAACAAGTGTTTAGCAGATGGAATCTTGCTTGGGAAGTAAGTGCAGCCTTTGTATTAGGATGTGCCAAACTACCCACACCAATGTGGAAATGTTCAAACAATAATGAAAAAAAAAAAAAAATCATTTAAATACATGGTATGGTCAATACTGAAGGCAAATTTCAAGTTCCTGGATAACAGCATTTTTGAGATAGAATCTTGAGCATAGCTGTGTAACTAAAATCGTGGATGACTTCTATATATAACTATACCCTGCTGAGGGCGAAAAAAAAAATATTTTTTTTTTCAGCTGCTATTACTTTAACTCCCTCAAGAATAAAATTTAACAAAATTTTATAATACAATATTCAATTTTGGACACAATGTTGCATTTAAAAATGCCATGTGGTTAAATGTATATGGAAATATAAAGTAAACCCATCACTTACCAAAGTTAGCTGCAGCAAAAAAAAAAAAGACACACACACACACACACAAACTGGGTAAAACTCTTACACTTGAGTGTAGAAGATGGGCACAGTGCTAGCTTCACATGTTAACCTGCTGTTAATCACACCAAATAAATCATGAATGATGTTCAAATTTGCTTAACAAAACACAATGTGCAAATTAAAAAACTGATTCTGTTTTGAAGTTTAAGGCCTGTGACAGACAGACAACAGAATGAAAGCAATAGGGCTCCACATACCTTTGGGTACAGAATCTTACAATAGGAGTTGGAGACAACAGAATGAAAGCAATAGGGCTCCACATACCTTTGGGTACAGAATCTTACATCAGGAGTTGGACTAGCTGCATGTGCATCGTAAATCTTTTATTGGAGAAAATATCATCTACACTGATGATTATAATTATAATCATGAAAAAAAATAACCAGTACATTTTATGCTTTCTAATATTTACAGATCTGCTGAAACAATACCTACCCCATAAGCCACTTTGCCTGGAACTTTTTGCAAGATATCTTCTACCAGGCTGGACTAGTTGGGGAAATGAAGTGATTAAATTACAACATGTATCACTTTATCAGAAGGAAGCAATCGAAGAAGTATAAATGCTACGATAGTAATTTTTTATAAACATGAGAAGGAACAACTGCAGTTTCTTCATGTTTTTATTATTTCTGTTTAGTAACATCAGTTGATAAATATAAACAAACTTTTAATATTTTGTATTTTATTCTAAAATATTTCAAGATTCTTAAATTTGTGACTAAAATAATAATAAAAAAACAATAATTACAAATTGTCTCCACTATTGAAATAAATGCCCATGTAAACAGTACTGAACTACTGTGGAGGTATCATTCCAAGTTCAAATCCACAACTGTAGGCTTGATGGATCAAATGAAATTAAAATGACACCTTTTCTAAGTTGCACTTATCAAAAACTCTATGCTTTTGAAAGATTTAATTGCCACCTTAAAAGTATTGATATTTTGAATTAAAATAATAGTTGTTTTACTTTATATTTATTTTAAAAAATTTAGTATTGCTTACTTGGTTGGAAATAAAATGAATCTTTGGTGTCATTGCTTAAAAAAAAAAATTAATGAAATAAATCACTGCAGCTTCTAGTCAGATAATAACGATATACATAAAACTTTTTGCCCAACATTTACTTCAATAAGCCGTTGGTACCAGTCATGATTAATTTTTAGAAATTCTTCTAAAAGACAATTTCAGTTTTGGCATCAGAATTTTTGTGACAAGTGCAAGTGATGTGAAAATGCTAATATCACATCATAAATATAATAAATAGTTGGACTCTTTTTCAGGTCAGTGTCCATTAACTGATTTACCATTGGATAAAATCTCGCTGGTCCCATTTATTTTTACATCTTTGGTAGTATTATGCCGATATCCATTTGGGTTCATTGTCTGCCAGCGCCAAAAGTCTCTGCCTGAAATTATAATAATTACTGAAATTTCATTGGTAACTTGTACAAATCATGAGTATTGGTGATTAATGAAAACTTTTTCATTTCCAAGTTTAAAAATAAATATTTGAGATGCACTGAATTATTTATATTTATTCAGAGTTAAAAGGGTCATACGATAATATAATTTTGATAAGAATATTTGTGAAAGGCTGTTTCAAATCGCTGATTTTAATTAATTTTAAAACAACTACATGCAAAGCTATCACAATTTTAAGAAGGAAGGATAAGGACAATTTATATTTCAATTCTTGTGTGTGTGTGTTTCTAATTAAAGGCTGTAACTAATATAGAACCTTAGAAACATCTATTCATGAAAACTGAAATAGCTACAATGAACCAAAAGTTCTCAATAAGGTTCAGTTAGAAAACAATTTACATGAGAGAAAGGGGGTTAAGGATAAAGTAATTACTAGGGGGGGGGATAAAAACATGTTCTGGTGCTGGGGGGGGGGAAATATTTTAGAGCTAGTAAATTAAAGAGATGTCTTGCTCGAAAATAAATTCCTTATAGTACCAAACCGACTGACTGTTTTCAGACATACTGTATTCTTTAGGTTAGTTGAAAATTTCAAAATATTCACAGCTTTGGAAACGACAACCATATAGAATGATTAAAAGCGCTTAGTTGTAAAATTAAAGATGGAGGGAAAAGTAATGACTGCTGCACCATAAGTTTAACAGCAGTCTTCTTCTTCTTTTTGTGGCAAAGTATGTGTCCTATCTAATTCAGTTTCACAATCTGAATTCTGTTTTGCTTGTCAATGAAGATTTATGTTTCTTGTTGTCTAAGTAATGTACTTTTACTGTATAGCCCCTGTCAACCTAAATTTGAGACTGATGGTCAACATAAGAATGCCCACCATAGTTATGTCAGTCAATCAGTAACACACTTTTGGCAAGCTATAAACTTCAGGCTGTACAGATTGTGCACCTGAAAATGACGATGGAGAGAACAGCAGTCAAAATATTTTGTGCATACAACATTTTGACTCAGATTCCTGTGAAAAATATATCAGGGGACAGCACTGACAATTTCACTTTCCATCCATTCCCATTCACATAAACAGCAGAGGGGCAAAGGGGTACTTTCTGAGTTGTTAGCTAAAGCAGTAAGGTTGCCCATTTCCAAAGATGATGGGGTCAGGACTGTGCCTTTTTTTAGGTTAGGGGCTGCTGGTGAAGGGATGGAAATAGTTGATCAGTTGATACAGATTATTGTTGAAACAATAACTAACTGGGAATGAGGAGGTAAATGCTGAAATATAAAGCCGGTAATAAACGTATTATGGGTGAACTGTAGAAGTGTAATAAACAAAGTAATTCAATTTTCAAAATTAATAGAGATACACAACCACAAGTAATAATCGAGTAGAGAGTTGGTTATAAGAAGTACTAGACAGTGAGCTTTATCCCAATGGTTACAGAGGGTACTGCAAAAAACAGAGGAGCAATTTGTGAGGAGTTTTCATACTAGTTAACAAAAAACTACCATATTTCACTGGTGTTCATAGATCATGACCATGAGTTACTTGGGGTAGATTTCTGGGGTAATAAAAAAGAAAAAAATCAGGGTGTTGGCTGTTTACCGCAGTGGAAAAATGACAGATGGGGAGAAATTAAATTCATACTCAGATTTCAGAGGTGAGAATAGAATAATCATAACAGGTGGGGATTTAAATTTACCAGGTGTAAACTGGGGAGGAAATAAGATTATAACACAAGGGAACAGAGATTTGCAATACCTTATAAGGGAAGGAGGATTTAAACAAGTGGTAGAGCAGAACACTAGGGGACAAAATATTTTGGATATATTCCTAATAAAGCCTGATGATAAACTTGTGGGGTGTCAACTAAACGAAGGAATAAGTGATCATAAAGCAGTTCTAATGGATATCAGAGGATTCAGTGAACCAGCAGCCAAAATTGAAGGGGGAAATAGGTACAATTATAAAAAGGTGCAGTTTTTTAATTTGAAGAGATATTTCAGAGAATGTGCAGTAAATGGAAGGAAGGCACAAGTACTGTTCTCCAGGCAAATGCCGGGATGCTTCATTCAAAAGGCCATGGCCAAATTCCTTCCCATTCCTTTCCCGTGTCTAAAGACCTCGCTGTTTAAGAGACGTTAAGCAGATAAAAAAAACACACACAAGTACTGTTGAGTCAAGGTGATAATAAGAAAGGGGGAAGAAATTTTTTCCAAACAGAAAATAAAGAGAAGTAGGGAACCTGTGTACTATAACAGAGAGGTGAGGAGGTTAAAGAGGTTGGTAAGAAGAGAACATACAGACAGCAGGGTAGTAGGGAACCTTTAGAACAACTAAACAAGGATTTAATAATAGTTAAGAAGGTGGCTAAAGATGGGTTTATGAAGAGTATTGTCAGTATGGCTATGTTACAAAACTGAGGGGAAGGAGAGTGTTGAGATGCTTATAGACAAGGATGGAGAAGAAGTAATTGAGGATTTAAGAAAGCCAGGAATTTTAAATAAATGGTTTAGTGAGAGCATTAGGGACAATGAATCAGAAATGGGAGGGTCTAAATTGGTGAACCCACTTACACTGTGAGGAGTGTAAGTGGTTTCAAGTAGGCAACATGGTTTTAGGTAAGGATATTCATGCGAATCTCAGTTAGTAATCTGAGATCTAAGTTAGTCTTCCATTATTTAATATAGGAATTATAGCAATACTCACGGCCCACTACACAAAAACTTCGAATTCGACACTCGTGTAACCACGACAAGCGCTGTATTGCTACTGAATTCGATTGGCTACTGGCAGAGTGATGACGTACCTGCGCAGAACCTCGCTAAACTGGACCGCCATCGTTCGTGGAGCGCACTATAATGTTTTAGGTCAAAAAGTAATAGTATTCCTATTTGAAAACTAAAATGACATGACAGAAAGAAATCATTCATAAATAGTAGTTATAATTGGGGAGGGGGAAGAGACTAAGATGTTTTTATGTAAGTATTCTTTATCTCGGACATATGACATGAAATGTTCCACATCCCAGAAGTCCTTCTTCGGCAGGTATCTATGGAATAAGAGTAATAAATAAGTATATACTACTGATGCAAATAGTAACAGGGTATGCATGAGCTGGCTTGTAAATATTATTGCTATTATTATAATCTGAAATTGAGCTTAAACCTTAGGCGGTAGTGTACTGCCTTGCTTGCAAATGAAGACTCTCCCATTCTCTTGTGCTTGAAATCACTTGCCAATGTACGTGCATGGTTCTCTCTTCTGTTTTGGAAGTAGCATGGAGTTTCCTGTCAAGCACAACATTGGCTGAATGCTGATAGCTGTGGGGATGTGGAGATATGATGGTTAAAAGTGGTTTATGCAGGGCATTTTCATACTTCGACCAAAGACATGTGTCTCCATATATGTCACTCTGCTGCCACAACTACATAGCATAGACCATTGGTGTTTATGTTTGGTAGTGGTATCGTGTCTCCTATCATGTACTATGGTGGTTAGACTCAGTAGCTATGGGGGTGTGGGAGATATGGTCGTTGAAAGTGGTCGACCTGTGGCACTTTCGTAATTCTACCAAAAACGTATGTGTATCTATCACTTTTCAGCAAAACTATCTAGCGCAGATCACTGGTGTTTGTGTAGCAGTAGCACAGAGTCACCTGTTGATCACAGCGTTGGCCGAATTTCGGTAACTGTGGTAGTGTGGAGGTATGGTGGTTGAAAGAGGCCAACCAAAGGTGTTTTCGTATTTCGACCAAAGACTTGTGTCCGTATATGTCACTCTGCTGCCACACTACATAGCATAGACCATTGGTGTTTGTGTGTGGTAGTGGAATCGTCTCCTATCCTGTACTATGGTGGTTAGATGTCAGTAGCTATGGGGTGTGGGGATATGGAGGTTGAAAGTTGTCGACCTGTGTCACTTTCGTATTTCTAACAAAAACGTATGTGTCCCGGTGTATCACTTTTCAGCCAAAACTATCAAACACAGATCACTGGGGTTTGTGTGTGGTAGTAGCACAGAGTTACCTACTGATCACAACGTTGGCTGAATTTCAGTAGCTGCGGGGATACGGGAGATATGGTGTTTGAAAATGACCGATCAAGGATATTTTCATATTTCGACCAAAGACATGAGTGTCCGTATATTTCACTTTGTTTCCACAGCTATATAGCGCAGACCACTGGTAATGGTGTGTGGTATTGCCCTCAAGTATCCCATCATGCACTATAGTGGTTAGGTGTCAGTAGCTATGGGGGTGTGGGAGATACGGTGAATGATAGTGGTCGACGTAGGGTATTTTCCTGTTTCTACCAATGTCGTGTGTGTCCCTATATTTCACATTGCAGTCAGAACTACCAACCGCCGACCACGGGCATTCGTGTGAGGTGGTAGCCTGGAGTCTTCCATCGTGCGATGGCGATTGCATGCCAGTAGCTGTGGGGTTGTGGTAGATATGGTGGACCAGATAAAAAATTGTCATGTGTGTCCCTATATTTTTCTCTATAGCCAAAACTAGCCAGCACAGTCCACTGGTGATTTTGTATGGTATTAATCTCAAATCTCCCTCCATGCACCATGGTGGTGTCATGTCGGGAGCTGTCGTGGGGAGAGAGATATGGTGGTTGAAATTGGTCTGCAGAGGGCAATTTATATTTCGACCAAAGACATTTGTGTCCCTATATTTCACTTTGCAGCCATAAATACCCTGCGCGGGTCATTGATGTTTGTGTGTGGTATTAGCCTCAAGTCTCCCATCATGCAGTATGGTGGTCACATGTTGGTAGCTGGCAATCAAAATTCTTTAGAACCACGAACGATATTGTGGGCATCAGCTAGTAATTTCATAAATATGGATCCAGAGACACTGTCATTTCCGAGAGCGTGCAAAAGATATCGTGCGGTTCTGATCTCCCATCTTTCATGCAATAAAAATTACACATTAGACTACTACCGTTTAACCTAGAAAATTTAATAGCTTGTAAAAATTCTCAAGTTGATTCAATGCTCTGGGATTTTTTAAATATTGGAAACAGGATCTTTTAAAAGCATTACACTTGAACATGATATTGGGAAAATTAATTGAATATTAGAGTTCTTATTGGCACAACATTATTACTAAAGAGTAATATCACATTATATATTTAATAATTATTATGGGGACATTATTCTTTTCTAAATTTTTGCTTTGCTTACTTTCTTGGTGCATGTAATTAGTGTGTACATGTGAAGAAGTGAAAATTCTATGTATTTTTTATGTTTAATTCACACTCCAGTGGACGAACAATGATACTATATTGAATTTGTACAGTAAGTAGGAAGTTTGTCTAAGATGTTCTCATAAACAAATGAAAATTACTAAAAAGTTAAAGCACATTTCACTAGATTATCCAGTACTGTATCTAGCCTTAGTCATTATTTTGTATTTACAACTTTTATATCACAGAACATCTTGGAAAATATTGCCTGATAACTATTCTTACAATGAATTTTCATTATTTACTAGCTTCTAAAAAATGAAAAGTTGAACATAGATTTCTGATTTAAAAAAAGCAACTAAAAATACCGGTGCAAGTATCAGCATACAAAAATTTCATTAGCCCATCAAAAAATGGCAGGTTGAACACAGATTTTTGGCTCATAACTTAAACAATTTTTAAAAGCTTAAACAGCACATTCCCTTTGTTGTAAATATGAATTCTATTATATCTGCATGAAAATGAACGCTTTTATCGCAAGTGCATTGATACATTCACTGTATCGTGATATAAACATGAGTCTATATTTCTTTCTTTAAAAATAACAAAGAATAGGGAAAATAAACTCATCACCCACCACAGTTGAAGGCTGAGATGAGTGAAAAACAAATGTGACAAACAAAACATATATAATTATTTCAGTTATGCACCTTATTCATGTGATAGAGAATGAGTTATTCAGTTCAGGAGATGTGCACACGCCAAAGTTTATCACATGACTCAAAAGTAACAGTGATTAAAGAATATAATGAAACCATCTACCTCAAATGAATATAAATAAACAATATTGCACACACATTAATGCCAGCGAAATCACGGTTACAGTGGTATGGTCACATGAAAAGAATGGGAGAGGAGAAGAAGATACCTAGGAAGATGCTGGATAAGGAATTGAAAGAGAAGAGCCCCAGAGGATGACTGAGTGACATATGGGTGAAAGATATTAAAAAGTATTTTGAAGAAAGAGGAGGAAATTGGCTGACAGTGGAAGAAGAGGGATGGTGGATGGACAGAAAGTGTTGGAGAGCTTTTGTTCCAAGCCAACCTGGTCAGTTGTTGGAAGCTGCTCAAAATGATGATGACAGTATCACGATATAACATGATTCCATATTTATTTATTTTTATTGTAAAAGCAATCGGGGAATATAATAAAACCATCTACCTAAAATGAATATAAATAAATAAAAAAAACTAATAAACAAATAAAAGCAACTAAAAATAATGGTGCATGTCTCACTGTAATAATGGCAGCTCCTCTGTCTGACGTCATCACATGATTTTCAGTTAGTATTAACCCTTTCGTGACCAAATTATTTACAGAAGTTGTGGAATTCTTATGAGCACTTTATTGCGCTAAGGAACCACACTTAAAATTATAGGTTCAATCTTGAATGTGAATAATTAGTCTATAATTACAAAAAAATTAGTGGGAACTATTGTTCCCACTGAACTCTGGACTAACTCAACTCGGGAATTTGAAAAAAAATATATATTAATTTTTAATTGCAAAAAACATCAGAAATATTACATTTAAACATGTATTAATTTGTGCTGTCATTTGAGTTCACTATGGTGATGTACTATGGAATATAGAAAAGCATGGTGCTATACACAAAGGTACACAACAGCTGCTACACATTACTTTTGTTCTCTTTTTCTTTGTCCTTTGTGCTACATAAACGGCATCTTCTGTTTGATATGTTTCCAGTTTCGCTAGCTTCTATTGTCAAATCAAAACTATTATCATCACATTGCACAATAATGTTACCACTAACATCATTCGAAATTTGTGAAGTATTCGCTGAATCTTCATCAGAATCTGAGTCAGCATTGAAATCTGAATCTTCTGCATCTTCTGGTAGGGAGTTCAAAATTTTCAGAATCTCTTCTGGCCTGAGCCCAGCCATTCTAAACAATGGGAAACGCACAATAAACAAAATGCCGATTTTACAGCTACACTGTTTGCACATCCCAAACAGTTCAGTGGGATAAATAGTTCCCACTAACTTTCCTTGCTACACAGTTTGCACATCCCAAACAATTCAGTGGGATAAATAGTTCCCACTAATTTTCCTTGCAATATTTCTGTGGTTTTCGGTGAAATTTGCTAAATACAGTCATATACTGTCTCCTTAGTAAATATTAAAGTGGACAAATATAAAACAAGTCACTTCACACACAACAGAAAAGCGCAGAATACAAATATAGCTGTTGTGGTCAAATTATTGGGTCCCTTACACTCAGAAACCACGCCACTGCATTTATTGACTAAGAATGTAGACAGACAACAGCCTCTGCGAGCCAGTTGATAAACTACACGTAGTTACCACACTATAACAGAGATGGGAGCACAAGTTAGATGTGGGAACAATGATTACCAGTGAACTTAAGCCGAAAACAAAGAAGTGGGAACTATAGTTCCCACTGGTCACGAAAGGGTTAAAGCAATTCAACCTTTAAAATTTAAGTATGCATACACAGAATGTTGTGGCACATATGCACTTAAAGTATAGCACTCATAAATTTCTCCCCACCTTACCGAAAGAAGTTTCACTTCAAAAATTGCAGATTGTTTGATTTAAATGATATCGAAATTAAATGCAATTAAGGCGTTTGAGAGGTAACCAGCAAAGTGTCCTTTGTTCATTAAGCAGTAGAGGAAAGATGTAGATTAATGAGCCAAAGAAGCACCAAGGGAGAAGGGTGGGGATTGCTATGGTGGTGAGGGAAGTGTAATCTCTGTGATGTCCAATCCAAGTAAAATAAATAATTTTTTTAATATCCCTGAGCCCATGGGGATATCCGGTGTCGAGGAAGTGTTGGTAGACCAGTTCTCATTTACGGAGTTTCAGAAAGGTAGTGTTGTCTGGAAAAACTCTGACAGCTCTAACTGTAAAACTAACTATTGAGATTGTTGGAGTCATGTGAGCTGGCAGGAACTCTGTGTTAGGGTGCAAATTTTTTACCTGTCACCATTCATCCTTAGTGACAGTTGTTGAGTGGTGAGACTGGTGTAAGAAGTATGCAATGAAGGCAGGTAAGTTGGTAAATGAGGTGAGTGGTAGAGCAGGTGGCATGTCCAATAATAGGAAAAGATTTTCCTGTGATAGGATTAGAATACATAGTGATTGCTGGATGCATGCTGCATGTTTTGCAGCGTGGTCTGTTACATCGTAAAGAGCCGTGCAGAAGACTAGGAGAGTCAGAAGGTAAGTATTTGTGCACTAAGATGTTTTTTTTCAGACAGGGAGGTCTGCTGAAGCATGTGCATCAGGCAGTGGGTAGTATTTTGGGAAGGAGGAGATGCAGTTCAGGGAAGCAACATCTAAATTTATGTGCATACTCCTTGCTTGTTCCCGCAATCATCAAGGCAAATGCTGGGGTGGTCTGCAATCTCCACCTCAAAACCTACACACATTTACACACCAAAAAAAACCACACTTATCACACACAGAACATAGTTATGGTAACTACATATATAATTAGAGTTACCTGGATAGAAAATGACATTTAATTTAATTATTGTTTGATTGCCTTGTTTAGAAACAGAATCTTATGTGTTTCTAGTTATGGTATATTTTGAGATGTTTTCTTGGTACCACATACAAATAAGAAGGCTATTAAAACTCATGGGTCGTCAACTTGATTTCTAAAATTTTAACATCTAGCATTAGATGTTAAAGACACTCATGCATTTATGTTTTAATTGGCTATATCATTGAAGTACAGTAGAATATATGCATACGTAGCCACTTAATAACCTTGGATTTTTTATTTTATTTACTAAGGCGTGCACCTAACACCATGTTAGTATGAATTACACCCAGTCCCCTATAAGATATTAATTTCTTTTGACTTACACATCTGTTCCAAATTGTATTTAGTTTTCCACCCCAGCTCTTTTTCAGCTAGACTTGCATTGGCATACATGGAGACAATGTCCCCAGTTCGACGTTCCCGGATTTCATATGGCACAACAGTGGAAGTAACAGCTTCAAATGTTCTTAGAAGCTGAAGCACTGAAACCCCATGCCCTGTTCCCAAGTTGTATGTCTGAAATGAAAAAAATATATATATACAAAATCTAATGATACTTACACATCATTTTAACATCATATTTTGGCTGCCACAGCAGTTCAGATATAGCCAGACTTCCATCACAGACAAGACTGTCCACATCTCCAACTCGTCTTGGACCCATCGTACAGGGAATAGGTACACCTGTCACTTCCTCAAATTCGTTCACAAGTTGTTTAACGGACAATCCCGTACCCAAACCAAGATTATAAACCTATATAGAAAGTTGAAGTTAATCATACAAAATATTAATAATTGTTGGTAAACATCGGATGAAGATAAATGCAAAGAAGAGTCAGCTTATTAGATACACAGAAAAAAACTAAGGTTTGATTATTATTATAAGGTGCAGAAAGAATTACTTGTTGAAGACTTGAAATGTAAATAACTTGGCATTATACTTGATAACAACCTTAACTGGGCAGGACACGTTGGTTACGTAATAGGAAAAGGTTTTTAAATTCTGCACTTGCAGAGAGTGACGAGGGGATGTATGAGAGAAGTAAAGGAATTGGTTTACAAAACTTTGGTCAGACCATTGCTTGAATATGGTAGTGTAGTCTGGGATGCACATTTTGAGTATCAAATACAACAGTTGGAGAAGATGCAAAGAAGGGCGGCTAGATTTGTTTCTGGAAATTAACGCATAATAGATATGATAAAACAGCTGAAATGGGATTCATTGGAAGACAGGATGTGGATGAAGAGGGTCATGGGAGTGTATGAGGCATATTTTGATGATTAGGTCTGGAAAGATATTGGTGTAAGAATTAAAAGTAATGCATGGAAGGGAAAAGATGACCACGACTACAAGCTGGCACTCGATTTCAGGCCCAAGGGTGTATGAAGATTCTTTTTTTTAGGTAAGGGTGTCAGGGATTGAAATAAGTTACCAAGAGAAATGATGAATAATTTGCCAAAAATGTTGAAAGAATTTGAAGTAAACATTAAGAGAGTGCAAATGTAGGAGGTTGTAGGAAAAAAGGGGAGGGGGGCGAAAGATGGGTGTGTAGTGATTTTACCACTGGAGTGAGTGCTCCGTTGCAATTAAATTAAAAGAAGCATTAGTTCTGTCTTATGAATACAGCATGCAAATATTTGTTATTATGCATGTACCTCAGTTAGTGAAATATATTAGTATGTATGGTGAAAGTAATTCTGTCAACATATATAACATAATTGCTTTAACCTTAACTCTAACTGAATACATTATTTTCTAGAGATGGTTTAAGTAAGTATAGAATGTTGGCTTCATTTATCTAAAGTAGTGATTAGTAATGAATGTTACAAGGTCTAATGTAACAATGTTTGAATTTTTTACCAAATAAACTGACACAAAATTTTACCAACAGTTCTAAATTAATTATGAAATAATTTTGGTATTAAATATGGCTATTACGTCAAGATACTAAATGTATGATGTAAACTGCCATTTGGGAGATGGTCACATAGGCGGCAGGGCAATACTAACAGGTGAATGGTGGAGAAAAAGAAATGGATTAATGAGATGGGTATAAAGGCAGTCAAAGTAAAAAAGCCTGGGAATAATGGATTAGCAGACATTAATACGTTACTGTGTGTTAGGTATCATATCTGAGAATGTTTTCAATGTACTGAATTTGTCCAATAGAATTTCAAATATTCATTCTAATTTGATTTAAGGTTATTTCATTTACTTGCAGAAAGTTTTAAGGAATTGTTTTAAACTACAGCAGATTGTTTAGGCCATTGTTTGGCATTCTGAAAGTGTCACTTTTTTTGCAAGTAAAATGCACCATATGCTTTCTCATTTAAGGTAACCTTAATGATGAAACTAAGGAAAATGGAAGCGGCTTCTAGGCGATATAAATAATAAAGGAAAGGGAAATTTACCCACCAAATACCAAAGTGGACGGCTGAGATGAAAGTGAACATTTATACTGACAAACAAATACACAATATTTCGGCATCTACCTTCTTCAGTCGTAGATAAACGAGTCATTAGGCTCTGTACGTGTATACACAACGAGCGTCACCCAATGACTAACTGGGTAGTGGGGGAAGAGTGGGGGGGGGGACGGCTAAGGAGTAGACTATCGATATATCAGAAATTATTGAGGTAATAAAATGCAGGCAATGGTAAATGAACATATGTAGGAGGGACACGGTATTGACGCGAAAATTTATTTCTGCTAAAAAACAAGTGATGGGTTAAGTGGTTGGATTTTAACGGTGGTTAAGGCCAGGTGGGTGTCTGGTATCCAGGATATTCCATGATTCCAACAATCTCAACAACTGTTTTACTCTGAGAGCAGTGAGAGTTTTCCCTGACAGCACCACGGCAGCAGAACTCCAGAGGTGGTAACTAGCAAATCAGAATGTACTTTTAATAGTCCAATGAGTGAAGTAAGGTATGTTTTATTTTGGCATTACATCGAAAAAATGATGACTTGGGGTAAAAGTGTCCACAAATTTTATAACCATTTAAAGTAAGTTACTTTGTGCAGTCAAAATGTTTATCACAATTTCAGCATACAAGCTGAAGTGTGAGCGGGAGCATTATTGTGATGCAATTTCCATGAGTGGTTTTGTCACAATTCTGTGAATTTGTGATGGTTTGCTTTATGCAAACGGCGCATAACTTCCAGGTAGCATTCCTTATAAACAGCAAGACCATTTGGCAGGAAATCATGATGCACAACACAACTTAAATCAAAGAAAACAGTGAGGAGAACTTTTACATGTGATCAAAGTTGTCACTTTTTTTTTTTTTTTTTTTGGATCTTTATTCAGCTTCCATTTGGCCTTGAATTTGACATCATGCCCAAGCACACATATTTTGTCCCTGTTATGACCATTTAAAGATGTTCTGGATCATTGATGACTTATCAACAATTCCTGAATGATGTATATGCAATGCTGTTTTTGGTCTAAATTCATCAATTTTGGAATGAACTTTGCTGCCAGAAGTTTCGTGCCCAAAAGATATGAAAATATTGCTCGGCATGAGCCAAATAATATTCTGACATCATCAGCAACCTCTCTAATTGTGATCAGTGATTTCTCAGAATTATTTTGTTTCCACTTGTCATTGGTTGTTGATGTCTTCACGGCCCTCTTTGAAATGCCTGTCCACTCGTATACTCTTGTTTTACTCATAGTAGATTTGCCAAAAGCTACTTTTAACATTTGTAATGTAATACTGCACTTTATTCCATTTTTCAAGCAATATTTTTTACAGATTCTTTGATCAATTTTTCTTAGAAAGCACACCAAAAAACGCTGAACATTTTTGACTTTTGAAAATAAGCTAAACATTCAAAATGGCTGCCATTTGCAACACAATTCAGGAACATGAGTACCAATAATACTGTAAAAAAATATTTGAAAATCATGTTTTTAAATCCCACTAGATTAAAAAAAAATCCTTTTTTTTATGAAACCTCGTATTTATAAGTGTCATGCGAAAGCAAGTACAACAATTAATAAAGGAAAAAACCGGTTAATGGAAACTGATACTGATTGTAAAATTTTAACTTACCCTCTCAAACAAAATGAATTCAAAAGAATTTGATAAAAAAAATAGTAAATGAACCAGAAGATGCTCTATTTAAAGTTGTTCACCATTTAGTTTATAATTTACGCTCCTGAAATAACTTACAAAATACTGAGGCTTACTTTTAGTCTTAAATGTTCTTTCTTCAATTTATCCAGTGCTGCTACATGTCCTGATGCTAAATCCATTACATGTATGTAATCTCGCACACCTATAAAATTTTTAATCCATAAGAAGAAAATAATTGTAAAATCAATTTAATTAACAATGAATTTATTGTCTCCACATCTTTTTTAATAGCACTAAACTTTGTAAAACTTACCTGTACCATCAACTGTGTCATAATCACCGCCAAAAATTGTAACACTTTCTTTGTTACCAATGGCAACTTGCGCTATGTATGGCATCAAATTCGTAAATGCTTTTGTAGGATCCTCTCCAATCAACCCAGATGGGTGAGCACCAACAGGATTGAAGTATCTCAACAAAATTATATTCCAGTTCTACATAGTAATGACAAAATTAATCAATAATGAAAAATTGTTTTTTGCAGTTTTTGAGTGTGGTAATACAGATTAATTTTGAAAAATTTGTAATGTTATTTTTCATATTTTTCTTTAATACTGATAATCAATAACAGTTAAGGAAAATAATTTAAGGTTGAACAATTATTCCCCAGCAACTTCAGATTACTTTTTTTTATCAGAATGTGGAAAAAATATTATTTAAATTACTGGAGAACATCAAAGAAGAAATTCTATTATTTACCAATGTTAATGGCAAAGAAATAAAGAATTAAATCCCTGTATAAAAATTAAGCTTTACAGTAATGGTAAATAACCCAGCAACATCATAAAATATTTTAATAAAATAATTTAAAATTTTACTCTACTGTTACCTTTTCAGCTGCACTAATATCCTTCAACATTTCCTCAATAAAGTACTTTGTTCGTCCATAAACATTTGTGACATCACCTGTGGATGCTCTTCGGTAATAGGTAAAGTTTCTGGATCACCATAAACAGTGCATGAACTAGAAAAAACCAACTGATAGCAGTTGTTCTGTTTCATTACCTGTAAATTGAGATTAATTGAATACAATTTGAAAGTAATACCATGGAAAGCTAAATAAGTTCTCAAATGCATCAGATGTGACGAAATAAAAGAAAATTGAATATCAAAATGAAAAATTGTAGCAAAACCAGCATGACATATTCTTCTTTAGTGAGGAAAATTATAACTGATAGCTAAAGCCATAAAATCAAACATAGATTAGCTTTTTTTTTAAAAAAAAAAAAAAAAGTAAAAAAAAAAACTGGAATACTGGTCCAGTATTTTCCTAGGTATAGGCCTGCGATACAGCACTTAACAAGAGGAAACTAGAACCTAATATGAGGCTATGAAGAATAAAAATGGATTTACCTCGAATGAGGTGTCTAGGAAACTGTTGCATGTAAGCGGACTGATAAGGTTTGGAAAAAAATATGTGTTTTGTAAGTGACAGGTCAAGAAACATGGCAAGGACAAGAAGGATGGTATGAGAAACAAGACTTTCCCGGCGTATTTTAGATACAAAATCTTCGAGGGTTCACCGCCGGATAATATTATCGAAAGACAAACTTTCGGCGGCTTGCTGACCTGATGTCCATTTTACGTATGTGACAACGAAGATTTCGTATCGAGATAGAATGGTGTTTCGAAACATGCACGTTAGGTAACTTTGTAAAGGCGTAACTTATAATAAGAATAAATTTAGCATATATTAAGCAGATTTAGATTGTGATTTGCTTGTGGAAGAAACTAGTATATAAACAGTTAGAAACAGTTGAGGAAAACCAGTCAAAAAAGGTCAAGCATTCTTCAGAAGATTGGTTAGTTTCCTTTTATATGAAGTGTAAAACTTTATCCAGAACAATGTTTTATTAAGTTTAACATGTGTGGTTAGGCAATTATCCATGTATCAATACAAGTTTTCTAATTAAAAACAATTTGTAAATTTTTCAAAACTGCTTGTCAAACTAGGAAATTCTGAACATGCTGCCCCTTGACATCTGTCTATTTTGTGTTAATTATGGCAAAAACTGGCATTGGAGAGTAAATTAGTCTCATATTATTAAAAAAATATGCAGAATTGAAAAAAACAAATTAATTTTTTTTTATGTAAATTGCTTTAAGCCAGAGATATATGACTACTAATTACAAAGTGATGGTGCAGCAATTGGATCATTGCTAAGAGAATGGCTTGTTGTACTGCCAAAAGAAGGACACACATAAAAATCCCTTAGTTAATTAGCTTTACACTTTTTTCCATTATCTGATTCTGTCAGTATTTATAAACAAGTATTAAAGTTTTTAATGACTAAACCAGGGCCGCATTTAAGCTTAGGCTGTAGCGTAGAGTCCTGCACCACAAACGGGGGCCCACACCACAACTAGTAGAGCTAAAATAAAAAGGTCGCCCACAAATTTTTTGGGCTGAATTTCAGCATACACAGTCCCCGGTCAGAGGAGTCCTCGCCTAGTTGGGAGGGGGGGGGGGGCATGCCACATGTATAGCCTAGGGGCCCGCATAGCCTAAATGCTGCCCTGGAATAAACACAATAACAATGTGTAATTTTACTAATACCACAGAATATATGTACAGGATCCGGCAGGACATATGATGCTTTTTAATAAACTGAAACAATTATTTTTGGTCAATTAAAGGTTTTAATTTTTTCAAAGATTACATATGTAATTCCATTTACCCTGTGAAAAGACATTTAAAAATGTAAGTAATGACTGAAAAAAGAAATAATGTAAACAGCGGTCATTCTTGCCCGAGCGTTCCTGCAAAGATTTGAAAATTTGTCTACAGAACTATCAGTCATGGCTAATTGAATCGGCTAGCTCAAACTTCTCTTGTGATAACACTGAACCATTACAGCATCCAGAAAATATTACAAAATATCCCTCAGCAGTACAGCATGGTCAAGCTCAATGAATGTCATACAAGTCAGTTTATCAAATTCTGATTTCCATGCTTCATTATCACACTTGAAAATATCATCATTCAAGATTAACAACAAATTTACATTGAAAAACCACACATTCTTAAGGACCTGTAAAATGCCATCAACAGAAAAATTCAATCTATTCCATTTACCATTGTTGATAGCTTTAAGGACAATTTGCACATGTCTGTAAGAATGTTTGGCCAAGAAAACTGCCATTTTAGTATTAAAAACAATATAAATTGAAATAAAATAATTGTGTATAAGCTTCCTGAAAACTGTCACACCTCTCAGTTCAATCCTGTAATTGAATTTTGCTATACAAGACAGAGATTTTAGTGTCTTAGAATGAAAGGACTATTTATCTATAAGTACAGGTAAAAAGAAATAGCAATTAGTTTTACTCATTTACACCTCGGCATTATATAATGCTGAAGTTTAATATGCCTTAGGGGGTTTCCATTAATGACATGAGAAATACGGGGAGGGGGGGGGTCTGGCGAAATTTCACGAAACCTCACCAAGGGGGGGGGGGGGTCAAGGGAAATCTCACATGAGGTTTTAAAAAACTTGTAGAATTGTTGCAGAGCTAAAAAAAACGTCCACAAATGACACAAAAGTCGATTTTGGTCACAAACCAACCTGGGGGGGGGGGGGGAGAGAGAGGTATATCTGCTCTTCAGACCATGAGACCTGAAAAAAAGGTCACCAAAAGTTGCGAGGGGAGGGGGTCCAGGAATCCGGAAAATCACCTCACGTCATTACTGGTCGCCCCCTTACATCATTTGCAGTAATTAGTCGGATAATAATTCTCAGATAATTGGAATTCTGTAACAAGAAATTAAATGTGAAAAAGAAAATTGGAGGAACAAGTGCTATTGAAATGTTGCTAACA